>JABYQM010000013.1:0-600000 GCA_022606115.1 Daedaleopsis nitida
CCCGTACAGCGTATACCCGGCGCCGACGGTAGCGCGCGGGCACTTCGTGCAGCACATGAACGTCCACCCGCCATCCTGAATCCAGTGCAGCCCCTTGAGGACGTCCTTGAGCTTCGCGAGGTAGCTCCGGCGGTAGCAGAGGATGGAATGGTACGCGCTCGCGGTCAGCTCGTCCAGCTCGGGAATGTGCGCGTCGGCGTCCTCGGCGGGGAGTGTGAGGTAGTGCCGGATGGCGGCGGCCTTGACGTCTGACCAGCCGAAGCGCGTCGCGAGGATATACACGCGCAGCGGCTCGTCCGCGACGAACTTACCGAGAAGGACGCCTTTCAGAAGGCCTATGACGCCGTCCATCTGGTACTTGTCTGCAGCGACGATGACGGGCTTGATCTTGTCCAGCGAGTCGAACTTGAATGTCGGTGGAGGGTAGAACTGGTGCAGGAGGGGGTCGATGACATCGCTAGGCTCGGTGACGGGGATCGGTTCGGCCGTAGTGGGCGGGTCGCGGAACATGTCCGCAAACACAGGGGAGACGTCCTTCAGGACGCATTTCCAGACGTGGAAATCGACTCGGTCTGCCGTGCGAAGGATGACGGTGTCCGCGGACGGCCTATCGAACGGCGATGAAGCTATGCACGGCTCTGTGGTAGATTCGCTGACGGTAGACATATCTGGGGATCTGGAGGAGCGAGACTCGGCAGTCAGCATGCAGACCGGAAACAGCGAGAAAAGAGAAATGCTCACTCTGGGGAAACCTCACGGCTGGTGAAGAGAGGCTGATGTAGCCAGACTGCCAGTGCCGAGACTTATAAAACGTTGTATACCCTCTCACGTACGCCCACAATAACGTATAGCTCTTGAGGAAGCAACGGCACTGCGGCAGTCGATGCTCAAAGACCTGTCAAACACGTGGGACTCGCAGTATAAGGTTTGAACCTAACTCCAAGAGCTATGCATATTTATGGGAAATGAGACCACATGGCTAGCACTACCGAAGGAGCGTGATATACGTGTCCGAGTCAGAATGGTGTTTACTGCAAAGGCAATGGGACCTGCAGAGATCATGGGGAATCAGCATATCGGATAACATACGTTGCGCGAGAATGGCTCACCGCTTCGATTCTGCGTTCGATTTCGTCCTTGAACTGGGTCATGAACGCGTGCAAACCTTCGTGCACAAGGTTTCTGCAGTTTGCGCAGCCGGAAGCCTCTCTGATCGCACGGTCGATCAACGCCGGGTCCTCGATGGCCGCACGACACGGACGCTCGGCCAGCAGAGCACCCATGCGCAGGTAGTGCTGCCAGAACCACACCTTCGGTTGGCGTGCTGCGTCGGACTCGCGTAGAGTGACCTGAAAGGACACACTGGCGCATCCACATGTGAGGAACGGCTGCCATGCGCCATCCTGGAGCCACGACAGCTGACTTGCGATCATGTTGGCGAGGGCCTCAGTGCACTGTTTGCGATAAGCAAGGAGGCGATGATACGAGCCGGCGTTGAATCCTTCGAGGTCGGGGACGTACTCGTCATGAGGATGGTGATTAAGGAAGTGCCGTGCTGCACTTCCCGCTGCGTCCTGCATGTCCAAGCTCAAGGCGAACACGTATGCTCGCAGAGGAACGGTTTGGGCATGCTTCGAGAGCTGCTCCTTCAGAACCTCCAGCACCCCATCCATCTGATACTTGTGTGCAGCAGCAATGACTGGCTTGAGATCTTCCAGGGAAGAGAGGCGAGGGTGTGGTGGAGGATAGCAGATGCGGAGGAGTGGGTCCAAGACAGCACTGGACTCGAGGACGTCAACCACAGAAGTTGACGACTCCTTTTCAGCGAGTTTGTCTCCGAGCAGAAACATATCTGCCAGGACAGGAGATGACTCGATGAGAATCCCTTTCCAGACGTAGAAATCGACATTGTCGGAGGTGCGAAGTATGATATCCGCGTAAGTCTTGCTGAACGGAGCAGACGCTGTATGGATCCGAGACGGCGGCGTCGGAGTCACGGCAGTGGAAGTAGCGGTCTTTTGACCTTGACCGTCCATGTCTGTCGTGATTTTTCAGGAATCCGAAGCATTGGTAGTAAGCATAAGTCAAAAGGAACTTGCCACGTACTCTGAGAGTTCGAATGCCGATGGATGGGCAGACCAAAGGAGTTGAGGTGTGGTATATAAGTACCACTACCGCAGCACTGAGCACCTGCAGGCTGCAGTTGGGCTGCAGCAGCACTGAGCGCGTACTGAGCATTTACAGGCTGCAGCAGCACTGAGTGGCATCTGCAGGCAGCAGCAGCACTGCCGCTGCAGTGGGCCGGGGTTGGAACGGTCACGTGAAACATGATCAGAGTCCAACACGCGCTAACACGCATCGCGTTCGCGGTGACGCCTTCAGTTTCCCACGTTCTCATCCTCTGAACCTCCATCTCCATTACCTTCGACAGTGCGATCACACCTCTATGATTGTCGTTGCCTGAGATGACAGTACTAGTCCTGTGCAACATATGTCAAGACCATCACACAATCGCCGACATCCGTGCCTTGCCTTGTGGTCAGTTGCATACGAGCGAGCTGCTGTTCTCGAGCCTGACCTGTGAGTAGGGCACACCAACTGCGCGGATTGCATCCACAGATACTTGGAAGTGACTCCTTCGACGCGTAGCAAGTATCCTTGTCCGCATTGTCGCAAAACCTTCAAGAGGAGTGAACCTCATCCCATATTCCTCGAATATGCCGACTCCGCGTCTCAAGCAACCTCGGGAGAGAACGCGCGAATTTGCCACCCAGACGCGTTCCATCGACAAGTATACTCAGCGCTAAAAGATCTAGGAGCCCTGGAGTCAGAGCAACGAAAGCAAACAGTCGAACGCGCAGTGGAGGGTGTAGAGAAGGTCTCAAAGATGATGGACGGTCGCGACTGTCTGCTGGTGAGTCCGCGTACTGCTGCTTGTTTCCTATAACAGACATGTTTATTTCCCTGGATCGTCTTGCTCTATCATTATGATAGCGTCTACTCACTGCGGTAGCAGCGCGTTGGCGGGGAATGCTCCCCATCCTCACCACTATTGCATCTCAACGTGAAGAGATTGTCAGTTTACATGGGAAGGTGAAGATGTCCAAGGAAGCGGCCATAAAGGCCGAGAAGCTCGCGCACGAAGCGGTGAAGGCGTCAGAACGAACCTTGCCGACGCTCCAGAAGACGAGGAGCGAGCTTAGGGAGGCGCAGATAAAGATCGAACAGCTCGAGCACAAGGTCAAGATGCAAACGGAGGAGCACAAGACGGAGATTGCGCAGAAGACGGAAGACACGAGACGGTTGCATGACATGTTGCGAGAACTCAAAGAACAGGTCTCGCCGCTCGCCGCTTCTTTTGAGTGTACGACTGACTTGCATGTATGCGCAGGAGAAGAAGCAGAGGGTGAAGATCAAGGAGCTCCGCGAGGACATCAAAGAGCGTAGTCGCCAACTGGAGTACCCTTCGTCAAATGCACAACCTCTCCGCTCCGTGTTGAACGAAGCGCCCCCAGACGAGCTTATAGTTCTCCCGGAGTCAGGGTCCGTCCACCATGTCGAGGTGTGCTGAAATTCCCTCTGGATGACCATCCTCATCGTGTTGACCACTTCGTCCTGCTCAGGGTGATCGATACGCATCACGACTCGGGCTATCCCCTAGCACCAGTAGCCCGCGGAAGAGGAAGCGTTCTGAAGGCGACGACTCCCCGCTTTTTGAGGCTGAGAACGCTGCCTCGGGTAACCTGCTGCGACCTCAACCACAGGCTTCGTCGTCTCGAGCCGCCATCCGACCCGAAACGAAGAGACCGGTGTTCTCCTCGGACTGGACACTACCTGGGCGACCTGCCAAACCGGGCAGTTCGCTGAAGCTACAGGAGCCGAAGCGCGCCTCCGTTCCCTCCGTCATCAAGGTGGACGAGAAGGGAAGGCCGCTCGTGCCTGTACAGTGTGGGTCGAGGAGGAGGGAGAAGTTCTGAAGCTGCGTGCCCGCTTCTCTCTCGTGTCGTTATTTCTGGTGTTCTGGTATCTGTTGATTTGTCTATCCTGGAGGGCTATGTAGCCCGACCCTTGCCTGCGATCAGTATAGAAGCTCAGGCTTTGGATGGCCATGGCCATTCGTGTCACGGTGAGTGCGCTTCTTCTGTTGTATCTCATTTCTGCGATCACTACACTGGATGAAAGATGACAGCGTGGTGTCTTGATTGCTTTCCCTCGCGTCGCACGCTTTGGCTAGTAGTGTTCTTGAATTATTATATCCTCGAGAGTGTCGCGTGTTGTGGGTGTTTTTGTTGAAGAGCGGAGCGGTGAGCTCATTGTATTGGTGCGGCTGATACTACTCAAACAATGTAAATCAAGTATGAAATTGAGATGATGAGCTAGACCAGGAAAGCACTGTCCGATGACGACCGCGTCTTCGACAGTCGATGGCGACGCGGTAGTATGATATCGTGGGAAAGGCAGAACCGCTGCTGAGCACAGCGTTCCCGACAACGCGAACATGACATTCATCGTCCACGACGGTATCCGATTTCGACGACGGTCGATCCATTTCCCCCATCTTCCCTACCATTCTAGCCGGCGCGCCCGACACCCGACGCTGCCCAGTCAATGTCAAACGGTAGCCACCTTACCTCACCACTCTCACCTCCCCGCCCATCGTCTCGGCCGTCCTCAAGAGGTTCAGGGCGTTCATCGCCGTCCGTCACGCTGGGAGACGACACAGGTGCGTACCACCTCCATCTGTCAGCCACGTCCACAGCACCTCCTCCTTCTCTCGTTGCTGTCATGACGAAAGATCCCCGGACTGAACGAGCGCCCGCGTGGATGATCCTGCAGTCGCCATCCGACACCAGATGTCCACTCTCAAACACAACATCCGCCACCAACAAGCCCAGCTCGCAACCCTCGAGAACACCGTCCTCCGCGGTCCCCGCCCGCTCCCGCCCGGCATCTTCAGCTCCCCACCCATGTCCCCCGCCGAGCTCGACCCTTCCCTCAGCAGCAGCAGCAGCTCCAACTTGAAGCTCGCCCGCCGGAGCAGCTACGACGCCCTACAAGGCCTCGCCGGACCCGAATCAGGGCTTCCCCTGCCGAGAAGAGACCTCAAGATGTCGTTCGGAGAGGAGAACGGGATCCGTGAGGGCATCCCGACGGGCGCGGGGTCTGGATACAGGGCATCCAGTCCAACACGAACATTAAGTCGTGAGTCCTTCTCTTCGTCCCGACCCTCGTGCGCGTCATACTTAGGCCGAAGTCGGGACAGGCATTCCTGTCTCGTCAGTAGGTTCGTGAATTCCTCCGTCGTTCGTCCCCTCAGACGCGTTGCACGATGGAATCTCGAGGCGATAGCTGCACAAAGGGCATGGTCACGATGGACATGACGGTGGTGGATCGGTTGGGTGGCCGGCCGGGCAAGCTGGGGTGTTCGGTGCAGAAGGTAGTACTTGGACGACGCGCTGGATGGCTGAACGGCGACCGTAGTGCCGGACATAGGTGATGGCGTCATGACTCCTCCGGGCGAAGCGGCTCGCATGGTTTTCATCTCACCGCTGGGCCCCGGATGCCGTATCACAAGCGCCGTTACACTCTATCTTGCGATCACCTCGTGCGTCTCAGCGCAAGCACTGACGTTGCCATGTCCACAGGAAACGCACGCGCACTGGCAGGGGAGGACATGGGCAGCTCGTCGCAAGCGGGCAGTCTGAACGTATCGACAACATCGACCGGCGCGATCTCACCACGGCGAGCGTCGTTCGCGCCGGGGAACACGACGAAGGTGCTTGCGGACCTGCAGGCGGGGGTGCTGAACGCGAAGAATGCGCTGGAGAACACAAAGGCGCAGCTGCGAGTGAGCCAGCGGCAGGTCAGCCAGCTGACGAGGCAGACGGAGGACCTGAAGGAGGTGCGGGAGAGGCTGCGGCTGGAGAACGAGGGGCTGAATAATGTTGTGGCGCGGAAAGAGCGACTGCTGCAAGAGGTGAGTGGTCCTTCCCTACATTCAAGACAGCAGGGTATGCCAACTCGACTCAGGTCTTGGATCGGGCACGGAAAGCGGAGGCGGAGGTGATCACGCTCAAATCGCAGCTGAAGAACGAAACGTCAACGTCGAAGAAGACGATTCGTGAGATGGAGACGTCGCTGACGGAGTGCACGGCACGGACACAAAAGGCGGAGCGCGAGTACGTCGTACTCCGGGACTCCATCAAGGGTCTCGTCTCGTCGTTCGAACGTGATGCCGTGAGTCTACGTGAAGAGATGGCACGCAGGGAGGAGAAGCTTAAGGGGGACTCGGAGGAGATGGGGCGCAAGTATCGGTCACTACTCGAGGCGGTGCGGAAGGAGCGCGAGTCGGGCGGGCTGGGCGAGGTCCGGTGGCTGTTGCACGAAAACAAGCGGATAGCGGAGAGTATGGAGGTCGCGCTCAAGGAGGAGATGCAGGATCTGAGAGGAGAGGTGGACCGGCATGCACAGGAGAGCGACGAGGCAATACAGACTGCACGGTACGTCTCTTCTCGTCTTCCACTATTAATCGAGTTTTCCCGACAGCTGCTGATGTGCGGTCGGGCGCAGGACACTGGCCATCGAGCTCGCCCGACTGCGACGACTCATGCGACAAGCCGGCGCGGCTGCAGCCGCAGAAGCACGGAATGCTCCGCCATGACCGCGTCCTCGTTCTTGACTTTGCGTTTGATCTCGCGAGGCGCGAGGCTCTCGCAGCTCGTGATCTCGTTATTCACCACCTTCCCTGTCTCACGTCACCGCCGTCGCACACCCCATCTCGCCCTTACCACGTTTGTTTATACACTTCGCATGACTTGCATCTCCCCCGTGTTGTGTCTCGCCCACCGCCCTCATCGCTCTGCTGTAAGCTCTATACACCTATACCTCTCCGTCCCTCTTCCTCTTCCCTCTGCCCTTTGTCCGGCCACAGCGGGCGTCGGGAGATGCGTAACTAGTATACAGGAATAATCGTATCGCACGCCGCACGGACAGCATTTCTACATTTTCAATCGCATTTGGCATTGCCGGGAATCATCCTTTTATGAAGCTCAGGCCTCGATCGTCGACCAACACCAGCGAAGCAGTGCGACCGCCGACACTGAGATGCCGAGGTTCCGGGGCAGACCATTATGCCTCGTGTTCTCGACTGGGTCTACTATGGGTGTTCGTTGTGGCCTCTATTCTATAGGAACGGCTAGCGCTATCTTCCGTGAACTAGAGGCTGCTTTACGAGCCTAGTTATGGCCCGGAGGTTGCCACAGGGGAGATTCCGACCTTGGTGCGCATTCGAACAATTGCACTCATACATCAGGCTAGCGTAGGCGTGTTCTCGAACTTGTGCAGGAGGAGGTTGGTATGTATGCATGTTCAGATGCTCGTACAGCCACACAGTAAACTTCGGCGCTTCGTTTACCTTCCCTGTTTCTCCGTTCTCCATCATGATAGAGTCTCCAGCTTTGGCTCGAATTCATCGGGTCTCCTTCGTGTCTGTTGGACAACATCACGTCTCAACTGCATATCAACTGCTCTGCTTTGCCCTTCGTACTCCGTATATCGACTCCCTGAAGGAACTACTTATCATCATCACCAAGACGACACCAGTGGGGATGCTACTGACTCGCAGTAGTACTAGTCACGACCCACGTCAAGAAAATGCATTTGGACTTGCGATGCTCCCAGTCTACTCAATCTCCAACGAGGTGTCGCGTGAGTGCATCTTCCCCACACGCCCAAAACGAACTCTCGCGGACTTTGAGCCCGAGGGCATCAATCAATCGAGACAGTTCTGGTGGTGGATTAGGAGATAGGCTCACGAATGGTATTGGGCATCCAAAGGCGCTTAACATCATGAAGTGCGGTGAAAGCAGGTTCGTGCCGACTCGCGTATAAGAGGACAATGATCTCCTAGCTGACCAAGACGATCCTACAGCCTGTTCTCCTCTCGTTCAACAACGCTGATGCCGTTGTGCCGAAACCCTGTTCCGGGGCCTCGACCGTCATCCCGAGAGGCTCTCTGGGGCTCTACGTGCTATATGTAGATGTAGTCCCCGGCTACTCATGAAGCAGTACCTGGATAGGTTCTTTGAGGACAATACACGAGCACTCATTGGAGGCTCTTCGAGGGTACGGAACCGGTTGGACTTCAGTCCCGTGCATTTACTTATCACCACGACATCATGGCCTTAAAGGCCCCAGGGCTCAATGTGCTACGCACATGTCCCTCGTGACCGTCCCAGCGTTGGTGCCACTCGCCCGGAGATCGGAGTGAGGAACCAGCGTGTTTGGTGAATGCTGAATACTCTTCTGCTTTTGCTCCACCATGCTCCTGGGGCGGGGCATACACGTTCTCCTCGAAGCCAATTTGGAACGGGATCTACGACGCTTATCGTGAAGCACCCGCTCCTCGGCCTCGACGTCTGTGCGCAAGGAATACAAATGGATGTGTTCGTACGTACTCACTTTCGTCCCATGTTATGAGTTGGCCATTATGCAACTGATTTACAGCTGCGCAGGTCACCTCAGCATCAGACAGCAGACCGTTGAGCTGTGCTGGTTTGAACGAGAGGGAATAGGCACCCACGGCACCCTCCGAACGAGTCGGAATCGTGATGGGAAGCTCACCGCAAGATCCCCGAGGCGGAGCGGAAAGAATCACGGAGGACGGTTTGTACCTAAGGGTCTCTCAGGCCCTCAGGGTGCGCTAGGTGCGTGCCTCATCGGTTACACACCCCATGAAGCACACTATCTAGACTCGGATGTATAGTGTGTGTTATCATGCTAGCATGCGGAGCATTTCTATCGGCGTCGTTGCTATGGTATGTAACCTGCAAGCCTTCCCATGCTCGATTGTGTACGGATGTACATAATTTCAGCGAACACCTCCACCGACCGCGGGGGTTTCCCCTGGCGAAGTGTGGAGAGCGCCGGCCTCATCGTACTTAAAGTGTCGTAGGTCCCGCTTGGCTAGATGTACCAGCACCGTTCTTTGATACCGAGAGCTATCTACTGTCGATTCGCCGCCATGATTTCTCCCGCCGTGGCAGTGTCTGCGGTAATCGCTGCCCTGCTACTTGCCCTCTATCGCTTCTTCAGTCGTAGTACTATCAGACACATCCGTGGACCGTCGCGGCCTTCCTTCTTATTCGGTGATTCCTCATGGCGATCGCAAGCTGCGCACATTAGCTCATATGTTCGTCCTCTAGGCCATGAGGAGGTGCTCCTGAATCAAGCGGAAGTGGGCGACTTTGAGTTCAAATGCTTGCGCGACTACGGCCCGACCTGGAGGATTGGGGGTAACTTTGGAGTCAGTGTCTCCAACCGTCCATGCTCGAATACTCACTGACTCTGCTCGTGAAGACGGACGTCATCGTAACCGCCGATCCCAAGGTAGGTGGCGGCCTCACTGTTTGTCCCGAGGCAAAGGGCTGATCAATGCGACTTAGGCGATGCACCACATCTATCACAAGGCGTGCTACGGCTATGTGAAGAGGGTCTCACAGACTCAAATTGTGAAGTTGCTGAGCGGCCCTGGGATTGTGGCAACTCCCAGTAAGTTGCATAGCGTCTCGTCATGGAGGACTCGCTTGACATACGGTTCTCCGATAGCTCAAGCGTCTCATCAACGCCATCGCAAGAACATGAACCCGGCGTTCAGTTTGACGCACCTTCGGACGTTCGTTCCGTTGTTCAGAAGGCTTTCGAACAAGGTGCAGGTGGTTGATCTGGTTGCTGACAATATGAACAAACTAACGGCCCGTCAGTTAGCGGAGAAGTGGTCAAAAGAGCTTGCAAGCAGCGGTACCGATGTGGTTGACATGTTGATCAACAAGTGGATGTCTCGTGTGACGCTCGACATCATCGGTGAAGGTGCGTCCGGAGACAGAGTGCACACTCCCGGCCGCGACTTTATGTCTTCTTTCCAGCTGCATTCGACTTCCAGTTTGATTCGCTCGACAACGGCAACAACCCCCTATCTCGTGCTTACGAGAACCTATTGTGCGTATGCGGTCAACCTGATGTCTTGACGCCCGGTAGTCTCATACTTCGGAACTTGCAGCAAGGACATCAGTTATAAGCCTTCCCCCCTGGTATCAGTATTCGTCGCTCTATGGGACTATCTCCCACAGCCGCTCCTCGATAGCTTCCGATACATCCCCATGCATCCTTTTACCCGAATTCGTCAGATGCACGACCTGTACAACGACTATGGAGAACAAATCCTTCGCAAGCAATGTGCCGCTGACGACGTGGAGAAGACAACGAGGAGCAAGGATGTGATCAGACTGCTCAGTACGTGCATGCTGGCTGCTATCATTCCAAACGAGGACCCACCGTTGTTGTAGTTCGCGCCAACAGTTCTGCAGACGCCCAAACCCGTCTGTCAGATGCCGAGCTTTTGGCGGAAATGTTCACGCTTACTATCGCAGGCCATGAGACATCCTCTGTCACCCTCACGTTCCTCCTATACGAGCTCTCGCGCCACCCGGAGTACCAGGAGCGCATGCGCGAGGAGATCCGCGAGGTCCGTGCGCAGATCGCCCCCGATGACTTCACCGTCGAAGACCTGGACAAACTCGCTTTGACGATGAACGCTATCAAGGTCAGGCCGTATTTGCACTCCGAGCATTACCGAGCTCACACGCAGACATTCATGATCGTAGGAAACGCTTCGGCTCCACAACATCGTCTCCGCCCTCCCCCGCATAGCTAGCAAGGACGATACCATCCCGCTTCAGTACCCCATCGTGTCCGAGACGGGCGAGACCGTCACCGAGATCCCTATCCGCGCCGGACAGGTCATCTACACGTCGTTCGCTGCGTATCACCGGTAAGTCTTGTCCGTCACTACTCTGCGAGTCTGCGTTCTGCGCGTCCCAGCACGTCTCATCATATTCACATACAGTCTGACCGACATTTGGGGCGTGGATGCCGACGAGTGGAACCCGGACCGGTGGTTCAGGCCGGATATGGGCAAGCAGACCGGTACTGGCGTATTCTCGAACCTGTGAGTACCCATCCTTTCCATTGTCACGAAGCGGTTCTCATTGGGATGAGCTCAGAATGGCCTTCTGTACGTTGAGAGAAGCCACGCATTTGGATTTCGCGAGATGTTGCTGACCTCGTCCTTCGGTATAGCTGCTGGTCCTCGTGCATGTATCGGCTGGAGGTTCAGGTACGCCGTGCCAGATCTAGTACAGACTGCATTCTACTTATGGGCCTTGACATGTCGTCACGCCGCCGTTCAGTGTCATCGAAATGCAGACCATCCTTGCCGAGCTGGTGGAGAAGTTTCAGTTCTCACTCCCGGCAGAGAAGACGGTCATCAGACGCGCTTCAGCAGGAATGATCATGTTCCCGATCGTCGTGGGCAAGGAAGAGCTGAACGCTGCGATGCCGCTGCGCCTCTCGCTGGCTCAGTAAGCCTTGAATACACGTTGTTTCTACATAGTAGATGCCGTGAATATTGTAGTGTATAGCTTGGACAGTAGCTCGGTCTGATTATTCGAGACGCTTTGTGGTCAGGTCCTCAGGAATACATTCACGAGGCTCGGGTCATTTCTCTCTTAGCAGCTATTCCTACCAAGTATTGGTGGTCTCGTACCCATCCGTCGTGGTACTCGCACACACCCACCACCATGGCTACGTGCAAGACCAAGTATCGCACACCGAAAGCATATCTGTGCCTCACGATAGTGCAAGAGAAGGAGCTTACTAGCCGATTACGCTGAAAGAATGATGCTCGATCTCTAGTTCCAGAGTGGTTACGCAGAAAAATAAAGTACACAAAACAACTAGCCCACCGCGAGGGTCGAACTCGCAGCCTTCAGATCGTCCCGCCGATTTAACTCGTAAGAGTCTGACGCTCTATCCGATTGAGCTAGGCGGGCAGTGGAATATTAGCTATGCAGTCCCATCCTCGCTTGTGCCCTTCAAACCTAAGAGGTGCTCCCGCGCTTTCCTTCGGTCTTACAAAGTTACATTACATCTTGCACACAAGGGCTCACAAGAGCCTGTCTTGCGATGTCTCATACAACCGATCCTGAATCACCTCACAAACAAATCAGCACACCTTCGATCCCGACGAATTCTTCTCTGACGAGAGCTCGAAGGAATACGACGAGGAGAAGGGAATACGTGCAGCTATCTACATGATCCCCAGCTCATTCCCAACTGGCCTACGAGAAGGTATATCACATCCTTCCTCGAAGACACACGATATACTCCGCCTCTGGCCCAGCGTGTCCTCCAATTTAAGCGTTGACAAGGTTGTGACGGTCACCGGCTTCCTTGACGGTTAATATGTCATCCGTACCTCCGTTGTAGCGACGAACATCCCCTGCCCCATCGTTGCCCGGCGCTGCAAAATTGATATACTAGAAAGTGCAGACCCGGCCCTTGCTCTAGAAGAGGGGTACACATGGACCCCGTGGATGCGTGGGATGTTCCCAGATGTTGGATACGCTGTACGTGCCAGCCATCGAGGGAAAGGAGAGCACATCAGTCAGCTCGTGACTCAGAACCACACGTTACGCGATCTATTGACATCGATCATTACACAGACATGAGGGTTTGAGCTCAAACCCGCACTCCATAGATAAACAGCTTAATGTTGTACACGACCGCCTCCCCAACGCCGCCGCTGTATCAGACAGACCCGGTCTTGTAGTCGATGTCGTTGCTCCCGCCGCTGACGGTCTGCGACTTGCTGCTCTCGATGTAGACCTCGAAGGGTATCGTCGGCGGCTGGCTCGCGGTCTGGTTCGACGCCTTCGGGCGCGAGTTCTCCGTCGTCTTCCACGAGCTCAGCGCGTACACGGTGTCGTCGTGGTGCCTGCGCGAGACGCGGAGGATGACGATGGAGAAGATGATGCCCGTGAGCGACGTGCCCTGCGGGTGCATGCGGGGAAGGTGCGGGTCAGGAACATAACCTTCCGTGTCGTGCGTGGGACGAAGAGGACAGAGCAAGGAAGACACGCACGACGTCACACATGAGCTCCGCGACGGACGGGTCGAAGGCGACGACCATCATGAACGCGAAGAGATAGGCGGCGTTGATCAGCCCGCTCTCGAGCACGATGCGCACGACGGGGAAGAGGGTGCGGGTCGAGCTCCGGCTGAGGATCGCCTTGTTCGTGTTGCGGTCGACGGACCAGATGCGGAACGCGAGCAGCGCTGGCGGGTGGGTCTGTGAGTATTCCGTTCCCACTGCTCACACACGGGGCCGAGAAACACGTACAAGTCGCGAGCGCGTTCGCCACCAGACTCAGCGAGAAGAACGACCTGAGCCACTGCACCTGGGAGACCGGAGACTGGTTCGGGAGCCCGACGAACGCCCAGACCGTGAACGACCCGCAGCCTGCGCAAGCGTCAGAGACCTCGGAGGCGGGTTAACCACAGGCGCAGCGATGACGCACCGGTGCTGACGAGAGACAGCAGCACAGGAAAGGCGATGACCCAGTAGTTCTTCTGCCAAACTACCCAGCAGCGGTAGTTCTACATAGATTCGGCGGGCGTCAGAAGGCGACTGCAATTCGGAAAACGAGCAGCGGTGACGTACCGCGAACGAGTCGCCCACGAATTGCACGAGTACGAAGATGACGTGCCGCGTGCGGAAGATGTCGTTCTTGACGTTGTGGAAGTACGCCTGCCGGGCCGCACGGGTGTCGTGGTCGAGGAACGCGGTGCCGACATAGACGGCGTTGAGGATGAAACGGATGGTCGCGAGGACGATGAGCAGCCCTCCAGCGAGCATCATCGGCCAGCTCAGCTGGGTTTCCTTGCGGATCGCCCGGCGTAACAGATCATATCCGCACACGATGACCATGCAGACGAAGACTCCTGCGTGTCATAGTGACGTGAGTTTCTAGGCGGGCAGGAAAGGGCCAACCGCGCGACGCACCGTAGAGCGGACCATCGACGGCGAGACTGGCAAGCTTGAGGGTATCGATTGGAACCAGCACCACCATCGTCAGGAAGTGTTCGCTAGGCGGTCTGAAGACAATGGGCGTGGTCGGGCTGGTCCTCGCACAAGTACCAGTACTGACGGTCTGGATCGGTGCATGGGGGTTCTTATGAGCGTTGCACGGTGATCCCAACTGTCCGCGCGTAGAGCTAATTTCAGGCTACGGCACACCCCGGTCGAAGCACGGAGGCACGAGAAGGGCTAGCATTATGCGGGCGCGCTATCAGCAGCTCGTGCAGTTGATAGAAGGCTGTATTGTGGATCGAACGTACGACAGCTGTCACACCAGTGATCCCATCTCGTGGGCGGCGATTGTGTTGCATCAGGCAAGTACGTATGTAGATCCCCGTAGCGTAGTAGCCAAAGTACGAGCTTCATACGAGACTTGCAGAGACTGTTTGAGATTGATCATGTAGTTCAGTGTTTGTACTGTACCGGCCACTGTCCTTCTAGGATAAACGTCAGTAATAGTTTCGAAACATCTCGACATTGTCCGCGCTCACCGGACTCGGGTGAGAATACATACTGTGCGTTGCGAGAGATTATGTGAAACGATCGCCAATTGAAGCAATCCGGACGATGTCTGCGCAGGTATCCCTCACGGCATGTCTATCCCCACCGACAGCTGTGGGAGACTGATCAAGAACATGGCCTATAATTACTTCACGAACCTACCAATACCAACACCACGCCTACTCAGGGTGCAACAGTGTTCATCGGAGGGTTGTCGATACCGAAATAGATCAGGTTCAACCAGCGCCAACGACCGAGTCGTAGTGTGGTCAAAAACCACATTCGACCGGTCATGCGACTCCCCACGGTGCAAGAGTTTGAGAAGAGACGGTACGGACCGGCAACGACAAGTGGAACAAGATGTGACATTATGCAGTAGAGCGTCGAAGATAAAACTGTGCATCAACAAGGGCGAAGGCGAGCGCGGATCACATAACAGCGGACTGAACAATGAACCAACCTATGATGGTGGTGATGGAGGCGGAGCGGGCGGGCGGCCTTTCGCCGCAGGGGTGACCACACGGAAGCCATCCTTCGCGAAAAGATATGAGGCGCCGCTCCATACCGTTGTCCCCGCGACGATCCACCTATACATTGATATAGTATACTCCAAGACCGCGGAAGCAGTAGATTTGAGACTCACTGTAATGCTTGTAGAGGGACAGCGATGTCCACGGGGAGTATTGGACTCACAGTCGCAGTACCCATGAGAAGCAGTTGCAGGCCAGTGTTGACCTGCCATGGCGTCATCATCAGTTGTTCATCGTCAGTCAACTGATAAAGTATATGCATGCCTTGCTTATCGTCGTCGGTCGTACTTCTGCCGATGGGATGGAGAAATCCCAGTAGCGAGTGAATGTTTTCTGCAGCAACGGTCACGTGACATGGAAACGCGAGTGAAAGGTCCACATACAGGAGGCGGGAGAGACGTGTAACGGATGTAGAAAGCGGCAAGACTGAGCAACACATCACGTCCGAGGATGATAGCCGCAACAGGGACTGGTGGAGGAGGGAATCATGACAACGTGTGACGACAGAACCCAGGCGAGAAATACGCACTTGGAATCAGATCCTTCACTGCAAGAGTCACCGTCAAAGTCGTCATTAGGATTTTGTCCGCTGCGGGATCGAGGATGGTGCCCACGACGGACTGCATCTTGAACCTCCGGGCAAGGTAACCGTCAACCTGGGCGAACAAGCTCAAGCAGGATTTCGCAGAACAAGTGTATGAGGTGGCAGACCAGGTCCGTGAGTCCCGCGTAAATGAGGATGCCAGTCGCAAGGTAGAAGTTGTCATCGACTATCGCGAGGCCAAGGACAGGGCAAGCAATGATCCGGGAAACGGTGAGCAAATTTGGGATAGTGTATATATTTTCGCGGGCGGAGATAGACTGTTTGTTCGTTATTTCTGATTGTTGTGGTCTCTGATGCGGGTCCGAAGGAGCATTGCTGCTCGCTGGGCGGAACCAAACTAGCGATGACCTTCGATACGTACATCGGGAGAGCTGAGAGTGAGGAACTGGTGCGAATGTCGGAGGCCGTGCAGTGCTGACACGAGGATATCGTCTCAAGATCAAGCGAGAGAGCATTACAGCTGTTAAAGCCTGGTGGTGGTTCAAAGTAGAGGAGGGGGACACCGTAACATACGTTCTGCATACGTTCAAGCAATAGCTAGCTACGTCTACGTCATTGAGCAGCAAAATGGTCATGGAGCGTTGACTGCGAACACTTACATGGCCGCCTGGCGTAATGGCAACGCGTCTGACTACGACGGGGTAATCAGGAGATTGCAGGTTCGACCCCTGCGGTGGTCATTTTGCAGGTCATCATGACCTCTTTGCTTCCTCGGGTTTACCGTTTCATAGCGGTCGACCCTCTGGAGTGCTACCGAAGTCTCTCTCTTGCTGTCTTCTCCATTTAACACCTTGCTACAATGTGCAAATTATGCATGTTATGTCGTCATTCTTTCTGAGTTTGTCTTCCAGGCATCTTCACTTTCCTCAGTGTTCCCATTTGTCTTTCGTAGTACTCAGCAACCTTCTGAGGTCTCTTGGATTGGCTTCGTGACCATCCTTCTCACGCATTCGCAAAGATCACTCTTGAATGATTCTGCGATATACGCGGACCCACGACAAGCACGGACTCATGGTGCGCAGTGCATGAACATCGATATTATCCAGATGCCCACATTGCACTTGCAGAGCTTCAAGGAACCATAGGATGGCCAAAGAATAGCAGCCAATAGGTGAATTCCGACAGGTACGCCTAGAAATACTCAACAATATTAATGGCCCCAGCCAGAACGTGCCTGTGATAAGTGGGGTCCTGGTATCATTGAAAATAGCCGTTTGGTACCGGTCCCTCATCGCGACTGTCTACTGGAGATGTCGCGTCATGATCCTATATCATAATCATAAAGATACAAGGCACGACTACTGGAGTGCGAGGACCGCCGTGTACACTTGCCAATAAGTGACTGTGTCCTCCCAAGGCTGTAAGATCGCACTACGCTTACTAGCTGCAATGTCTTTCAGCGAGTCTAACATATGGCATAACATATAGCTACATACGATTAGCAGGAGGCAGAGGATATGCAAACGAGGTGTGGCCTCAGAACGGACCTAAAAATACAACATGGGAATGGATAGAACGTCCTGCGCTCGTCTACGTCCTGGCAGCACTTCTGCCAGAAGATTTCGTGCTGGACCCTCCTGGAGCTGCGGAGATAGCGCGCCGCTTTCGTACTTCCTGCAGAGCAGCTTCGATGGCGGGTTTTGTTGTTCGATGTTGTCGCCACTGGTCACTCGCACGTCTGCGCAAGCATGTCAGATAGAAGGAACCAGGATGTCGGGTCCGGAGCGCAACGTACCTCGTGCGGTGCACGAACAGCACGGTGTAGGCCACACTTCGCAATGAACGACGTTTGTCTTTCACGGCTGGAACATTAGAGATCACGGGGAATCCAATCCGCGCGATGGCTGCTAGTATCCTGCCCTCGCTAGAAGCAGCCGCAACTGTCAGTACCTCATAGACATCACGCAACAGCACGCCCACGCACCTCCGCTCAAGACGCGCCATCACGACCAACAGGTACTGTTTTTGGTACCCAAGATCGCAACGGAACGTCGACTCGCGTGTGAACTTGGCTTTCAAGTACCGTATCTGTGCAATCAGGCCTTTGCACTCCTGATTGTGCTGCTGTTTCAGCGCGACGAGCTGATGATCGTCCCTGCATGTTACCCAGTCAGTAAAATCTCTCTCTCTCACTGGCCTAGGCCCCACTCACGCAGCGCAAACATGGGCCGTCCATGCCTCCTTCGCCTCCCGGGTCCTCTCCTTCTGCCCGTCTATCTCCTCCTTGAGGATGCGGATCTGTGCTTGAGATTGTTTGTGCGCACGGTCAGCCTTTGCACGCTCTTCGCGTCGTTCCTCGTCTATCCGCTCCTTCTGCGCTCGGAGGGCCTTGAGATCGCGGCCGAACGACTCGGCATCTCGACGCACACGACGGAGGTCAGCTTCGAGCGCCGCAACCGTGCGGGCAACGTCGCCCTTCTCCGCGGCCATGCGAGCTTTCTCAGCCTCGACACGCTCGAGTTCCGATGCTTGGTCGGACAGAGCACGTCTTAGGTCATCGATCTCGAGAGCGCGAGTGTCCAGTTCGTGGCGACGATTGTCGTGGGAGGTTTGAGAGGCAAGGAATTCACTCTTGAGGCGGTTGACTTCCTGCTTCAGTGTTCAGTAATGTTTTACCTCGGAACCGCTGCCGCAGACACGAACCTCTGTTGCTTTCGAATAGCGACGCTGGAGCTCCTTGTGATCCGCTGCAAGAATAGACCGCTCTTGGCGGAGCTGCTCAATATTCTCCAGATTTTGTGCAACCTTGCTCTCGAGCAGACGGGCCTTCTGCTCCGCATTTGCATTGCTGCGCAATTCCCTTTCGAGGTCGTGGTTCTCCTGCTTGATCTGCTGCAAGTGCTGCCGTACATCTGCCATGTCCTGCATCGAAGGTACGTCAGCACTGCCTTTCTTGTCCGCATCTTGCCACCGCTACTCACGGTTTCTGTGCGGCGTAGGTTCATCAGAACAGCTTCCTTCTCGCGTTGCGCGCGTGTCTGTTCCGTCGTAAGAGCACGGAGACGGCTCCGTTCCGCTTTCAATTCGGCTTCGAGCGCTTCCATGGTCTGCTTTGCCTTAGCAAGTTCCTGTTTGCGCAATGGAGTGAGATGACTGCTAACAGACCGTGGAACTGCACTCACGCCTTCCACTCCAGCGCGCGCACGTTCGCCTGCACGCTCCGCACTAGCGAACTTGCGGAGTTCATCCTTCGCGTCGCGAACCTCAGCGTCGAGTCGAGTAGCGGCATCTTGAAGCACAGCATTCTCTCCCAGTATCCTCCTCCGCTCATCTTCCCAGTTCCTGCGCATGGACTCCAGCTGGGCGTTCACTTCTCTCAACTCACTGCGCAGCGCTTCGCTTGTTCGAGTAGGCGGTGTCGGTGGTTCAGCAGGGAGACTCATCGTTGACATCTCGAGGATAGAGCTGCGGACGATGGCGTCAGCGCCGTGACAGGAGACAGATGCCACTTGTATCTTACCTCTCGTCGCCATCGCCCGTGCTCTGCAACCCACGCATGTCAATCTTTGTTCGACACTTCGTGCAGCGCAGACGCTGCAGGCGGCGGATCCGGCGCTCCTCCCGGCGGGACATCCTCGCGATCTGGTCCTCAAGTGTGACGATGTCGCTGCGCGCGTCCTCGAGCTGCTTCGTGAGGTCCACGACACCGAAGCCGGCATCTTCAAGACGGTCGAGCTTCTCGTCGATGCTCGCGTTAGCACGGTCAAGCTCCTGCTGTAATCTCGCCATTTCGGCGACCAATGGCGCCATTGATGGGTCCTGCATGCTGTTCTGCAGCCACGAGAGCTAAAAACAGACGGATCAGTGATGCAACAAGTACACAGCGGGAAAGCACTGACGTCGCGGAGAGGTCCGCCAGGGGTCTTTGGGCTCTTGAGGGACATGCTGAGAAGTTGTCGGTGAAGAGGCGACATGCCGCTGACGTTCCCTGTCTTGACGGGAGTGCCGAAAATTCCACTCTGGTTCCTCATCAACTTAACCCTCTCCAAGAGGTCCTCCTTCTCCTTCTCGAGGAGCTCGATACGAGCGTCCTTGGCCCTCTCGATCGCTTTGCGCGCAGGCGACTGAGCTAGGGTAGTTCGGAGCCGAGCAATCTCCTTGTTTGCGTCGTCGAGCTCCGACTCCAGGGTCTCGACCTCGCCTTGCAACTCTTCAATTACCGTACTCTGAGAGGGAGCGGTGTGCAAGGTGGATCGCTCCTGCGCCTTCTCGGCCGCGCGCTCCAGCGATGCGATGGTCGCTTTGAGTGTAGCGACCTGCTGCTCGTCCTCCATCATCTTCTTCTCCGCTGCTTCGAGGGCGTCTTCCATCTGGCGTGCGAGCTCCGACATCTTGCCAGCGTCATCTATAAGACGGTCGTTCTCCTGCCTCTCATCCTCGAGCTCGGCCTCCAGCTGCTGGATGGTCTCCTTGGCGGTAGCCAGCTGCCGGTCCAGCTCCTCTATGCGTGCCCCGTCCTCAGCAGCGTCGGCCTCGTTCTGAGCGAGCGCATCCTCTGTTTGACGGAGCTGAGCTTGAGTCTTAGCAATGTTCTCCTCGAGTTCCTCGACGGACTGAACGGCATCCGAGAGCTCCTCCATCTTCGCCCGCAACTCCGCCTCAAGTGCGACAGTTCTCTTCCGCTCCGCGCCGAGCGTGCTCTCAGCCTCATCAAGCCGTTCATCCGCTTGGATGACCTCCTCCTCGAGCTCCTTGATCTGTCTCTGCGCGTTCTGCAGGTCGCCCTGGATCTTCGCTAGCCGTTCATTAGCCGCATTGACCTCGGCCCCAAGGTCACGCCCGCTCTCGAGTGCGCTCTCCGCCTTCTTGATGCGTTCGGCAAGGACATCCTTCTCGACCATCACCACCGCTAGGCGGCGCTCAGCGTCCTTGACATCCTCCGTCTTGTCCGCTTCCGCCCGTTTCGCAGCCTCCTCCGCCTCAACGAGCCGCCTCTCCAAGTCGGTGACGATGTCCCCGACGCCCTTCTCAACTTCCGTCATGCGCTCCCTCCACCGCTCTTTGTCGCGCGCACGCTCAGCCCGTTCGTTCCGCAGGTCGTCTTCGGCCTTGTCCTTATCGGCGGCACAGGTTTGAAGCTCCTCCTTCAGCTCTTCCAACATCTCCTCCAGCGCAGCTTTCTCCTCGAGCCACGCTTCCGCAACGTCTTCGGCCACATCGCCAAGGCCGAAGGCGGGGCCAGCACTCACGCGCCGCCCGCCACTCACACGCCGTCCCTGGTTCGACGCAGGCGTACCCGCTGACACCGAAGACGGCGTCGTCCCTCGCTCGCCCTCGCCCGGACCCTGCTCCTCGAATGCGCGCAGGCGTGCGACGAGCATCTCATTTTCCTCCTGCAAACGCCGGTTCAGCCCATGGAGGTACGAGTTGAGCTTCCCAGCGTTGAAACGACCTACGCCGTGCCCGCGCTCCGCGAGTCCCATGACGGGATCAAAGGACGCGTTCGCGCGCGCGTGCGTCGTAAGATCGTGCGACGACGCGGTTGACACAAACGACGCGCGGTCGATTGCATGATCGTAGGGTGACTCGGAACCGGAACCCGAGTCCGACGCCATGTTCACCGTCTGCGGCAACGGATGGGAGAGTCGCGGGCGCGGCGCGGCGCGAGGGGTGACACCCGCGAACGCTTTGCGCAGAGGAACGCCAGGGGTTGCTGCTGGCGTCATCTCCACGGCCAGCTCTGATTCGTCGTCGCCATGGTGTCGGTATGGTGTGGGATGCCGGAGTCGAGGACGGGCTGTGGAGTTGATGACCGACAAGAGGAAGGATCGCTTGTGAGTGTGGGGTGTGGTGGGATCCTCTACCTCGTCGTGCTCGTCTGCGTCATATCGAGGTCTCGGTGTTTCATCGACGTCTGCCTCGAAGTGCACAGTATCCTGCTGCGGCGTGGTGCTCGGAAGGGACGGCGTCGTCGAAGGCATTCCGAAACGCGCACGGGGTCGAGGCTGGAATGCAGGAGTGGGAGTGAACAATGCTGAAGCTGGAGACGAGAAAGCGACGGAGAGCGGTGTCGGCGACCGCATGCCATGACCACTGCGGTTAGCACTATGGTCCTCAGAAGGAGCCTCCTCCGAAGAGAACGTCGGCTCCCGCGAACGCGGCGAGGTTTGCTCGTCGGTTCTACTCGCCTGACTGTCTTCCATCTGTTGCCGTTCCAGCTCCCTTGAGGCGATAACGTCAGGTAGCAGCTCGGTGTCTTCCACCGACTCGTCGGCAGCGCTCGGGAATTCGGAGCTCAGGTTCATTTGAGTGAGGTCGCGCTCTTCGACACGAGAGAAAGTAGCCGGGGAGGCTGTCGCAGATCGGGGTAGCGGAACTGTCAGAGCGGCGAGGGGAGGGTCTGATTCTGTGCGTTGGCATCGGAACGAGCGCGAGCTGTGCGGGGTAGAGTTCGATACGGACGACGATGGGGAGGATATGGTCCGCGTAAGAGAAGGTGTCCTTGTACGAGAAACAGGTCGACGAAGCGAGACATGTCGCATCTTGTCGAAGGGAGATGGCTTGAGAAGGCTTGAGTTCCTCTGTCCACGAAACACGAACATGCCAACCTACCTGTGGTTCTGATCGCAAGCTCATGGAAAAGTCATAGTCTGACTTCTTGCGAGGAGTTGGTCCACCATCCAAACCGGGAGAGTTCGAACGGCTGACTGACTGCAGCGCCTCAGACAGGTCCAGGTCGGGTTCTTCGTCACCGGGTGGGAGGTAGACTTCGGGGACGGAGTTCTCGCTGTCCTGATCGCTGCTACGGATTTCCATTTCCCCGCTTGCGTCGGGCAAGGGTACGCTTGGGATGGCACTAATGTCGAAGCTAGGCTCCTGTCTGTACCTTGCAGACATTCCTCGCGAGATGGATATTGAGGACTTGGAAGAGCGCGAGGCAATGGATTGGGCGAAGCGGGCTGCGCTAGAAGTACTAGATGGTGCGCGCACCGTGGACGCCATATGAGAGAGGACATTGGGAGTGGATTGTATGGGGGACGCGATCTGCATGTCTTCTTGGCTAGAGTCGTGACTGCTGTCGTCCATGCTAAATTGAGGAGAAGCGGAGTCGTCGAATGCAGGGATGGATGGGAGAGATGGCATATCTCGGTCTTGATCCGCTTGAATGCGACGCCATACCCTCGAGGGTGTTTCTAAGTATGCCGCCATACTGAGAGAGAGCCGTCAGCAGCCAATAGCTGCGATCGGTGGTTCCGCCAACGAGAAACACAAGAGGACACTGACCGAATGCACCCAAATTGAGTTCCAGATCACGCGTGTTGATGCTGTGGTGTGTTGTTGGTTTCACCCTGGGGCTCGGCGTCGTAGATTCTAGTGGAAGTTGAACGAAGACGAGAGCTGATTACAGAGGAGTGAAGTCGGGTGGTGAGGGCAGGACGAGGGTCAGAGAAGCACTCAAGCGCCGTTGGACGCGGCTTCAACTTTGCACGTGATCGTTGCGTCCTGGCGCCTGCTCAGCGGCGAGCGCTCAAGTCACGGTCCTCCTTCTCCTTTTCCAGGTCCTCCTGCTTTGCTCCTCCTGCTCCTGCTCCTGCTCCTGCTCCTGCTTTGCCCCTGAACATCAGTTGGCTCAACGTCATGGAAGATGAGTATGAGAGTAGACCCACTGAGGCTTGTATCACTACAGACACGTGCTGCTGCCAGTCCCTGCCGCAGCTTCACCGTATCACTGAACACACGCTACTTTCCAGATCACTCCTCAGTTCGAGAATATACGTCACTTCACAAGCGCTAACTGAGATCAACCCACCCCGCCGTTTCTCTTTGGCTTGACTGAGCCGATAATGGGCAATGGTACTCTCATATTCGATCTCAGTTGGTTCAGTAACAACTTCTGAATGACGTATATGAAACTATGTTTGAGGTATCAATGGGGCACTGTCGATGTTGGCCATTGACGATCTATCACCCTGTATCGTTCTTGCCATAGGCCTCCACCCTCGGCCTTTGTATAGAAATTGGGAGTCCGTGGTCGTGTGTCTTCATCAGCTGTGAGTACTCTGAAGCTCTCCAGGTATCATGGATGCCTTATGAATACTGGCGGACATACAGTGTCATTGGTCAGCTTCGTGACTAGCGGGCGAAGTTCGTAGCTTTTCAAGCTATAGTACCGGCACCCGCGGATTGCAAGGAGAACGCGCTCCGGACTCTTGAACCTGCCCCCCAACCCGACCCTCTCTTAGTCTAACGGCAAATGCCTATGCTAGTTGACACCGCTGAACTGGTCGGGCTGGCGGTGGAAGGTCCTCTCTATGGTGCGTCAACCATCCTCGATAAGACTGTCGTCCAGGAACTAACCGTCGCCCCAGGTATCTTCCTTTGCATGTTCACAGTCTGTGGATATGACTTGGTCCGCCGTGCCTCTCGTGGCGAGACACGATTAAGGTGGCCGATGGCTATCACGGGCGTGTCGCTCATTGTCCTCGCGACCATCCGTTTCGCCCTCAATGTCACATTTGTCGTCTCCGGCTTTCTGCACCACAACACTCGAGAGGAGCGTCTCGCCTACTTTCGCGATGTCACTCATCCGATCTTCGTTGCAAGGCACGTTGTATTCATCACCGTTCAACCTGTTGGCGACTCGTTCGTGGTGCGTGGCGTGGACTTTCAGACCCTCACCGATCATGTACTGATTATGGGCAGATTTATCGGTGCTGGATGGTGTGGGGGAAGAACGTCAGAATCATTGCATTCCCTGTCACGATGTCTATCATCAGCACAGGTGCGTTTGTCTCGTATTGAGTGAGGAATCCGGTTACATTTGCTTACATTTGCTCAGCTTCGGGAGCGTACGCTATATGGGCGTTCACTGGGCTCCCACATCAAGCAGAGCTGTCCCAAGCGAAGTGGCTGATGTCATTCTTTATGTTGAGCCTCGCCTCCAATGCATTTGCTACTAGTATGCCTTATTCGCGCGATCATCTTCGTTAATGCTGACTGTTGCGATTCGCAGCACTTCTGGCATACCGTATCTGGTCCGTGGAGCGGAAAACCACAAGCGTCATGCTGGAGAAATCTTCCACCCTTTTCCCTGTGCTTCGAATCATCCTTGAGAGCGGCCTCATCAATGTGGCTTACATGTTCGCGTTCGCCATGATCCTGATGTTCGGGCCTCAAGCTGTCGAGCTCATGTGCGACATGGTATGTGTGCTGACGGTCACCGGGGCGCATTCCTGAGATTTGAACGACTCACTGACCAGAGACATGCCTCACAGGGAGTTTCCTTGACCGGTATCATCTTCTCGATCGTCATCCTCCGTGTCAGTCTTCGACGTGACTCACGATGATGACCCGCGTTGGGGAGCAATACCATGGGTAGCATGGCGAACAATGTCACTCTTGCACTGTCTTCGTATCAGGGTCAATGTTCACAGAAGTGCTTCAAAGATCAATCATTAGTACGACCATGGAACTTCCTCAACAGAGGTAGTCTCACACTGCCGTATCTGGTGTTGAAATGGATCCTCGTCCAGTATTTATCGGCCCATTTTCTGATACAGGGACGATATCCTCTGGGAGTTCACGCGATAACAGTGCCTGTGTACGCGCACTCTTCACTCTTCCCGACTCAGATGTCCGAAATAATCTATAACCGCCGTCTCCGAGTTGCACTGTTGCAGTGTTCAGGCCCTTCCTGAAGCTGGTTGAACCCACCCAAAACTCACTGAATCATTCAACCCTCATCTTCTCAATCGTCATCTTCCGCCGCGTCCGAAGCTTGAGGCGTGACAATGATCCCGAAGCCAATATCTATCAGTATTCGCTGGAGGGTGGCCGATCATATATAGGTAGCGTAGCAAATGGTGTCGCCCATGAAAGGCTGTCTCCGGACATTGACGTTGATGTCCACGCAAACGATTCGCAGAAACGACATGATGTGCATCGGTTCAAGGAGGTCTTCTCCTCGATTACTCTTGAAGTATAACATGAAGCAACTGTAATATGATTATAATGCCATTTACTTGCTACTGCATGAAGAAGCATAAGGATGACAACAGTATGTGATTCTGAGGCCCTGCGTTTTGAGCTTCGAAGTTTGCCACGAGCCCGAGACTCGAGTGACTGAAGATCCACTGGAAGAGTCGGAGTCCGGAGTGGTCCATCATGGCGCCTAAATATCCTGATTCCTTACAGCCTTCGGCCCCTACCTCGAGCTTCAAGTTCGTGACAGAACTTCTTCTGCACTAGCCGACATCGCTTCATTCCATCCAATGCCTGCCGCTAACATGATTTGTCTCGGATAGCGCGCTCCTTCCGGAGGAAGGTGGTCAAGTCATCAAGCTCAAGACTTCTTCAAATGCAAGGTTTCGGATCTAGACCAATGCAACTATGCTCAACACGAACCTCGGAGGCTCACTGCAAGCTCAAGTTCAGGCTCAGGCCCATCGAGTTGAGGAGTCACATGGCGTGCTGGACCTTGGGGAAGGATGCCTGTGATCCCCTACGCACGGGGAACGAGACATGAGCTACCATCCGACTCCCTACTTCCGGTGAGTGAATAATTTATTCTACCTTTGCTATGTGAGCCCGTCCTACCCCACCGCCGCTCTGTATGTACGCCATCTAACGGCAGGTCACCCATCTCCATCCTAGGTCATATGTGAGGAGATGGTGCACTGTCGCCAGTATGCATATCTTCATTAACGCGATACGGTGACTGCCAGGATTGATGTTGCAAGTTGCATAATTCATGTTATCCGTCTTCGAGTTTTTTCCCGTCCACAATCATATTTCTGAGGGATGTGTACCTCAATCCGAGGATGAATGCGACCCGCTGTCCTCAAGTCCGAATTTTTGTCAGACGGGCGCTCCCTACAATTCGATTACACCGTCCTGTTGGGAGCAGCCCGTCTACTAGTCAAGTATGCGACAGAGCAGAGCGTGATGCTCGCGTGCTGCAACGGTAATATCAGACGTGATTGAGTCTCGAGCGAGTCAACGATTGTACTGACCTCGCGTGTTTGTGACGGGGTATGTGACTCCCAGAGGATGTCGTCGGTCACAAGTTGAACAACGTTCGCACTGGCACCAGGCTGCCATGGCTGGTCGAGGTTGGGTCGTGATCGTTCTTAAGTTCCATAAGACTGGTTATGTGATTATGTGAATCCAACTGCCTAGTAGCAAAAGATGAAGCCTGAGGAATTAACATTGGATCTGAGTACTAGCCCCGGGACTCCTGGGTCGACAACGTTTGACGGTGTAGACAGCACTGAATTGTTTGCTCACCTAATAGGACCTTACAGCTACCTCCGTGTGTCCCCGTCCCGATTCATTGCGCTGTTGGATGGCGATGGGGTGCAAATTTGTCCATCGAGACATGCGAGTCGCGGGAGGCCTGCGAACTTCGTCACGATCAAGAGTTGCTGACTCTGCTTACTTGGACGTACGACCGCTTCTCTCCTCATGTATGTCGTTCATCTCTCCGGATGTCCAGCAGTGCAGCATGGTGATGCGCCGGATGCAGGGGGGCTTGCCAGTGCCTGTGCCTGTGGAGGTCCGAGCCGAGTCGAGTGCAGCAAAATTCAGGCTCGACTCAAACGTGGAGACCGAGCGTGAGCGGGCCCTCAGTCCACGCGATTGGCAAGAGCACAAGGTGGACAGATACCAAAGTTTTGTTTGTGTTGACTTACTCACAGTGTAGCATCGCCTTGGTCGACTCCTCATCGCCTCCCTTTGAGCGTCCTTGTCCCAGGACAGCCACATACCTTCGGCCTAATGCGCAAGGTCCTGGAACCACAAACCACTTCCAGCTACGTCCTGCGTTGTGGGTGGTATTACTGACGACGAGGAATGGTGACGGCACTGAAGACCAGATCGCTCGGAGGACTGACATGATGGTAGACGGCAACCGAATCGGAATTAATATTCTCCCGGGATACTATCCCTCCACGGTCCTCGGCGGAGAACTACTTCTGCTACGCCCAACGCCTGCCCTGAAAAGGGGAATATATGTACCGCAAGCTCCGCCGTCCGCCGCAGACCGTCGCTATTCGCCGTCCAGTTCTGTGACCTACTATAAATTCACAATTTAGGTTTGTAGTTCGCATTTTCCTCCTTCTCCCGCCCGCCACCACTTGCCTTGGTCCCTCTCGTCCCCTCGCCGCATCTTACTCGTTCCACGGCTCGGGACGGCCTCAGCGTCGTCTATCCTGAGTACCGTGGTCCTGTATGACGCTACATCGACGTGTCGAGCACCCTATTTTCCCTTCGTTCACGCTCGCCGCTCTCGAACTCATGGCCGCTCCCACTCCTGACCCGTCGCGTCTCCCCACCTACCGCTCCAGCTACACGCGTCGCTTCCACCCATATGCACTATATCTACGTGATCTGCGCACGAGCCTCATGGTGAGCCGTTCCGCGGCGCGTTCTTACCCTGTGATTGGGCGCTGACGCGTCGAACTTGACAGACCGCGACACGACAACAGTCGGACGGCGTCGAAGATCTAACCACCTTCAATGTGGAGAATGCAGCTCCAGGGAACCAGTCTCAGGTGCAGGAGTCTAAGTCGAGCAGCAACAGCACGGTTGGTTTCTTGTACAGCAGCTGCGTATGTATGTGTTCGCTGACGTTAGTATGATGGCAGTAACAAGTTCAATGTCGGAGTGGTGTGGTATCTTCTATGCTGGAATGGGAGGAGGGACTCGCTGAGACATTTCCGTACGTTGCAAGTCTACATCGCCATGTTTCCCGTCTCATCATCCATCTTCCCGTCACATACACAGGGCCTGACGGACGTCACTCCATCATACCGCCTTCCCGCTACACGCACCGGATATCCTTGGGACCGTGTCCGTGTTGGACCTCGACGTGGAACTGTCCCGCCGCCTTGCCGAACCATCACCTTCTTGGATCGTCCGACATGGACGACACGTCGTAT
Organism: Daedaleopsis nitida; assembly: GCA_022606115.1. NCBI lineage: Eukaryota > Fungi > Basidiomycota > Agaricomycetes > Polyporales > Polyporaceae > Daedaleopsis > Daedaleopsis nitida. The sequence goes on from JABYQM010000013.1 coordinate 28,489, forward strand.
GACTCATCTAGACCCTACTCATCTAGACCCTTTCTTGGAAAGCGACCAAAAGTCGACACGGGCTTGAAGCCTCAGCGCACGCCCACTGCCCCCCTCCCCTTGCACGTCTTCGAGTACCAGTGATACATTCATCGCAACTTGAAGCTTGTGTTATTGGTTCCCGCTTTCGAGTTGCCCTGTGCAGGGCGACATCGGTGCTAGCCTCACGCCGAGTTCGCCGGCGTGCTGTAGTACTGAGATAGTTGAATATATGACTTCTGATCAATGCTATAAGTATCATGTACAAGAGAGTTGTGTGTATCTGTGTATGCTTGATGACGCCTGCATACAGATATCACGGTCGGCCCGGACGTTTCGAGGGTTTAGTGGGATCAATGCGCGAACAGGCGATCAGACTGAATCACAGTGAAAGGTGTGGTGTCCAAGGCATGTCCCGGGCCTACGCAGAAACGAAACACCCTTGGTGGTTGGTATTCAAGAACCCCAGCACCCAAGCACAGAATCAGACTCCGACTCGCCGACTCCCGAGATCATACCATCGTCGAGCTGCTAATATCCGCGAACCCGGAGCCGTACGGGTCGAACGGGTCGTGCTTCTGCGCCGTGTCGTTGCGCACGAACACCCGGAGCGCCGTCGGCGAGCTCGGGAGACGGTGGTCGGACGGGCCAGGCTCCGCGACGCTCTTCGCCGCCACGGCCCAGGTGAGCGTTGAGAGCGGCGGCTGAGAGTCGCTCGTCCCGAAGCCGGAGCGGTGGCGCCGCCGGAGGCCGACGCGGAAGATGACGACGGAGAAGACGATGCCGCACATGGGGACGCCCTAGCAGCACGCCGTCGCAGAGATCGTGAGCACGAGCACGAGCACAGGAGCAGGCGCATGTCGAGAAACACGACTGGGGCACACATACCATCTTCGACAGTATTTCGAGAGACGGGGAGCCAATCGCGGCGGCGATGACGAACCCGGAGAGGAACGCGGCGTTGATGAGGCCGCTCTCGAGCATGATGCGCATCACAGGCGAGAAGCTTGTGCTTTGGCCCGCGTATGGACAGAGGGCGGGCCCCGCTGCGGTCGATGTATTAGATACAGTAGGTCAACAGGGCTGTGGCACAGGTAGTCAGCTCATCGGCACACAAAGAGCACGACGTGGATGGCCGACGACCGTGACGTACATGTGCCCAACGCGTTCGCGACCAGATTCCCCGAGAAGAAGAGCTTGAGTGCCTGTTGCTGCGCGAATATGCTTTGGTTGGTGAGGTGGTTGTACGCCCACAGGGAGTACGACCCAGAGGCTGTATGATTTATTGTATGCAGTCAGAGATGGTAGTTCCGATACTCTGAAAGTGATGGTGGGTGATGTCGTACCAGCAGCCATGATTGAGATGGTGACGGGGATCGTGATAACCCATATGTTCCTTCCACAGGCCACCCAGCACCGGTAGTTCTACCAGCTCGAGTTAGCGAACGACAGCGAGGCACCAAGCGCATCTAATAGCGCGCACCACAAACAGGTCCCCGACGAGCAAAGTGACGATAAAGATGCTGTGCTTCGCGGTGAAGAGCGGCTGCGTGACGTCCTCCAAGAAAAGGACCCGCTCTTCGCCGTCCATTATCTGGACGAACGCCACGAAGATGTAGCTGACGTCGACGGCGAAGCGCGCGGTAGCGAGCAGGATGAGGAGGACCCCGGCGACGACCATCGGCGAGGTCAGCCGCGTCTCCTCGCTCGCCCGGCGGCGGTACAGGTCGTAGCCACAGACCATGAAGAGACACAGGAAGATGCCTAGAGAGACACTACGCGCGTGCGTGTCAGCGGCAACGGCGTTAGAGGAGCCGTATTATGTCCGACGCTGTGGGACGCACCGTAGAGTGGCCCTTCGAGCGCCAGACCAGCTAGCTCCGCAGAGTCGATGAGGTGGCCCATGTTCAACGCCGACTGGGAGGCAGGGAGGGAGGCGCGAGCACGAGAGCCTGAACGTGACGAGAGTCGAGTCGGACTCCGGGAGGAGCTGACTTATACATGGCTTGCGGAGAAGCTGGCAGTAGGTTTGATACCTCCCACCGCTGCGGAGGCAACATGGGTCAGCGCGCGGTCGAACGGCCCACAGGGAGCTTGCGGAAAGTAGCGTGGAAGATCGGTAGAGTGCGTGCGGACTCACGAAGCTGATAATGACTGTGATAGCACCCACTGCTGGCGCCTCTCACAACGCAGCGCGCAGAACGGATGCGGACTCGGTACGAAGAAGACTTAGAGCTGGTGGTGACACTAAGTGCGGCGACGGCGTAGTTAGAATGCCCGAGCCAATCTTGATGGAGTTCGCAGCCGTCCTCTGGATCTGACGTTTTGATATGTTCAAAGCCACCACAGAGATCTTCTGCCAGCGAGCGGGGTAGCACGAGACACTCTGCCGACTATCCATGCGAGCGCGCTGTCGACAGAGTTATGATTTAGGACGCCGAAACCGCCGGCTTCTGCAAGCTTGGGACAGCGCGACCATGGGAAGGAACCAAGTCAAAAGAAAGAACGCACCATCGATGATTTCCGTCCTGCCTTCGATCTCGCACGCCTCCCATCCCCCATCGCCCATAGAATTCGATCGCTGATGGGTGCAGTAGAGGCCCAACTGGGATGCAGCACCAAAATTAACCGCAGGTGATCCTGACGGCATGTACGCTGATTCGCTACGTGAGCACATGTCGTCTGAGTCTGTAGATCAGGATAACTTGAAGCCGCCGCGAGCTTGCAGACTCGCCTGAAGCGACGTCGTCAGTCGCGACTCTGTACCACACTAGAGCTGTCCCGATAGCCACTGCAAGCAGATCTTGGATCAAGAATGTTCCTTGCAATTATGGATAGCCACTATAGGCATCCCCCAGGGCTGAGTGACCAGCGGTAGATCGCGTGGGGTTCATGCTCGGATATCTCGATTCTCGGAGCCTGCAGCTGGAGCTAGGGTCGAAATGCATCGTGGAATGTAGTACTAGTGACTCACTGGTCGCCGGTGACTGGTATCCATTATACAAGGAATCGATGCCATTGCGCCGTTGTGTTCTTTTGTCTCTGTGATGCTGGTTAACACTGTATGAGTTGAACGGGTGTGCGCGAGTAGACAGGCCGAGTCGGCCACCTGCCACTGGTAGATGCTTGGGAAAACTTGAATTATAAAGTCATCAATACTGGCTTGTGGCATTCGCCGGCGGGTGATTCGCGACGTACCGGATGCCCGTAGACATCTCGTTCAAGTTGTAAAATGGAGGAAGAGTCGAGATATGGAACAAGTGCAGACCTCTAACATTCGATCAAGACATCAAAAGAGAAGTTCCGGGATAAAAACGCACCCCAATGCCCCATTGACCACCGCAGGGGTCGAACCTGCAATCTCCTGATTACCCAATCGTAGTCAGACGCGTTGCCATTACGCCAGGCGGCCATGACAATGAGGGTTAATAGACAATTTGTAACGGCCATTGCTAAGGGGAAGACTTGATCCTGAAGTTCAGGTCGTTCAAATTCATTGATTCTCTGGCAGTTTGACGTCGCAGACGGAGACAAGGGCCGGGGCCTGCGTAGTTTACACTATCTTGAGAACCACGCAAAACGAGGCTGCATGAGACCAATCGTCTCAGGCTGTCGACAACAACCTACAAGCATAGACTCACGTGGAATAGCGAAGGCCCACCATGGTTTCGCCCGTTTCTCCAAGACAAAGCCTTGCAGCTCCACGTAGACTCCGTCCTCTTTGAATTTCGCGAGCAGCAGCAGAGGCGAATCCGCGCATTCCGCGCCATGTGTAACGCGAGAACGGTGGCCATGTGCCGTTACAGCAGCCTGCCCGCAACAGCCATCCGCCTGTGTGGCGTCCCCAGAGTCCTGAGGCTCATGGAGCCCAGCATCTCAGACTCAACGCTCAGCGGTAATCATGGGATGTACTTACTACTTGCAAAACAGCTGGAGTTTAGCTGGAAAAGCTTGATTGTGCGCTCCTCTGCGCGGTCCGCGTTCAGTACTTATCTGCTCGTTGAGTCAAGCATCAGCGCTCAGCTGCGACGCCCGGCTCCTCTGGTCGTCGAGCGATTCTGTAGTACCAGCAGCTTAGGCCCACCGTCACCGTCGCTGGTAGTCATGGTTAGTATCAATAGTCTGCAGTCACTACTTAGCACCCACTAGTTGGTTTGTCTGAGGCAGTCTAGTGACTGTAGTCTGACGCGTGGATTAGGCCGGTCCGAGATGCGGGTCGAGGGATCGCAGGAATTGATCGGACAAAACGGCTAGATCTGTAATCACGATCCAGGTCTCTCCATTGTGGCGCATGTGATTGGAAAGTTTCGAAGTCGACTTGGGACTCGGACGAGAAGATCCTGAAAGCCGGATCATCCTAGGTAGATGTTGTGAGGTTGCTGAGGGCAAGGACATGGATTAGTAGCCTCGCATGTCTAGAAAATACGGAGAGGTCAATTATGGTGAAGGACAAGGAACTGCTTGGTCTCTTAACCCATCCTGATCCGGCCTGGGTATTCGCCCGCACCCCACCGTCGCGGGGCATGTAGCTACGAGACCATCACCGTCTGAGCTTGGTCTGAGCACCGATGAACATCGGATGTGGAGAGCAAGTGGGGAGTACGGAGAGCCCCGCTGGTGCCGACTGTAGGAACGTGGTCACAGGGTGGACGGAAGAAGGCCAGAAGAGGCAAGTAAACATGGCATCTGGTGCGAAGCTTCAAGCTGTTCGCCCTTGTTCGCCCCGGAACTCGACCTTGGTTGGCATGGCTGGGAGAACGGGCAGGTGCGCTCGTGCGGCATGGACAGCGACTGTGGTCAAGTGACCCGCGCGCAGCCGGGTTGTGCGCGGACATGAGAATGCGAAACGGGGCACGGAGCTGCGAGCTGCTCGGGAAGGCAGTACGACGCCGGAAGGCGGGGAGGACTGGTCACGGACATTCATTCCCCGCGTCCGTGGGCATCGCTATGGATCAGCTTACGACATGCTGCGACAGAGAGCGGGGGTAGCGTGCGGGGTGTGGGCGAGGGCGTGGGTGGTGACACAAAGCCCCGCGCACGCAGAGACCGTGAAAAGGGAGTGTGGGGGACGAGCGGAGAGGCGAGGTGGCTCTTTGAAGACTCTTGTGGTGCGGGCGGGGGGCATCATGCATCGCTGGCGGGGAAGGGGCTGCTCGTGGCTGTCTCTCGCTATGTCTGTCAGGCTATGATGGGCGCACCTCGGGGAATCTCCCGGGCCGCCGACCGGGGACGGCGTGCGACGGTCGCTCGGAGCTTTGGGAGTTCTGCTGGCCACTGCTGGCGACCGCTGCTCCGGCGAGCTGCTCGGGCGACTCGCGTGCACGAAAGGGGTGATCGATGCAGCGTATGTGCATACAGCCACATGCATGCAGGCCAGTCGGGCCCAATCGATGGCTCGAAAATTGGCGGGAGGAGCGGGCGGAAGGCTGCAGCCGGGCGGCGGATGGGCAAAAATGGCACGTGGCTCGGAAGAGAGCGGGCGGACCCTGGCATCACCGCCAACGCTCTCTCCACCGTCTCCTTCAGGTCTCCCTCCATCTTTCTCTCCGCCGTCCATGGCGACCCCCAGACTCTAGTCGCCCCCATCCACCCCTCGTCCCCCTCGTCAGCGTCGCCAGGCCCAGTGCTTGTCGACCTATCCCCAGCAGCTCGTCTCCTAGACTAGCTCATCAATCCCTTCCCTATCAAGTTCTACTCGGTTCCTTGCTGCCGACTCACCTCCCGTCCTCCACACGTCTTCTCGAACTTCTTCCACCGCCTCTAATTCCCGCATCCTCTCCTCCTCTTTGCACTCGCACCCCATGAGCATGCCCGTCCCCGCGACTCTCACAAGCTATCTCCCCGTCCTCCTCATCTCTGTCACCCACAACGCCGCCCCAGACGACTCCTCTTTCGACACCCAGCCAGAGGGCCAGGTAGACTACCTCTCTCACAACTGGAAGGAAGAGGACGTATGGCGTTCATGGCGCAGCATGACTCGCCAGAAGAACGCCATCGCCAACGGTATGCGTCTCGAAAACGCGAGTTGGCGCACTTGGTGGAAGCAGAGGAACAAGCTCAAGACGATCAGTCCTGAAACCCTCAATTGGTACGTTTTTATATCCTCCCTCCTCTTCATTTCTCGTATCGTGCACCCGAAACATGAGGGTTATGCGTCCGATAACGCTCCTCGCCCCTGCGACCTGTTCATCTCGCATATCCGTCATCCCGCTTCCCACCAATCCCCTCTATCTCGAGTCTAAGACTTCTGCAGGCTCAAGGATTCCGACGTGACCTGGCTCTATGGGCCTCTCCACATCGGTCACGATTGGACCGCTTACTCACAACACAAGACACCCAAGCTACAACGCAAGACATCCACCGATGCACTCCCCGGTCCCTACTCCACAACTTCAACACCACGGACGGCTACTGTGCCGAAGAAGCCCATCCTCAAGCGGCGCAGTATCAGCCAGTTGCTCTTATTGCCAACGCCCTTTTTTGACAGACAGGACAGCGAAGAGGAAGACGTGGATGATCAGGAGCCCTGCGTCGTCGGCGCCCCTTCAACACGACCGACCCTGGTCCACACGAAGAGCGACACTAACCTCACCGTGCGTGGTCGACCCTTCCGCAAAGATTCGCCACCTCGGATCATCGCTGAAGACGGCTCGACATCACACATCGCCGAATCACATCCGCTCTCTCAGACGACTACCTCTAGCGAGGCCTCGGGCTCCACTGGCAGCGATCAGGATCTTAGTGGCGCTTCAAGCATCGAGGGCCCGGCGAAGAAGAAGCACATCTCCTTCAACACGTTTGTGGAGCAGTGTATCGCGATCGAGAAGCCGAAGCTTAAGCGATCTACTACGGGGCCTGCGCGGGGTGGGCGAATGTTCGATGCGTACGATGATGGGTGAGTGGCACGTCCATCGCTTGCGATCGCCGACGGCTGACTTTTCATTAGTTACGACTCGGAACTGGGTTACGACGGCGAGTACGACGAGCCGTCGCCGTACTACTTCACGGACAACGTCGTGATCGCGTCCGATTCCGAGGACGATGACGACGAGGTGCTGGAGATGAAGACGGCGTCTTCGCGATCGCGCTCAAACTCTGCGTCCTCAATACGCAAGCCAACGCTCACAACGGCACTCAGTCCCGACTCGACAGCGCAGTCACGTCCACGGCCACCGATGGTCAGGCGGGCATCCGCCGACCGGGAACACGTCACCATCGCACCCATCGCGCCTACACTGCTCAAGAGCACTGGCGTTGGCAACGAGCTCGGATCTCTTCCGGAAGGGAGGGTTCTCGAGTCATCAAAGGAGGTTGACCTAGTCTATGTGCCGACAGCGCCCTACAGTCTCCCTGGTACCCCGAGTCTCGCTGATAACGAAGACGTATATCGCCATCGCGAGTCGTATTTCAGCGTCGGTGGCCCCTCGTCGTATCCCCGGTCGCCGATGCCCCGTTCTCCCGCCCCCGGTTCTTCCCCGCGGATACCTAGCGTTGGCATGCCGCAGGACCAGCCCGCGGGTGCGCCGCTAATGCGGCAGTCGAGCTCGAGTTCCTTCTTCCCCGCACAGTCGATGGTCGAGTCTCCTATGCACATCGACGATGCTCCATTAGAGGACGCATACGACTACTTTGGTGGCCCGGATCTCGGAGAGGACTTCAGCGGTAACGGCCACCCCGCGCGGAGACGTCCCAGGCGAGATGTCCGAGACGGCGACTCGTGTGGCGGTGAGATCACCCGCTACTCAGAAGGCGGCGCGGCGAGCGTTCAGACCGGAAGGAGTACAAGCTGGCGTCCGAGCCCGAGTCCTAGCCCGATCGACTCGCCCCGGACGCCAGATGCCGAAATGCCCGTCGTTGTCGTGAATGAGGTGAACGGCGCGGTCGAGGAGCGGCAGGAGCGGTCGCGCGAGAGCAGTCCGTCCCGCTCTCCTGTGCTATACAGGATACCGGACGACACGCATTCGCTGTCGTATGCGTCCATGTCGTCCACTCCTGCCGTGCCTGTCCCACGCATCAGCGCCGCCCACGCCCACGTCGTCCCCTCAATACCGAACTCCATCTCCTCCGCACCGGGCACCGGGCGCTGGTCGTTTGCGTGTACCGAGCTGAGAGGGTTCGCGGCAGATGAGCTGAGAAATAATGCGAGAGATAAGACAGTTTGCAGGGGTTATAGGTGTACAGGGGCGGGGTGGATAGGTGTACAGGGGGCGGGGTGGATAGGTGGGGGACGGGTGCACAGGGGGAGGGCGTGTTGGTGAGGCTGCTAGCGATGTACAGACACGTAGAATCAATGCAATATATCTGTTTGTTCACGGATACGGTCCACGGATATGCAGCGACATGCGATAACAAGATGGTCCAAGCAAGAAATGAGTACAAGATGATGGTCCAAGAAGAAATAAGCACAAGATGTGATACGGCCGCTCAGTCCCGCTCGTCCTCGCTCGAGCTGATCTCCGACATCTCCTCGTCTCCGTCTCCCACCTCATTGTACCTGTCGATCCGGTCGTCCACAGCCATCGACTCCTCGCCCGCCTCATCGTCCGAGTTCAGCACCCACGCCGCCGACTTGACCCCCGTCCGGCCCTTCTTCCACTGCTTTGACCGCTCCGTGCGCCGCCCCTTCTGGTCCGACCGGCCCTGCCGCGGCCACTCGCCCTTCGCCACCGCCTCCCCGATCCCCTTCTCGAACCGCTTCCGGAGCGTCGACGCATGGAGGAGAGCCTCCTTCGGCGCCGGACGGGGAGGCGGCGGCGGGAACGACGTCTCAAAGTCCCGCGCAGCCCGCTCCATCCTGCAGGCGGGCCGACGGGTGCGTGCGGACGCAGACGCAGACGCAGACAGCGCGGCGGGCCTCCTGCAGCCCGCCCCGGGCTCGAACGCGGGGTAGATCTTCTTCGGGTCCTGGCGCGCGGCGCGCACCCGCTCCGCGCTCGCCGCCTCGAACCGGATCTCGTCCTTCTCCCACATCGCCGCGAGGAGCTCGAGCTGCGCGTTCCCGCCCGTGATCGAGCTCGCGCTCCCGAACCGCTTGTCCCGCGGGTGCCCGACGATCTCGAGCCCGTACTTGCGGACGACGTGCTTCTCGAACATCCGCTCGTTCCAGCCCATCTTCGCGTTCTGGTCGCCGGTCTTCTTGACTAGCGGATGACCATGATATGAGCAGAGCGGAGGGCGACGACGAGAAGGGCAGAGGCACTCACCGAGCTTCCGAACGATCACCGAGGCCAGCTTCTTCCTCGCCTTGCCCTGGTTGGACGGTTCCTTGTGCTCGTACGGCGAGGGCAGGTGCGGGCGGAAGATGTCGCGTGAGGGAGGCATGGTCGCAGAGTCTCAGTGGAGCGACGCTGTATCCATGTATATTTGAGGCCGGCGGGAGCGCTTGGGATGCAGCACGAGTTTAACCTCGCTGATCGGCGAAGTGACCGGCGCTCTATGCAGGACGTATATGGGGCATTGAACATTCCTACGAGCGAGCACCGGTCTTCCGAGGAGGCTCGGCCCACCTGCAACAGGGCGTGAACTTGCCTTGGCCGCGCATGCGAGCACTCCCGGGTGCGTTATCGTCGCCGTAGTGGATGCTACTTAGCCATCAGTACTGATCACTGTCCGCTGAGAGGATGTGCATACGAGAGATACAGCCCATGCAGCGGGCGGCAGGTGCAGCAGAAAGCCGCTCGGCTCACTGCACGCACGCCGAGAGCGGACAGACCCTGGAGACGAGGAGCAGATCGCGCGGGGAACGAATTTGACGACACACCCCGCTCAGGGCCAGCGCGCGACTCGCGAGATCTCGGACGTCCTTGTTCGTAGCGCCCCAGGACGACGCAGCCGCCCGGATCTCGACCGCCCTCGCGGGTCCGCACGCCGAGGAGCGCCACCGGCGACGTACATGGGGACCTACAAAGGCAAAGGCAGCGGCAAACGCGCGACGAGGTCCGAGAAGCCGAGATCTGTGCGACGACTTCCCATCCTCGCCGTTATCGAATCTCGGGTGAGCGCGAGCATGACGGCCGGGACCCATGTCCGTCCCCGCTGCTCTGTCCCCGTGGTGTTGTGTCGGCCGTGTCCTGTTCGTGCTGAGTCGATAATCCCATCGAGCACGATGTCTGGCTGAACAGCAACGACGCCGAGACGATTCCTGTCGTACTTTGTTCGGCTTCCGGTGGACGCTCCGGGGAACGGGGACGGGGCAGCGACGAATGGGAATGAGACTTGCCTCTGTCCACAAGCGAGGACGTAACGTTCTGACCGTCCGCTCGCCTTGAAACCCGAGATGCGTTTAGGACGTGTCGTGTTGCCATCACGACTTGGAAGACAGCTCGGCGCGCGGAGAACTCGTAACGTACCTGACCGTGCCATTGACCCTCTGCTGCACGAGTTCGCGGTCGCATAGCGATTGGATTCTGAGCGTAACATAGTCAATACTGACGGCGCTGTGGAGAGCTGCACAGGCAGCTGCAGCTCGACGTGGACCCTGCATCCGAGAGGCCGCGAATGCGAGACTAGATCCGAGTAGGAAAAACGGCGAGACAACGTCAGATTTCCAGTGCCGTCTTCTCGCCTCGAACCGATGCGTTCTCGGTCCACAAGCGAGAGCGTCGGTCCGCTTACCTTGAGCGCGAGGTACGTTCAGGGCGTGTCTTGTTGCGATCACGACTCAGAAGTGCGGCGGCGAGCGCGTCACACACCTCGTCCGTGCATTGCAGCGCACTCGGCGCATCCCATTGCTGCACGAGTACGTGTTTGCGGACGGATGTCAGTATCGTACAGCTGAGCGCAGGCTGCGAGAGGACGCGGACCCTGCGTCTGGAGGCAGCAGATGCGAGACTGGATCCGAGCAGGCAATCCGGCGAGACGACGTCACATTTAGCGTTTCTTCTTGCCTCCAAGCGAGAGGGCCGGTCCGCTTACGTTGAGCCCGAGGTTCGTTCGAGGCGTGTCTTGTTGCCGCATGACGCACCCGCCACGTACCTTGTTCACGCGTTGCAGCGCACTCGGCGCATCTCATTACTGCACTAGTTCGTGCTCGCACAGCGCGGTTGCAGGTCGACTCTAAACATCGCACATGTCAGAGTCGTACAGCGGACTCCGCAAGCAGCGAGAGGACGCGGACGGCGCTGCGAGAAGCTGCGACTCAACGCGGTCCCTGCGTCCGGAGGGCCGCAGATGCGAGACTGGATCCGAGCAGGCAAGCCGGCGAGACGATGGCCAGTTTCCTGCCCCGTCTTCCTGGCGTGTTCGCTCGCATGCACTCGTCCCTGAGCGACCACGCGGTGGGCAGCTTCCGTCCATGAAGTCGACGTGACAGCCAAATTCTTTCGAGCTCCACGGATCGGTGCGAGCGCGGGCGTGTCCGGTGCGGCACGTCCAGCAGAGCGCGGACGTGTCGGTCAGTGCGCAAACGGGAAACGTGTGCGCGAGTTACGGCGGGTCTGGTCAGCCACGGCGGCGAACGTCACGCACCTGCGCACGACGACCGCTTCCCCGTCGCCGTCCCGCGTTCGGCAGCACCCTATCTGCGCAGGCGTGCACGATGTGCTGCGAACGAGACAGGGCGAAGGTGGGTGTGCACGGTCCGAGCCGGTCGACGGGAGTCGGAAAAACTGATGAAATCGACGTTTTTGAGCGATTTTCGAAAGCCTGCGGATCGAGTCCAAACTGTCAGCGGGGACTCGTAGGTGTTCATCGATGCATACCGTCGATGTTGCACCGCGTAGACGACAGGGAATCGCGTTATACGGCGGATATTCTCGCATTGTGCGCGGATTGCGGCCTGTGCACGTCGGGAAACTCGCTCGCCGGCGATGGCGCGCGTCCGCGGTGTCGTGCGCGAGCGTATGCGGTCCGCTGCGGCGGGTGACGAGCCGATAGCAGACGTATGGGGTGAGCAGGAGTCGATTTTCGTCGGGCGGGCGGACAGATCGGGCACGCTGAGGCGTCCGGGAGCATGCGCGCGTCCGATTCGCGTCTGACGTGCATGCTAGAATGGTTCAGTGAGTGGAAGGCGTGACGGGCACGCACCTGAGGGTCGTCAGGGTCGGAATGCAGGCGCGGCTCGGGGACGTGACCGTTGCGGGTTTGGGCGGTCTAGCGCACGCTGGGAAGTCTGTAAACGCATGGTCGCACGCAGGCCGTACGCAGGATAATGATTAGGTCAGTGTACAGCGGCGATTACGGGCGGGAAGTGCAATGTACAAAGGAGATTGAGGTTACGTAGTGCAGACAGCGTGCATGGGATGTGCCGAATTAGCAGAGCTGTTGGGTGGGCGGCGAGGGATTGGACGCTGAGAATAAGTCCAATGAGAGGCGTAGCAGGTAGTACTGCTGTGGCCGGCCAAGGGAACATAGCTGTAAAGGGTGGTGAGAGGATGACAGAGGCGGAGCGGCCGAGTACGCGGCAAGCGAGAGCGGACAAGTCTTGTCAGGGATATGTCTTGCTAGGGTTATTGTGAGCAGATCAAGAATGGTTGGAAAAGATTGAGCTTACAGGTATGAACGGATTGCTGTCGGTAGGGAGAGGATGCGGGTAAGTGAGTGGTTATTAGGTTGGAGACGGTAAGTACTGTCGAGCTAACTATGACGGTGATTTAGGCGGTACACGCTGGAGAGGGAGAGAAGAGCTCGGTCGTCCGCGCACCTGAGCCCACGGGTATGGGAATGTCTGAAGATGAGACGAGCGTGACAGGGATCGCGAGTGCAGTGGGTATATGCTGCACAGGAACACGGTAGGGCGTCGAGAATGAGCGCTGAGCTCTGGGCTGCTTTGGGAGTGAGCGAGCGCCGGGTAGTACTCGATGATTGGGTCGAGCGTTCATCGCCCCGGAACTCGACCTTGGTTGGCATGACTGGGAAAACGGGCAGGTGCGCTTGTGCGGCATGGACAGCGACCGCGGTCAAGTGACCCGCGCGCAGCCGGGTGGTATGCGGACATGAGAATGCGAAACGGGGCACGGAGCTGCGAGCTGCTCGGGAAGGCAGTACCACGCCGGAAGGCGGGGAGGACAGTCGTTCCCCGCGTCCGGATCAGCTTACGACATGCTGCGACAGAGAGCGGGGGTAGCGTGCGGGGTGTGGGCGAGGGCGTGGCTGGTGACGCAAAGCCCCGCGCGGGCAGAGACCGTGAATAGAGTGGGTGCGGGGGACGAGCGGGGAGGCGAGGTGGCTCTTGTGGTGCGGGCGGGGGGCATCGTGCATCGCTGGCGGGGAGTCGCTGTGTCTGTCAGGCTAGGATGGGCGCACCTCGGGGAATCTCCCGGGCCGCCGACCGGGGACGGCGTGCGATGCTCGCTCGGAGCTTTGGGAGTTCTGCTGGCCACTGCTGGCGACCGCTGCTCTGGCGAGGCTGCTCGAGCGACGAGCGTGCACGAAAGGGGCAATCGATACAGCGCATATGCATACAGCCCTATCGATGGGCCATGGCTGGAAAATTGGCGGGAGGAGCGGGCGGAAGGCTGCAGCCGGGCGGCGGATGGGCAAAAATGGCACGTGGCTCGGAAGAGAGCGGGCGGACCCTGGCATCACCGCCAACGCTCTCTCCACCGTCTCCCTCACGTCTCCCTCCATCTTTCTCTCCGCCATCCATGGCGACCCCCAGACTCTAGTCGCCCCCATCCACCCTTCGTCCTCGTACTCAGCGTCGCCAGGCCCAGTGCTTGTCGACCTATCCCCAGCAGCTCGTCTCCTAGACTAGCTCATCAATTCCTTCCCTATCAAGTTCTACTCGGTTCCTTGCTGCCGACTCACCTCCCGTCCTCCACACGTCTTCTCGAACTTCTTCCACCGCCTCTAATTCCCGCATCCTCTCCTCCTCCTTGCACTCGCACCCCATGAGCATGCCCGTCCCCGCGACTCTCACAAGCTATCTCCCCGTCCTCCTCATCTCTGTCACCCACAACGCCGCCCCAGACGACTCCTCTTTCGACACCCAGCCAGAGGGCCAGGTAGACTACCTCTCTCACAATTGGAAGGAAGAGGATGTATGGCGTTCATGGCGCAGCATGACTCGCCAGAAGAACGCCATCGCCAACGGTATGCGTCTCGAAAACGCGAGTTGGCGCACTTGGTGGAAGCAGAGGAACAAGCTCAAGACGATTAGTCCTGAAACCCTCAACTGGTACGTTCTTATATCATATCCTCCCCTTCATTTCTCGTATCGTGCACCCGAAACATGAGGGTTATGCGTTCGATAACGCTCCTCGCCCCTGCGACCTGTTCATCTCGCATATCCGTCATCCCGCTTCCCACCAATCCCCTCCACCAATCCCCTTTATATCATCTCTAAGACTTCTGCAGGCTCAAGGATTCCGACGTGACCTGGCTCTATGGCCCTCTCCACATCGGTCACGATTGGACCGCTTACTCACAACACAAGACTCCCAAGCTACAACGCAAGACGTCCACCGATGCACTCCCCGGACCCTACTCCACAACTTCAACACCACGGACGGCTACTGTGCCAAAGAAGCCCATCCTAAAGCGGCGCAGTATCAGCCAGTTGCTCTTACTGCCAACACCCTTTTTTGACAGACAGGACAGCGAAGAGGAAGACGTGGATGATCAGGAGCCCTGCGTCGTCGGCGCCCCTTCAACACGACCGACCCTGGTCCACACGAAGAGCGACACTAACCTCACCGTGCGTGGTCGACCCTTCCGCAAAGACTCGCCACCTCGGATCATCGCTGAAGACGGCTCGACATCACACATTGCCGAATCACATCCGCTCTCTCAGACGACTACCTCCAGCGAGGCCTCGGGCTCCACTGGCAGCGATCAGGATCTTAGTGGCGCTTCAAGCATCGAGGGCCCGGCGAAGAAGAAGCACATCTCCTTCAACACGTTTGTGGAGCAGTGTATCGCGATCGAGAAGCCGAAGCTTAAGCGATCTACTACGGGGTCTGCGCGGGGTGGGCGAATGTTCGATGCGTACGATGATGGGTGAGTGGCACGTCCATCGCTTGCGATCGCCGACGGCTGACTTTTCATTAGTTACGACTCGGAACTGGGTTACGACGGCGAGTACGACGAGCCGTCGCCGTACTACTTCACGGACAACGTCGTGATCGCGTCCGATTCCGAGGACGATGACGACGAGGTGCTGGAGATGAAGACGGCGTCTTCGCGATCGCGCTCGAATTCTGCGTCCTCAATACGCAAGCCAACGCTCACAACGGCACTCAGTCCCGACTCGACAGCGCAGTCGCGTCCACGGCCACCGATGGTGAGGCGGGCATCCGCCGACCGGGAACACGTCACCATCGCACCCATCGCGCCTACACTGCTCAAGAGCACTGGCGTTGGCAACGAGCTCGGATCTCTTCCGGAAGGGAGGGTTCTCGAGTCATCAAAGGAGGTTGACCTAGTCTATGTGCCGACAGCGCCCTACAGTCTCCCTGGTACCCCGAGTCTCGCTGATAACGAAGACGTATATCGCCATCGCGAGTCGTATTTCAGCGTCGGTGGCCCCTCGTCGTATCCCCGGTCGCCGATGCCCCGTTCTCCCGCCCCCGGTTCTTCCCCGCGGATACCCAGTGTTGGCATGCCGCAGGACCAGTTAGCGGGCGCGCCGCTAATGCGGCAGGCGAGCTCGAGTTCGTTCTTCCCCGCACAGTCGATGGTCGAGTCTCCTATGCACATCGACGATGCCCCACTGGAGGACGCATACGACTACTTTGGTGGCCCGGATCTCGGAGAGGACTTCAGCGGTAACGGCCACCCCGCGCGGAGACGTCCCAGGCGAGATGTCCGAGACGGCGACTCGCGTGGCGGTGAGATCACCCGCTACTCAGAAGGCGGCGCGGCGAGCGTGCAGACCGGAAGGAGTACAAGCTGGCGTCCGAGCCCGAGTCCTAGCCCGATCGACTCGCCCCGGACGCCAGATGCCGAAATGCCCGTCGTTGTCGTGAATGAGGTGAACGGCGCGGTCGAGGAGCGGCAGGAGCGGTCGCGCGAGAGCAGTCCGTCCCGCTCTCCTGTGCTATACAGGATACCGGACGACACGCATTCGCTGTCGTATGCGTCCATGTCGTCCACTCCTGCCGTGCCTGTCCCACGCATCAGCGCCGCCCACGCCCACGTCGTCCCCTCAATACCGAACTCCATCTTCTCCTCCTCCGCACCGGGCACCGGGCGCTGGTCGTTTGCGTGTACCGAGCTGAGAGGGTTCGCGGCAGATGAGCTGAGAAATAATGCGAGAGATAAGACAGTTTGCAGGGGTTATAGGTGTACAGGGGGCGGGGTGGATAGGTGTACAGGGGGCGGGGTGGATAGGTGTACAGCGGGCGGGGTGGATAGGTGGGGGACGGGTGCACAGGGGGAGGGCGTGTTGGTGAGGCTGCTAGCGATGTACAGACACGTAGTAACAATGCAATATATTTGTTTGTTCACGGATACGGTTCACGGATACAGCGACATGCGATAACAAGATGGTCCAAGCAAGAAATGAGTACAAGATGATGGTCCAAGAAGAAATAAGCACAAGATGTGATACGGCCGGTCAGTCCCGCTCGTCCTCGCTCGAGCTGATCTCCGACATCTCCTCGTCTCCGTCTCCCACCTCGTTGTACCTGTCGATCCGGTCGTCCACAGCCATCGACTCCTCGCCCGCCTCATCGTCCGAGTTCAGCACCCACGCCGCCGACTTGACCCCCGTCCGGCCCTTCTTCCACTGCTTCGACCGCTCCGTGCGCCGCCCCTTCTGGTCCGACCGGCCCTGCCGCGGCCACTCGCCCTTCGCCACCGCCTCCCCGATCCCCTTCTCGAACCGCTTCCGGAGCGTCGACGCATGGAGGAGAGCCTCCTTCGGCGCCGGACGGGGAGGCGGCGGCGGGAACGAGGTCTCAAAGTCCCGCGCAGCCCGCTCCATCCTGCAGGCGGGCCGACGGGTGCGTGCGGACGCAGACGCAGACGCAGACAGCGCGGCGGGCCTCCTGCAGCCCGCCCCGGGCTCGAACGCGGGGTAGATCTTCTTCGGGTCCTGGCGCGCGGCGCGCACCCGCTCCGCGCTCGCCGCCTCGAACCGGATCTCGTCCTTCTCCCACATCGCCGCGAGGAGCTCGAGCTGCGCGTTCCCGCCCGTGATCGAGCTCGCGCTCCCGAACCGCTTGTCCCGCGGGTGCCCGACGATCTCGAGCCCGTACTTGCGGACGACGTGCTTCTCGAACATCCGCTCGTTCCAGCCCATCTTCGCGTTCTGGTCGCCGGTCTTCTTGACTAGCGCATGACCATGATATGAGCAGAGCGGAGGGCGACGACGAGAAGGGCAGAGGCACTCACCGAGCTTCCGAACGATCACCGAGGCCAGCTTCTTCCTCGCCTTGCCCTGGTTGGACGGTTCCTTGTGCTCGTACGGCGAGGGCAGGTGCGGGCGGAAGATGTCGCGTGAGGGAGGCATGGTCGCAGAGTCTCAGTGGAACGACGCTGTATCCATGTATATTTGAGGCCGGCGGGAGCGCTTGGGATGCAGCACGAGTTTAACCTCGCTGATCGGCGAAGTGACCGGCGCTCTATGCAGGACGTATATGGGGCATTGAACATTCCTACGAGCGAGCACCGGTCTTCCGAGGAGGCTCGGCCCACCTGCAACAAGGCGTGAACTTGCCTTGGCCGCGCATGCGAGCACTCCCGGGTGCGTTATCGTCGCCGTAGTGGATGCTACTTAGCCATCAGTACTGATCACTGTCCGCTGAGAGGATGTGCATACGAGAGATACAGCCCATGCAGCGGGCGGCAGGTGCAGCAGAAAGCCGCTCGGCTCACTGCACGCACGCCGAGAGCGGACAGACCCTGGAGACGAGGAGCAGATCGCGCGGGGAACGAATTTGACGACACACCCCGCTCAGGGCCAGCGCGCGACTCGCGAGATCTCGGACGTCCTTGTTCGTAGCGCCCCAGGACGACGCAGCCGCCCGGATCTCGACCGCCCTCGCGGGTCCGCACGCCGAGGAGCGCCACCGGCGACGCACATGGGGACCTACAAAGGCAAAGGCAGCGGCAAACGCGCGACGAGGTCCGAGAAGCCGAGATCTGTGCGACGGCTTCCCATCCTCGCCGTTATCGAATCTCGGGCGAGCGCGAGCATGACGGCCGGGACCCATGTCCGTCCCCGCTGCTCTGTCCCCGTGGTGTTGTGTCGGTCCTGTCCTGTTCGTGCCGAGTCGAGAATCCCATCGAGCACGATGTCTGGCTGAACAGCAACGACGCCGAGACGATTCCTGTCGTACTTTGTTCGGCTTCCGGTGGACGCTCCGGGGAACGGGGACGGGGCAGCGACGAATGGGAATGAGACTTGCCTCTGTCCACAAGCGAGGACGTAACGTTCTGACCGTCCGCTCGCCTTGAAACCCGAGATGCGTTTAGGACGTGTCGTGTTGCCATCACGACTTGGAAGACAGCTCGCCGCGCGGAGGACTCGTAACGTACCTGGCCGTGCCACTGACCCTCTGCTGCACGAGTTCGCGGTCGCATAGCGATTGGATTCTGAGCGTAACATAGTCAATACCGACGGCGCTGTGGAGAGCTGCACAGGCAGCTGCAGCTCGATGTGGACCCTGCATCCGAGAGGCCGCGAATGCGAGACTAGATCCGAGTAGGAAAAACGGCGACACAACGTTAGATTTCCAGTGCCGTCTTCTCGCGTCGAACCGATGCGTTCTCGGTCCACAAGCGAGAGCGTCGGTCCGCTTACCTTGAGCGCGAGGTACGTTCAGGGCGTGTCTTGTTGCGATCACGACTCAGAAGTGCGGCGGCGAGCGCGTCACACACCTCGTCCGTGCATTGCAGCGCACTCGGCGCATCCCATGGCTGCACGAGTACGTGTTTGCGGACGGATGTCAGTATCGTACAGCTGAGCGCAGGCTGCGAGAGGACGCGGACCCTGCGTCTGGAGGCAGCAGATGCGAGACTGGATCCGAGCAGGCAATCCGGCGAGACGACGTCACAGTTAGTGTTTCTTCTTGCCTCCAAGCGAGAGGGCCGGTCCGCTTACGTTGAGCCCGAGGTTCGTTCGAGGCGTGTCTTGTTGCCGCATGACGCACCCGCCACGTACCTTGTTCACGCGTTGCAGCGCACTCGGCGCATCTCATTACTGCACTAGTTCGTGCTCGCACAGCGCGGTTGCAGGTCGACTCTAAACATCGCACATGTCAGAGTCGTACAGCGGACTCCGCAAGCAGCGAGAGGACGCGGACGCGGTGCTGCGAGAAGCTGCGACACAATGCGGACCCTGCGTCCGGAGGGCCGCAGATGCGAGACTGGATCCGAGCAGGCAAGCCGGCGAGACGATGGCCAGTTTCCTGCCCCGTCTTCCTGGCGTGTTCGCTCGCATGTACTCGTCCCTGAGCGACCACGCGGTGGGCAGCTTCCGTCCATGAAGTCGACGTGACAGCCAAATTCTTTCGAGCTCCACGGATCGGTGCGAGCGCGGGCGTGTCCGGTGCGGCACGTCCAGCAGAGCGTGGACGTGTCGGTCAGTGCGCGAACGGAAAACGTGTGCGCGGGTTACGGCGGGTCTGGTCAGCCACGGCGGCGAACGTCACGCACCTGCGCACGACGACCGCTTCCCCGTCGCCGTCCCGCGTTCGGCAGCACCCTATCTGCGCAGTTGTGCACGATGTGCTGCGAACGAGACAGGGCGAAGGTGGGTGTGCACGGTCCGAGCCGGTCGACGGGAGTCGGAAAAACTGATGAAATCGGCGATTTTGAGCGATTTTCGAAAGCCTGCGGATCGAGTCCAAACTGTCAGCGGGGACTCGTAGGTGTTCGTCGATGCATACCGTCGATGTTGCACCGCGTAGACGACAGGGAATCGCGTTATACGGCGGATATTCTCGCATTGTGCGCGGATTGCGGCCTGTGCACGTCGGGAAACTCGCTCGCCGGCGATGGCGGGCGTCCGCGGTGTCGTGCGCGAGCGTATGCGGTCCGCTGCGACGGGTGACGAGCCGATAGCAGACGTATGGGGTGAGCAGGAGTCGATTTTCGTCGGGCGGGCGGACAGATCGGGCACGCTGAGGCGTCCGGGAGCACGCGCGCGTCCGATTCGCGTCTGACGTGCATGCTAGAATGGTTCAGTGAGTGGAAGGCGTGACGGGCACGCACCTGAGGGTCGTCAGGGTCGGAAGACACGCGCGGCTCGGGGACGTGACCGTTGCGCGTTTGGACGGTCGAGCGCACGCTGGGAAGTCTGTAAACGCGTGGTCGCACGCAGGCCATACGCAGGATAATGATTAGGTCAGTGTACAGCGGCGATTACGGGCGGGAAGTGCAATGTACAAAGGAGATTGAGGTTACGTAGCAGTGCAGACAGCGTGCATGGGATGTGCCGAATTAGCAGAGCTGGTGGGTGGGCGGCGAGGGATTGGACGCTGAGAATAAGTCCAATGATAGGCGCAGGTGGTACTGCTGTGGCCGGCCAAGGGAACATAGCTGTAAAGGGTGGTGAGAGGATGACAGAGGCGGAGCGGCCGAGTACGCGGCAAGCGAGAGCGGACAAGTCTTGTCAGGGATATGTCTTGCTAGGGTTATTGTGAGCAGATCAAGAATGGTTGGAAAAGATTGAGCTTACAGGCATGAACGGATTGCTGTCGGTAGGGAGAGGATGCGGGTAAGTGAGTGGTTATTAGGTTGGAGACGGTAAGTACTGTCGAGCTAACTATGACGGTGATTCAGGCGGTACACGCTGGAGAGGGAGAGAAGAGCTCGGTCGTCCGCGCACCTGAGCCCACGGGTATGGGAATGTCTGAAGATGAGACGAGCGTGACAGGGATCGCGAGTGCAGTGGGTATATGCTGCACAGGAACACGGTAGGGCGTCGAGAATGAGCGCTGAGCTCTGGGCTGCTTTGGGAGTGAGCGAGCGCCGGGTAGTACTCGATGCGCAGATGATTGGGTCGAGCGTTCATCGCCCCGGAACTCGACCTTGGTTGGCATGACTGGGAAAACGGGCAGGTGCGCTTGTGCGGCATGGACAGCGACCGCGGTCAAGTGACCCGCGCGCAGCCGGGTGGTATGCGGACATGAGAATGCGAAACGGGGCACGGAGCTGCGAGCTGCTCGGGAAGGCAGTACCACGCCGGAAGGCGGGGAGGACAGTCGTTCCCCGCGTCCGGATCAGCTTACGACATGCTGCGACAGAGAGCGGCGGGGTGTGGGCGAGGGCGTGGCTGGTGACGCAAAGCCCCGCGCGGGCAGAGACCGTGAATAGAGTGGGTGCGGGGGACGAGCGGGGAGGCGAGGTGGTTCTTGTGGTGCGGGCGGGGGGCATCGTGCATCGCTGGCGGGGAGTCGCTGTGTCTGTCAGGCTAGGATGGGCGCACCTCGGGGAATCTCCCGGGCCGCCGACCGGGGACGGCGTGCGACGGTCGCTCGGAGCTTGGGGAGTTCTGCTGGCCACTGCTGGCGACCGCTGCTCTGGCGAGGCTGCTCGAGCGACGAGCGTGCACGAAAGGGGCAATCGATACAGCGCATATGCATACAGCCCTATCGATGGGCCATGGCTCGAAAATTGGCGGGAGGAGCGGGCGGAAGGCTGCAGCCGGGCGGCGGATGGGCAAAAATGGCACGTGGCTCGGAAGAGAGCGGGCGGACCCTGGCATCACCGCCAACGCTCTCTCCACCGTCTCCTTCAGGTCTCCCTTCATCTTTCTCTCCGCCATCCATGGCGACCCCCAGACTCTAGTCGCCCCCATCCACCCCTCGTCCCCCTCGTCAGCGTCGCCAGGCCCAGTGCTTGTCGACCTATCCCCAGCAACTCGTCTCCTACACTAGCTCATCAATTCCTTCCCTATCAAGTTCTACTCGGTTCCTTGCTGCCGACTCACCTCCCGTCCTCCACGTCTTCTCGAACTTCTTCCAAATCCTCCCGACCGCCTCTAATTCCCGCATCCTCTCCTCCTCCTTACACTCGCACCCCATGAGCATGCCTGTCCCCGCGACTCTCACCAGCTATCTCCCCGTCCTCCTCATCTCTGTCACCCACAACGCCGCCCCAGACGACTCCTCTTTCGACACCCAGCCAGAGGGCCAGGTAGACTACCTCTCTCACAATTGGAAGGAAGAGGATGTATGGCGTTCATGGCGCAGCATGACTCGCCAGAAGAACGCCATCGCCAACGGTATGCGTCTCGAAAACGCGAGTTGGCGCACTTGGTGGAAGCAGAGGAACAAGCTCAAGACGATTAGTCCTGAAACCCTCAATTGGTACGTTTTTATATCCTCCCTCCTCTTCATTTCTCGTATCGTGCACCCGAAACATGAGGGTTATGCGTCCGATAACGCTCCTCGCCCCTGCGACCTGTTCGCATATCCGTCATCCCGCTTCCCACCAATCCCCTCCACCAATCCCCTTTATATCATCTCTAAGACTTCTGCAGGCTAAAGGATTCCGACGTGACCTGGCTCTATGGCCCTCTCCACATCGGTCACGATTGGACCGCTTACTCACAACACAAGACTCCCAAGCTACAACGCAAGACATCCACCGATGCACTCCCCGGACCCTACTCCACAACTTCAACACCACGGACGGCTACTGTGCCAAAGAAGCCCATCCTAAAGCGGCGCAGTATCAGCCAGTTGCTCTTACTGCCAACACCCTTTTTTGACAGACAGGACAGCGAAGAGGAAGACGTGGATGATCAGGAGCCCTGCGTCGTCGGCGCCCCTTCAACACGACCGACCCTGGTCCACACGAAGAGCGACACTAACCTCACCGTGCGTGGTCGACCCTTCCGCAAAGACTCGCCACCTCGGATCATCGCTGAAGACGGCTCGACATCACACATCGCCGAATCACATCCACTCTCTCAGACGACTACCTCGAGCGAGGCCTCGGGCTCCACTGGCAGCGATCAGGATCTTAGTGGCGCTTCAAGCATCGAGGGCCCGGCGAAGAAGAAGCACATCTCCTTCAACACGTTTGTGGAGCAGTGTATCGCGATCGAGAAGCCGAAGCTTAAGCGATCTACTACGGGGCCTGCGCGGGGTGGGCGAATGTTTGATGCGTACGATGATGGGTGAGTGGCACGTCCATTGCTTGCGATCGCTGACGGCTGATCCTTCCCTAGCTACGATTCGGAACTGGGCTACGACGGCGAGTACGACGAGCCGTCGCCGTACTACTTCACGGACAATGTTGTGATCGCGTCCGATTCCGAGGACGATGACGACGAGGTGCTGGAGATGAAGACGGCGTCTTCGCGTTCGCGCTCAAACTCTGCGTCCTCAATACGCAAGCCAACGCTCACAACGGCACTCAGTCCCGACTCGACAGCGCAGTCACGTCCACGGCCACCGATGGTGAGGCGGGCATCCGCCGACCGGGAACACGTCACCATCGCACCCATCGCGCCTACACTGCTCAAGAGCACTGGCGTTGGCAACGAGCTCGGATCTCTTCCGGAAGGGAGGGTTCTCGAGTCATCAAAGGAGGTTGACCTAGTCTATGTGCCGACAGCGCCCTACAGTCTCCCTGGTACCCCGAGTCTCGCTGATAACGAAGACGTATATCGCCATCGCGAGTCGTATTTCAGCGTCGGTGGCCCCTCGTCGTATCCCCGGTCGCCGATGCCCCGTTCTCCCGCCCCCGGTTCTTCCCCGCGGATACCTAGCGTTGGCATGCCGCAGGACCAGCCCGCGGGTGCGCCGCTAATGCGGCAGTCGAGCTCGAGTTCCTTCTTCCCCGCACAGTCGATGGTCGAGTCTCCTATGCACATCGACGATGCTCCATTAGAGGACGCATACGACTACTTTGGTGGCCCGGATCTCGGAGAGGACTTCAGCGGTAACGGCCACCCCGCGCGGAGACGTCCCAGGCGAGATGTCCGAGACGGCGACTCGTGTGGCGGTGAGATCACCCGCTACTCAGAAGGCGGCGCGGCGAGCGTTCAGACCGGAAGGAGTACAAGCTGGCGTCCGAGCCCGAGTCCTAGCCCGATTGACTCGCCCCGGACGCCGGATGCCGAAATGCCCGTCGTTGTCGTGAATGAGGTGAACGGCGCGGTCGAGGAGCGGCAGGAGCGGTCGCGCGAGAGCAGTCCGTCCCGCTCTCCTGTGCTATACAGGATACCGGACGACACGCATTCGCTGTCGTATGCGTCCATGTCGTCCACTCCTGCCGTGCCTGTCCCACGCATCAGCGCCGCCCACGCCCACGTCGTCCCGTCAATACCGAACTCCACCATCTCCTCCTCCGCACCGGGCTCCGAGCTCTGCACGGACCCCGCGCTGCTCTCGCCCTCGGATGGGGCGCCCACGCGTGGCCGCACGCCGCACTCGCCGAGCGTCAGCGGGAGCACGACCACCGGGTCATCATCTTACCATTCCAGCGACTCGCGCTCCGCCTCGAGCTCGCGCGGCCGCTCGTCCACGCGCACCTCGTCCTTCTCCGACCGCGAACGCTCGGGCAGCCGCAGCCGCAGCCGCAGCCGGGGCACGAGCTCTCCTCTCGGCAGCATCTCCCCGACGGGCAGCGCGATCGGCATCGTCAACGGCGGCGGGCGGAGCCGCGAGAGGGACGTCCGCGGCGGCAGGCACAGGGGCGGGGACGAGGAGCGCGGTCGAGAACGCACTGGGCGGCGGCTCGGCGACAGTCTGAGCCCGCCGAGCATCGTCAGCTCGCCCTCGCGCGGGGGAGCAGCGACGACGGCGGCTTGTACCAGCCGTACTCGCCCGAGATCGCGCAGGCGATCTTGCAGCAGCAGCAGCAGCAGCATCAGCATCAACACCAGCCCGGGCGCGTGCCCTCGCCGCCGTCCTCCGTGTCAGGCTCCTCGACTGAGACTGCGAGCGTGTCCACGGTCGGGCCGAACAACGCACAACAACAGCAGCAGGCGCAGTACGGCCAGGAATACGCCGATCGGCCGCGGTTGCCCATCTCGTCTCCAGGGACCGGGGCGTCGGTGCACGAGGCGATCCCGGAGGTCGAGGAGGAGGAGGAGGAGCGGCGGTCGCGGCACCCGACGCCGACGAACTCGCCCGTCGCCGCGTTCCGGATGGCCGTGCCCCCCGCGCAGAAGGCGCAGCCCGTGTCGTCGCCCGTGTCCGCGTCGCCTGCGGTCGCGAAGTCGCTGGGGTATGCAGAGCCCGCGTCGCCTGTGAGCCCCACGTCGCCGTCGAGGCATCCGTCGCGCGCGCAGCGGGTGTCGTTCGACGGCATGCAGGAGCAGGCGGGGACGCTTGTGAACCGCGCGGCGGAGATCGTGCATTCTGCGCGTGGCTTCTTGGGCTCGATGTGGACCTCGAATCCTGCCCAGGCTTGAGTGTCGCTGTGCCTTTTCCTCCTGCGCCTACTCCATATCCGACTCCTACCCCTGCTCCATATCCGACTCCCACCCCACCTCACTCCAACCCTCTTGTGATAGACTGCAATCATGCCCACCGTCCCCCAAGCCCACATCAAACACAACTACCTCACGAACTGTCAAGACGTCAATTATTCGAATATGCGTATGGCCGGAGCTGTTTATCGTCTTATGTCACGTCCCGGTGCGGCGCGCACCTTCTTCGTATCCCTAGCCCCCGTGTTGTTGCACATAATTGCTCCGCGCGCCCCCCAGGGGGCGGGCGGCGCGCTGTCCATCTGCCACATTCTTCATATACATCTCTGCATCCATCTGCATTCCCCGTTCCCGTTCCCATTCCCGATCCTGTTCGCATCCCGATTCCCCGCTTCATCACACGTTTCACACGCTACACGTATACGTTCTGCACTCCCTGCAGGAGTGACACATGGACGTACACATATATATTGTACACGTATCCATCCCCGCACCCGCATCCGAGCAGCCGCAGCATCGCACCGTGTGTTCCATGTCCCTGGATGCCTGTAACGTCAGCATCACCCGCCGCCTCCCTCCCCCCAATATCCACTATTGTCCGCTCTCCCCCGCCGCCGCCTTCCTCCTCTGTCTCTGGTCGTTCGGTCGTTGGTTCGGTTCGTCGTCGTCGTCGTCGTCATCGTCGTTCTTGTTTGGGCGTAGGTTCGATCAATGGTCTGTGTCCGTGTCGTTGTCGTTGTCGTTGCATCCAGGATCCTTCCCAGGTCTCCTCCCTCCTCTCCCGTCTCTCGTATCTCTGCTCGTGTCCGTCTCCCGCTCCCCACGCTTCACGACCCCGCACTAGTATCGTATAGCCGCACTGCATCACGCAGTAGTGTTTGTAGCGACTCGGCCCCTTACCCGCCCCCTCACCCGCACCCGCATGCATGCCGCGTACTCACGTGTATCCCTTACCCTTACCCTTGCCTTTGCCCTTCCCCGCACCCCGTTCCCCGCCCGGCCTTCGCTGTTCGTCGCCTGCTACCCTCGATCCCCCTAGCCCGCTGGGTATAGGTACTAAGCTCACTACTATATTGGCCCGCACGCGCACGGGCCGCCGCGGATGCCTGCTACCGGTGTCACCGTCTCGAGTGTCCCATAGATGTACTTTTGGTGTATATACTCTACTGCCAACAACTGATAGCTCTCTCTCTGTCTCTGTTGCGCGCGTGAGTGTGATTGTGAGTGTGCAGTGAGTGTGAGTGTTCGAAATACCTGCTGGCTGCTCCGCATACAACTGGCGTGACGGAGATGGTGATCTTCACGAAACACTCTAGAGCCTAGTTGGGGTGACGTGACCGGGTCACGTCACGATGTGTACTGTACCGACTCGGAGTCAGCCGTTCTAACGTTAACTCAAACGTCGCTTGATCAGGGACACCCTCAACCAACTTGAACCAACCCTTAACGCTATCTTTCGGTATGCCACGGCCACGGTTTCCAACCCCCGCGCTCCTTCCTCACCGTCGCGCTCCTCGACCTCCTCTTCTCAGCAAGAAGGGTAGCCAACATCGCCGGTGTCCTCATAAGTCGGGGAAGAGCAGGCTCTCTGAGTCAGTGGCCTAGCTATCTGCACATACTACACCAATACACCGTCCATATACATCTCGAGCTACAACACACTACAGCCGAACACATCAAGCCTGCCTCGGGGTCAAAACGACCCGCAGTGCCGGCTTCTGGATCGTGAACCAGTCTTGCAAGCCGTCCAGAGGTTCCCCGTTTCCTTTGAACAGAACCAACGCGGAGTCGGAAATCATCCTGCGCACTCACGACGGCTTGGACTTCCGGCTGCATAGCCAGATTCTCCTCGAAGCATCTCCCGTGGTGTTCGAGATACGTATACTCTTGTCTCTCTCGCGACCGCAACCTCAGTCCGAAGACCCCGAGCACTACGCTCAATCTACACCGGACCCCGGTCATTGACGTATCGGAAAGCGCCAAGGTGCAGGTGCTGAATGTGCTCATGCACATCTGCTATCCCATCATCAATTGCAAGCCCAAGTCCCACCCCTTCGAGGATATCGAACTCGTGCTGAGAGCAGCGCTCAAGTACGAGATGGCCCAGCTCCCCATCGCGATGCTCTCAGGAGTCAGCGACTAGCTCCGATCGCTCATGCTCCGCACTCCCCGCTCGAGGTGTGGGCCGTCGCGTGCCGCACAGTTCACTCTCTCCTCTGATTCCACCGCCTGCGTGGCAAGGTTGACTTCACGTTCAAGTTCCTTGATATACTCTGGTGTGGACGAGCCCTCCTTACCGACTTGCCTCGTCCCGGACCTTTCACGCTTCCCATACTACCCTTCATCGTCGCCTATGGAGGCCATTCACTGTCAACGGTACGTACCGTGGGCGTGTAGCATGCTGCAGTCACGAAGTACACTGCGCACGCTAGAACCATACATTCTATGAGCCTTCTACCGGCACGAGGTATGTGTCAGAAGTTCGCGTGTGAACCGTGAGGCACCCAAGTTCTTATTCATTGCTCGGATACTACGCAGGCGGGCAATCTACTACCCACTCCACTCTACCATCGGCACAATGTCAGATACAGAGGTGACCCCGAATGTCATCGGCGCAGATCCCCGTACCGCTCCTTCCCCATTCGACCGCACGACCACGGATATCATCCTCAGGTCGTCCGACAACGTCGACTTCAACGTGTTCAGCCAGATCCTCATCGCCGCATCGCCGTTCTTCGAGACGATGTTCGAACTCCCCCAGCCCTCGCCCTCGCCCTCGCGAGGCCAGGCTCAACCGAAGTATGGCAAGCCCATCGTCCAAGTCAGCGAAAATAGCATGACGCTCGAAACCCTCCTCCGTATCTGCTACCCTATCGTCCAACGGGACGTGGAGACGTTAGAGGAGGTTGAATCATCCCTTCGCGCGGCGATGAAGTTCGAGATGGAGCTCCCGATCGCGGTACTGACGGACCGCCTGGAGGCGCTGACATACCGCCTCCCTTTGCAAGCGTGGGCCGTCGCCTGTCGCCTCAACCTTGAGGACGTCGCAAAGCTTGCGGCGAGTCAGTTGTCTCTCTGCGACCTCGAGAACTGTACCCCCCAACTCTTGGAAGGAGTACCGGCCGGGCACTACTATCGTCTCCACCGATATCTCAGCATCACGCCCATCCCAGAGAGTTACCAACTCCTTACTCCACCCTCGTCTTGCCCAACCGCCCCCTCCGAATCCATTGATAGTCTTTTGCCGAGTCCTTACACCGTGGTGGAGGTACCGACTCCTGACATTGTATGCCGCTCCTCCGATGATGTGGACTTCCACGCGCACCGAACAGTGCTCCTCCTGTCTTCCTCGGTGCTCAGCCAGATGATTGCTACAGGTGATGACAGGTCGCCCATCCGTTTCGAGGAACATAGCCGTGTTCTACGTCCCCTCCTTGAATCCTGCTACCCTATGTCAGACTCGGTGTGGCCCAAAATCCCGTCCGACCCATTCGAGCAGATGTCACTCCTTGCCGCCCTCGAGAAGTACAACATCACTACTCACGGACACCACACCCGAACCGCACTAGAACATATATGGGAGGCCGATACGGCGCCAAGAAACCCTATGCGGGCATATTGTGCCGCCATCCGTGCAGGAGAGACCTGTAGTGCCAAGGTGGCGGCGCAGTATGTGCTGGAGATGGATCCTGTCGAGACTGCCTATGTTCCGGAAATGGAGACCATGCCCGCCATCTCCTACCACCGGCTCTTGACCTACAGTGACACGTGCCGCCGTGTTGCAGCGGAGCACTGCCGTGATATCCTGGACTCGCTCGCACGCCTCGAACCCACTCGTCGACCTGATACGTCTCCGACTCACGGCACAATCAGGGCAACGAGTATGCAGCCCGCAGCGAGGAAGGTGGTGTCCTGGGTTGCTGAAGCTCAAGCTGAGCCTGCTGCTGCTTCACAGAAGACTTCTCCACCGCTGTTGGCATGGGTGTTAAGACGTGTCGAAGAACTTGTGTCCGACGTGGAGAGACGACCGACAGGGTGGTCACTGGCTTGTAATATCCACGTCGCAACGCTCTTTGTGGAAGCGACTAGGGCGGAGGAGCGCGTATGGTGTTGCAGATGTCAAGTAATTGCGGAAGCGTTGAGTCTGGTACGTGACTGGTCCAATCGGCTTGACGCAACAATAGACAATGTGAGGGCATCCTTTCACTGAACGACTAATCATGCCAATGCTGCTGTACAAAGCTGATCTCTCCTCTGCCTTGTACTAGGTTACTCTCGAAGTATAGCACCTCGACGATGTAATTGTGTCGCATGAATCATCTACAACGTGCGCATTGTATACGGTAAAGCAACATGTGCCAGGATAGTGGACACTTGAAGGTACTACCGGTGGCAGTTCCAACCTCTCATGAGTGAGTCTGGCACTCAGCCCGGTACTACTGTCTCTCGCAAGCATGAATGTCTCTCGCAACCATCGATGCTCTCAGCGCCTTCGTCTTCGCGGCATCATCACACCCTTGGACTCTACCTCCCGTTGTATTGAAGATCTTGTATGGTGAGTTGAAGCTACTTGGTAATATTCGAATCGTCTTCAATGCCTTCCGTGAGTCGCCACTTCGTATGAGCTCGAGAGTCAGTGACTTCGAGGAAGAACGTACGGGTTTCGGGTGTGCAAGGTTGTACACAATGTGTGACCAGTGGTACGCATTGCACTCGCATGCCTTCGCGTAGTCACAAACGCACATGAACTTCAGTCGACATACTCTATTCCAAAGTTCCTCCATACATATGCATGACAAGAGATCAGGAGTACAGATACACCAAGATTCGTAGCTAGACATGAGTTACTAGCGTTCAATATATAGTTCAAAACATACATGAAGCATACTCATACGGCCGTGACTGAGGATAATAAACAAGTATACATACATAGATAGAGTCGAGAATAAATAGTGCATAAATATCAGATGGCCTCGAGGATGAGTCTACACAAGAACCGGATTGATCACGAGAGAGAATCCACGTATCGTCGTTCAAACGTTCATTGGGCGGCCTTGTTGGGCCACTCAAGTACAACCTGATCAGCATGATTAGCGACTCCCCACTTGCGATTACCAGGTCACATACACTCACCTTGTTCTCCAACGCCTCGATAGTCTCCGCGACATACCTCGTGAAGTCGTAATACACCAGCAGGTGCGCCCGATCCGTGCAGTACCGACAGCCCTTGCCCTTGCCCTTCCCGTCCGCTCTGCTCTCCCGACACGCCGTCACCGCGCTCCGCACCAGCTCGGGGTTCGTCGCCGTCGCCGCCGTCGGCCACGGGTCCTCCGCGATCGCGCTCATGTACCGCTCGTACCAGCACGGCGTCTGCCCGTCCGAGCTCGCCCACTTGCCCAGCCGGCACGAGCTCTCGAGCTGCGTGCGCCACCCGCGGCCGACGACGTGCCGCGCGGCGTCGCGGCAGCGCCGCTGATACGCGAGCAGGCGCTGCACGCACGCCGCGGAAAGCGCGTACTTGTCGAACGTCGCGAACGTGCTATCCGTGTACGGCGCGCGCAGCGTGCGCTTCGCGGCGGCGGCGGCGAGCTCGGGCAGCTCGCAGCGGCAGGCGATGGCGTACAGGAGCTCCGGGGCGACGGTCGTGTCGACCTTGCGCGCGGTCAGTGTCTCCTGCAGGACGCGGACGGCCTTCTGCATCTGATACTCCTTCGCGGCGAGGAGTGCAAGGTGGAGGATGTGGACGTCGCTGGGGAGCGACTCGTGGCCGGGGTAGCAGATCTTGAGGAGGATGGTGATGACCTGGCTGCATTCCGGGAGGGAGAGACGGCGCACAGGCGCCGGCATGGAGAACCGCCGTTCTGCGGGAGCCATTGGTATCCCTGCGAGCCTCGAGGCGAGAACGGGAGAGGCGAGGTCGATGATGGTCTTGTAGACGCGGAATTCCATGCTGTCTGACGATGACAGGACTATCTCGGCGTCTCGAACGTTGAAGGGGTAGGGGGCTATCTTTGGAGTGAATGAGGATCGCTTCAACCAGGAGGGAGACAATGTTGACAGAGGTCTGGTGCGCATCAGGCTAGAGCTAACGCCTTGGCTTCGAGCCTTGCTAACGGTGTGTGGAGTGGGGGAAGCAGGGAGCGGTCCTCGATGTATGATGGGTAGACTCGAGGGGTCACCGCTGTTGTTGCAGAAGGTAAGAAGTCGCTGATACGCGCTCGCCGGGACTGCCTCGAGTTCCTCGACGTACGTATACTGTGCCTGCTGCTTGAGGGTCTCCTTGGCCGCCTCCTGCGCGATGTCTTCGAGTCCGAGTTGGTAGGCGATGGCGTACACCCGTGTGGGCTCAGTAGCCGCAAAAGCGAGCAGTCGCCGCTTGGTGATCTTCAGGGCTTCCCGCATCTGATACTTCTTTGCCACCTCCAACGTTGATCGCACCTCTTGTAGGCTCTCCAGCGAGGGGTCGTCAACGGGGTAGCACAGCCTGAAGAGTGCGTCGAGAACTTCACCGGACTCCTCTAGGTGGTACTCGGGATGGCCTCCGAGTGTGACCTTGGATGTGGACGAGTCCATGCGTAGTCGGGTGATGGCGTTTGTCGGAAGAGATTTCCTACATGGGTCGAACAAGTCCTTGAAGTAGTTAGAAGCGAGAGAGAGAATGACTCTGTGTAGCTTGAAAGCAACGCCATCGGACGACCATACGAGGACATCTGCGGAAGGGTCAGAGAAAGCATCCTCGTCTGCGCACGACATGGAAGTAGAGAGCAAGGAGCGTAGGATTGAGGCGGTGAACCGTGAGGGTGCTGCAGGCACTGCTATTATAATAGAAGGTGGGTTGGGCGCTTATCATTCATGCAGTGGCTTCTCGTTCGGGTCACGGCTCGGACAGACGTCGACTGGCCCATAGTACGTTCTAAGTACAGCGTAATGATATCAGCAATCACATCATTCAGATTGTTGGAGAGAGGGAACGAGAGCTGTGTGACTGGCTCCCACAGTTGACGAAGACATCACAGTTCAAAATCAACCTACGGGTGGGAGTTAGAGACGTACGGCAGTGAGGGTAACGTCATGGCCACTCACGTCTTTGACCTTGAGCGGAATATCTCGGAGCGCCTTGCCGACGCGACACAGGTTCGTCGCGAGAGATTGACAGGAGCTGCACCATTGTCTTGCCGCAGACGCTGCCTCGACCAACTCTTCCGTGCTTGCCACCACTCAGCCAGGTTTCTGCTCGAGCGTATCAGATATTTGCTCCAAATGTTTCGTTAGCCATGCAGCGGTCGAAGGTGCTCCATGGCGGGCACCGTAAGAGTGATAAGACATAGTATTAGGAAATGGTGATTGGATGATGATAGGCTGATGGACGGGCACGAACCGGTGCCCGGGGGATGAAGGAACGGAGCTTGTTGGACGGGAGATATCGTGATAATAGTTTGTGTCACGCAAGTGATTGGAGATGTCGCTGAGGATGCTCTTCGCAATCTCTCGGCACGACCGATAGTGCATGAGCAGGCGATGATATGGGAGCGGGGGAGCATGTTCCATATCTCGGATATAGACTCCCTCAAGGTCGCTCTCGAGCATGGACTTGGCAGCCTGCTTCGCGCAGTCGGTCAGGCCTGCACGGGTCGCGTACAAGAATGCGAGGATAGGCTTCTGGCTGGCGATCGCATTCCAGCGTTCGAGGATCGCGCGGTGGACACGGTCCATGCCCAGCCGCTCAGAAGTTACCAGCAGATCGACGACGTGCGAAGGGTCGGAGGGTATGTTCGAGCCGCCAGGATAAGACCTTTGGAGTAGCGACGCAAGGACGGTTGCCGGCGCGTCGAGTGAGAGCTTAGGAAGAGTAACTATGCTCGGAAGAGTAACCATGCTCGAGGACGCCACGTTTGAGTCATCAGATACGGCGCGAAGAGCATCATCCAACTTGGCCTTTAATAGGGGCGACGCGGCGGAGATGACGCCGCGATGAACAGGGAATTCGACCTCGTCGGAAGAGATCAAAACGACGTCGGGGTCAGGAACGTCAGGGACGAAGCGAGTCAGCGGGGACGGTTCGTCGATAGCCTGCCCATCGGTGAGAGGCGGAGTGAGAAGCTTGAACGAGAATTCGACCTTGCCGCGGAGGCGATGGAACTCGTGGAGACGAAAGACGTGGCCAGCAGTGATCCCATCGGTGTCCTCGAGATTGAGTATGTCAAGCGTCGCAGAAGACAGCATCAGCTCTGCGGCGCGACGTGCGACATCCTCAAGGCCGGTGCGACACGCGATAGCCCACACCTTGAGCGGGTAGTGCACAGCGTGAGCGAGGAGCTCGTCGCTTAGCATCGCGATGGGGAGTTCCATCTCGTACTTCAGCGCTGCTCTCAACGCGGGTTCAATCTGCTGGAAGGGCCGGGACTTGGGCTTGACGATGGGGTAGCAGATGCGCATCAGTGCGTTGAGCACTTTGGCGCTCTCCGAGACGTCGATGACAGGGACCTCATGGTCAGCCGGACTACTATCGCTCCCGGAATGCGGCTGTGGGAGAGACAGGATCGTCTCAAAGACCGGTGAGGCTTCGAGGAGGATCTCTCGTTGAAGGCGGAAGTCGAAGCTATCTGCGGTACGCAAGATGATGTTCGCGGTAGGCCTGTCGAACGGGGATGGAACCTCATCAATTCTTCTTCTTCAACCGGAGGAACGCTACTGGCAGGGTACATCATGGGGGGCGATGAGTTGATGATGGGCAGAGGAGGTCCGATCCATGTTGGGCTCCGGTTCGGAGACGGAGAGCCCTCCGAACTTGAAGCGCTACTAGAGGTGGACCGTGGAACTTCACTGATGATGTGAATACGAGGAGGACCGGGAGTACGGTAGTAGCCCGTGTCCATTATCTGTGGCATGGTTACGTTCGGGATAGGGGTTTCTCCTCCGCACGGTTGAGGAAGTAGGCTGGCATCTATGTTATGGATTAGTAGGAACTCCTCAGCCAGTATGATGCCAGTGTACGCAGACAGATTGGCTTAATGCAGCAATGAGAAATGAACTTGGACGTGCTGGACGTATGTAGCTGAGCTTGGATGGTGAGGATGGAGTCAAGAGCGAAGAGGCAGCAACCGTGGGTGTTCCTGAATCCTGATTGATACGAGAGCCAACAGGTCACGTGTACCCAGCCAAGTTTCACTCAGGATTATCGATACGCATAAAATATTGCCCTTAAGTTTCAACATCTCAATCCCCAGAAGTAACGGGTATCGCTAAAAGCACAAGGTCAGACCCAAGTACTAAGTGATCAAGTCAGCGGCGTCTCTAGAGCTATTGGGATAGCTTCGAAAATCGCATGTGCCCCTTGCGAAGTCAAGTTTCTGAAGCTAAACTACTGGCATACCAATACTCGGCTCGGACATGCCATCGAGCTTAGCTCAAGGTTTCCATCGTAGGTGTGTCTGGGAATGGCGAACATCAACATATGAATCATACAATGAGTCACGAAGATCTTCATGATAGTCACCTTGGCTTTAGCGTCCTCTATCCTTCCCGCGACCAGCTGAGCAAACTTCATCAGGTTTGTGCAGCCGGTGAAGTCCGTGCAGGTAGAACACGGGGTCGAGCGGTATCCCGGACGCACAGCACCACGGAGAGTGCGACAGAGGAGGTCGACGTCCGTTACAGAGTCGCGTGAAAGGCTAGTCATCTCCTCCAAAGCCTTCATGTAGCCCTTGAACCAACACGGGTAACTGCTCTCCCCTCCGTATGAAGACCTACAACCGTGCGATAAAGTTGTACGCTCGGCCAGGACTTGGAGCCAGGCGCGATCGGTCGTGATGGAGGACATCGCAGCCTTTGAGCGGCGTTGATAGTCTAGCAGCCGGTAGAGATGACCACCTGAGACCCGACCAAAACACATCTTTGGATAAGCCAGATTGCTCAGATCCTGGCTCGCGGCGTCCTTCGCAGCAGCGGCAGCGAGAGTGCGAAGACCGAGGTCACATCCCGTGAAATACAGCCTGGCCGGATCGTTGCAGAGCGAAGGGAGGAGCGGCGTCAGGAAGCATATGGCGGGCTGCAGGCCATACTTCACGGCCGCGGTCAAAGCCGCAAATGCGTCGTCAAAGTTCGGCACGTCGGGTGGGTCTACTGGATAGCAAGGAGTGAGGATGGTCATGAGGACACTGCTGGATTCTGCAAGATACAATGTGCGTCGGGCGAGCCTGCAGGGTACTTCAGGTTCCAACATTACCGTGGAGTCATTGAACATGGCTTCGAGTATCGGGGAGGATAGGCGGAGAATAAGACGAGATAGCCTGTAATCTACTCCGTCAGACGACACCAGGGAGATGTCGGCGTCCTCCTCGGAGAACGGATGCGGTGCGAGCTTCATGGCAATCGCGAGTGTGGGATCGTGGGGAACAGTAGAGCGGGGTAGAGGGACGCTATTGGTGCTAGCGCGATAGATTAACCGCCTCACCGACAGTTGCGGATTACAATAAGCTAGAAGTCGTTGGTATGCACCAGCTGTGATCTCCTCCAGCTCCTCGACGTACGTGTCCTGAGCCTTCTGCATGAAAACGGCGGCGGCGGCTGCCCGAGCCTCGGATTCGAAATCCAGACGACACGCAATCGCGTAGATGCGTAGCGGGAACCTCGGAATCTGCGATGCGAGCTCCCGACGCATGAGATGGATGGCTTCGGGCATGTCATACTTCATCGCAGCCTCGGTGGTTGCCCGGATCTCCTCGATCGTCGAGAAGGTAGGGTCGCGGATAGGGTAGCATAGCCGGAAGAGATTCTCCAGAATGTTGCCGGGCTCGCTACACTCGACGACAGGAAGCTCATCCAATGCAGCGTTCTCCGGCAGAGCTGAGCTCTTAGTAGTTTGAAGCGATTGGGACTGAGGAAGAGAGAACATGTCCTTGAAGAAGTCGGACGACAGCGAGAGGACGAGTTTATGCAACCTGAACCTCACGCCATCCGATGTTGAGAAGACCACGTCGGCATCGGAGTAGACGAAGGGCGGTCGGTACGACTCCAAAGACATACTGTGGCGGACGATGAGGCCTCTGAAGCTAGTGAGACAATGGCAGAGGCGATGATGGTCTTAATACAAGCTGGATCACGGGCGTTAATCATGGCAAATCTAGTCGAATTATACTAGTTGGGATTACACTAGATCCAGTGCCACTAGTAGTCGAAACGAACAGAGTACCATTGTACAATGAAAGCGGCAACATACAGGACTCGAAGCAGTGAGTGGAATGAGATCTTACAATGCCAACAAGACACAATTGGTGAGTACTAGTCGAAGGAAGAGCTTCGGCGCACTACTGCTATATGTCAAGGGCAATCTAAAGACCGACGTTGGATTCAAGTTCATTAGCTCTAAGTTGACTCCAAACGATCAATGTACTACTCACCTGCTTCAGAGCCGCGCTGAGCCCAGCACACGCTTCTTGCACAGACATCATGTCATTTGCGATGAATTGACACCGGCTGCACCACACGGGTTGGTCTGCCTTGGTCGCATCTACGAAGAGCGCACCGATATTCACCTGGCCTGCCCCGGGGCGCACCTGGAGCATAGACGCGAGCGCCGCAACGTATCTCGAGATCCAAGACTGAGTGGGAGAGGGCGCCGAGGGAGGAGGTGCCGCGGCCGTCACGGTCTTTACCACCTTATTCGCCTTCATCGGCTCCTTCTTGCTCTCGACTAGAGAACCCTCTCCCACAGGAGTTGTCGTGATCTGGCGATCGGCGGGAGTGACGTTCTCTGCAACGATTGGCGCAGGATCCCTAGTCGCGGAGACGGGGGAGGGAAGAGAGTCGGAGGGGGTTTCGCGCGCGGGCGACGTGAGAGCCCGCTCGATTTGTGCGGAGTGATCCGCCGCGACATAGCGACATGCGTCGCGGTAGGTCAAGAGTCGATGGTATGAGACGGCGGGCATGAGTTCCATCTCTGGGACAAAGACGGCCTTCGAAGTCTATCTCCAGAACGCAGAGCGCCGCGACTCTCGCACAGTCTGCGTCGTCCGCGCGGATCGCTGCACAGTACGCTCGCAATGGGTCCGACGCCGCAGCTGCGTGCCATGCTCCGTGCACAGCAGCGATCGCATAGTCCATGTGGTACTTCTTGAGCGCGACGAGGAGAGACATGAGATGGAAGGGATCAGATGGGTAGACAACCGCGTCGCGCAGATTGCCGTAACAAAGTTGGAGGAGCGGTGACAGGATATGGTTGTGCTCTTCGAGTCGAATGACGGATCCGGTAGCCTCGTCTTTGGCGGGGGAAGTGATCTCTTGCTGAAACACGGGAGAGGACAGGGAGAGGGCGGATTTGTGCATACGGAAGTCGATGTTGTCGGTGGACCGGCTAATGATGTCCGGAATAGGTGTGTCCACGAAAGTCTGGGGGATAGCCGACGTACCGCTCGAAGCTACGGAGTCGGTAGGCCTAGACGATGGAGAGCACTTGAGAAACCGGTAGTCCTTGGGCACCTTCCTGTTCAGACGTGGATACTCGTGGAGACGGAAGTAGTCTCCGGCTGTCACTCCCGACAGGAGATGGACCGTGTCGTCCTCGAGTTTCGTGAGCGACAACCTCTCAGCCGCAAGGCGCGCGATAGGTTCCAGGCGATGGCCCACGCCTTCAGCGGGAACTTGCACGCGAGCTTCTCGAGGCGCTTCGTCAGCACCGCGATAGCGAGTTCCATCTCGAACTCCATCGCCGCGCGTAGAGCGGGCTCAAGCTCCTCCAAGGTCTTCACGTCCTGTTGCATGACAGGGTAGCAGATACGAAGCAGGATAGAGAGGGTCGTGCTGTCCTCGCTAATCGGTATGATAGGTTTGCCGTAGTTGAGCTGTCCTTGTCCGGGTGGAGATGAATGCGGAAGTTGAAGCATTTCTTCGAAGAATGGGGATGCGGCGATGAGCACTTGACTGAAAACGTGAAAGTCGAAATTATCAGTGGTTCGGAGGATTATGTCCGTGATGGAGCGGTCGAATGGAGAGGGGGCAATACGAGGCCCGGAGGCCACATCGTTCGGGATAGATTCTGACATGGTCATGGTAGAGCGGTACGTGGACGAATGCGAGCCCTGTAGAGAGATAAGGACGAAATGTATGAGCGCGATATTATGCCTCATGGATTCCACGCGACTTCTAGATAAACTCACATCGTGCCCGCCGACCATATCGAAGCTCGGAACGCTGCCTTCAAGCGCATTGCATCAGGTCAGCGAGGTGCCGAAAGAAGATCGGGACAAGGTCGCATGTTGATGCTTTACGTGGCGATTGAAGGGTGTTCTCCGCACCGTGGCATAGAGGCTAGTTGATGTCTGCACAACGATCTATCATATTGCACACCTCTCGCAGCGGGAACCATCTGAACAGTTGACAACAGTCAGCGGTCTCCGATATACCTGTGCCAATGCTCATGACAGCCTCACCTGACAGATCGACACCAAGCTACAGCGGTCAAACACCTACAGGATTCAACGTGATTGCGTTTTAACACGACAGTATGCGAACATGAACACCTGTCATCTCCCGATTGTGCATCGTAGATTCTACCTGAACGTATGCTGCCGCGCCAGCGTAACCTCGTTGCTTCCGTACTGCAGTCCCTGACCCTTTCCTTGCCTATCGTGACTCGTCCCACGACCTCCTAGACATCAAATCAGGAGTTCCACCTGGCGCCATACCGAACGATCAGCATTCGTCGAAACTGACCAAACACGACTTACTGCGTCCATCTCCTTCATGAGCTCTTTGAAATCGCAGTCAGCCTTGATCAAGTCCTCCGCCAGAGGGTGGCATCGAGAGCACCAGAAGCCCTCAGGGCCTTCCGCGGTCGCCGTAGTGAACAGCTCGGCGAGAGCGGGGTACTTCTGGCGCGGTCTGGATCCCGCAGAGGACCGAGAGTTTGTGACCTGTTTCCTGATCCAGGTCTGCGAAAGGAGAGGGTGATTCTTCTTGCTCCTTTTCAACTTGAATACCGCGGGAACGAAGCCGACTGATTCTGGTTCCACGGGGGTAGGCGGTGGTTGTTCCGCTTGTTCAGAATCCGAGTGAGGGTCATGGAGGACTTCCAGGGTCTTCTGAAGTCGGACTAGGGCAACGTTCCGACAGGTCTTGTAGTATTCACTGAGACGATGGTAAGCCAGTGCGGGTGTCGTCTCCAACTCCGGCACATAGGTTTCGAGAGGCAATGTAAGCATTGCTCGCGCTGCCTCCTTCGCGCAACCGAGGTGTCCAGCTTGGATCGCGATACAATAAGCCCGCAGCGGCGAAGACTCGGCGCGATCGCACCAAAACGACATCGCTCTTACATGCGCTGTATTCAACTTGTATCGCTCCGTCGCAGCAACAATCTGGACCAAATGGAGTAGGGAAGTCGTACTTTCGATTTCGGGTGCATCGTTGTAGCAGAATCGGAGAATGCTGGCTAGGACAATGTCGTTCACCTCGAACACTAGGATTTTGGGTTCTACACCGTTGACAGGTTCAGCGCCAGCAGGCCCGACCTTCTCGACAAGGAGCCGGGAAGCAGCTGATAGAATGGCTTCATGGGCAAGGAATTCATGTCCGTCAGAAGAGCGGCAGATAATATCTGGTGTGGGTATAGTCGTTGAGAACCTGCCAGATGAGCGTTGTGCTGTAGGTGGGTGTGCGTCGAACGGACGGGGCGACGGTGTCAAGAGATTGGATACGAAAGCACGAGAACGGATTGACGCGTGACAGCGGTTGAGGCGATAATAGTCTCCGGCTGAAATCCCATCCATGTTACCTAGCGAGTCGAAATCGAGAGTGGATGGGGATAGAGCCTTCGCTGCCACACGCGCGAGGTCTTCTAGCTGCAGTCGGCAAGCGACGGCCCACACAGCCATCGGACGATCCTTCGCGACATTCTCGAGGTCTCCGGTCAGCACCGTCGTCGGCAGCTCCATATCGTACTTCATCGCCGCTCGCAAGGCAAGCTCGATCTGCTCGATCGAGAACCCCGCTGGCTTGTTGATCGGGTAACAGATTCGCAAGAGCGTCTCCAGCGCGACA
Source organism: Daedaleopsis nitida (assembly GCA_022606115.1). Classification (NCBI taxonomy): domain Eukaryota; kingdom Fungi; phylum Basidiomycota; class Agaricomycetes; order Polyporales; family Polyporaceae; genus Daedaleopsis; species Daedaleopsis nitida. The sequence goes on from JABYQM010000013.1 coordinate 68,813, forward strand.
CTATCCTCGCTGACCTCGATGATTGGCTTCCCGTACTTCAGCTGTTCCTGATCAGGCGAAGGTTGAGGGACCTCAAACAGCCCTTCGAAGAACGGGGAGGCAGCAATGAGGACTTGGGTGAAGACATGGAAATCGACGTGATCGGAGGTGCGGAGGATGACATCAGCGATGCTTTTGTCGAAGGGAGCAGGAGCGGTTCGAGGTTGGGGTGTGGAAGTGGTAGTGGTAGTGGAAGCGGGAGTACGGATCTCGGAATGATCATTCGCCATCTGGAAGATCAATGTAAGTAGGAAGAAAAGAGACGAGACGTGGGTAAACTCACTAGCTAGATGTCGGTTGGCAGTTGCAAGCGCGGAGAGCGATTGTAGAGCGATTCGAAGTAGTACTGGTGAAGAGGACTGCAACTCACGCTTTTTAACACGTCGAACATTACCGCAGCACGCGTGAACTTGTACCACGCTGTAGTAGTCTCGCACCCCACGTTTCGATAGAAGCGTTCGCTGCTCACGCGGCAGCTCACAAGTTCTATTCACAGGGGCGCTCAAAGTGAGCCACCAGCCTATCTGGAGCGAACGAATGACTCACCGCTCGGTATTGTCTCATGGCAACTTGCTAGCATCTCACAGACAGTCATCCAATCCAATCCAATCCAACCAGACCCAAAACGCAGCCAAATCACCGTGTGTAGCCATACGCTCCCTACAGCGTCTGAACGTTTCAATGCCCAAACCTCTCAGGTCCCGCTACTCATCTCCAGCAACGCCTCGATACTCTTCCCCAGGTCCCCATCGTTCGCCTCCAGCACCCAGTCCACGACCTCCACGTCCGTCGTTGGGAAGATCTGCCTCAGCGTCCCCCGCGCCGCGACCACCGCCTCCCCGTGCGCCCTGTCGATCTCGTCCTGCAGGCCCGCCAGGTCCAAGTTCGGCGTCGGGGTCCGCGAGACGTGCGGCGTGGCCCCCTCGTCGCCCTGCGCCAGCGTCTGCACGCGCGGGGGCTGCAGCATCCCTGCGCCCCCTGCGAATTCGCCGAGGTGCGGCTGCGACGGCCCGAGCGCGAGCGGCTGGTTCGTATATGGCCCGAGGCTCTGCGCGCGGTACCGCGTCGGCGTATCCTCCGCGGGCGGCCCCGGGAGGTTAGGGAACTGCGCGGATGACGCCGAGCGGATGGAAGGCTGCGGCGAGCCGCGCCGTATCCGCGGCTTGTACGGTGTCTGCAGCGGAGGCTGATATGCGCCCTGTTCTGCGCCGGGACCGCCGGGTGTGTGCAGATATGCGGAGTGTCCGTCCTGTTCGTACAGCTGCTGCTGCTGCTGCTCGCGTCCGAGCTCAAGGGGCGCGAAAGGCCCGGGCAGGTATGACAACGTGTCCTCGGCGCCGTCGAGAACCTCGTTGAATATGCGGCTGATCGCGCTGAGGGGCTTTGAGATGGTGTCGCCGGTCTTCTGTAAGAGGCGCCGCGCGTCCTCGCCGAGAGTGCTAGAGGGCGTCGGGAGAGACAGCGGCTGCGCTGACTCCTCGCCTACGTGGGATGTCGAGGCGCCGGAGAGTAGTGGAGGGGTCGCAAAACGTTCGGGGCCTAAAGTGATCCCGCGCTCCGGCGTCTGACTACCGGTACTTGGCAGAGAAGTGATGACCTCTTCGACATTCCTGTAGACGTCGAGTAGTTAGCTATCAGAGGTATCGTCGCCGTCTTCTAGTACGAACTTCTCGAATTCCTCTTGCGTAATGTTGGACAGTGAGGCGTGATCCATAGTCTCTATGAACGATACCGCCCCCATCTGGAGGAAATATGTCAACGACTGACGGTCCGTGCAGTGTGATGAGTACTGACCAGACTAGACAGATAGTACCCTGCTTCGCTCTGTAATTTAGTTGGGTTCCTGAATCGATTGATGAATCTACACGAGAGGTCAATTGGCGATATGTCAGGAAGCAACACCAACTACTCACTCAACGTTCGATAGTAGATGTGGTGGATTCGCCTTGATGACGATGTAGATCAAGATGGGCACGAATGTATCTGCGCTCTCATCCTTGTGAAGATGTCGAATCAGCCCTATGTATGTCATGTCAATACGAACCCAAGAATAAGACAGAGCGAGGCGAACCGAAGATGACCTTGCAACAATTGAGTATGCAGATCAACTTGTCACGGGGAGCCTTGTAGTGGTTGATCTTGAGCAGTTCTATCGGGGAAGGTAGACCTCAGCTGGAAACCACAAATACTCGTATGGCAGTGCAACTAACCTTGCTGAGCGAACATCAAGAACCCTTCGCTCCCTTCGCCTTCGGGGACATCTAAATGTTTGGCCTCTATCCAGCCAAAGAGCGCAATTCGTTGTTCGAGGACACGATCGCGTTCAAGGTCGTCTGTTGTGACAGGACGTGGTGGAACAGAACGAGCAACTTGCGGAGTGAAGGTACTTGGGAGTCGTTAAGCTGATCGATCGTATGAGACAACCAGCAACTCACAAGTCATATAGTCTATTCATGACTAGCTTTTCCATGCCCTCCATCGCGTTGTCGAACTCAGCATCGGAAACGTTTCGCCAAATCTCGCTTTCCCGCATGCGTGTTGAGATGAACTACTACCAAATAAGCCAGAGGCGGCGAGGAGTGTACAAGGACGCATACATTTAGGAAGTCGTTGATCAACTTCACTTGGTCATTGACGGTAAATGTCCGCTTTGCGAAGTTGCTCAAAAATCTGTAAAGGGTTAGCGTCATCCTAAACCATTCAATGGGTACTAACATACGAGCGAAGATATTTCGCGACTGGTTCTGCTCCCTTGAGTTTCATCTGATCCAAGAACTTCTGGAAGTCAAATGCAGGCGGCTCCAGCTCCTTCCCCTTGCCCGATGGAGTGCTTCGCCCGCTCCCGCTCGCTGCAGGTGCAGGTTGAGTGCTTGAGGGCGGGGCGTCATTCGGTGAACGAGACTGAGTTGCAGACTGCTGCTGCGCGAAGGAAGATAGCGTGGCTGGAGACGGTACCGCTGCGGCTGAGTCCATGGAACGTGGTCTTTGACCACGTCCCAGAGGAATGGCAAAAGTGCGGGCGAGAGCAGCGAGGGATGGAAACGATGGTATTGGTGAAGCGGGGCGATTGGGAGTGGCTGGTGGTTGAGGTAAGGGACTGACCGGTTCTTTCTCTGGTGGGGGCGGCGGTGGATGTCCCTCAGAGTCCGCCCATGCCTGTTGCGTCTCCTTCACCTCGGCACTAGCCAAGGGATCAAACTGTAGCAATAACTCCTGCTTTACTGGCGGTCGCTCCGCGCTCTCGGAGACTGGTGTACTTGCCAACCCTTGAGTCGCATCGGGATCGAGTTGGGATAAATCCGGCTCTGCGCGTTCGTGTTTGGATGGAATGGCGGGAGGTGCGTCTCGCCAAGGGTCGGATTCCGGTTCATGTATCTGGACGTTGCGGAGAGCGTCACTGAGTCCTTGGTCTTCAGATGCCATCAGTGTCGCCGGCTACAACGAGAGGAGGGAAGTGGAGCAAGACCAATATATGATGACTCTGTCGATGGTGAGAGGAGAGGGCCAAAGATCGTACAAGGCTCCAAGCTCAAGTCGCGAATGGAGGACGGAGCGGCGGCGGCGGCGGCGACGACGAGGACGAGGACGCGCAGGCAGGCGCAGGCCGCGCACACGGCCCCGCCGGGCATTAATTAATATTAATTGGCGATGTAAGCGCGCGTTTCACATCTCTCGACTGAACCCAGACTGAACCTCCACGAGTACTCACTACTGTTTGCAATGGCTGCACACGCGACAGACCCTGCCTTCAACGAGTCATCAGCGGATATAGTGCTATGTTCGTCCGACAACATTCTTTTAAAACTGCACAAAGTTGTCCTCTCACTCGCTTCTGAGTTCTTCAAGGACATGTTCGGACTACCACAGCCATCAACGTCCCCCGCACAGTCGGATGCCGCGCCTGAAGACTCGGAGATTGACGGGCTGCCAGCCATGCATGTAACAGAGCCGAGCGCGGTACTCAACAAACTCCTACGACTCTGTTACCCCCTCGATCACCCATCGCTAGACTCTATCGAAGAGGTGAGGGCGGTCCTCGCAGCGGCCCTCAAGTACGATCTCCGAAAGGCCATCCAAATCGCGGTCGCACGGCTGATGAAGCTCGCCCCTTCCGACGCCTTGCGCGTCTACGCCATCGCGTGCAAGTTGTCTCTCGAGGATCAAGCTCATCACGCCGCCAAGATAGTCCGCGACCAGAAGGTTCAGCACACGTACGTCGCGGAGCTCGAGGAGATATCTTTTGGCGCGTATCATCGTTTGCTGCACTATTGTGCTTCGCCGCACTTCAATCCCGAGGGCGATTTCTTCTGCCTCGCCGCAGGCAGTGCTCACCAGACCATACATGTTCCGGATACTCCTTCATCTGTTATGCCCGACAAATCTCCCTTTGCCTCACCCAATTCGAAACGGAAGTGGGCCGACCTGGCTGTCCTTCATGACGCCAATGACCCGTACGCGACGGTGCGCAGTTTCGTGTGGGTCGTACTCTCCTCAAACTCTCGTCGTCGGTGCTAGCTTCGAAACTCGCCACAGTGCCCGATTCATCCCCGATCATCGTCGAGGAGTCACTTCGTGTCATGATGATCATACTCGCCTTATGTTCTCCTAGCAAAGCCCCACTTGTCGACGACCTCCTCGATCTTCATGCTGCTCTCGTCGCAGCTACGAAATACCAGATGCATAGAGCTGTTCAGTACCTCGAGATGATCCTCAAGAACCTACAAGTTGACTTCGCGTCGAAGGAGCCTGTTCTCCTCTATGCCGTTGGTTGTCATCTCGACATGAGGGAATTGGCTCTATTGGCTGCGCGATCGACCTTGCGGTCCGACATCACGAAGATTCTCCTACCCAAAGTGGACATGATCGATGTATCGGCTGGCTCCCTCTATCGTCTCCTCGACTACCATCGACGCTGCGAGGCGGCGGTCAAAGCTATCGTTACTCCCGACCAGAGGCAGTGGATCAACCAGGCATGGTCCATCCAGCTCAATATTTGCCGCCGTGGTTATGGATCAACCGTCGCGTGCTGGTACAGCGATTACATGAGGACGATCGGAACTTGGCCGACCAGCGAAGTCGCTCTGCAGCCGAATGCCCTCGAGAATGTTGTCGCCCCCTCTTCTTATACAAGTCAATGCAGCTACTGTCACAGCCCGAAGGGCGTGTTGTTGCTCTGGAAGTTTTCGAGGTACCTCGCTGGTACTATCAGATGGAAGGAGGACGAGGTAAGTCCTTGTGTCTCGTGGTATCGTCAGGAGTACTTGTTCACCAACGTTCCCGTCATACATAGGTCAAGTTAGACTGGCCTGCCACCGAGCACTTGAAACCGCAAACCTTTGCGTCTGTTTCTTCGGAATGATTCATCACGACAAATGAAATTGGTCATGTACTTGCATGCCTCATAACCTCCATAAGTCGCGTGAACAACTTGTGTACGAAACTAGCCGGGCGGCGGCGGCCAATTATTGGGTGGAGTTCAATGGTTACAGCCCGACCGCACCAGTCAATATGTATGAACAGCCAGAGTACTTTGTGCTTTATTGACAAGTCAAAGGGGTCGTCACTTGTTGTTGCTGTTTCGGACTCGTCTCCCCTTCCTTCCAGTTCACCGAGTTTACCGGTAGGCGCGCTAGAGGCGCTGAAACCATTCATCACAAGAGGGTGTTTCAAATTCTCTGTGCTCTTCCTCTGAGCTCACCATCATCTCCCCTGTATGCCTCCAACTGCTGGCCATCCGTTCAACCAATCTACAGCCGACATTATCATCACATCCTCCGACGATGTTCCGTTCAGATTACACAGAATCATCCTCTCGTTGGCATCCGATTTCTTCAGTGATATGCTAAGTCTCCCGCAGCCGACACAAAACCAACGAGCAGATGAGACCGACGTGATTCCAACAATATCGGTGTCGGAGTCCAGCGAGGTGCTCGAAAAACTCTTCCGTCTGTGCTATCCCGTAGATGATCCCCCCATGAAGACAATTGAAGAGGTACGCTCGATTCTAGAGGCTGCGATGAAGTACCAGATGTCCGAGGCCGTCAAAATTACCAAGCGCAAGCTCCTCGCCCTTGCATCGACCGACCCATTGCGGGTGTACTGCGTCGCCTGCCAGTTCGGCCTAGAGGAGGAAGCCAGCGCGGCCGCGAAGGAGGTGTACAGGCAGAAGGCACAGGATCGGTACGTGGAGGACCTGGAGGAGACATCCATCGGCGCGTACCATCGTCTTCTTTCATTTTGCGAACGTCATGGCAGGGTCCGCGGCGAACGCTTCAGGTTCACCGTGCACCGCAATGGCAGAGACGATGCCGCCGCCCCTCCGACCCCCTCCATCGCCCAGCTCACGCTCGAGCCGCCTGACCTGTCCGCCGACGCGAGAGTCGCACCCTATCCGTTCGACCTAGCCGAAGCTGAGGTCGTGCTGGTGACCTCGGACAGTGTCGAGTTCCGGGTGTTCCAGCAGATCCTCGCGCTCTGCTCGCCTGTGCTCAGCGCGAGAGCGAAGGACCTCCCCCCGTCCGCGCCCTCGACCATCGATGTGTCTGAGCATAGTCGCATCTTCAGCATACTCCTCCAGCTGTCCTACCCCACCGCAGAGCCGCGTTTGGAGGACCTGCTTGACATCAGCGCCGCGCTCGCGGCTGCCGAGAAGTATGAGATGCAGCGAGCATCGCAGGTGCTCCGCGCCGTGCTCGCGTCCCGCAGGGACAGCCCCTCCGAGGATTCCACCACTCTATACGCCATCGCATCCCGCTTCGGGATGCGCGAGCTCGCCGTCGCTGCCGCGAAGCGCACGCTCCGCACCGAGATCATGCGAGCGTCCGCGTCCATCTCCGACCTCGATGCGCTCGGCGTGTCCGCAGGGTGCTTCTACCGCCTGCTGGACTACCACCGGCGCTGCCGGGCGGCGGTCCGCTCGATCTTCAACTTCGACAACAGCGGCGACTGGATCGACTACGAGATGTCCACGCAGCTGCACAGCTGCTGCCGGTCGGCGTTTGGCTCGGCGCCGCGCACGCCGTGCTGGTTCAATGTGTACATGCAGCGGGTCGGGGCGGAGGAGTGGCCGAAGAGCGCGTCCGCGACGGACAGTGCGCTGCTGCAGTCGGTGTTGGAGGCGACGCCGGAGTCGGGGTATTCGTGCGGATACTGCTTGGACGTCCAGAGTGTGTTCGTCCTGATCCGCTTCAGCAAGTACGTAGCGGAGACGATGGACTCGTTGGAAGCAAGTGTGAGTGCGTATCGTGTTACCTCAGGAAGAATGCGGTGTTGATTGACATATCAGGTTGCTCTCAAATGGGTGGGGTCAGGGCCGTCCCCGTCCCCTGTTCCATTACGATAACGCGGTCTGCTGTTTGCTTTATTCACAAGGAGAGTCCGTGGTGTCTAATCACCTGGGGCCCTCGGTATATGGATTCTTCGGTTTGTATCCTGATCTTTGTAAGTTCATTGTTCTGCAGGATGAGATTAGAATACGAGGCATCTTTGGTTTCGTATAATGGGTTAGCGTCATCAGGAACGAAATCAGTCAGAGCTACGTCCATCCATAACGAGTACGTACTCTAAGCTCACTCTTTCTGTATTCTCAGGAAGCGTTCGCTGAGTCAGCCTCCCGGTTGCTGCGGTAGCTCAAGGCCTCACTTAGACTGAGCTGTGGTAGACGAACGAACTCGATTACGACCCAGAATACAACTACTGCGAGATGACTCCCTCCACCTCTCTAGCTATATCTTCTGGACCTCCCACTACCACCGATGCGGCCCCTCCTTTCAATCAGCTTTCAGCTAACATCACACTCCGCACCCCCGATCATGTCGAGTTCCATGTCCACAGCTAGATCCTCGCACAGGCCTCGCCCATTTTTGCGACTATGTTCCAGTTACCGCAACCTGACCTCATACCTAACCCTGCTACCTCCGACTCCGGATCCACCATCGTGCGCCCCGTGATTGACGTTTCTGAGGACAGCGCCACCCTCGACACACTCCTCCGCTTGGTCTATCCGGTGAAGAACCCCGAGCTAGTGGACATAGCGAGCATCGAGCCCGTCCTCGAAGCCGCAATCAAGTACGATATGGAATGGCCTACCGAGCTCGCCACCGAGCGTCTCCTTGCCGTCGTACCCGAAAGCCCGCTGCAGGTATGGGCTATTGGGTGTCGCATGGGGCTCGAAATCGTCGCTCGGCGGGGCGCAGAGGCCCTTCTTGCGACTATCCCGGAGTTTCAGAGGAAGGAGCGCGTTTTGCTGCCGGATATCATCCATGATCTGGATGGCATGGAGGGTATCTTCGCGGGGGACTACTGGCGGCTGCTGAGTTTCATCCGTCACAGCGGACAAGGAGGTGATGACTTTCATTTCCTAAAAATGGCTTCCAGCATCAAGGACAACATGGCAGTGCTCGGTCCACTCGACGAAGTGCGCCTGCTGCTGCAGGATCTCCCATTCCACGACCACCTTCCCTCAGATCCCGCAGACGATGTTCCCCTCGCAGACATTGTGTGCAGGTGTGCCGACGAGGAGACGGTCCTTGCACATCGCAGCATCTTATCCCTACATTCCTCAGTCATCGCTGCACGTATTCGTGCTTCCAGGAGCGTAGACCGCCATCAACGAGTCATTCTTGACTTCGAAGAGTCGCGGAGTACGTTGTGCGGTCTACTCAGCCTCTGTTACGGCGTTGGAGGCACTCTACCCCACGATCCAACTTCCCTTGTATCTCTTCTCGCCGCCGGGAAGAAGTACAGGATGTCGCAGGTCCTCCCCATGCTCGAGTCACAGTGGGAGTCAGTATCGACAAGGGAGCCCTTTGTGTCTTATTGCCTCACAGCGAAAGAAGGCTTGGTCGGTCCGGCTAGAGTGGCGGGTAGAAAGGCTGTTCAAGACGAGAGTACGGCACTTCCTGGCCAATGGTACACACCCCACATGGAGGACATGTCAGCACGCGCGTACCATCAACTACTCGATTACTATGCCGCATGTCGCGGTGTCCTCGACAACGCACTTTTGAAAGCGAAGATTGAGTGGGACGCAACGGCTAAGGGTATGAACGTGAAGGAGATCAAACACACGACCATGGCACCCTCGTGGATGTCTACGCATCTGGAAAGGCTGAGGAGTCAGATGGACGAGGCACCGAGCAAATATCGAAACTGCCTGCAAGACGTTTTCGGGACCTCGTACAAGTCCTCCCCCTGGTGTCGCAAATCTGACGATATCATCCATGCGATCTTCAAGTTTACATCACGACTACCTGATGCGATCGAAGCGGCCCAAGATGAAGTGAGCGTTGAAGTACCTTGTCGAGTTCACCATGCGCTAACCACCAGTTTTACGGACAGGTAGAATGGATCTGGTGATGCGGGGTCGGAGACGATTGCTGCAGTGCATCGAAAAGTCATCGCTAGGTATTCTGCAGTTCTAGATTCTAACGTATGAGTTACTCACTAATCTCGTACACGCAGATCAATCATGTTGCTCATCTGTCAATGTGGGGCCGTCACGGTTCGTGTGCACCGTGAATAGGAAGGGTATCTGGACCTAGACCGTCCTACTACTGCTGGAATGGCCTGGTGGAGTGGCTGAAGGCGCAATGTTTCGGAATACTGTATGATTGAAGATGAAGTATATTGTATTCTGTCATTACGCGCACTTAGAACAAGGCTGGTCCCAATAACTGCCACCGCCGAATCCGAGTCTACGGGAGAGTAGGTATTAGCACGAGCAGTACGAAGACAACAAAGATTCACGGGATGTTAAGATGCTCACGGGATATTTGCAAGCCCCGCTCTTGACGATGGTGTCGTTTTGAAAGACACAGGTCACCGAGCTACACCTCTAGCTCCACCTGCAAATGCTCGCGATTTAGCCGAGCGCATGATTGCTAGCGCATTATACTTGACACTCACCCGATTGATCACGTCTTCTAGTCTCTTAGGGATTGCCCGGGCGAATATGAGAACGTTGCTCGCCTCCTTACTTGACGTGTATGGGATCGTTGACTCCGTGCTCCTCCACTTCAGGTATTCGCTTGCGATGTCATTCACGGCGGCCGCCTTCTTCCGAGGACCGTCCATGGACGAGATGGAGCTGATGAGGGGCGATAGGGACCATTGCTGGCCATCCTGACGGGTAGGCTGGAAGCTTATAGGAGTTGAGGGAGTCTCGGTCGTAGCGTCGACAGAAAGACCATCACCACCTTCTGCGGCGCGAAGCATGGCCTGTACACGCACTGGCATGAACGGGTCGAAGGTCATCGAGCGTGGTCGCGCGAGCGTAGCTGGCGCTTCGAATCGCAGCTTGTTCTGTCGTCTGATCTCGTTCTGAGACGCCTTCCAGTCCGCCTTGATCTTCTGTAGCTCGCCGTTTACGGCGGCGTCGACTCTGTCGTAGTACTTGAGTAGGCGGTGATAGGCCAGCAGCGAGCTATGCTCCATCGTATGGTCGTACTTGTCCTGTAGAGAACCGCCGTCGAGCACGCGTTTTGCAGCCTGTCTTGCTCGCCCTTCCCATCCGGCTCGTGTAGCACTGAAGTATGCGTCTAGAGGATACAGTTTTGCTGCGGCTTCCCAACGAGCTGTTAACATGGACAGTCCTTGCTCCATACCGTACTCGTGCGCAGAGGTGATCAAGGGGACAAGCTCGGAGGGAGTAGATGGTGCGAGGCTCTCCTGCAAGTAGCAGCAAACGTCAAGTAGTCGAACAAGAACGGCGCTATTCTCGCGAAACTCGAGAACGGGCAACGGTGGTACACCCTCCGCTGGTGTATCGTGAGTCGTCGACGCAAGTCTCTCGCGCAAGACGGGTGACGCCATCGCGAGGACGCATCGATGGGAGGGAAGGTCGACACCATCGGATGAGCGACAAGTTACGTCGGAGTAGGGGACACTACGACAGAATGCACCGTGCCCGGGGATGTTCGGCTCGGTCTCTTTGTTTGCGCAGGGTGGCTCTGCTGAGGGAAGCAATAGGTTGAAACTTGAGTCCCCTCCGCAATTTCGGTAGAAGTGACGGAGGCGGAAGTAGTCGGCTGCAGAGACCCCTTCTAGGAAAGGAAGGCTCCCTGATACGTCGAGGATGTTTTCGCGAAGTAGAAGCTTGGCTGCAGGACGGGCGACCTGCTCGAGTCCTGTACGACACGCTACAGCCCACACGCGGAGCGGCATAGTAGAAGCGGCAGCGTGCAGCTCTTGCGTGAGAACATCGACCGGAAGGACCATCTCGTACTTCAACGCTGCGCGCAGAGCTGGCTCGATTTGCTCGAATGGGCGCGATTTGTCCTTGACGATGGGATAGCAGATGTGGAGAAGTGCGTCCAACGTCTGGCTGTCTTCCGGCACGTCGACGGTAGGAATATCGGAGTTGTCGGTAGGGCAACTAGGACCCGAGGACTGTGGAAGAGTGAACATTGTACGAAAGAAGCTTGAGGAATGAGATAGGATGACTTTGTGAGCGTAGAATTCGACTCCGTCAGTGGTGCGGAGGAGGATGTCGGCGGTGTCGCGATCCGACGGAAATGACGACATGGTACGTGTTGTACGCATGGGAATAGTAGTATCTGACATTATCCACCTGTTAGAATGCTTGAGCTCCAGGGCGACTTGGATACTGCGATGTCAGCAAGCACTGCTGACTTGGAAATGAGCATGTTCTAACCGTGACGTGGTTGATATGTATATGAGATCTAGTCCGCGTCAGAAACGGTCGTGGGAGACGCGGTCGGGACAATATCAGGAACTCACAATAGGTGTATTGGAGAGATCATAAACCTCTTCGAGTCAGAATGGCGGCGTCACGGATGAGAACAAGAAAGGTCGATGGTGCTGCGCACACAGAATTAGCGCCATTGTGTTGAAACTCCGCCGTTTGCGGCGACAAACCTGACTGGGCCGGTTGCAATGCGAAATCGAACCTCACAGAGCGAAGCCTTGAGATTTTGAAAACTTGAAGGCTGCGAGTACATCCTCGTAGTCGGATCGTCCAAGAAATGGGGAAGGAGAGGACACGACGGTGCCCGGAGGGACGATGCTAGGAGCAATATGAGGGAGAGCTTCTCGGATAACCAGGAGTCAGAGCCATGGCACCCACGTCGTCTCAAGAGTCGTCGAAAGTCTCTATGTACTAGCATATTCCAACTGCCAGATGCGCCTAGCATGTGGTGACCATTCTGTTGCCTCTGAAGCTCATGCGACAGCGGTTTGTGATCAGAAAACTGCAGAAGCTGAGAAGCGTGTGACCACCTACCGAGTCTAGGATCGAGCGTAGTTGGACCGTCGCCTTGCCGTGGTTCTCGAGCCCATAATCATGCGATGCATCATGCTGGCGATCCTCCTGATATACTGCTTTTATTGTCGGTGGTAACAATGCCGCATATAGTAGCACATGGTTCGTCAGAGTCGGGTTCGTTGACCGACATAGCTGCAGCGCCACTGAGACGTTTCGAAAAGAAAACCAATGCCAAGTGTTCCGTATTAATGTGGCGATAAGCCGCGGAAGACAGGCCAGCTTCAAAGAAGATTACAGATGAGACGGAAGTAGAGTATAGTTACATGCACCACTGGCAAACCAAGTTGCGTCTGACACAGCTGCCAGTCACGCATCTATCATTGCTTCTGTCAGGAACGAACGGTCCCCTTGACGGACGCAATATCATGAATACTGACAATGTACGAAGAGCTCCACTGATACACCATCTGAGGAGGTAGGGGAGATGTTTGTCAGCTCTACTTTCTGATCAATCAATTGCGAGGCAGCAAAGCTGATGAAGCGTAACTACCGTTTACCCACAGAGACGATGATCCTCATGCGTCGAGTGATAAGTCAAGAACCACCTGCAATGAGCATCAATAAAACGGGCTATCCAGACGAGGTGGACCAAGCAGACCGTTTTCATTGCATCGTCCAACCTCTTTGACAAGCTGGTCGATAACTCGAGGACTGTCGTCGCTTCTGCATGAGAGTCGTGCGGGGAAGGCTTGCCAGCGCTACGCCACTCGACGTACTCCCGCAAGATTGTCTTCGCCTTTACGACCTTTCCACCAGGACCGGTCACCGTAGAATTGGCGAGGTTGTCGAGGAACGTGACGACGAAGTACTTGGAATCGGGAGGTGATTGGGTCGAGCGCTGCTGACCGGATCCCCCAAAGGGGTTCGCCCCCGGGTGTGTGAACGCGCTCGAGCCGAAGCCGCTCGAGCCAAAGCCGCTCGAGCCGAAGGCACTTGAGCCGAACACGTTTCCCGTACTCGAGTGTGGTGGAGCAGGTTTCGAAAGCTCCTTTTTCAGCTTCTCGAGCTCTGCCGCGACAGCGGCGCAACAGGCTTCGTAATGCGTCAACAGGCGGTGGAACTGGGTAGCCGGTGCTGTCTCCATCGCACTGTCGTACTGATGGAGTTTCGTTGCGGGTAGGCACAGAAGATGTGGCACGGTTTCCGAGGCCCATGCCGGCAAATCCTCAGCGGTAGCACATAAGTAAGCCGTAAGAGGAGACCTTGCGGCGGCGGCCGCCCAATGAGGTCTCAAAGTCTCCATGGCATGAGTCATGTCGTATTTCGTAGCGGCAGCTATGACCGAAGCGAGCTCGGCTGGAGCTGTTGGAATGGGAACGGTGCGGTAATAGCAGCAGATGTCAAGCAGCTGCTTCAGTTGAGCTTCGCGTTCGTCAAATCGCAGGATAGGGGTCTATGCGCCTTGACTGGGAAATTCCGTTTCGTGTGGAGGGAGCTGCTCCATTTTCTGAAGCTTCTCGCGTAGTACGGAAGAAGCAATGGACAGGACGGCACGATGGGCTAGGAAGTCGGTGCCATCCGATGACCGACAGATTATGTCCGGGTGAGCGATATCTTGACAGGACGCATCTTGGGGCATGGTTTCCAACTCGGTCTGCGTATGAGCGGTCGACTTCGAGAGTGACGGGTCCGAGGGGGCTGGGTGTTTGAGGAAGAGGTACGACGACAACGGTTTGTGATTGTGACCACCCGAGTAATACTGGCGGAGGCGGAAGAGATCACCTGCCGAGGCTCCCTTGAAGACATGTGTAGGCGAACTCATGATTTGAGTGATATTGATCGAAGGTGTATCCGGCGATGTCTTCGCACTGCAAACGACAAGCCAAGGCCCATACGCGAAGAGCACTTGTGCCACTAAGCCCGACTGCAGCATGAAGCACATCCTTCAGGAACTGGATCGGAAGCTCCATCTCGTACTTCTGTGCAGCACGGAACGTGGTCTCAATATGTTGAAAAGGATACGGCTTGGGGTTTACGACGGGGTAGCAGATGGTGAGGATGTCACGGAGGACCCGGCTGTCTTCATCGCAATCCAGAACGGGGACTACGGTAGCAGTGTGCTCCGGCTGCGGCAATGTGAACATGGATCGGAAGAAAGGGGACGCTTGAGCGAGAATAACGCTATGAACCTTGAAGTCTACCCCATCGCAGGCACGTAGGACGACGTCCGCGCTATCCTGGTCAAAGGGAGAGGAAGCTTGCGTGATGTCGCCCATGTTCGCATGCACTCTGTTTATCCGTGGCTATAGCAGACCAGAATACCCGATTTGTCGTTAGTCATGTCTGACTGCAGATCCACTGCAAGGTAGTACTTACTCACCTAGGAGGTGAAGTTCATGAACAAAGAGGGGCACGCGCTGGCACGCGTAAGTAGTACTATAACCGTCTCGGCCCGAAGGTCCGGGGTCTAATGACATCAGAAACCGCGGCTGAGCGCCGGACTTCTCCAACAAACCTACCTGAACCTATTCATGATGCTATGTTATGTAGCTCGTCGTATAAGTACTGGACGCCGCCTCGTAGTAGCCCACCCCCTTGTAACAGTTATTTTGGTGTGCTGGGTCTCCGTCAGCCACCTCTTCGGATGAGCCGTTCGTCGTTGAACTACAACTAACCACAACGATTACTAGTACACAAGAACGACATGCATGGAGTGCTTCATGAAAAGGAGAAGAGCTAGAATAATCACTGTAGGAGTGTTTACGTATAACCTGCTACTGCGAAAAGAGAACAAATGACTAGTATCCCCGTGAAGCTCCAGTGTGCCAGTGGTTGTAGACTCTGATCTCCGTTGCAAGTTTGAAGTAGTATGAACCGCCTGTAGATCGTGTACGTTTTAACACAGATACTTTGTGAGTGGTGGCACTACAAAGGGCAGTCGCATGACATCCCGCTTTGACGGACAATGAGCGTAGTCAATTCACGCGGAGTCGCTAAGGGCCACTGAAAGCGCACGTATAAAGACGCCATCTTTTCAATATCAACTCCTCTCTGCTACGTCCACTATTCCACTCCTTCATTGCTTCACCTCTCCGCTCTTCGATACGCTATTTTTCTGGCTAGGATGAAGACGCAAGGCGACAGCGACGGTCCTCAGTCTTACTATACGGACATAACCACCGAGTATCACTCAGGTCCCACTCAGATCTCAACCGCATTCGGTGAGGGAGTTACTCAGACTTCATCCATATTTCACCACATCCTCGAGTGGAAGGAGGAAGAGTACCCCGAGTTCCTCAGAGCACTCGATGAAAGGGCTGCACGGAAAGTGAGTACAATGGTACATACACCTCTGGTTTGGAGACTTGACCACACGCTCTCCCTGAAAGGTCTACGTCCAAATCAGCCTCAACCAGTTCATCGACAGAAAAGAAGAGACCATGCGGCGTTTCACCACTCTTCCCGGGGCTGGACAATCGTCTCATAACCAGCAGATCCCGCTGGCCAGGGCCGTTGGTTCCGTTCCGAATGAGAACTGGGAGACGAACGTCCAAGAGGTGAGTCTTCGAGGAGGAAACAAACGGTTGTAAGTCACTAACCATCTCCCTTACGATGTCGCCGACGCAAGAATAAGTCATCTCGACCTCTTCCTGAGGTACCTGGCAGCTCTGCATTATCAGGACCCTCCTTCCCGCTCCCACCCGGTCTCCCACATCCACCTCAATGGCGCACATTCAGAGAGACCACGACGTCACGCACATACGTCCCAAGTTCCCATTTGCCTGCTCGAGACATCAACCCGACGAACGACGAAGAAAAGGAGAATCACCCATGCACCGCACTGTCAAGGAAGGAAGTCACTGGCGGACATCCTTTCCAGCAGCTGGACGACCTGATTACGCAGTGCATTCCTGACAGTGTCGCCCCGTATAGCTTCTGTGGTACGGCGTCTTCGAATCTCGACCCCCGATGCAAGTCTCTCTCCGATCACTCTCCGGAGGCGTTCTTAGCGACGAACTATACAATGCCCGGATCGTTCCCAGGCGAGCACGCGAAAGAACGTGTCGACGACACCCTGCTAGTGGAAGACGCGGTTAGCGACGGGTGGTCGTCCAGCTGCATACGGCTCTCGCTGCCAAACGGCGGGACCATTGACGTACCGAGGGCGCCTTCGGAAGCGAGTTCCAGACTTGGGCAGCCTGCCGTTTTGGAGGACTTTGTCCGCGACGCGTTCTACGACTCTGCCGAATATCCGCCCCGCACCACGAACAACTCTCCGGAGCCTCAGTACTTCTATACTCCTGCAGAAGAGTTGTCTCCACTCCACCAAGCAGCAGAGGGTATTATAGAAGAATGCGAAGTCTCTGGTATTGACTCGTGGGGAACTGAGACGTGGTCCGAGTCCATGGGCGCGAAGTTGGACAGCGAGATCAAAGGGGTTCTCGAGCGGTTCATGGCGCAAGCCCATGTACCGGAGAGCAGTCGCAGTGAGTCGAATAGTGCTAGAAGCGCATCTTGCTCTAGCGACACAACAGGTGCGTCCTGGTGTTGATGGCATGGTCAATCGGGGACTTGTGGCTGACGAAACCTTTGTGCAGTATACACCGCGCCAGACGTCCAATCTCGGAGGGATAGTCAGCAGGACTGACTGCTGCAGGTTAACTTATCAATGATCTTTGTCACTATACAACTTACCACAGGTGGTACCTGCTCAATCACTTACTTCATGTCGAACCATACACGCTCCGGATGCACGTCGTCGCCGCGAGGAAAAAGCGCATGTGTTAGACGCCAGTGACGACACTGCTTGTCCACTGCCGCCATCACAACGTCCTCAATGTGTCGTGTTCTCCTGGCAGCAACCCACGATAACTTCATCTAGCTCTTCCTACGAACGATCACTGACTCTCGTCGACTCATGGATCATTCGTCTACTGGCAGTTCGACTTCAGTGCCATCTACGCATTGCTCCCGGCGAACCTCCGAGTGTTGTGCAAAACTCTGCATATCATAAAGATTGGTTCAGAGTCGTCATCGAGGACTCTTGGAATAATTGGTCATGGCTTTTTGGCCGCTTGCTGGGCACTGACGGACCTCGCATAATGAGCACACGACCCGGCGACACGTAGAGTTAGATGTGTCGAACCTCCGAAGACTATCGAGAATCGACATACATCGCGAGCAGGCGGTTTTCTGTAAGGTGAGTATACGGCCCTCGATCTATCAACTTCAAAAATTGAACACCACAACTATCATCTTGCAACATCTCGTCGCCCCGCTATCATTCCCGAATCCTTGTCCCATCAATGTCCCGACCCCTTGCACCTTGACCGCAACCCAACACCGCACGTCACAGCCCGCTAACTTTGGATGGCGTGTTGAAACAACCCATGGCATGGCTTCCGCTTTCCTACATGACGTTGTTCAAGGCGAGGCACGCACGGTCTATGATAGTCTGGAGTCGACTCCGAATGGTCGTTCTGACGACGAACGTTGCGCCCCTATGAGTGTGGTGGCAACGCGGGGCCCAGACGTGCTTATCGGTGAGCGGAGTAAGTTGCCTAATTGCTATATCTCCTTGCGCGTTGTTTGTGTACTGATGTGCTTGGTAAGTTCATAACAATCTCCAGGCTTCTTTAGCTACATATGTCATCGCATTGTGTGTAATTATAACTTTCCCCCTTCCTTAGTAGTGGACGTGCCCCAACCTTTCTCACCCTCTCCGAAGATCTCTGCGAACGCACCACCGATCTCGGGGATCATGTCCTGAGTGACGACGCCTACCCCCATGGTGAACACGATAGCAAGGGTGTTATTAATAAAGACACATACCTCGTCCGTTCTTGCTGAACGCTCGTCGAGATGCCGTCCGTGTCACCATCGATCCGCCTACCGCCGCAAGCAGTGGTATGCGTGAGGGGGGAACCGATCCATCCCTGGCACACGATCGTCAGAATGGGTCGAAGTCAGAGCAGAATCCGAGAGCAACCGACCCAAATCCGCCCGTCTCGAAGCACTTGCCCCAAGCCATCATCGTACCGACAGCTCCGCTGAGAATGTCGCCCTGGCCTCCACATCGCTTCAGACCTCCCGGGACGTCAACGACCATGCGTTCCTCGGCGCTCTCCCCTTCTGGAATCTGGTTGAGTTTCGCCTCCTCCTTGTTTGCTTCTCCAGTGTTCGTGCAGATGATGTCCTCGGCGCCCTTCTGGAGGACCGTCACGCCGCCAAGGGCACGCGAGACGTGCATGGCACGCTCTTCCGGTGGAATCTCCGGGTCGATCTTCTACAGATGCAGTGATGTCGGTATCTCGCGAATGCCGTTTGTGATGGACTCGGACTTACGACGTTCTCGCTGAGCCGCTTGAATTCCATCACATTGGGCGTGAGGACTGCACGACGGTACCCTTTGATGAGCGATAGGTCCTGCCCAATCATCCACAACGCGTCGGCATCTAGGACGAGATACATGCTCTGTTCCTTCGCAATGTTCACAGCGAGCTTGGCGAAGTTGATCATGTAGTCTTCTCGTCCCAGGCCCGGGCCAACGATGAGGACGTGGAGACGGGAGAGAAGGGAGGATAGCGTGGACCTCACTGTCTCGTCAGACCTTCGAAAATGCAATGATCAATGACTGAGTATGTAGCAATAATGCAAGCCAGGTACTCACTCGCCCTCTCCGAGAATGGGATGGACAATCAAGTCCGGAGAGTAAGACTTGATGGCCCCAGCAGCGGTCGGTGAGCAGATGACGTGCGACAGGTCCGCTCCCTGACAGTAGGAAGATCTCAGGGTCCGTCCACCGCTTCACTGCAGCGGGAACACTCACGATGCGTAGTGCTGATATAGAGGCGAAGAATGGGGCTCCGGTGTAGCTACATCCGAATCGACAACTAGTCAGCGGTTGTAGCTTCATATGGCTCAAAAGATACATACTCTAATGCGCCTCCCAGGACGCCAACACGGCCTGATTGACCCTTGTGCAAGGAGCCGTTGAGCGGTGGGATAATCGCCTTGATCTGGCTGAGGATTTGCTTTGGGACTGGCATAAGAAGAACTTGATGAAGACGAGTTGGAGCTAGTGGTCGGACGTACGGACTGTTAACTACCTCCAACTGGCAACGGACCTCGAATCAGACTGACGTCATCACTGGCGCGTCCGTCACGCGTAGGTGTCACATGTGACATAACGCGTTGCACGGCCGCAGCCTGAGCCTCGATCATATTGTCAATGTTTCATCCTCCCTCTTCCACCTCCTTCTGCGATTTCATATACAGCCAGAGTCCTGACTTGCGAGCTGCTCGTAGTCCCTCCTCTTCCACTCTATTGTGCGCGGCACCGTTTGCAGGACATGGACGAAATTTGGCCCCCTTCTGGTACATCCGCCTCTACTACCGCGTCGAGAGCCTTTGAGATTCTCATCATACCATACAGACGAAGACGCTAAGGGCTCCGATGACTATCAGTCTACCTCCTACTCTGAAAGCTCAGAAGAAGACTACGAAGACGAGTTTGATGCTGAAGAACCTGCAGAGCCAAGCAATTTAAATGACGATGCGGACGCGCGTGTCGAGGCCGCGATTGAGGGTGATTTCGACAGGCTCATCCAGAACATCAGAGAGGCCGGAGACGGCTCAAGCACGGGCATGCTCAGCAACATGTGGGACGTGAATCTGGAGGAGCGCGAGGCAGAGTTTCGAGACGACCTCAGAGCCGCGTCGGGGGTCGGGAGGGTAAAGAAGAAGGTATGCACCCTCCCAATCCCTCTCTGCACGTGCGTCAACCCGATGTGCAACAGCGCGGACGGAGACCGGGACCCGCTCTATCCCCCGAAGTTCGCATCCTCCTTGGCGAGGGCAACCAAGCGTACATCGACGCCAACATTCCCGAGGCCATCCGTGTCATGCAAGAGGTCATCCGCATAGAGCCTCGCGCGGCATCTGCATGGACCGTCCTCGCGCAGTGCTACGACGATATGGACGAGAAAGTCAAGGCTCTGCAGCTGCGAATCATGGCTGCGCATCTCAATCACGACGCAGATGAGTGGGCGGATCTCGCACGACGGTCGAGGTCCCTCGGGTACAACCAGCAGGCGTTGTATTGTTATGGCAAGATCTACCATCTCGACCCCACCAACGTGGCTGCGCTCTGGGATCGTGCGTTCCTCGCGAAGGAGATAGGAGACCTCAAGATCGTACGTACGCTCGTCTACGATTGTGTTTGCACGAGGTTGGCCTGAGCTTGCATCCGCATATAGGCGCGTTCCGCGATGCTCGCCATGCTCAAACGGCTCCCGCACAACCTTTCAGTACTCGACGAGCTACGACCCATTCTCATCGAAATGTCCGATCTCGCCCTCTGCGCACAGCTGTTCCAAGGTGCATTCGAACATTTCATCGCTACCTTCCCATCCGGTTGCGGTATGGACCCCCAGACTGGAGCCGATGTCCCTGGCGGCGGGTTCACGCTCATGCACATCCTTGTCCTCGCGGACCTCTACAACACCCTCGGCGACTATACACATGCAATAGAGACGATCAAGAAGGGGTGCCGGTGGCTACAGGGTCGTGGCGCTCAGAAGGGCTGGGATATGTGCGAGGACGACAGGGAATGGGACGTGGCCGAAAGCGGTGTAAAGCGATCAGGAAGTGGCGAGGTCGAGCCAGGAATGTACCCGCTTGATGTGAACGCGCGACATCGGCTTGCTATCGCGAGGATCAAGGGCGGGGACATAGAAGAAGGCAAGGTACGCCAGAGTGAGCTCACATGCGTTTGCGGCTCCATGTTAACCGGGAGTTGCAGATGCATGCCAAGATCATACTCGCGCAAGACGTTGCAGAGTATGCGCCGCTCTTCTCTGAGATAGCTGATGCGTACTTCGAGAAGGAGCTTTATGCCGAAGCTGGGAATATCTATGACATGCTGGGGCGCGATGCCGGGGTACGTTACCTTTGCCATGCTTACCTCTCTCTCTCCTGACGTGCAAGTCCCCACAGACAAGCAGCATGTACGTGCTACTCCAGGCTGCCGCATGTCGTCGTATGCTCGGGGATCTCAAAGACGCCGCAGAGGTCTACGAGCATGGTCAGTCGCGGATCTGGACCATTTGATCTCGCGCTGACCTGTTTTGACAGTGATCAAAGCGGACCCGACGAACAACGATGCGAAGATGAAGCTTGCCGAGATATATGAGATCATGAACGAGCCTCGAAAGGCCCTTGAACTCGTGTTGGAAGGTATGTACGATACTCTTGGGGCTCATCGTGAGATTCGCAAATGACGTGCAATCCACTTAGTGATCAGCACCCGCAAACGGCGCAACGCCCAGCGCGACGCGGAGAACGATGCTGGAGAGAAACCGTCTGCGTCGCTCTTCGAAGAGGGCAAAGTGCGCACAGGGAAGGGCAAGACATCCAAAGCGAATGCGAACAGGCTCTCTAAGGCACAATTGATCGAGCTCGAGTCGCAGAAGGAGCGCGAGGCCGTGCAAGGATGGCATCGTGTACAGGACCTGTGGCCGCGTATGCTCGCTAATGAAGATGCGGCAGTGCGGGAGTGGCTGTTCGAGGCCGAGAAGCTCGTCGAATCGTTCAGGGAGACGAGAGCACTGTTCTTGACGACTCGGGTATGCGTCGAACACTACCTCTCGTATCTTGCGTATTGGCTAACGATAACGTAGCAACAAGGATTCAAGGGGATGTTCTCTAGAAGCTCCAGACAGCGGCTCTCAGAAGCGAACGAGGATAACATGGCTTCTCGTCTACAACTGGAGATCGGTAGGTGTGCATGTTTGTACTTATGATATATTTACTCATGTCCCTCGCTAGGCCGCGATGCCCTCGGACGCAAAGCTTTGAAGTCGGAAAACGTGGACAACTTCAGGACAATCCACTTTGCGGATTGGCTCCGTCTCTTTATGCACGTTGAGTTCTTTCATCTGTCTATGCCAGGATTGGTGCTGACGTGAGGTTGGCAGTATGCATTTTTACTCACTCGGCGGGGCCAACACGAGCTCGGCATCGAGGTTCTTCGCCATCTGCTCATGTCGAACGCTTTCCAGTCTCGCTCGTGGCAGGACTCCGTACGGCTAGGGATAATCAGTGAGTCTTACACGGTTCTTTCACAGTCAACGACACGTTTTGAATTCGCAAGTAGCATGTGCGATCCATGCAGATCACTTCCATACAGTGGTGGAGCAAGTGCGCAAGTTGATCAGCGCGCATCAGTTCAATAACGAGCCCCTACGACTCCTCCTGTCTTCTCTGGGCAACGGTCTCCGTGCGACTGACGCCTTTCTCGTGTCTACGCTCTCCAAGCACCTTCTGCGAGAGACGCGACTTGCGGACGTTGCAGTGAAGGACCCGGATGCCCTCAAGTACAACAAACATCGGTGGAACCTCGCTGGCACGAAGGCGGACCCCGATGACGTGCCCGATGATGACGACGATGTCGGGGCACCCGCTGTCGCCGAACTCGAGAAGTCGAAGCTACCCTTGAAGCCGAACCCGTTGAACGTCGCCGTGTACGGCCACATCATGCTTTCCGCGAGAAGCTATCAGAGCGCGTTGTGTGCGTGTCTCATAACACGTAGAATCGCAAATGCGTGGTTGATACTGACCTCCGCGTAGTTTATCTCCTACAGGCGTACGACCATGCGCCGGATGACCCGCTCATATGTTTGTCGCTCGCGATCGCCTCCGTCGGTCGTGCGATGCAGCGCCAGTCGGACAACAGGCACCATCTCATCACACAGGTTCGGCATGCTCTGCTCTGTCGCTCTCACCTCGTGCAATGCTCAAATTCTTGGGGCGTGCTGTAGGGTGTGGCATTCCTGACGCGCTATCGCGAGCTCCGTGGGGACACCGCGGAAGGTCTGGACGAGGTGGAATACAACTTCGGGCGTGTGTTCCATCAGCTCGGTGAGCCTCCTCCCTATCCACTCCCTATCCACTCTATAGCAGAGCACTAAACGACGATGCGGCACAGGTCTGCATTCGCTCGCTGTCCGCCATTACGAGCGTGTTCTCGAAGCAGCCGAGGAGCGGACGAAGGTGGATCCAGAGGTACGTTTATCACGAGCTCCTTCCCACAACCTCCTTCCTCGCATCTGACTCGTCGTTAGAACGTCGGCCTGGCCCTCGAGGCTGCGTACAACCTCTCCTTGATCTACGTGACCACGGGTGCGACGCCTCTGGCGCAAGCGTTGTATCGCCGTTGGTTGTCTCTCTAGTGGACCTGTTGTATCCCTGTTATGCACATGCACAATGTATCCGTACGTGTTCCGATTATTTCTTTGTCGTCCGCCGCCGGCATTCATCCATCGGTTTTCCGCCAGTTCACGACACAAAACGGTCCGAATGGGGATTGAACCTATGACGTCACGCACGGTGCCAGCCGATTGTTACCAGTAGACTATTGGGTGGGGGATTCGGCGCCGAAAATGCGGCCTCAGTGTTTACAGTAGAATAGAATGGGGTTACGTGGCAGTAGGATCTTGAAGCTCTAGTGTCTATGATCTCGCAGAACCGTGATACCAATCATACCATTGCCAAAATACACGCCATCTTCGAGCCACTATCTCCTGCATATCCTACACTAGTATTCTCCTCGTCCTTTGCGGCATATTGAGACCTCAGTCCTCCAGTCGGACGAAATACTATCCTGGGATACTCCTCGACAAAACGCAGAGAATGCCAACTTGGACAGGATGCATATGGAATTGAAGGTAGGTTCCCCTGCTCGACTCAAAGTGCCAGTGTGAGTGTGTCTTGTCGTCGTCAAGACTGGGACTCGGGACGATGAACTCATGACGGACTCACGATACATACTAATCCTGCGTCTCCACAGGCTTCGGCCGCTCCTGAACGTCGGCCACAGAATCTTCCTCTCGCGAGACTTCCGACCCGTGTGCCCCTTCATGCGCCCAGTCTATAGGGCGACACTCCGGGCCCATGGACTCCCCGCGGATCAGGCGGGCAAGCTCCTCGCTGGTCTCCCGGTCGAAACCCCACACGTCGGACCAGAGCCTCGCGTCGCCGAAGACGTCGGTCATGCGCTTCTGCACTACGACGCTGAACTCATCCTCCGGCGGTGTTGCGGTCTCGCCGACGACTACAACGCCTGAGCCGTTGGCATGCGATCCGACCGCTTCTTCAACCGCTATGGTATCGAGAGATTCGCCGATGCCGTGGACACGGGAAAGTCCCTCCGCAGGAACGGCCGGAGTGGCCTCGCTTTCATCGTCCGGCTGTTCCAAACCACTCGGGCGGTCAGGATGCTGGAGGGCCTTTGGCTGTGCGGAAGTTGAGGACGTGCTCTGCGTGGAGGAGACGTAGGAAATGTGGTTGAGCGTCGGGTCCGTGTCGGTATCGGTATACTCCAACCATCGGCGGAGGCGTCGCGCGGCTCGGACCTCAGTGCCTATAGGTAGCTGGCCCAGGACCGTTCTTGGCTATGACATTGCGGTAAGTCAGTGAATGAATGTGGTTGAGATGGAGTCACTCACTGGTTGCTTCGACAGCGTGCTAGTAGAGTATCCCTCGCTTGTGCTTTCATCATCGACGCCGGATGCTTTGACGTCCAGCTTTGACTCGTGGTTGGTGGTACAAACATCGTTCGCATGCATGGTGAGTTAAAGTGCTTTATGCGCCGTCTGCTGTTTTGTGTTACATTCACGGTCAGATTCGACGCTGAGTGTATGAGCAGATGGAGACCGTCACCTAGAGTTGCGCGTGAGCGAATGCCCGACAATGTGAGTGGTGAGTGGATGTCAAGTGTCTTGCCGTCACGCGCTTTGACCCGCGTCCTGTTTTTCAACATTCGCGGCGCGCGTCCGGTCAGAGATCACATGTCCGAGATCACTGCATATCGCCCCCTCCCCCATCTGACGGGCTCTAGCTCTCTTACAGGAGCTCTGTATATCGCAAACTCAGCTGAAAGCAATCGCCGCTCTGCGGCGTTTGACATACGTTTCGATATAGTACTGGTACAACATGCATGCACGAAAGCTAATTTACAACAACGGATAGACTTCATGGTATGTGATCTTCTGCGTGCATGCGAGCCCTCCTGGCGTTACGTCTGTTGAGGAGCGGTGTATTGAATTCCTTTCCCTAGCGAGCGAGCCGAGGCCTTGCCCTCGTCAGCCACTTCGCGCCCTCCTTCATGCATTCTATACCGCAATTGTTGAACAGAGCACTCACACTTGCACAGACGGCTAGGAACGCACCTGTCATGCCTGCTCGCCGACTGCGACCGCGTCGCCAGCCCCGTTCTCCTGGTCAGTCGATCCGGACGTCTTCTCCTCCTTGTCACTCCCCGAACTGTTCTCCGAGAGGTTCCGTGCGCCCCTCATCCTCATCTTCACGACTCTGGAGACCCCCAACAATTTGATCAACCAGTCGTAGTTCTCTGGCTCTGGCTTCTCACTGATCTTCTCGGTAACGGGTGCGGGGATAGGCTGATACATGACATTCGCTGGCCGGCGAATGGCTCGGTCGAACGAAGTGGTGGAGTTCGTCTCGGTGGGCACGAAGACCTACACAGACATAAGGTGGGTATATCGCACACCCAAATCATTAGGTACTCACCTCATCCTCTTCAGTCTTTAAGGTCCACCGCGTCTCCCAGAATGGGTCCAACAACCCCAAGTTCATAGCGACCTCCTCGAAAGCTTTGGTGGGTGCGAACATTGCTGTTGTATAATGCTACTGACAACGCTTAGAAAACAAAGCGGGGCATTGTGTCAATGCCAGTGACGTACCGAAAGCGGAGGATAGGATTAAAGCGAGGCGATCGGGAGTGGAGGTATGTGGTCTGGTTCAAGCGTGCAAGCGCGCTCGGTACTACCTTTTATGTGAGTCGCGTCGCGTCGCGCCGCCTTAAATCACACGGTTCGCGTTCCAATCGTCGCAGAATATTGTTCTCGCTGATATCGATGGGAGATCATCGCTACGTAGCGGGCTGCGATGCCAGGTACAGTGTCGTTGTGCCAACTATAGCCGTAACGAGAGCGCAATCGGACCTGGTTTCGAGGACGACTTTACATCGAGACTCAAATACTCTTTGGCACGCATGTACAGTATGTAGCGACGAATATGCATGCGCCCAGCATACCATGGGGGTTACGTATTGTTGTCAGCATCAAAGTGATGACCGCTGCATCTGTATGAGAGTCAAAGAAGAGCCTCGGTTGGTCTTTCCTCAACATAACATATCCCCGATATCAACTCAAAGTTCAACCCCATGAGATCGGTGGTTTGTCGCTCCGGGTCCCCTCTGATACCCCTCTCGTCAGAGTAAGTATGGCACTAAGCTACTGATCACTTTTGGTTGAGCCCAGAGGCATCATTGTGCCCAAGAGACATTCCGCAGGGCTCCGCATATCCCCATAGGACCGGTGTGTGGTGGTCATTCGCACAGCAACTACCGAAAGTCTTGAAGGCATTGCGAGGTCAACGCCTTACATCATTCAGCAATGCATTCTTACTAGGATTTAACAACCATGATCTCAATTGGTCGGTATAGATGTAGATGAGAATCTCGAGCTATGTACGAGCCGAGACCAAGACCAAGACGACGTTCTCCATCGTCATGAGAAGTTACAGTCGGGAGCGCATCTTCCTATAACATTTGCTTGCGATCTGAGGAGACCCAAATACGGTGGGCCTCCGAGATTGACGAATATATATACGGATATCTGAGTTGCGAGTTTGAACATCTTTCGAACAAAGAAGTTACGCGGTAGGGACAGTGTGAGTTATTGCCGTATGCTATGCGAAGCAAGCTTGGAAATGGGAGGCTTATACTGCAAAAACGAGCAAAGGAGTGGCGTTGATACGATCCAAATCGACGTATCTGGCGCTGCGAGGATACCATAAGTTTAGCATCGATCATCGCCGACAATAGGAGACTGAAACTCACCGGCTAAGAGAGGTTTTCTTTGAGTATGGCATCGGCAGCGTTATTGATATCGTTCACTAGATCTCCCACATCCTGACGGACTTTGAGGGAAATATCATCGAGAACGCCCAGTGCCAGGTCGTAGAGCACGGCCTGTCTGAGGGAGTAATCTCCGCTTAGAATGCCCTCGATGGGTCGAAGGACATCAGTCGGGGTAGCACCAGTGAGACTGGTCTGTATGTAAATTGTGATGCGGCGTTTGAACTGCTAGTACTAATAGAACTCACCAACTCGCCCACTGGCAAGTTCGGCGGACTCGGCGCAACGGGAACCGCAGACGCAGCGGCCACGACGGAGACGAAGACGAGTGAAAGACGCATTGCTGTAGTTCGAAGGTTGTGTTGAGTCTGGCAGATCTTTGAAGTGGGTGGATACATCGACTCACTAACGATGAGTGGTAGATACTAGTATTTGCTTCGGGTGGTATCGGTTGTGGGGTGCTGGAGAAAAGGGAGAGACTCGCGACCTTCAAGTCTTATAGTATTGTAGGGCGTCCAGTAGTACAATGCATGTGACACGGGTACTAGGCGCTTCCACCTGGCATATGCTCGAAGACCGCTACTAGCCGACTGCTCAGTATCAGAAGACTATCCGAATGAGTAGTTATTGTATCAATTGTTGTGGCGATAATGAATGACGAGGGAGCATGAGACCTAAACTGTGCATGACCATCTCTGAGAACGCGGGGCCGAGTAGCCAGTGTGGCGGCAACGTCACCTTCATCAGCGGCGATGTACGTAGAATGCTACGAAAACGTCGCCTAGTGCTAGTGTGCTCGTCGTAGTGACGCAACTGGTGACCTGGCCAGCATACGGCGTTGCGAGAAGCAGTGGAGACTGCATGTCTATAGCAAAGCATGTCAGAGATGGCGCGAGCAAAGGCGATATTCCTTGGATCGATCCGCATACTGGACAATGTATCGCGACTTTCACGGGGGATACCCCTCAAAGCGGTTTCGAAGGAGGGATCTATCAGCGGAGGAATGCCCTTTGACCGCGGAGTTGCGTAGACACTGTATGGACATCGACATATGTACATCGCCATGGAATGTATAGGCGTCAGCTTGCACGCTCATGGATTCACCGCGAAGCCAGGTGGACCGCTGCGAGGTAGTCACGCCGACACTCTGTATGATCCGCTGAAAAGAGATGGCGCATTCTGATGATACGGGTGGCGACCAAAGACCGCACATGTCAGATCCTCCGATGGACGTGACTTTGACTGGGATGGATCGTATCTTCATGACATTACCGAGTAGGAGCGGCACCTATGGAACATACTTGCTCAACACGATCAGATCAGCGTCGTCCTCTGCACGAGCCTGGGGGGACAACACCTCCCGACAAGTGTCCGAAGCACCCGGGCTCTGACCTCTTCCCCTCTGGTGTCGGGCCTCGGCGAGCTGGTTGACGTTCGTGAGCATGTCTACCTTCAGATGCAACGTGAGCGGTGCAAATATAGCGAAAATCCCCGATCCCGTTGTCCAAAAAGAATGATCCAGGGATAGCCTAACCAGGCATCATCAGAAATTACAAAAATCTCTGAAATGTCTGATACAGACATTTCAGACAAATTCAGACACCGATCAGATCAGTTCAGACACGATCAGATGTCAGATGTCAGATGTCGGTCCGGCGCCCTGTCAGACATTTTCCCTCTCGACACTCATCCTCTCGATATCCTGCCATCCACTGCACCGTTCGCTTCGAAAACTTACACACAGGCTTTCCAATGTACATAGAACGTGCTGAATATTGTTTTGCCTCAGGAACTTGCCCCGGAGGGCTTATAAAATCCGAGCACTGTTCCTGACTGATGGCTCCAGGTATGCAACTTCTCACCTGGTCAATATGGAACTGACGAGCGGACGAGTACATGTATTCATTAGCACAGGTCCACTGCTCGCCCTCTGTGAAATTTCAGCCCACCCGCATGCCGGAGAGCAACACTACCCGCAGGTCAGTACGCCGGATGGTGAAATCGTCGTTTTAGCGCCGGGCGCCTGACATTCAGACGCGCCAGAGATTTTGGTAATTACTGATGATTGATGAGTCCACTTCAGCCCATTGGATCGCACGAGCGCAATTGAGCGCGTGCAGGTACGGTGTGGGAGGAGCCTGCTCACTATAAGAGCACGGACGAGACTAGGAGCAGGTTCAGCGCACCTCTATCGTTTGCTTCTTACCAGTAAGCTCAATAACCCAATATCTGAAGCGACTACCTAAGCACTTATTGCAGGTAGAACATCAACATGCGTTTGCGCGTATTCATCCCCCTTGTCCTTGCCGTAGCGGGGGGACAAGGCAGGAGCATCGCGGAGAGGGATCAGACCTGTTCCAGCCGGGCTGGTCAACTATGCTCAGGCACGGGCAACCCTCTCCCGCGTTGCTGCATTGGACTAGAGTGTCTCCCTACTGCGAGCGGCTTTAATGTGAGTGGACGATTTTCGCGGAAGTCTCCACGACTACTCAGTACTTACTGCTATTCAGGAATGCGTGATTCTCTGAGGTCGCTGGGCGCGAAGCTCGCTTGGTGATGAACAGTATCATATGTTGTGTCCATACGAGATTCCGTGGCGTCCTGTTTGATTCTGTCAGCATCTTTCAACACACGATCTCGTCTGATGAAGTTGCTTCCTCGGTGACTGGTACTTAGTCGCATACCATTGCCTACGATACAAAATCCCCGACTCTGAATAGGAGGAGGGTTTTCTCCATGCATATACAGTCGGGTTCCCTCTGCAAACCGTTGCACGTGGGAAAGTAGCCAAACAAGACCAAGCTCTAGCCGCCACTCTCACAACAGGTGCAAACAATACTGGCGCACTGCCACTGTGTGTCAGGCTGCGGCGACAACGACTCAGAGCTTGGCGACATTTTGACTCGAATCGGTGAGCCAGACACGGCAAGGCATCCTGGGAGATGGATAGGAGGAGCTCAGCTAGATGGGGGAGAAGGAAGGTGGGCTGGTGTGGTCACAGGCCAGGTCGAGAGAGGACACTGGGCCATGTTTGACAACCTCGGGGAGGATGGCAATTGGGACCTATTGCGACTGCATCACGTCGGCGCGTGTTGAGGGCGGGCCTTGTGCCCAACCGATGCGCGCCGCCATTTCAACCGACGATCTGAGCTGTATAAGCGCGATATGTACACAACAACAAGCCTGGAGCCAACACCGCCACTGCATGCCGTCAGCAAATCTGATAGTGTACGCTTGTTCACTTCGGCGCGTTGAAGGCAGGCCTTGCGCCTGCCTGATGCGCACCGCACTAGAGTGCAGGCCAAGCCTGAATATGGAGATTTGATCTCTTCTACACATCCTTTCGGATCACTGTGATCTTGAGACTTTAGCTGACAACTGTGATGAAAAAATCGACTAATGTTTCGATAATAATGGAGTCGGGGACTGGTGCTTGCCGCCGTTACGATATATTAGCATCCCTCATATACAGCAGCATTGAGATCTGAGAGACGCACGAACAACCTCAGCTGGCTAAACGGCGGTCCCACGCTCACTGCTGCACGAGCACGTGACTCTGACGCGTTTGTGTGTCGCCTAACCGTCCAGCCACCGACGCGTTGCATAAAGCGCGCGTGCACGAAAGCAAGCTCTTTCTGTCTTCAACCACACTCACATCCACCATGTCCGCTGCGTCCGCCAGCCAGCACACATCTTACCTCGGACTGAAAATCCCATTCCGATCAGAGACTATATCGTTCGACCTGGCAAGACCTATAAACAATCCCGGAACGGTCAATGCGTCGTCGCCCTCGACAGGTCCTTGCGATGAATGTCAGGCACTTCCTTCACACTCATGCCCGTTCGATGGCATTCGTTCATCGGGCAATTCACGCGCTCCTCCCTCTACGCGCAACAACTTGGACTCACCGTTGTCCGACCGGTCCTCGCGGGAGATAGGTGAGAGGAACTTGGGGATGGAGAGGGCGAGTGATGAGGTCTGCACGATAGCGGTGAGTGATGTATTCCTTGAAGCGGATTTGAGAGACTCACGTGGAGCTAGAAGGGAGACCAGCAGCTCCCCAGAACCAAGGAGATATCCCGGAAATCCAAACTCAATGCCTATGACATCCGAGCTCTCGCGGCGACAAGGTCTATCACATTCAACGATGCTAGGATGTCAGCATCGTTCCAGATCAAGGATACATCTCGGACGAAGGTGTGCACCTACATGAACACCCTGTGGATGTTGCTTACGAGTTGCGGACATCAGAAGGCATGCATGGGCATACGAGCGCGTACAGACGATCAGCTCCCGAGGGATCCTCGGTCCTATATGGATTTCTCCTTCGTGGAGGAAGAAGATTGCAGTCCGCACAGGCCTACTACAATGTCAGACCTCTCAACTCTTGATGACGACGAGGCTAGGATGTCAGCATCGTTCAAGATGGAGGATGAATCTCGGACGCAGGTGCGTACCTTGTTGAACAACCTGTGGATTCTGCTCACAGGTTGCGGACATCAGACGACGCACATGGGCATACGAGCGGATGCAGACGACCACCTTGCGAGGGACCCTCGGTCCTATATGGATTTTTCCTTTGCGGAAGACAACGATCCCAGTCCGCACAACCCAGTTACAGTGTTCGACATCTCCATCCTTGATGACGACGAGGCTAGGATGTCAGCATCGTTCAAGATGGAGAGTAGATCTCGGATGCAGGTGCGTACCTCGTTGAACAACCTGTGGATTCTGCTCACGGTTTACGGACATCAGAAGACGTGCATGAGTATACGGACGGGTGCAGACGACCGCCTCGCGAGAGACCCTCGGTCCTACATGGACTTCTCCTTTGTGGAAGACAACGATTCCAGTCCGCACAACCCAATCACAGTGGTCGACATCTCCATCCTTGATGACGATGAGGCTAGGTCAGCATCGTTCGAGATGAAGTGTAAACCTCGGACGCAGGAGGTGCGTACCTCGTTTAACAACCTGCGGATTATGCTCACGGGTTACGGGCATCAGAAGACGTGCATAGGCATACGAGCGGATACCGATGACCAGCTCGCGAGGGACCCTCGGTCCTACATGGATTTCTCCTTCGTGGAGGAGGACGAGTCGCGCGCTGCGAAGGTACTTGGCGAGGCCTTTCCCCCACTCTGTAGGGAAGAGGACGACCTCCAGTCAGACTCGGCTCCCTCGCTATCGCATGTTTCGTTATCATGCACTTCAACAAAAACGACACATGCCAACAGCCCGCTGCCTGAAACTCAGGCCGGCCATGCGGCATCCCCGGTGGAGTCTGCGGAGGTGCACATTCTCCGTGGATCAGACTCCAACGCCCTATGGCCCCAGTCAAGGGTGTGGGGTATCGACACTGGCGGAGAAATGGGGTGTTCTGCCTGGCCTTCTCGTTTCAGAGAGTTGAAGAAAAGGACTGTCACCAGGACACGGGTCAGGACGTTTTCGGCACAGGAAGATAAGCACCTCGCGACAGGCCGCCCCCGTTCATTGCTCTTGCGGAATGTTTCATGTTCTCCTGTGACTCGAGGATTTCAGTTGAATTCCAACCACACGAGCTACAAGGCAGTATGGTCCTACCCAACCATACGGAACGACGGCTCGACTACCGCCTTTCCTCGCCATCCACCGAGTCCCTTGATCGCTCCGGACGCGACGGGTCTATGCGAGTACTACGCCGCCCTGTCCTTCCTCGACGAAGCGGTGTCGGAGACCCTCAAGCTAAACGAGTGCCGAACGTTCTCGGGTGCGGCGACATCCGCAGGTCGCAGGTAAGCCTTCCACCTGGCAGTCTCGACGTTGTTATTGACAATACGGCGTAGGGGGGCTGATGAGCTCGACGAGGTGCAGAATGCTCCGCGACCGAGGGTAACGACGAATGTACTCGGCCTCTTCGTGATGCCCTTCCTGGTGAGACGTTCGTCTTGAAGAAGAGCGCGACTCTCGCGTGTACGGTGACGCGGAGCTCTCTGGAGGGTTGGACTTACATTTCCACGCTCGTGATTCCAGTCTGCACCCATTTCAAACATTCTGCTCCTTGTAGCCATTCCCGCATTGCTATTCCCTCCTTCCAAACGGTCTTCGCAACTGGGGCTTGTGTCGAGTACGTCGAAGGGCTAGCATAATTCCGTGTCAGTTGCCATTAGCTGTATGTAGAGTAGTTGAAGACCCGTCCTAGAGTCGTATCAGATAGCCCGGAGCCGAGAGCAACAACCAGCAGAGAGTAACAGATAGCAGAGAGTGTGTCCAATGTCTATGTCAAGCGCAATTGCTCAGGAGGTCTGCATGAACGATCAGCATTGATGGCTGCACCTGTGTATAGTTTCTATAACGGCCGCCTGGCGTAATGGCAACGCGTCTGACTACGACGCAGTGATCAGGAGATTGCAGGTTCGACCCCTGCGGTGGTCATTTTGCCCCCATTGGGCTTGACATTGTGCCCTACGTCTGCGTCAGTACCGATGGCAACAGTCGACAACACGACCAGACCAATGGCGTGACCATGGTCTTGTCACGACCTTTCCTCTCTTCCTTCATCCTCCTCCTTCAAGGTAAGTCTACACATTGCGAGGTTGATATATACACCTCCTGCTGTGGCAATCCCTTCAAGAATTGTTAATGTATCATCTCCGTGTCAAACGCCCGGCGGATACTAGCTACTGGTCGACCCCGAGTCCGGACCGTCGCGACCTCTTTACGAGATGCAGGTTCTCCAATCGACGCATCGTCTTGGCTACATCGAACCCGAGGCGCGGTACAAGCTCCCAAGCGACCTTCTTCGTGCTCGCCGACGCTCCATGGGGACGACAACTCCGAGTCCCGCTGTGAGAGGCACCTCCAGGACAACTCCTTCTGGCCTGATATGGAGACACTGGCTACGAACGGCCTTGTGGGGAGTTCATACCAGGTAATTTCAACGACAGATCCGGATTAGTCGTACTTGTGTCACCAGTCCTACCCGGATTCGTTCTACACGACTATGCAAGCATGAGATCGTATTGAAGCGCAAGGAGGATCGTCGCACAGTGCTGCGGTAGCATCTTCGCCCGGACGACATATAAACTGTGCGTCGTGAGACCGGTATGACTGCTACGATCCCCTCCCGAGGTCTACTCATTATGCTCACAAGCACTGTCCCAGTCCCGGACGCAGAGTTTTATCTGTCCTTTGTGGATTTTGAGGCACGCCAAAATCAGTCCATCTTTGCTATATATTAATGCTGACCAAGACACAGGTTGGGCAAAGCCTCTTTCGCTTACCGAAGTATCATTTCGAGCAGTCGTCCTTCTTCCAATACTTGTTCAGCGGGCCATCTGACTGGTTCGGAACCTCGCCCCGGTACACCCTCACGGACACTACAGACGAGGAGTTCCGCTACTTCCTGCGGTTTCTGCTCTACCTGCCCCACCAATCGTGCGTATATATTTCCCTCGTCACTCTGGTACTCATGCGACTTGTGTGTTCATTCAAATACCTCGACAGGACCACCAGCACGTTCAGTGCGTCTGCGTGGCTTTCGATTATGAGACTCACCACCATATGGGGGTTCGACGCGCTCCGCGCCGATGTCATCGCGCACATTCGCAGGCATGAGGACTCCGCCCTCAGGCTCGCAGTGGGAACTCAGTATGGAGTCAAAGACCTTCTTCCAGGCGCCCTCGACGACCTAGTGGACCGCGACCGCCCGCTCGATGTCACAGACCACGAGCTCCTCGGCTCACAAACGTTTGTGAACGTCGTCACGTACAGGGAGAAGTGTCGGCGGCACGGAGGCAAGATTCGGTATGTGATCCCGGTAGCGGTACGCCGCATACCGTGTCCTAATCACTATACGCATGCTCTTACACAGGGACACATTTCGACACGTCGAACGGATTCGTCACGGCTACCTCGAGAGTGTATTCGGGCCTACATTCGCAAAGGAGGTGAGGGATGCCGAAAAAGCGACTCACAGTGCGTTGTCGAGGGCCTGAGCATCTATGTACTTACACGATAGTTGACCATTATTTCATCCATGTGCATGCCTGCTGGAACGAAGGACCGAGCATGTATGAGAGTGGGGAGAGGCAACCGTGACTGCCGCGCGGCCCATCAGCGCCGCCTTATATAAGCGTCCCGATTGTATCTCGATCGTGTATACACGCGTTTAGCGCGGACATCGATGGTACAGTCTCTGGTCCTCCCATTGCAGACGTTACTTTACTGTCATGTAGCTACAATATAACAAGTTCTAGTCTTCTAGTTCGTCGCCGTCGCTCTCGCAATACCAGTCTGCCTCGCACTCTGACTCCTGCTCATCCTCTACACCTCTAATCTTGCGGGCTACGGCTTCAAGCAGCTCTGGCGACAATTCATTGTAGCGGTCGACAGCCTCCTTCAACACGACAATCTTCTGATCCTTCAGCTTAGCTGCACTCTTCATCGGCACTCTAGAGGCCTGAGCACCAGTGACTGAGTCGACAAAGGTGCGGTGCCAATCCAGGTGGAGGTCAAGGACAGGGTTTGTCATGCTAGGTGTCACGTCTGCGGACGTTTTGATACAGGTGAGTCGCCGTAGCTTCTGCTGCTTGTCGTCCTTCTTGGCCTTCTGTGCCGCTGTTCTGTCCCGCTTGGCTGCTGAGGCAATGCGGTCTGCTTTTATCTGTGCAACACGGTGCGCCTTCTCTGACCCACTAGCATCCTCGAGACGCGCGCGCTCCATAATGAAGCGGTGCTCTTGCGGTGATAGTGTGTCGATGAAGACCTGGGTGTCATTGAACTTGTATTGCTCCTGAGCATTGTGAGATGCCAAGGTTTGACTTGGAGCGGCTCGTTTGCTGACCCGGAGGCGACCAAGAGCACCTTCGTTGTCATCATTCGTTGGCCGTGCCCAAGCCTCCTCCTTCTCCACCACTGAGAGCGTCGAGATGGTTCCACCGGGAGCAAACTCCCGGGTGAACCGCACCTTCGTTTTGAGCGCTCCACGAAAAAAGCGCACCATGACAGGCTCGAGATGCGGGAGAAGAGGACGAAGCCGATGAACTGCTGTAATGGCCTCAGGCCGCTCCCAAGGCTGGCCATCGAGGGCGCCCAGTTCATAGGATGCTTCTGGCCCGAGCAGGAGGGTTGGTTGGTCAATGATGCGTTGGATATGCTCGCAGACATGGACGTGAAAGGGCCCGAGGTTGAGATGGTTCAGGGTTGTTGATCCTGGGCCGCGGACCTTGCGTAAGTACGGATGTGAGATGGCCTGAGAGTAGAGCGCAAAAGCGCAGAGCTCGGTGATCGTAGGGCGGTCCTTGAGGCCCTTGTACACGTTGCTCTCGAGGTGGTTGAAGCGAGCCGTAACCTTCCTGTCACGGCTGTGCTCGAGATACTCAATATACAGCGGATGACGGACTAGGAGCTCTGATGCAGCGTCACCGAGTGATCCGAAGCGGACATTACTAGTGTCGGGAAAGCGCACAAGAAACCCAAGGACAAACTCGAAGAACCAACGGTAAGAGTCGTGATGTCCCTTCTTGTCATCTTTGTGGTTGAGTACGGCTCCCGATAGCTCCACCAGCTTTGCCGCACCACCGATAGAGATCTCCTTGGCACGGTTACCAGCACTGGATGCCGGAGCGGCACGAGCCGCTGCGTCGTTGTCCCGGTTCATGAGTAGAACTGGTGGGGTGACTCCTGCGTCGTTCCAGTAGGTCGTCATCTCTTTGTTACCTCCCTTAAAGGCATTGAGGTCTTTGTGCATGCAACAGAAGCTGTGGACGAAAAGAGATGCATGGCGCTTCTCCATGTCTGACAGGGCAGCAAATGCAGCTTCCCCAAGCTTCCTGCGGGTGGCTCGAATGATGGCGTCGTGGTGCTCAGCTCGCACCTCGGGAGAAAGAGTTTCCCACACCTGGATCCCTCCAAGGTTCATGGCAACTGCAGCCGTCTCCTCGGCAAGAACATATAGTAGCTCGTCCGAGGTGAGGTCCGCCATCGCTCGTTGTCCGCGTACCTCCCGGTCCTGCTCCTCCTTCCATTGCTCCATAAGCCGGAAGGTCTTCTTCTGATCCTCCGCATGGTCTGTATTGAAGCCGCGCATCTTGGCTGTGAAGTTGCGTGGATCCGCGGGCGTGAGCTGCCCCCGAGGGCTGGCATTGTACGTGTCATAGAGGTCTGTCACGATATCCTTCCAACCAGCTAGCTGAGTCTCACTCGTGTGGTTTGCCTCAGTGTTAACAGACAGGAACCGACGTGTGTGTGTCCCATCGACCTTATTTAGGTAAGCATGCCGTGCGTGATAGTTGATCTTCCGGTGCGACGTCCCATCACCGCTTAGAGTTATACCTAATATTAACATCAGTACCTACGTCTGCTTCTCAGCAGTCTGAGAAGCACACCATCGGCGTCACGAATCTCTTCAACAAGTTGTATCCTGGCAGCTATGCCACCTTCCAAGACAATCCGGCGGACAGATCGACCATCAATTGAGCCGATGACGGTGACCCCAGTGAGTCTCGCCAATACAGCTAGTACACGGTTAACCTTCTTGACAGGTACCCCAAGTGCGACCAGCTCCCGAACTGTAGCTCGTGCAGCCGACGTTATGATGCCGTGCTTCTTGAGCCGCATCTTGAAGCCGCTCCGGATTGCCTGACTCTTCCTAGCGCGATCAAGTGACCGGTTGAGAGTGTTGGGGACTCGAGCCAGTCGCTTCGACAGCGCTTTATTGGCACCCCGCAGGACGGTATTCTGGCGACGGATACGGTCAATTGTAGCCTGTAGAGTTACTGTATTTGCTCGACTCTTTTGTACCATCCGTGCATACTGACGCT
Organism: Daedaleopsis nitida; assembly: GCA_022606115.1. NCBI lineage: Eukaryota > Fungi > Basidiomycota > Agaricomycetes > Polyporales > Polyporaceae > Daedaleopsis > Daedaleopsis nitida. Next base: position 106,819 of record JABYQM010000013.1, read on the forward strand.
GAAGAGCATGCAGGTCCCTCCGGACCCGGGAAAGGTCTTCTTCGGCCAGAGCCACCCTCTCCAGCGCCCATTCTTGAACTTTCACCACTGCTGCGGAAGCCCTGCGTTTCTCGAGCTCCAGGGAGGACTCCGCCTGCTGCCGCCTTTCCTCGGCTGTCCAAGCTCGGATATCCGCAGCTGCAGCCGATGTACGTGCATCACTGACCTTCTGAGAAGCACGCACCAGCTCGGTGCGCACCTCACAGACCCTCTCCTCCGCTTGTGACTGAGCAACCTTGAGTCTGCGCTCTGCCTCTTTCCGTCCACACTTCGCTCGCTCTTCACGCCGCCCTCCGTTCCGAAGGTCACGGAAGAAGCGGTCGGCACGCTGCTTGTGACGCGTAACCTCTTGCTCGACCTTCTTCAGTTTCATGCGGATATTTGAGGAACCGCCTAAGCGAGACAAGGAGGGACTAGGAGGCATGTTTTCCTTGTCATTAGCCGTTGCCCGAGTCCCGGGAGTCTGACTTGACTCGGCGGCTGAGGTCACGGCGGAGTCCGAGCCGCCGGCAGCCTGTATAAGATCATCTGCAGAGTTCTTCCGTTTGGCAAGGTTGAGAAAGCTAGTGACCCTCTGCGCCTTGGAGCGACGCTGCATAGGAGAGTGGGAGGACATGTTGAGAGAGAGGGATAATACACTGAGTACACTGGATATACGCCGCAATGACACTGTGTCTCCGCTCTGGGCGCCTAAAGCACATTAGCGTCGCTGCAGTACTATAAAAGATCTCTTGATCCTCCGCACGCTATCACCTGAGAATTCTTTCCGAGAGACCTGAGTTGACAAAGAATGAAAGCTTGGAGCTAGATTTTTGATAGCCTCTCCCATAGTGTAGATAATGATTCTAACTAATTACCCAGCGATGTTGACGAAATTCCAGCTCCAAGGATGCATCAAAGTATCCCTGACATATTATAAAACGCGTAAATCCAGAGCATAAGAGCGTGTCCTTGAGAACAAAAAGCAGTCTCGTCCATGTACCATGGCCTCAGCCACAGGCGCGTCGCGGCAGCTGCTCGGCCATACAGATAGTACCTAATCAGGAAGTACGGCGCTTGTACGTGCGCCAAAAGCCCTTCGCAGGGCGTTGCCCCTCCCCAATGAGAGAGTCCACACTGTAGCGACGGTATGCGGCATCCTTTCCGCGCTCACTCTCTCAATTTGGAGCAGCTGCCCTTCCTTTGCTAACGATAGCATAACAGTGTTTACGGCTTTTTTGTTGCATCTCCTTGAGATCCGCCGTTGCCTCTACCGCAGCAATTTGCGATTCCTTCGACTCGCACGTTCGCCAACCTATCAGCCCTGTGGCCTGCTACGGACACACGGTCTTGCGACAGTAGTTGTCGTTTCCATAGTAGGGTCCGAGAGTACTGGTACATTGAAGGCTATTATATGAGGCACAGAATGATTACAGGCCTCGAACTCGTGCTGATCCCAAATTGTGCTCCCGAACAGCTTCTTCTTGGGCAATCTCAGTCAGCTGCATGCGACCTTCAAGCAGTATAATCACTGTGTTGCGAAGGTATAGTCACTACAATCATACAGGCCGCAGCGCAACTCATAAATCCCGCGCACAGATCCCCCCACCCCGACGCCGAGTCCGTCAGCTTTCACGCCCCCTGGGAGGAGAAGGCACGACTAAGTTCGCCGGCCATCGTCCTCCATATGATCGGCCAGTACGGTTAGTTGTCTAGTCGCCCACATCCAGCCGCGTCTTCCTCTGCTGACACTCTCTCGGCATAACAGCGACCAGATGGCGACGCTCCAAGGCTTATCGCCAATCATCACGATTCACGACTTCCTCCCTCAAGTGACAAGCACGCGCCCTTCCTCAAATTGCTCAAGAGGTTGGCATAGACAAGTAGCATTTTGTGCCAGCCCCGTTTTACGGTTATATAACGGCCGCCTGGCGTAATGGCAACGCGTCTGACTACGACGCGGTAATCAGGAGATTGCAGGTTCGACCCCTGCGGTGGTCATTTTGCCCCCCTTGGGCCTGAACTTGTGGCGTTCACATCAGTGCCAACAGTCGACAACACGACCAGACCAATGGCGTGATCATTGTGAGTACATAGTGTTACAAAAGTCTTTCATGACCTTTCGTCTCTTCCTTCGTCCTCCTCCTTCAAGGCAAGTCTACACATGGGGAGGTTGATACAGCTCCTGCCGCAGCCCCTTCAAGAACCTTATCATCTCCGTGCCAGCCTCCCTGGCGGGCTAGATACTGACCCCTCCGGACCGTCGCGATCTTCAACAAGCCCGGCGGGTGTTCGGCCGCTCCGAAGTTCGAACCGCCGCTGGCACAACCCTAGTCTTCACGAAATGCAGGTTCTCCAATCGATGCATCATCTTGGCTACATCGAATCCGAGGCGCGGTACAAGCTCCCGGGCGACTTCTTCGTGCTCGCCGACGCACCACAGGGACGACAACTCCGATTCCGGCTGTGACCCGTTCTCCTTGGACGCTGCTACCGATGCGGCGAGAGGAATCGGAGATGCTGGACGCACTGGCAGGAATACCCCGAGCTCCGGCCCGAAGGTAGCGTACCATTGAGCCCCGAGCTCGCTGAAGGATGGGCTGGTAGGTCGCTTCATAACTTCGTGGAGTCCTCCGTGGCTTCGCAGAGGCAGCCGCTTCTGCTGCTCGACGTCTCGGGTCGAGGGAGGAGACATGCGCGGGGACACACCCCACTCTGCGCCGCAGGTCTCGAACCACAGGGCAGCGAGCGTACTGAAGGATGGGCTGATCGACCGCATCTGAGTGAGGCGAACTTCGTCGTCGTCTGACACCAAGGACGTTGACTTTCGGTCTTCCTCGATAGCGGTGGACGACATCGCCAGAGACACCCTCAGCTCCGGTCCACACATCTTATACCACAACTTGCCGAGGGCACTCAGGGACCGGGTCGATTGCGGGGATGCGTGGACATCTTCGAGTGCTGCGCCAGGTTGCGGCGGCGGAAGCGGCCACGTCTCACCGTCGGCTCCGATGTAGAAGCCTGGACAAGCTAGCTCGGACTCTTCGTCGGCCCCAGCGGGGTCTGCGGCGAACACGAGCTCATGGCGCGTGCTGACGGCGTCGAACGCCGCAGGTGCAGGAGGATACGGCGAGACGTATAGACGGTGCACGTTTGCCGTCTCGAGCTTGCGAAGGGCGGCGGTGGTGAGAGTGGTGAAAGTGAGGTGTGTCTCGCCGGGTGGAGTAGTCCATGGAGTGTAGCTGACTGGGACGTTCGCAGGAAGATTGCTGTCGGGAGTAAGAAGGGATGGCATGGATGAAGAGGGCGATGATGCTTGGAGCAATGTCCGTCCATCGGTATCGACCGCTTTGTCGTAGCCCGTGGGTGGCCAATCCCCAACAGCGTTCTCCTCGGAGATGTCGCTGCTGGAATCGGGGACCTGTGGCAGGTGAGTGAGGATTCGATCCAAGCCGTAGACTCTACTCACCACACTCCCAATCTCACTATCTAAACGTATTGGTTCCAGCTGATGCGCCACATCCTCTCTCCATTGTATAATGCCTGCGAAGCTAGTGGGAGGGTAGTGTGGGCGCGGCGACGCAATCGCCGCCTGGGTGGTTCGACTCGGACCGGGCCATTGCGCTGGGCTTATGCCCAGTCGCGCAGCTTTGTGCTGGGACCATAGAGTGAGGAGTTCTTTGATTGCTCTGTTTGCACTCATTTTGGACGGCGAGGAAAGGTACTCGGATGGTGGTCGTGAGGCGATGTGAGGGGAGTCGGATGTGGATGAGGAAGGTGTAAGGCGGATCCAGGTGAGCTGTGGATACTCTGTTAAATCTCTGTGTATGTGGGACGGCTCACGAGCCAGGAGGATATCTGTTAGGATGGGTATAGGGATATCCGCTGGCGTGCGGGAGGGTGTGGTGGAGAGAGCAAGTGGCGAACCTCGACGCGCGCGACTATAGTCACTACACGTGATCGTGAACGGTGGGTAAGCGTCTACTGTCCTTTGTGCCTCCTTTACAGTGCTTTACTGCCCTCCAGGATTTGATGCAGAGTGGACGAAATACATAGTATAAGCTCTAGATCTACAGCCAACGAGTCGTTCTACTCGTTATTCTTGTCGATGAATATGTGAGAACTATTTGGATATCCTAACCATCCACATCTCAGCGGCGTGGCTAACTTCTCATCTCTCGATATGAGGGCACTCCTGTTTCCCTTCGTCTGCTATGTGGACGCGCTCTCCCCTCATCCCCGCATCCACTGACTTGCTCCGTGACCTACTCGCTTCAGAGTCGACTCCCCGGGATGCCTGTAACCACCGGTTTTCCAAGCCGAGCCTTGGCCATGCGACGGCGGATCATCTGGAACAGGTTCTGTCGCACGACCTCGTATTCGCGCGAATGTCTTGAGCAGGACGTTGAGGATGCGGTGTACGACACCGAAGAGCAGGACGTTCGCGAGCGCGCCGCACGCGACGGAGTGCACGATGTGTCCCCGGCAGAGGGAGGCTGCGAGGGCGGCACCGGCCACACAATTCCATCGCGTCCAACGAAGAGATCCGACGGCGACGTCTCGTCTTCCGAGTCCGACCTTTGGCTCGATCTTCTAGCCGACCACACGACTTCGCCTTCAGACTCTATATCTGCGTCGGTGTCATGGAAAGCGTCTGTGTCTGGTTGTGGTAGTGGAGACGGTGTTCTTATGGCTAGGATTGTTCGACGACATGGCACGCTGTACGCTGGGGGTGTGGGAGGAGGGGGTGGAGTGGGCCAGTCGACGCCGTCCTTCCCGAGGAATCGACCGTTGGCACGGGCTCCGGCCGAGCCGTTCACTTCGCCGCCCTGCAGGCTTTGGTGCCCCACACCGTTTGGAGACGGGGCTCTGTCACGGCCGTGGCGGTCTCCCTCATCCTCGTTGCTATATTGCTGCCAGTCTTCCCACTATACGTTGCATGTCAGTAGTCATACCCGTCGGAAACGATACTTTCATCGAGAACTTACATCGCATTGTCGCAGTGGGAATGATATAGAAGATGTTGTAAGTTGGGTTTCTTGCGACGACGCTAACACACCCCATCGCCATGCGAGGAGATCGGCAGAGTGTCGAGGCATTGGTGAGGTCATGGAGATGCTCTTGGAGCTACGAGCCTGCAACGTCAACGAGAGTCGGTCGTATATAGGGTCACCGCGCCAAACATAATGTGCATTGGACAAAGGAAGGTCACGAAAGACATACTGCTTCTCTCTCGAATATATCGTTTGTTCTAACCTCGCCAATAGATATTGCTTTGACGTCCAAAGGGTTTCTCTAGAATTGCGTCTACGCAGCATGTTTCACATGAGAGAATACAAAGATATACACTATCGCGTACCGAGCACAAAACACTTCAACTGCGACTCGACTTCCCCCCAACGACACAGATCAATGCTCGCGCGACTCTTCGATACGCGCCAGATACGACGGCCGGCGAGACGAAGACGGTCCGCCGAGCGTGATCCCGTGTTCTCTTCCCCGCACACTCTGAACATAGCCAGACGGCAGGTACTCCAGACTCGGCCCTTGGCGCGGCGAAGAGCCGGGATACACCATCCCCGGGGCAGCTCCCGGCGTCGTGTAGAATACTTGAGCATCACCCAGAGGTGAGGCGACGCCGGGCTGGGCCACATGGACGTAAGCAGATCCGCTGTATGGGTGTATTGGGACCGGGACCGGGACCGGCTGAGGTGCGTAGACGAAAGGAAGGCGGCTGACATCCTGTGTCTGCCACGACGCAACCTCTACGGGATGCACCTCCCACATTGGGTGCGACCAGAGCGGGTGGTACCACGGTCGAGGAGGAACAGGGCGCGGTGCGGGAGGAAGACGGTAGTGATGACGAGGATCGGAGACATCAGGGGAGGAGAATCCAAGGCCGACGAGAGGCATGGGCGAGCTCGGTGCGGTAACGAACGTGGAGGACGCGGGCGATCGTAGTAGGGACCCTCGTGAAGATGGGGTTCTTGGAGACGCGGCGTGGGTCGTCGTATATATGGGAGGCACGATCGGAGGGGAGGAAAATGCTTGGGTCCGGCCAAGTTGCAATTGTTGTGTGTAAGGCGACGGGTGGGGAGTGTCTATGTCGTCGACGAAGGAGAAGTCCATGAGATCTTTCAGACTCCTCGACGCAGTGTCCTTGATGATGGGAGTATATGGAACCGCCCGCGGGGATAGTGTCGAGAGCTGTGGCGGCTGTTGGTGCGAGTGAGCGAAGTGGTTGGGATCAGCATGAGACCAAAGACGAACCGTTCCAATAGGCATAAGTCGTTGAGAAGAGAATTGTAGACGAGTGTCTCTCCCAGGGCTCAGCACAGCCTCTGTAGCCCCTTCCACCGCAGGATCGAACTCAGACACTTCAGACGACGTTGACTCCGTAGGGTCAGTGAACGACGGAGATGACACGCCGGACCGGCTCGCCGGGATAGCAGCCTGCTCTCTCAGTAGCGCAGCTACGTCGGAGTAGCTCTGGATATCTTCACGCTCTCTCTTTCTTTCCACGAACATCGCAGCCAGATGAGGGGCTTCGTGTTTGAGGACTTGCGTGAAGGAAGGACTGGTGAGAGGACGAGGCGAAGGGAAAGCGTCAGCGGCGCTTGAATGCATCATGTACCAGCCTGCTGGGGTGTCCCAGATGATGATCGTTGTAGGAGTAAGCTGCTCGGTACAGGGTCAGCTGATAGCGATAGCAGAGTATTAGGGAAGCTTTCGAGGTGAGGCGACGTACTGGGAGGACGTGGTTGAAGAAAGACGGAAAGACTGTGGATGTTCTCAGCTTGGACGTGTCTCAAATACGCGTTGGTGGCTGACACGCCTTTACTCGCGTGCGGTCACATGAGCGAGACGAAGCGAGTGGCTCGAGGCGGGACGGATTAGAATGTACTCTTGATACGTTTGAACAGCAAGATGATCCAGGTACACGCGGATGGCGCGTGTTGTGAGGAAGTCATATTGATCGTCAGGTTTGATGTTGTTACTTGACGAACAACCCCTCCAAAGCAGCACTGATGGCGTTCCTGAGGTTAGAGGAGCTAGTGAAACCACGAGAACGCATCCGAAGAGAAAGACTTAACGAGACGGTTCGAACGATAAGCAAGTCAACTGAGGCCGTACCATTGATCCTAACGAACCAGACGAGGAAGACAGTGGAACACGCCGTGTGATCAGGCTTGGCGGAGCCACCACGTCGAGGAGCAAGGTGACGACGAAAGTGTTACCTACGCGGCGCGTGCCCGTCGAAATGAGCATTCGTGAGCATCTCGATCGCAAGCGAGAGCACACACCAGAGTCCCTCGCAAGGAGCAGGAGTTTATCATACACCTTGATTTCGCTTCGATGCCATCATACGGGTCTTCACGCGCACGAGACGTCTTCAGCGTCCCTGTCTTAGCAATCGCAATCGCGGCGAGCAGGGCAGTGATCCCGCCATGCACACGCGCAGACATCTCAATGACACGTCTCAAGTACTGATGGCTTTCCGCCATCCGCATCTGCACCGATGGCCGGTTCGGGCAGTGTGACGGCCGTGAAGGGATGAGACGACACAGCGTGGGAGCCGAGATAGAGGAAGTGGACAAAGAAACCTTAGCTAGGACGCCACTTGAGTGTGGTCGTCCGTAAGCATGCCGATAAGGTTGACCTTGCTGGCGAAGACTTCATGACACTGGATCGCGCACGTCAATAGGACTGCGAGCAAAGACCCGAAGGACACGTACAGGAGGGACGGCAGGATCGCGATAGATATCCACCCCTGGTCTCGTTGTGATGGGCGGGCTATGCCCCATCGCGATGTTCGGCCACAAGACAAGGGCCAGTGCTTCTCTACGCGGCCATAATGCTGGTAGAACGAGATCTTGTGCACGGTGTTGGAGACCCTATCATCGACGCTTTATCTGAGTGTCTCAACGAGCAACGGATATTGCGCGAACGTACCTCTCGTTATGACGCAGTCGGAGGAGCAGTTTGACAAGTCGAAAGAAGATGATACCGACGCAGAATGAGTATACTACCCGTGGTCCGTCCGTAGTCCAGATCACCTGTATACCACTTTCATGACAGATAAGAAAGTGAGGAGAAGGTTCAGCATCAGGACGACATACAAAATGCAAGCGAGACTGGAGGAGCACGAGCTGCTCCGGAGTCGTCGCGGTGTAGGTGTAGTCTGGTGTACATAGTTGTAGGCAGACGGTACCCTGGACGAGTGCCAGAGGACCGGATGCTTCAGCCATATGAGCGTTAAGAGCTTCATGAAATTTCGTAGTCAGAGAGCAGACGGTTCAGCGAGAAGACAGGTATACGGAGACGTCGCAAGGCAAGCAGCCGCAGAGGAGAAACGGCCAAGCCCGGTTGCTGCGTTTCTGAGGATAGAGGGTGTGACGGTGATGTGACCGAGTGGTGACGGGTCACGGCGTGAGGTCATAGGTCCGACTCAGGCTGGAAGTCCTCCTTGGACATTCCCGGAGAACTGGCAAAGACCTCGCGCTGCGCGACAGTCGATCGATTGTTGTATCGAAGAGTGCCGCATAAAGGACGGTCCAGGCCATAGCCGTGTTTGCTGACCCGCGTGGCTGAGTACGACGATACGGACGTGGTTCCACGGAGCCGCAACTTGACAGACATGTCGTCGCTGAACTAGCTTGGAATGATATATACATCCCTTGCAGAGTCCAGACAGTCTCGCTCACCCAAATTTTGTCGCTTGTTAGACTGGACACAGCGCATACCACCCGCGGAGTGGGCCGCTGCACACACACCGACACCTGCGGAGGCTCTCTTGCGAGGGCAATCACCCGATTGCACCAAGAGGTAGCACATTGCACATCAAGGTCACAGTCCTTGATCATCCGCTTGTTACGTTCGCCGACTGAGAGTCCTCGCGGCAGTCAGGCACCAAGAGAGCTCTGCACAACCCTTGGACGCGTGACCGTGAAGAAGGAACGCACTTGATAGCGAGCTATTAGCTCTAGGGTACGAGGCAGAAAGTCGATGGCGCGCCAGTGCGTGGTGTACGACGCCTGCGCGACGATTGAGAATTCATATGGGGCATCTCGTCATCCTCTCTCCTCGAAGGACCATCCTACTCCAACATTGACGTGAAAGCGGTCGGTTCATGGGAGGACCAGGGGTCCAGATATCAAGGAGGAAAGGTGTGTCCGGTATGTATTGCCGAGAGCAGGTTGATGAGAGTCCAGTTGAAGGGCGATTCTGCCAACGCATTATGCATAGCTCAGTGAGCGATTGGAAGCAGTCAGGAAAGTCTTGATAGCTGTAGGCAAAAATGGCGTATTTGCCCGGGTCGATGACAAGTGTCGTTCGCGGTGGATATGTCAAGAGCAGGCGAGTTAAATGTGAGAGACGTATATTGCGCCCGAGAGCTTGCAGAGCTCAGAAGTGTGAGTGCAAAGACAAGCAGACAACAGTCCGGAAGAAGACATGGAGGGAGGAGGAAGAAGGTGCATATGATTTCTGCGTCCGCATAGCGGGCGCTTGTTTGCATCTCTACCGTTGCCCCAGTACCACTTGTCCCCTGGATTCTCATACTCTTCTATACCAGCATCTACTTCGAGCTCACTAGTGTCACTCAGATTCAAACTGGTTGCATACAAGAACGACGAAAAACTGGTCTAGATACACCATCAACGAGGACAACCCACGGGTCGAAACACATCTCCAACGACGAACAAGATTGAACGCTGCTGTCGGAAACAGTCGGATGCTCGATGTCATACAGTCATCCATCTCGTATCTCAGTGCTGAGAACATGGAGGAGGTCTGAAAGCGACCTTGGGGTGTTGGACTATCAGGCTGAGGTGAGTATTTGTCTGGGTTGGGGATCTTCGACAGCTTACCTTAGCCCGGACAGTTCCAAGTCCCTTCAGTGCACTGTCCAGCTGGATGCGAATAGAGCTTACGAGTAGGAGCTGTGAACCAGAGGGACAAATTCACACATGCAGATATCACGCGCTGGTACGTTGCGTGAGTTCGATTCGCATGCCTCTCTCCCCCGCACCAAACGTCAACACGGGCCTACGGCTATGTCAAACACCCTGAACCCCCTACCTACGGAACTTTGGGAGCTTGTCATTGACCTGGTCGGAGACAGCGCAGACGCTTGCAATATCAGACCCACATACGACGCTCTCCAGTCTTGCGCATTGACGACTCATGCTTGGATCCCCCGAACCACAGTCAATCTCTACCGCTTCGTCTGCCTCAGCAGCGCCTCTCAACTGTATGCTTTCATCTGGACGCTGCGGCAGCAAGAATGGAAAGGCACGCTCGTGCGCGAGCTCCATATCACCCCATCGGATCGGTCGCGATACCTCCCGTTCTGTCACGGTGTCCTCGTCTCACGTCTCTCACGCCTTGAAACCCTTGTGCTACGGAACGTGGATCTCCGAGGCTACTACCCGCCGTACTACCACCAGCTGATCGCGCAATTCCGCGTCAATAACCTAACCCTCGCTGACTGCGGTGTCTCCTTGGGACAGCTGCTGCCGCTCATCCGAAGCATGCGAACTCTCCGGACGCTGCGGCTGCTCTGCAAGTCTCCGCATCTCGTGCATGCGCCAAACGCTTTAGTCACCACTCAATCGCGTGATCTGCCTCTCGCTGAGTCTCTCACCCTGGTAGAGCTCGAGGTCGGTCCTTTCGGGCCCTGATTCTCCACCTGTTCATCACGGCTGAGATGCTTCTACGCTGTGCATAGGATCCTTTCTTCGCTCACAGTGAGTTCCCTTACCCACGCGCTCTGGGGGACCTCATCACGGACCTTTCACTAACGGTCCACAAGACACCGGGCGGTAAGTGGCATCGCACTGCGTCCCAGATCCGGCCGCTGATCGATTCGCAGACAACCTGCTGGGCTTCGTGGCGTCTCTCTCGGCGCTGTCAATCCTCCGCGTTAGGGTTCGCTTCGAAGACACTGACGCTATCATGGGTCCGATGTCTCTTCAACACCTCCACCTCCCATCTATCCTCTCGCAACTCAAAGAGAGTGGTACTATGCACACCTTCGTAGTCTCCATTGAAGACGGACAGCAATACGTCACGCGCCGCTACATGCTCGATATACTATGCAGTAATGCGCTCAAGGACGTCATGCGGTCCCTGCAGTCTCTCAAGGAGTACCGTATCGAACTCAATGACACACGTCCGGGAGACGCTGTGACCATTCCACCACCCTCGGGAAACAACTGGCGCCACTGGTGGTGGACGCAGAACATCGAATCATGGTCCCCTGCACCGCCCGGTGTCTACTTGGCGCTCACCGTCAACATGGTCGACTACGGTAGGCACGATACTTTCAAAATCCTATGTCCATGTGCGACTAGCCTGATCGCGTGTGATTCCACACGTATACCTCAGATGTTTGGCAGGAAGAGGAGCTCGTACAGCCTCCGCCCGCTCCCCTCTATCTGTCACCACACGACTCCGAGAGGTTGCAGTCCCTCCACGACGAGGGCGTGCTCACAGTCAATCCGCCGAAACGGCGGGGATTGAGAAGTTGGCTCAAGAAATGGACACTGGCGAGAAAAGGCCGCGGACAGCACTAGGACGGCTCAGTCACGGTGGAGGGATGGCCGCCCGGCTTCGCTTGGTTTCCCATCCACGCGGCACCGGCGGTACCTCTCTTCATCTCGTGGGGCGTCGGACCTGCCGTCCTCCGCTGGGTTCAATATCTGAGCGGTCCGCCAGTTTCTGGCTTAGTCGAATGTTTGTGCTCATGGGCCGGATCTGAAGGCAACGGTGGGCGGCCCATTCCGACAAGCCACTGGAGAGCTCTGGCATAACGACTCGGAAGCCACGGTGAAACAAATTGCCTAGTACCTTTGCCACATCACACATATTCAGATCCCTCACTGTGCTGATTGTTCAGCCGTGCCCAGCGGATACGTTAAAGGAGATCCGGATTGTTGCACCCAACTACATATGTAACCTACTAGGAGATGAGTCTGTTCACGGTGACACTTGCATACAATAACACTGTGCATGTTTTACTAACGAGCGCCGAATATGGCGAGACTCGGCTTCCGAGGTTGAATATTACGCCTGACTACTAGCAAGCTCCGAGCTCGAACTTGGTTCCGTACCACACAGGACACTGACCGCGACAGGTGTATGGCCACAAAGCAACACCCTCTTCCCCTCGAACTATGGGAGGCAGTGATCGATACGATTCCGGACAGTCCCTGCAGCTCCAACAGGCGTAAGACGCGCTCCGGAGCAAGACGACGCACGCCTGGCTGCCTTGCACCACTCTCAATCTCTACCGCATCGTTCGCCTCCGGAGCTACGCTCAGCTCAACGCTCTCCTCTGGACCCTCCGCCACCGCTCACATCACAGGCTAATACAAGAGCTCCATATCATTCCATCGGACCGGACGCACTACTACTCACCGGCGGGTTTTCTAGTACATCGTCGACGGAGGAATCCTCTTTGACTGAACATGACCTGAATGCACGAGAAGCGTTAGGGGCACTTATCTCCCATCCTGCCACGGCACCCTCGTGTCGCGCCTCTCTCGAGTAGAAACTCTCGTACTACGAGATGTGGACCTCAAGAGGCCTGTATCCCCCACACTACCAGTCTACCACCGGCTCGTCTCACAGCTCTGCGTCAAACATCTGACCCTCGCCGACTGTGGGATCGCTCTCGGGCACGTAATGCCGCTCATCCGGGGAATGCACGGTCTGCAGTCTCTGCGGCTGCTTTGCAAGTATCCTGGCCTCGTGCACGTCTCAACGACACCTTTCGTACCTGCAGCAGAGGCGCAGAACATCTTGCCTGCCTTCCGATGTCTGACCGTGGTAGAGCCTGGGGTGAGATTTGGTTCCTATGATCTATCATCGCCGCACGATCACTGCAGCTGCTGTTCTGAACCCATGCCTTCGTCTAGGAGCCTTTCTTCAGTCACAGCACATTCCCGTGTCCCGGGATTCTCGGCGATAGCATCACGACGCTCTCACTAACAATCTCGCATGGCGCAAGCGGTCAGGTCGCTGAGCTCGAGACATGGGACGATAACAGCACTGAACACTATGGCAGATAATGTGTTATCGTTCATGACTTCCGACCTCTCGGCACTATCGAATCTACGTATCACACTTCGACTCAGGGACAGACTCCAAATCGATCGCCCCAGCTACCTCATCCTACCCTCCATCTTATCGCGGCTCGCAGAGAGCCCTGCTCTACGCAGGTTCGCTCAAGGGGGTCATGGCGTCCACTCGGAATCTCCAGGAGTACCGTGTCGGACTGAACGACCAAGCTGAGATCAAGGACAGGTCTAAGCCCGCTCACTGCGACATGCAGCTGTGGTGGTCTCAGAACTTCGAGGACTGGTCCCCGGCGCCGCCCAGGATCCGCCTGGCGCTCCGATCCGTACACCTCGTCGACTACGGTGAGTGGGCTCTCGTCTGACAGTTCTGTGTTACAACACCTCTGGATGACCGAAACTTCTAGAGGTTTCGAAATCGGAAGTAGCATACGGATCGGATTGTTTACCTTCGCCATGGGCGGTCTACTCGGGATTGTATGGACGTGCGTGCTATGGCTCAATGCCGAGAGATGCCCGAGAATTCAGTCACTCTGTCTTTACTTACGTGTTTTGATACGAAATCCTACAGTCGGCGAGATACAACGATGGGGAAATGACATAGCATCCAGCGTGGACAGGCTTACGGAACACATTCAAGTCTCCGCTTCCACGACTCCGCTCGCCGTAGCCCCCTCCTCCTCCCCCTCCGGCTCCGAGGATTCCGAGTAGTCGTCCATATGGTGAGGAGATATCGAGGAGCCGATAGAGCCTATGATGCGATTGAAGATAATACTGTCGCCGTCGCCCGCGTCGACCATACTCGAGCCTCCGTCCACCGCGTTGCGGGAGGCCATCTGGAGGTCGATCAGGAAGCGGGAGACGAGCACAGAGTAGATTCTACAGAAGCGTGATCAGACCAGGCCGTCCGCAGTCTCCCTCCGATGTACGAGTACGTACGGCGTTGTGAAGTTGCCAACGAAGCTGATCGAGTCCAGGTTCGGTATGGCGATCTATACGTGAGACTTAGCATGTCGAGGACTGCGTGTCAATGGAGGTGAGCATACCGAGAGCATGGTGAAGGTTAGGTGGACGGAGTTCAGGATGACGAGCACTCTAACAAGAATCACTTCAGTCTCAACGTTCTCGTGCGACAAGCTCAAGCGATGACGACTTACACAAAGTATATCATTCCTTCGCAGATAAGCGCGATTCAGCCTCGTGCTACCAGCGGAGTCAGTGCCCGTAGAGCACTCACCATCACGGAACAGCACTTCAGAGAAAGACAGCGAGTGGTCCAAAACGGTGTGCAGTCGGGTTTTCTGATACGTAGTCTTCCAGGTGGTGATGATGAGCAGAACATCGGCGGCGATTTGGCACGTCCTTGACGCTATTATGACTTCAAGGCATGCGTATCAGCGACAAGGTGTTGTGTAGTCGCACAGGGAGACGACGTGTCGACCCTCTCAGCCGTGTACTCACTTCTAGAATTCCAAGTCTCAACGTAGGTAGAAAAAGACTCAGGAACGGATCACGCACTTCTTGGCTGCAGAGAGACTAAGACCGTCGGTCAGGACGCAACCGACGAGGGGATCGTTGAGCCCCGTCACAGGGCCCACGCTGTAGTCAAACTACGATACGGCAGACGAAGAAGATATCAGCGGAGGCGCTGGTATATAGAGACCATCCTCACTCACGAAGTTCAAAGCGATGGTGACCGCTGACAAGGCGAAGACGATGATCGCCAGCAGCATGTTCTGACTCAGCGCGAACGCTCGAAGGGCTGCGAACGCTGTATAGTACGTTCAGTGCGTCAGTTTGGATCTGTACTAGCAGTGCGTGCACTGTGTGCGTACCTGCCCAAGGGAGATACAGCAGATACACCATAACCTCCAGACTCTTCACAACCATTGCGCAACTTGAGGTTGGGAGGAGTCGATGTCAGCTCACCGTACGCTGGCGACTAGCAAATGGATTCCGCACCTCTGGTCAAGTATATGGTATATGGCATGCAGTGAGGAGACGACGGTTAGCCCTCCAAGCACCTAGATCATTCAACTCCGGCTTACCGTGTCAGACATGTGCGCGTTTGAGGCGATAGTAAGGGTGTAGATGACGAGGATCAAGAACCGGTTCGAGAAGAAGAGGACGGTCGCGCCGTTGGCCTTGTGCTTCCAGAACAGATCGACCTCCTGCCTGATTGTGATAGCATGCTCGTACAACAGGAAGGCTGGAAATTGATTAGAGTCGTAAGAGTCGGTAGTTGCAGAGCGACATGAGGATGAGTCCGAGTCGGTACATACCATACACCGCGACGTCGCAGTATCCCGCCGTTTGACTGATCAGCTCTGTAAGCCTTCACCGCCCGATAGCATAGTAGGATGCATCACTCACAAGCTCTGGAATTCCTGTATGATAGCGTCGTTGTCGGCAGAAGATGGGTCGGAAGACATGATGTTGGGGGACTTGAAGGCACGGGGTGTTACCACGACTATGCTTAATCTGTATGTATATATGGGATGACGCCAATGACTGGCCAGGTACGTGAACTGCGGCCGGACGGAAGAGCTGCATCAGTATGTGAGTAGGCATCTACATTGGTGGTGTTGACGAGGACCGGTCCCAGAGCGGGGAGCGCGCCGCCTGCTTCTCGGGCTGATGAGAATCGGAAGCCTCGCAGGTCAGGAAGTAAGATAACGCATTGATGGACAGGTCATGTACAGCCCCTGAGATCCTAGCATACTGGTAACCGCACGGCTGCCAGGTCAGAAGCCGAAGTACAGAGCGCCCCACGCTCTCGTCAATGATGGACACAAGAACATGTACCCAGAGTCTGAGTAGAGAAGCAGCCCGTGGCAAATTCTCCGTCACGCTGCAGTGATCCTGCCCATCGTCCTGAGAGCATCGATCACACGACCTGCGGGTTTATGAGAGAGAATTGAGAAAGCGTATGGCATCAGTGAGAATGGCCAATCAGTTGGGCTTCCTCCGAAAGGCTGTGTCACGGACGGGACCAGTCAGCACTGCATAGCGCAGTGGTCAACGAGAATTGCGGCGGCGCACCTACAACTCTCTGTCATTTGCCACTCGATTGACCTCACCCTCCGGTCCCCATCAGCTTACAAGTAACTGCCCGCACGAGACGCGAGCCCCACCACTTGAGCCCGCCGGGAAGATGGGAACGCGGCGGCGAAGTATAACCACCCTCCAAATAGTACTGCGAGGGCGATTAAATCCCGGCAAAGACGAATCACTGCCCCAACTAACTCACACTACTGAGACATTGCTCTTCTGGCTCCGAGTCCTCGAAGGCTCTCCATAGTCCATAGAAAGGTCCCCGCATCGTGCTCATAGTCGTGCGCCGAGAGATCGCAAGGGAACGAGGAGTCGATGGAGCTCACAAAGCAGTCGAAGAGGATGCTCCCGCAGCCTCCAATCTCGACGAAGAAGTCACTTCTCAAGGCACCGTTCGACGCACGGTGGCGGCGGGCCGTCCGCACGAGACGCGAGCCCGTCCACTTGGGGCGCTGGGAATACGGGAACACGGCGGCGAAGCATGGCCTCCAACTAGTACTGCGAGGGCGATGAACTCCCGGCATAGAAAAACCGCTGCCCCAACGACTGAGACATAGCTCTCCTGGCTCAGATTCCTCGAAGGATCTCCTAGAATGGCACCCGCATCGTCCTCATAGTCGTGCGCCGAGAGATCGCCAGGAATGGGTCTATGGAGCCCACAAAGCGGTCGAAGAGGATGCTCCCGCAGCCTCCGATCTCGACGAGGAAGTCACTTCTCAACGCCCCGTTCGACGCACTGCGCCGGCGGGTCGCTCAGAAGGGGACCACGAGCACGGCGCTGATGCTGTTCGTGGTTACACGATGCGCGCAGAAGCCATGTCAGTGCAGACGAGACACAGGACGCAAAGAGGGGCGCGAGCGGACGTACGGCATCGTAAACGGTCCGGAAGGCTGGCTTAGTCCGGATGTGGAGAGCAAGCCTGGTCGGCGGTTGGGTCCGGCGTGAGCGGCGGGTGTTATCCGGAATCGTGCGGAGGTATACTCATGCAAGGGTGCACGTCAGATGTGCCGTGGTCAGGAGGATAAGCAGGCTGGCGACACAGGGTCAGTCCGGCTCGCGCGTCGGATTGGGACACGGCACCGGACAGTTAACTCGGGTGATCGTCGATCAGACCTGCAATGGGTATCGAAATGATAATTAGCAGATGCACTAAAGTATGCCACAACGCGTCGAACTGCCGGCGAACCAATCTGCAAAATATTCACCACCTTCTTCATTGTTGGATCTACACATCGTTAGCTGGCGGCGCGTACCTGCGTATACCTATGCGCATAAAGAGAAACTACGATTGTCAAACGCGGACTCAGATAATGTGTGAGCATTTGAGGTGACAATCAACCCGAATAGCAATTGGAAGCATCATTGGTACCGATGATTACCGTGTGATACGATACATTCTATCATACAACACACAAATTCCCTTCGAAAAAATGGTGACAGATTAGAAGTCGCTCATACATTCTTGTTAAGATCTTGTTGAGCCTCGCCCTTGTCCTGACGGATGTTCCCTATCGACGCGATGGGTTAGCTGTCTGGACAGATGCCATTTGCATAACGCTTACCTGCAGCCTCCTGCGAGCGATCACCAGTAACGGCCCCGAGGACGGCGTCCTTCTTGCCCCCGACGCGGTCCATCGTGCCTTCCGCATATCCCTGGGCCTGCGCGGCCTTGTACTCGATCTCGCCCTGGGCATGCTCTTCTTTGCCGGACTGCTGCCACGACTGGAGGCCGGTCAAATTGCCGACAGCCTCGACCACATTGCCCTTCGTGGAGTGGTACTGGCCGGTGGTCTTGCTGTAGAGCACAAGCATATTGTCAGTGACACGGTATAGAGGGCGCTCGATGTAGGAAACTCACTTGGGCTCGCCGATGTTGGAAGACATAGTGATATTCGTGAGGTGAATGAGAGACGAGGAAGTGCGAGTGGGATGAGTGGGATGAGATTGCTGAGGACCGACGTGGACCCGTCGCGGGTTTTTATACTCGAGCGACGGGTGTAAGCGCGAGGGACGTCCCGACCTGGTCCCGAGTCCCGTCTGGTGAGTCGTGACGAGTGCAGTACGTCACGGCGTAATTGGTGAGATCGGATCTGAAGCCATAGGCGTCATCGACTCTCGAGGCCTGTCGAGGCACGCGAGCTGCGGATCCCATGCGCGTTTACATGATGATGACTACGTCACCGGCATCGAGTGCGCGCCAGCATGTTCTAGAGAGTGCAGAGTGACGGAACACTTGGCCCGTTCTCCCGGAGCTGCTTGGAGCTCGTTATTATGACGACGTCGCAGCTGCCTGCCTCGCAGCGTGGTATATAATGCCACCAACGGCGCAGGCTGCAGGTCTTCAAGACCTAGTCACATCCACATCGATCCCAGCACTCGCATTTCCAATTCACGACACTTACGATCGGATCATTAACCATGTCTTACAAGGCTAACGTCGACCAGCCCAGGTATGCGCATGACAGCGTTCTTCCCGCATCTGCCACGACATCCACGCTGACGTCTTCGCACAGCAAGGCCAACGGCCAGTTTCACTCCTTGAAGGGCACCGTCGTCGAGACGATCGGTGACCTCACCGGCGCCCAAACCTGGCAGCAGTCCGGCAAGGACGAGCACGCCCAGGGCGAGGCCGAGTATAACGCCGCCCAGGCGAAACAGTACGTCGAAGGTGTCGGCGACCGCGTCGGTGGAAAGGTCGACGCCGTAGTCGGTGCCGTCACTGGCGACCGCGAGCAGGAGATGTCTGGTACGTCTGCGTCGAGTGTTGACTGACCGCAAAGGTGTTGATGAACGACTTCGCAGGCAACATTCGCCACGACAAGGGCCAAGCCCAGCAGGAAATCAACAAGCCTTCCGTCTGAGAACGTGCCTAGAGTGATGAAGTCAATCGGATGTAAACTACATTTATCAATACTCACATCTAATGAACGAGCCTGCCTATCTTGGACTTGCCTGGTGTGTGTCAACGCAACTGTGCCGACCCCGTCGTGACGCTCGCGACGACGACCAGTGAGAAAGGGAGGAAATGGAGAATACCATCCATTGACCGCGTAAGCTTGCACAAACTTACTGCAGAGTAGTTGCGCGTTGCCTGCGATGATGAAGCCTACAGAATACGGTCCGAATGAGCACGCAACCATGATGGAAACACTGTGTCCCCGCGAGTGAGCATCAACTGGAGCATCTCCCCGACGATTCGCATGAACAAAACACCGGTCTATAGCGCTCGGAGTGGTTGTGCCGGCCCACCAGTCAGAAAATGTAAAAGCCAGAATCATTCGTACGCATCTTGGGATGGTGCAGAGACGTGCACTGCATTGAGTACGAGTGAGTCGGACGACAAGACAAGTGCCATAAGACGAAGCAGTATTCACCTGCTATCATCCCGGGACACGCACATTCGGAGGCATCTCTGTTCATCCTGCGT
Organism: Daedaleopsis nitida; assembly: GCA_022606115.1. Classification (NCBI taxonomy): domain Eukaryota; kingdom Fungi; phylum Basidiomycota; class Agaricomycetes; order Polyporales; family Polyporaceae; genus Daedaleopsis; species Daedaleopsis nitida. Next base: position 126,398 of record JABYQM010000013.1, read on the forward strand.
CCTGACTACCAGGACTGGTGACATCCGAGCGACGCGCGTAATCTGTATGCTTCACGGCGAACATCGAGGGCAGGGCAGCCGCCGTGCGACCTCAGTCTGAATAGGAGTCGTCAGAACTTAGTCCGTTCAGAAGATAGAAGAAATTTGAATCTGCAAAATCGTCACGAGCAAGAGTAAAGCTGCTTTGTGACTCGGAATGGCCATCGGGGCCACGGCCGTTCGACATCTGTAGTATCGTAGTAAGCCAGCTGCTTCGAGCAGGTAGCTGAGTAGACGTGAGAGCGAGAGTACCCGTCACCAATCGGGGTGGTCCGACGAGCACAATCTCGAGTGCGCGTGCGGACGAAAAAAAGAAAAACACGGCTCGCGCGAGCACATCTGGCACATGCAGATCCACGTTGAGTTTTGTGGCCGGCTGACCCGTGCGGCGGCACAAGTCTCCAGAAACTTGCTCCTGAGTGTAACAGACACTGTCAACAGTCAAACGGAGAATGAAAGTTCCAAATAATGCAACTCACGCTCGTACTCGCCTGCGTGTGTCACAGGCACACACATACACCATAGATGAGACAAACCAACACAACGCACTAGCCTTCACCGACAAAGCCCGTGCCGCCGCCGCCACCCGTGCGCGAAAGGCTCAAACCATCCAATACGTACCAAAGGGGCTGGCATGGTGCGCACAAACGCACAAACGCGCAGTGCCACAACACTCCGCCCTAGTCAGAGGACATAAATCAGGAGCGGCCAAGCGGCTTGCATGCATGCACACAGTCCCGTCGTCGACCCCAGGCCAGGGCCACCGTACCTGCACAAGACACCAGCCGCCCCGGACTCCAGGCATCCGAGCACCACAAGACCGCCGCCGAGCGCTAAGCGCCGCTTTGGCCGTCGGGTGGCGCTGCCAAAGCGTCGGGGACACTCGCGTGCGCGCGGACGGACAACGCGACAAGACTCGGGGACTTAGACAAAGCGCGCCGCTGGCTGGGGCCTGTCCCGGGGAGCTAAAGCTGCACCTGCTCGCGCGGTATAAGTACGGGCTTGACGGGGCTCGGGGCTGCCCCACTCGCCTTCGTCTCCCCTTCTCTCGACTCTCGACTCGACTCCCGACTCTTCATTCTACGTACGCGTTGGCACCAGCGCACACCCGGCGGGCGGCCCAAAGTCAGCGCGCGACCGTGGTGGCAGGTATGTGCGTTCACTCACCAGGGTCCGTAGGTCTGTGGTGGGGGCAACTTGGGACTCGGAGGATACGCCGGGCCCGCGCGTCTCGACTGAGAAGTTTATCTGTGAGAGATGCTCACAGATAGACGACTCCGTCGGGGCGCGCCCGCCCGCACACCCCGCACCGCAAGCGAGCGTGCGTAGGGATGTCCTCCGAGAGCGATGAAGACGGGCGCCGGCCGCGCGCCGATGCTCGACGGGAGCGGAGAAGGACGCGCGTGCCCGGACTGAGAAGTTTGTCTGTGAGACGGAGAGCTCACAGACAAACGACTCCGTCAGGGCACGCCTGGCCTGCGCTTCCGTCCGGACGTGGTCCAGTGTCAGTGCACGTTTGTGTCGCGTTGCGCAGAGGATTATATGTTGGGAAGTACGCGGTTGGCACGGACGGCAAAGCACGGCCGAGGGTATGTTCTGTGGAGGGCGCAGTTCAGTCGGGTAGTATTGGATGACATCGCGCGCACGCTCGAGTGAGGAGTGTTCAAGGACACGCGTGCTCCGGCTGAGTAGCTCAAGCCTCATAGACAAACGACTCCGTCAGCACACGCCTGGCCCAAAGCGCTCCCCCTCGCTTGTGCACGAAAACCACACTCACATTGTCGGGGGTTCGTGGACGTCCAGATGTACAATTCACCTGTATGCGGCTTGGATCTCGACTCCCGCTGTGAAACCAGTACTCGAATGATAGCGGAGAGACAGAAGAGCGCAATAAAACACCCACTAAGAATCCAGATGCAGGAATTCAGCGGGAGATAACGACGAAGAGAAGAGGCGTGATCATATATATGCCTGTGTGTGACAGTTCAGTTCAGCTCTTCTCGGGCGTCTTGAGTCGCACCCACCAGTGACTCGCCGCGGTCCTCTTCCAAGCGTCAATCCAACCGAGTCCTGTCCACCCCATCAGTGACGGTGGCGGAAGAACAGGCGCGGACGACCTTCGAAAACTCGTTCACCAAACCCAACGCGCACATCATACTCCGTTCCTGCGACCGCGTCGAGTTTCGCGTCCGCAAGCTCATCCTCTCCAAAGCCTCGCTCGTGTTCGCGGACATGACGGCCCGCTCGCTGTACACCTCCTCCGCATATGCTATCCCACGATCGATCCCACACTCGACTCGGTCGAGGACCTTGTGCACGTCATGGAGGCACCCAAGAAGTACGGGATGGACGGCGTCCTAGCTCGTGGGGTAGCGATGTTGGAAACAAGGTGCTCCGAGTCCAAGGCACTGCCTGTGTACATCGCTGCGCTTGTGAGACGTGATGGAGCGCGCGGCGAGACGGACGTTGAGCATTGCGTTGGAATCGACGTTGCCCGACGCATTCCGAGACATCTCCCCGGACGCGTTGTTCCAGTAAGTACCTCGACTACCGCCGGCTTGCGCACTCCGCTGCGGTCGTGATCGCCGTCAACACCAATTGCGGGGTCTCCTCCTGGGATTCGGAAATCATACAGGGCATGGGAGTAAGAATGGGGGGTTCCAGGCCATATCAACTTAGGCAGCCGGGATGTATTCATAAAGGCTGAGGAGCCTGAGAAAGCAGCTGAAGGACGCACCCGATATCACCCATCTCCGCGTCCCGAAGATCCTTCTGGAAGAGTTGCTAGGGCTCACCGACTGCACCCAATGCCGCAGCAAGGGATTGAGGTACTTCGAGGACTTCTTTGGCATGTTGACACGGTGCATACACCAGGCAGTCATTAAGGTAAGTCCTCTTGTCGACTCCACTTGCAACGATGTCGCATAACTGTTGTATGTAGATCAAGTTTTGGGAGGCTGACTCGGAGGATGAAAGGGATGCGATGGATGATGAGTGAAAGCTTCAAAGCGTACCCTTCATGCACCTTCCAAGACCTCCCTATGCCAGAGTTATCAGCCATGCAGCTGACAATGGTACGTAGATCGGCGTTGTAAACGATGCAGACAGGATGATAGTAGGTGAACTGTATGTTTGTGAGGACATCATCCGCCACCTTCAACGGAACAAGGTTTCGAGGAGCCAAACTCAGTTTTCGGAGCTTAAACCTTTGAAGTTAAATCAATAATGCTCACATCCGGCGACGTGAACGTCGGACGACTAATACCCTCAAACACAGCTGGTTCAGTGTCTGATTCATTCGAGACACGGAGGAATAAATACATCTGAATAGTTAGAGTATAGTGACGAAGACAAACAGCCTGAATACAGAGACGCCTACTACAATAGACCACCCGTGTCATGATGTCTGAGCCTGCCAGGTAGGCTACATCTTTCGTCTGCAGCTTCAAGAGGTCATTAGGATACTCGTACTAGTAGTGAACCTCCAGCTCCAACATCTTCATCACGGTGTACAGAATCATGGTCACGGTGCGCGATGGAGCCAACGACCGTAGACATGGCAAAGCTGCCAGTGGATATCCCAACGGACGTGAAGACCAGTGACTCTGAGCGCATGGAGCTCTCCGTTTCTGTCTGCGCCTTTCGGCTACTTGCCTCTTGGAGGTGGAGAATGAAGCGATTGATGAGAACCCCTGTGCATCTGTGGCAAGACACGGAAACTAGTATTAGGGAGTGACTTTCAAAAGGAAATCAACTGAGTGCATGTATCCTTACGGCTCAGTGAATTGGACGATATTGCTGCCACTGCTGCCTATTATGGGATCAAGGATCTGTTGGATGAATAGCTGCATTAGCTCTATGCTTAACACCGCTGACATCGGTAGACATACCGATGCAAGGGTGCATATGAGGTGGAGTGTATTGAGTATGAGCATGACTCTGCACGTTGAGCCCTGATTTAGTGATCAAAGTGGCACTACTCAGGCTCTCACTGCAGTGTTACGCACATGAAGTAGTAAATGCCTACTCATGCATGAAAATGGTGAGTTTGTGTAGTAGTTTACAGTTTGAGAGATTTGACACACCATCTCGAAACAATATATCTTGCAATGAACGAGGTGCCCTGATGGGCATCAATAGCACCGGGTTTCTGCTGCTACGTTGAATGCTCCCCAAAGTGATGCCGATCAAAATTATATCAGCAATGATGAGGCTGATTCTTGAGATGATCGAGCCTGAATTAATCGCGGGACTGCATAAGAGGATGCGCTAAGAGTTCACGTTGCTACTACAGTACCTCTACAGAACATCAGTATGTCTGGTGTTAATTCGAGCCACTGTAAAATCATAGCACGTACGTCGCAGATTCACTGGCACTCAAAGGAATGGTGATAGACTCCCGACATCCAGAAACGGGGTCAATCCTACCACTGATGTTATGCAGAATGAACACCATCTGCCAGTTTGAGGTTATCGTCAGTGTTGCATTCGTAGAGTCGCCTTATCATATAAACACACCAGATTGACAGCGGTAGGAGCTACCGAGAGAATGAGGACAATGGAGGTCCATATCCGAGATCGGCTCAGTGCATAGGCACGGAGTGCGGAGAACGCTACGAGTGATATTGGATGACTTCAGTTCCGCTGGGTTGCACTGGGAGCAGATATCAACAAAGACTCAGACTGACCTGCCCATGGAAGATACTGTGACATTCCTATAACAGCAACTACTCGCTGTGTCGTTGCACAGCTATGATGCATTCCATTAGCAGGAAAGCCTGAGAGCTAGTGGTCGCAGGACCGCTCAGGGAGTAACAAACCTCTGCGGAAGCGGTGATCGTTAGCAGGTACGCACTGCCACATTAGTCACAGCGAAACAATTGACATACAACAGCTGTATACCATGGCAAATATGTCGCCATTGAGAGGATGTTCTTGGTGAGAGAGATATACTTGCTGAGGAAGAACAGGATGGATGCGCTTGTGGTCCTGCGCCTCCAAAAATATTCTACCTCACTCCCGACAAGGATGATAGATTCATATACGAAGAATACTAAACAACTCTGCCAGTGAGCGTTTGAATTAAGTGTCAAATCACGAACCACGAACGCACCTGCCGCTGCAATTGCACAGCAATCGTTGGCGAATCTCCAGGATTGAAGAAGTCAGCTTCAATATCACTAGAAGTTGACCGATATAGGGAACCAGACAGTCGACACTCACTGAAAGCTGTACCAGTGAGCAATGTCTTGCTCGACAATGCTGGGATCAGCAAGGGCAGCCATTTAGTGCGTGGGTTGGAAGATCTAGAGTGAGCGATGTTCATGTGCTCCTGTGCCCCACTTCAAGTTTCTACTTATACTGCTCAGCACATCAATATGGCGTCTCCAGAAACAATGCTGTATCTTGTTCTAGTGAGTTACGAACGCGAGAATAGACCAGTAGATGCGTGGCACCGATGCTCGAGCGCATGGGAGTGCACTGGAATGAGATCACCGGTATCAAGTCATTGAGTAGACACGCATCAATCAATATCTTCTGTGGTGCTACGGCAATACTAGCAGCGACAGTGAGCATAGCACTGTGACCTCATTCGGAGGTCTCGGAGGATCGAGCCGACCACACATCCGTCTACTACTGACCACACATCATGGTGCGGTCGATACTAGAATACCAACAGATACTGAGCGCACCGACCTCGTTGATGTACCCTGAAAAGTCGAGATTTACGGAAGGATGTCAGATATGTTGTCACGCTGGCCTGGCGGCTGAACCACATTGGGGTGATTTATTTGCACCGGTCGCGACACCGAAGCCGCAATTACTGTTGGGAGTCCGGCATAATGATCATATGCTCAACAGCGTCAAACCCACAACACAGCGGAGACATACTGTTGAGATGATTATCGGCCTTCGCAATGCAGGGCGCATCTCATTTATTTCGATGTGGTAAACTGGTGTATCTTCCTCTTCTCACATGGCGGCGAATCCTAAACTGTTATGGTCAGTCACAAGATAACCCTTTGTAAACGCACTGGCAGATTCCTTTCCTTCGGGCTTAACCCCGGCCCGCCCCCAGCTCAGCTCCTTTCCAATCGCTCAATGAGCAATGGAGCCCAAAATTCGGGCTTAGATAAAGTTCGAGTCAACGATTGATTCTTGTAAATGTAGCATGAAGCCGAGCACAAAGATGGCACTCGCAAAATAACATATCGCTATGCTCTCGCATTAGGTCTCTATTATCGAGCGGACAAACGATAATCGACCTTTTCAACGATGGAGGTCTGCAAATGTTTCGAGCGTGAATCAGAGACGTCAAACTGCTTAGTATTTACTCACACTTCATCCGAGAAGTCTTCTCACATTGACTTCGTTCTTCATCTTCTCCAGTTGCACCTGGAGCTGATACGCATGTGCGTGCTCCGCATAATGATCATACCGCACTAGAGATCGTCCAGTCTCCGCCCGATTGATTCCGTGACCGCGCAAATTTGGAAAGAGCCCAAGCATAGCCCGCGCAAGCCGCTCGCTTCGGACATCCGCCAAGACAGACTCTTCACAGTACTCCCGTGTAGCACCGAAGTGGAGCGGAACAAAGTTCGTTTGTGCCGAAAATTGAGCTTCAGGACTGGAGGTGCGACATGCGACTGCACGAACCTCCAGCTCATGCAGCTGCGCATCTGTGATGTCCGCCGACTCGATGCAGAGTGCCCTCCATGCTCCGGCACCGATTAGTGAGATCTAGAAGGGCGAGGATCGATGGGCGCGCCGCAGGATAGTTATAGTGTCTTCCCGTTGGCAGTCTCTCCTCGCGGGCCGTGTGCTCGGCCGGAAGCTTGTGATTGATACAGAGCGACCTGATATGCGCCACGAGGTGGCCATTTGTGCAACATCGTCGTCCGTGATGTCGAGAGTCGCTTCGTCGGATTGGAGCAGGAGTGTCTGCAAATTCCGAAGCCGTAACAACGCTCCAAAGGTTTGGGAGAATTGCAGGGCATATATACGAGAGTACGAGTCGTAGCAGTGAAGGTGGAGCTGTAGCGACTACAGACTGGAAGAGAGAGAGGGAGAGCATAGGTTGTGTAAGACGTTGGGTGTCCTCGACGATTCTTCGTGATGGTGATTCGCAGTAGGGTCAGCAGGACCATGCTCGAAATGAGGAGAAGGCAGTGGTTTCATTGTCTGCTAAGTCTGGACGTGGAAATTTGTTGATACGAAGGCTCTCCAAGACTGGGAAAGACACAGTAGCGGTATGGACCGCAGAGATCGGAAGCTCTTGATGATCGGCGTTCCTGCATTTCTTGCGGATGCGACGGCACCATAGCTCCTCCAGGTGTTGCAGGGAACCTAGGAGCTCGAAGCACGGAGCAGGAAGTTCCATCACAAAGTTCTTGCACAAGCGGGAGAAAGATACGAAAGGGCGCAGCTCGGCGACGGAAAGCATGCACCCCATGTCAAGCTCCTGGAGGTGTCGGCATAATGAAGCAACAATCTTCATGTCCTCCATGATAGCGGCTCCAGGAATGGTACTAACATATCGCGAGATCGGGAGCAGAGGATAGCAGAGTGCGCAGCAGACGCATGTGTTCCTGTTCACTTGGTGTGCTGCACCATCCTAGGGTCCGTAGATTGGGAAACAGAGCTCGACCCTCGCTCTGTCTAGATAGGACCGCGAAGACGGACGGAGCGATCGCTCTCCGGCCCTTGTAGTGCTCGCCGGTACCTACGAACCAAAGGGTGCGGATGCGGGCGGCGCAGCGCACCAAAGTCTTCCATTCGACTGGGTCGACATAATCTCCGTCCAGCTGCTACATCGTGATGTATGTCATATGAGTACTATCCACTTTGATCACGTCCGATCGATTGTAATGACGCACGTAGTATGTTGTGGCTTGTATGCTCGAATCAGACTCCACGGGCTGTTCAGGTGTAGACGGCTTGAACACGGAGAGAAGCGACAGCAATGTGAACAGGTCGTCAACAGGAGCGGCCCATAAAGTCCTTGATGCGTGCTCGGAGAACGCTCTGCAAACGAGGGCAGCACTTGCCAACGTCGCCCGGTTCGTACAGTATTCTCGGCTCCTGTGCGACCAGTGTCGCTGGCAGTCTCTGTACGTCGGCTCGATAGAGAGATGGCTGAAGACTTCTTCGAGAATATCTTGCGTCGAAAGTGCTCGATGGGAGGACATGAATGACTAGCTACTGCCAGTATGGTGGTACGTTCAAGCAACAAAGATTCCGAATACTAGCGCTGTCTGCGGAACGGGTATGTCCGAGGGTTACATGCATGCAGGCAATTCTTCCAGCGCGCAAGAATGTAGCATACTGTACACCAAGGTCATGATTTTGCTATGAGATACACCAAGCAGCAAGATACTAGGCTAACCAACAAGAGTCCGGATCCTCTGCCTCTAGACAAGCCCAACAAAAATAAAGAAGCGCAGTTCGCATTCGACTTTTGATCTGAATCATCCAGTCACGCCGGGGCCGCCACCGAGCCCTCCGACAGTGCGCACGAAGACGCGTCGACAGCCACGTCGACCTTCTCGACCTTTTTCTCCTCCCCCGAAGATGTCGTGGCGTCCGCGGGCGAGGACGAGGACGAGGGCGAAGACGAAGGCGCAGGCGACGCAGCACTAGTCGCAGGGACTGCGACGGCGGCGACCTCGCTCTCGGCGAGCGGCGCGTCCGAGCGCGTCCCGCCCTTATTCTCGCGCAGCTTGCGCGCGATCCACGTCGGGAGCTCGTCGACGGCGTCGTACGGGCGCGACTTGTATGTCATCAGGTACCCCTGCAGCGTCGCCATCGAGAACGCGCGGTTCGGGAGGAGCGCCGCGAACCGGTCCGCGAGCTCCGCCGCCTTCCGCCGGGAGAGCTTCGGTGCGCGGGTCGAGTGGGCGATGCCGACGTAGGTCGCGGACGTGTCGGAGGAGCAGGAGCCGGCACCGTCGGCTGAGCAGGACGAAGACGAGAATGAAGATGCCGAGGTTGGGCTCAGGGTCGAGGAGAGCGGGGTGTCCGTGCGCGATCCGTACCCGGAGTCCTTCTCACTCGCGTCATCCGCCTCGTCGTACTGCTCCTTGTCGTCAGCGGCGCCAGAGGGGAGATAGAATCGCCGGTACAGCTCGCGGCACTGGTATTTGCTTGCCAGCTTGAACTCAATGTGCAGGTCAAGACGGCCGGGACGACACAGAGCGGGATCAAGCGCCGTGTAATCGTTCGTGGTCGCGAACAGGATTCGGCCCTCCTGGGCACCAATACCGTCGAGCGCGTTGAGTAGACCGCTGAGTGTGATCCGTGAGATCGATTCGCTGTTGTCCTTCTCGGGCTGTGGCGGCTTGTCCTTGTCGTCCGCCCTCTGCTTCTCAGGGTCAACGATGTCGCGCTTGATACCTTGGTGGAAGGCGGCGTCGACGTCCTCGATGAGGACGATGCACTTGTCTGGAAGGTCGGCGATGATCGAGTTGAGCGTCGCATCATCCATCCCGAGCCTGGTGAGGGAGAGGATATAAACATCGAGCTCGAGTTCGCCCGCAATGCTATGAATTAGAGAGGTTTTCCCTGCGCCCGGCGCGCCGTACAGAAGGTATCCGCGACGATGAGGAATACCTGAAAGTTCGTCTATCAGCGATCGACTCTAAGGTGACTATGATCGGGCGTACCTCGTTCAGCGTACCACTCCTTGCTGGCGAGGAAATCCTTTGCGTCGTTGATGACAAGATCGATGACGCCAGGATCGAGGATGATGGACTTCATAGGACGCTTGTGTTGAGTACACATTAATTTCCAGTAGTCACTGTGCCTGGGTCAGTACGAGCTTGACGTGAGTGGATCCGAGTAACTCACGAAGACGAGACGTAAACCGAGATCATGTTTTGACTTGCGCTAAGGTACTGCTTCTTCGCTTCGACAAGAAGGTCTCGAAGCAATTCATGATTGCGCGTCAACATGCTGCACGAGGCTAGTCAATGAATTGCTGATTCAACGGTAGGACGTGGTGCTCACCGGATCTGTAAGGTTTGCTTCGTCTGCCACGGACCGTCGTTCGTCTGGTGACGGGTGACAGTCACATAGCGGTACTTGTACCACAGAGTGTAAGTTGTATCCAGCGAGGGAAGAAACGAGATGTTTCGTCCTTTCCCGGTGTCGTCGACCCCACTCGATTCCGACAATACCGGGGCGTCCATTCCAAAATGCCGGGAACTCACATCAAGGGTCCGGGCAGTGCCTACAGCAAGGACCGTGAGCGGCACACCGGGAGTCATGACATCAAGCGGTAATTACGGAAGACCTGATGTCTTGAAAGCCAATACATGAGCCAGTCTGGGGGATTAACATAGTTGAGGATGGTGTGGTGCGCAGTTAGAGTAGTCATCGTGTACTCACAGCCACAATCATCCCCCTCATCGAGCGTTACAGTGATCCAGAAGTAGTTCTTGACGGTCGTCCAGGACGACGTCAAAAATCGGCGACAGGACTCGAGGGCGGCACCGATAAGGAGCAGCTTCAGCCAGTCTCTGACGGCGGAAAGGGACAATAGATGTGCGATGAGCGTCGGGAGCTGTAGGATGGACAGAGGGCTGATGAGGGTTGTGACTGGTTGCGCGGTGGCGTTGGTAGCAAAGACTGCGGAGCCGTTCAAGGCTACTGAGCCAGATTGAATAGCGGTGAGGACGGTCTGAAGCACGGCAACCGCGTCCATTTTGCGTTGAGATCGGATTCCTAGGACCCGTGCGTCTACGGATACGAGATGAGAGAGATGAGAAGGGATGGGCGAGATCCCTGGTGTACAAGGTTTTGGAAGACGACAGACCTTTATATTGTGATGCGGACCCCACGCGCAGATTGCCTCCACCGGAGCCGTATTGCCATTTAAGCGGATGCAGTGGGCGCGAGTCAAGCCCTTAGCCCGAAAATGACTCGTGCCAAGAAGCGACCGCAAGAACGCGGGCTGAGACAGGTGTCGGAAGGACAAAGGGAATGTGCTTGCGGTAGGCGACACAGGACAATCGTCGCGTCCTCCGGACGATGCTTTGTCCGGTCCCAATGTTCGTGTACAGCTGCACGACCCTGAGGACGACGTTTACAGCCTCCGGAGGCGGAGAGTCGACGTCCTCCAATATGCCAAAACGATCGCCTGTTTGACACTGGTTGACTCGGCTGAGCAGACAATGCGACTGAGGGCGACGATGGCTACTGGCGGGGACGCACTGGATGCGATGCCAGCTTGCGGTCGGTCCTTGTCGGTCATACTCAAAATGCCGCGGGGCGGTGCGTGCGGAATCTGCAGGTTGCAACTCACCCTGTGTGACCTCGACATCTCGTGCAATCCCTCTTGCTCTCCCTACCATTATTCTCTCCGCGCATGAAGTAGCCTTCAGGATGTAGCGAGTGCTTGGTCACCCGTGACACTGGCAGGGAAGTGGGACAGCCGGAACAGGTTCGCTTTTGGACATCCCAAAGGGATCACTTGTTGAGTAGAGCATGCAGAACGCCCATGACAGCTGCAACAGGTCTATAGACACCGACGACAGCGAGACGGCTGGCGGTCCAGGTGAGGTCAAAGAAGATCGTGATGATATGAGGACAACACTAGGAGTACTACAGCCGGTCTATTCTGGTTCGTAATGCGAATCCATCAGAGTTTTCACTCTCCGATGATCCAGGAACTGGTCTCCGACTAAACCCTTAGGTGGTGCCGCACGGGCGCCTCCCGAACTTGTCCAACGACCCAACAACGACCACCTCATCCTCGACTCTGCCAATCGCCGACTCATCTAGAGTACATATATAGAAGACAATCAGTGTGTAATTCAAGTATCCTGATGCATTTGAACAATACAGCATGCTCTTGTACAATCAAGAGTAACGATATCTATGACCACAACTTGACAAGGACGAACACAACACTGACTAGGACTCGTACTATGGGCCCACCACGACTGACACAAGATACGTACAATTTTTGTCTCCTCAGACCGTCCCGATAATTGTGTCTCACCTACTGCGCGTCAGCTACGTAGGTTCTCTCATAAGCCCATGACGGGCACTCGAATCCCGGTCTGTATATTCCGACTCTCGCAACGCATTCATCCCGTTGATTTACGCATCTCACATAGGAGGATGGGGTTTGTGTGATCATATTCCTCATACTCTCATCTATGCTCATGATAAAGTCCAACAGCAACATCGTATCCGATGTGTTGTGTACGTTCGCACTGTTATGTCTCCGACATACCTGCCATCTGACTCGGTGACCTGCACTCAGGTATGCCCATGTGGACCGCCACAACCGTGTGTGCCTGTGCTCTGGGCTGTGTCGAGCATATTTGTATACGTGAGCATATTCATCGCCTTTCTCTATCCGCGAAGCTCAACGGTCGTCGGTTACATCTCAGCCCTTGCGGAAAGCATTGCTCTCGCTGTGTTCTGCGTGCTATACGGCCTAGCTCTGGCACTGGCTGCCGCGTGTCAATGGCCCATCCGGATACTTCAAGATCTCTGGTATGAGAGGACGCCGCGGATAGGAGCACGATACCCTTCATATCCCCGCTCTGATCGCTCTTCCGACCAGGTCTCGCTCTTTTCACGCCGTGTATTCGTGTAGACAATTGTCAAGTATGTCCATACTTTCTCGGAGTTGTTGCAAGGCAGCCTTATAACAGATCTGTCATGACAACCCAGATGTCTTCAGGCTGGTGCGCTTGACGCAGCAGACAACATCCTCCATTCCCCGGCCCAATTACAAGAGCGCTACCACAACCGTCGTCTAGGCGTGTGCGTTTAGTAGGCCGCAACTCGGAGTATGAGTCAACATTCTCACAGCGCTCAGACCGTTCTCATCTTGCGATGCTTGCATTCCGGTATTCGTATTCGGCTGACTATTGTAGGACATAGCCACCGCCTCTGGAAAGGAGTACTTATATGATCAGGAGCGCATCCGCTAGCCTCTCGCCACCAGTGCACTCGTACCTACCCCTCCGCAGCCACCATGAGTCCACAGTAAGTGGGTCTGCGCTCAACGAGGATGACGGATTAATCACCATTCCGTCGATTCACAGTGACCACCACTTCAACGCTTCGAAGACTGGCATAGAAGAACCAGGTCCGTTCGGACCGCAAACGATGCCAACCGCACGCGCCCCAGGCATGTAATGACTTGCTATACTATTTTCGCACAACTAATCAACACTATGTGCGTCGACACCGTGAACCCAGGGTGAGTGTACCGTCTTCAATGCGACCGAGCTAGCGCACAGTCACGGAACGGTATCCGGAAAACTAACAACAAGGCCCGTGTTCGTCCGCAGGTCCGCGTTCAATGCTGAGGAGCAGTTTATCAAACTTGGTTACATCGACCCACAAAGGCCTTGGATGCGTGGGCCGGCATTCCAGAACAACTTTAGTGGAGGGAGTATGCTACCGCCAGGTAGGCCAGGTACGCCACATCTTGGGCATGTGCGCTCCCGGAATCATGCTGAAAAAGCACTCATACGCGTCCACCGTGTCTCATCCGCAGCGAGGGTAGCCCCGGAGGATCAATTCGAAGTCGAACATGATAGCACGTCCGAACGCAACATGTTCCTGAATCTTCTCAGCTGCTGCTGCTGTTGCTGCTTTGTCAGGTTCAGGTTCAAATAGTACGTGCGACTTCCCGTTGTCTCCGTGTGTGGTACGCTAACGTTCAATTCTCTTATGCAGTAAGAAGAGTGAGTATCGAACGAGTAACGTGGTTTAGTAGACGACCGGGAGCTTTGTCTGCATAGCATATACGTACCAGGCTGGATGTCACGTTCGACCTGTCGTGCAGCCTTAAGTCGGTGTCTCGACACCGCACCTCCTCTCTTTCCTCTGCGTGTTTTCCAAAGTACCAGTATCTCATTCATGCATTGCAATCACACTACATGGGATGCGGATACGACTACTACTACATCCTATGCGGTACAAGCGAGCTGCATGAGTTCAAAGAGTGCATCGAAGTCGATATTATGTCAAGCGATCTCTCGGGTCAGGCTGCATACCAACATGCAGACTCAGGCCAAGCCACTTTCGGAGGGACCTGTAGATGGATATGCAGAGCGTACGAGATGGATACTGAGTTTGGGGCGAGCGAATCCTGTGTCAAGGCTTGGTCAGAACGACGTATACGTATTGTCGAAGGCTTGGATTCGCCGACACCTTCTCCTCCGAGTAGCTCACTGTGAACCTGATAGGGGACGGACAAGGGCTGCTTGAACCACGACAATGAGGCGACCCGCGTCCTACGCATTTCCTGTCGAACTCCAAACTTTCGCTATTTGCACCTGTACGGATCGCCTCAATTATCTCTACACGGACGCGCGGATGATGGATGAGCTTTTCTGCCGAGTGCAGGCGCCGTAGACAGAAGGGTGGGGTTCCAAGTCTTCGACTCATGCAGTGTCGCAACACTCAAGTCCTCACCTCTTGTCCGGCGCACCTCGTCTCGTCTCACGTTCAGCCTGTTTCATCTGGTGTTGACGGCCGGAACGGCTCGCAGTCAGAGTGAACATAGGCTGCTGCTCGGCGTAGAGAAATGTTAGACAACGCAGGTGAGGAGCAGTGTTCGTACCTATATGCGTCCTCGCTCCTGTTCCTCCTCACGTTGACGCCGCGCTGCGTCCTCACGTCGCTTCTTCGCCATACTTCGGGCCTCCTCTTTACGCTCTCTGAGCCTCTGGACGTGATGGTGGAGTCCGCCGATGAGATCGTGCCAACTCTTGCACTTCCCCTGGTGGACGCCGAGGCGTTCAAACATCTTCCCACATCCGTTGCAAGCCGTCTTAACCATAACGAGGGGGATGAGTATGATGAGCGTTGCGATAGGTCACAGACCCACCGTCACCATTGATGCTGTCACAGGCGGCACATTAGGAGCGTTTACCATACCATATATAGCGATTGCTGGGGCGCCTCCAGCACTTCCGCCAAAATCATGCAATACTTCAAATCACCAACTGGCCCGCAATACACACCAAAATGATATCAATCCAAGATGTGTACTATGTATGTATGCTACAGCTACAAGAACATGATTATGACATACTTACTAGAAGTAAGGCGTCAGGCGTCTGACTGCAACTCTCACCGTCGCGGCTTTTCGGTGTTCACTCCTCCGAGTCGCCAGCACCTGAGGCATGAGGCTCCGAGACCTGGACTTCCTGACCCTTCAGCTTCAGCTTCTTCTCCACCCACGCCGGAGCGTCTGCGACCGCGTCATACGGCCGGACCTTGTACGCCATCAGGTACCCCTGCAGCGTCGCCATCGAGAACGCATGTGGCGGGATGATGTCCGCGAACCGCTCCGCCAGCGCCGCCGCCTTCTTGCGCGAGAGCTGCGCGCCCGAGGTGTGCAGCGCGCCGGCGTACGCACTCGATATGCCTGCGGGGAGAGAGGGCGGCGTCGGAGCTTTACTAGACCCGTCAGAGCTGGAAAGAGCGGAGGAGACGGGCGACTGCGCGCGCGAGCTGTACCCCGAGTCACGCTCGAGCTTCCCCGCCTTCTCGTCCGCGTCCTTCTCGTCCTCGGCTTCGTCCGCGGAAGGCTCCTCGGAAGTCACCGTGTAGAACCGCTTGAAGAGCTCCGTGGCCTGGTACCTGCTCGCGAGCTGGAACTCGATGTGCAGGTCGAGCCGTCCCGGCCGGAGCAGCGCGGGGTCCAACGCCGAGTAGTCGTTCGTCGTCGCGAACAGGATCCTGCCCTCCTGCGCTGCGATTCCGTCGAGCGCGTTCAGGAGCCCGCTCAGGGTTACGCCGTGGAAGAGCATGCCCCCATCGTCCTTGCCGGTACCCTTCTCGCCTTGAGGACGGTCTCCGTTGTGGTGAGTGGGCGCCCTGGCTTGCGCCTCAGGGTCGGCGATGTCGCGCTTCATCCCGTGCGTGAAGGCAGCGTCGATGTCCTCTATGAGCACGATGCATGACACGGGGAGTCTCGAGATGAGGGCCTTGAGGCTGTTGTCGTCGAGGCTCGCGACCGTAAGCGAGAGAATGTAGACGTTGAGGTCGAGCTCGCCGGCGATGCTGTGGATCATCGACGTCTTTCCCGCTCCGGGGGCTCCGTAGAGGAGGTAGCCTCTTCGATGCGGGATGCCTGGATTGTGGGTGATTAGAGATTGGTTCGCGCAGACAACTACGGAATGCGCACCTCGATCAGCATACCACTTCTTGCTCTTCAGGAAGTCCCTCGCGTCGTCCAGTACGAGCTCCATCACGCCTGGATCGAGGATGACGGAGGAGCAGGGCCGCTTCTCTTGCGTCGCCACTTGTATCCAAGATTCCGCACTAGCTCGCCAAACGACGGACGGCAATGAGCGATGTGACATGTTGAAATGTGGTTGTGTCGCTCTCACCTCTCTGCAACGTAAACGGAAACAAGGTGTTCACTCGCCAACTTGTACATAGTCCGTGCCTCGATGATCAGATCACGCAAAAGTTGCGTGTCACGCGTGAGCATCCTGTGAGTACGCACATACACATAGATAAGTCACAATGAAGCGTGAAGGTCGCCGATATTGCGAGTAGAGTGCAGATGCGTACCGGAGATGAAGGATTTCCCTAGGTCGTCGATAGCCTCCTTCGTTCAGACGCTCCCGGTTGACGAGGATATATCGGCCCTTGTACCACGTCGAATATGTTCGCTCGAGTGAAGGATAGAGTGACACATGGGCGGATTCGTCCCACTGATGCTCACCGAGGTCGTCGTGCTTCGTATGATCGAAATCATAGTAGGCCGACGTCACTTCAACATTACGTGCCGAGTCTGATAGAACAAGCATGACAGTCGTTCGTCAGCACGCCTCATCAGAGTGTAATGGAACGGACGCACGGAAGACTTTCTGCTGCGATAGCCAATACAGAAGCCAAACTGAGGGATACGATTGTGAGCAACAAGGTCGCGCTGGAATACGAGAGAATGCGACCCACCTGTACAGTCCTCCCCGATCTCAAAGCTGACAGTCACCCAGAAAAAGTCGACGACCTTCGTCCACGCCTGTCCGGAGAACCGGCGACAAGTCTCGAAGAACGCGCCGATGAGCAGCAGCTTGATCCAGTCCCGCACCGCAGAGGTCCCCAGCAGGAGCAGGAGTAGTTGAGGGAGCGACAGGTTTGACGCAGCGGCGCCGCCTACTGACGCGGGCAAGCTTGCACTGGACGTTTGTGTCGCGGACGCCGCGGGATGAGGACATGCAGCGCCAGCATCAGCCGAGGGGAGGCCGGCCTCCCCGCCCGACTGGATCACGGAGAGGACGGTTTGGAGGACTTGGGCGGCGTCCATGCTGCGGGTCTTGCAGCTTGAGGTGCTGAACGCCGCATCGAGACCCTTATATGCAGCAAGCCGTTTCAGCAAGCGACGCGACTTGCCATAAGTGGAGTCCATCATCCTAGTCATCCCCGTAAGTACGACGGAGCCGCCGGATCCTGCATCGATTGCCCGCATCGCACGACGCAGGTTGGGTCGCGCGCACCACAACTTGCCGCTTCCGAAGGGTTCTGTGGAAATATTATCATATGCGCACAGCCTTCGGAGACCGGGTGAATGGATTCACGTACCGCGTACCCCATCCGTTCAGAAAACCTCGCGGACATGCTGCTTATCCTTGACTTTGACGGAAGTAAATAACATCGCCGGCGAAGCTCCCAATCAGAGCCTGTCACAGTGCTCAGGGTCGTTCAAGCCGCAGACATGAGGCAATTTCGAGGCGCGGATTGCAATGATTCGAGCCTCGGTACGCGGACGCGCTGACTCGACCAAGAGGCCGCGAGGCGATGGAATCGATTAATATTGCGTTTTCCTGTGATGGCTGAATCGTGTCGCGAGGCGGCGAGACTGGCCTCTTGTCCACAGTCACGTCTCATCCTGAGCTGTCAGGGATTCGAGCGCGAGGTCGCGGTCGTTGTTGGGGCAACTCGCCAGTAAGCATGCCTTGCACTCTGCAGATGAGCTGCGAAGCCTGGAACTTGGAAGATTTGCGGTACTCCAACGGTCACCGGTGAACCAGGATCGAACCCGCGATGAGATCAAGACCCAGGCCGCGAGGCGGGGAACGTGTTCTCCAGGTGTTGCAACATAAGTACATAGCGTACACTCACCTCTGAATCTGCTCTCATCTCGCCCCACATCCGCTGCCTGCTGTCCTTCCCCGATGCGCTCGATTCCAATCGTTGGACCTCTCAGCTACTCTCAAAGCACGCTTCAACGATCCCCCGACATCTAGGATTGCGGTGATTGAAGCGACGTTAAGATAACGGGAGGATGGTGGTGGAGGGAGATCGTATGCATGGGTTGAACTTACGGTGAGCGACTCATTTCATCGCTTTCGACAATGTGCCATGTGCATTCGCACGCCCTCCAACGATCTCACTACCCATGTTCCCTATCTCTGAATGTCTTCCGATGGAATCCTCGGCGAGGTCATAGGATGTTTAGACGGAGAGACGGTGCGTAGATGGATGTCGGAACTTCCAAGACTACCCGCCTACCACCGACCCTTCATCCGGCGACCGGCCCCGACGCATGCACAGAACACTCACGTCGATGACGAGCGAACGTGTTGATTTGTTTCTGGGAAGCCGCGCTTCTCCAACGAGCGCGAGAGGATCTAAGTGACACATAAAGAGAGAGCAGTGATCGGACGGATGGATGCTATGGTAGAAGTACACTGCATGCAACAACGGTATGGGGGCACTGGGCAGCGAACGACAGCTGAGAGGATGGTGGTAAGTACTGTTGATACCCTTTTGACAACCAACGGGGACAACACGAGGAAGAGGAAGCACCAAGAACACGAACGTGGTGGACCGGAGCACAGGTGTTAAAATGGGGGTAGCGATACAGTACACTCCAATGATCGTGACGCTGCGGAGCAGACAGGGAAACGAGCGGACCTAGGATCTCGAGAGACAAGCAGGGAAGAGGACATGAGGGGCACTGGGGGCATAGAGTGTTCGTGCAGAAGGAAGGGGTGTCGCGGTGGCCAGCGCGGCGGCGTTAGAGTGGTGGCCCAAACCGACATCGAGTTAAGCGACACGGTATGCGGGGACAAGCGGGGGCGCGACGATGTGGGCAACGGACATACGAGCACCGCGGTTCGTAAGCGGGCTGCCGGGGACACCGGGCGCTGGGGCCAAGCTCGACCACGAGTAGAGCCTGGGCGTCACGGACGGCGGAGGAGAAGGAGATGCGAAGAGCGGGGTGTTCTGGGCAGGAGGCGTGGAAGGACGCGCGGGCGTGGAAGGGATGGGAATCGCACGAGAGAGCGCGACCGGCTCGGGGGAGGGAGTGCGCGACTCCTCCTGGGGCAAGTCGAGATAGGTCGGGATACGCTCCCTCACCGTCGGGCGTGGCTCCTGTTGATTGCGACGCTCGCGCCCCTGCGGGTTCTCCATGTTCTCCATGAGCGAGAGGTAGTATAGCACGCGTTCCTGGCTCGGTAAGTCACGTCCCGCCTCAATCTCTGCGTCCAGGACGGCATTGCGTGGGGAGGGATCATCGAGAGCGCGCATTCCACTCGCCCTCAAGATCTCCCTTCTAGCCTCGCTCGCGGTGTCTGGTGCATCCGCGTCGACCACTTCCATGGGGGTGCCGCGGCCGCTGGAGGAAGCCTCGCTCGAGCTGCTGACGTCCACGTCAACCACGGCGCTCGGTTGAGCGCGATCGGCAGGGAGCTGGATGCGGTCTGCGGGGTCAATGAAGGCCTCATAGACGGCGTCGTCGTTCTCAAAGAACTCGTCGGAATCCGGGTCGAACGCGTTCCAGTAGGTCCACTTCTCGTACGTCGGCTGCTGAGGCTCGGGCTCGACGCGGACGGCCGGAGAGCGTGCGGAGAAAAGAGGGCGGCCCATTTGTGCGGTAGTGGTACAAGAAAGATTAGGGTGCTGAGGACAGCTTTTGAGATGGGTATGATGTAGAAGGGGTATGTATGCGGAGACGCGGAGGAGGACGAGGAGGAAGAGGATGAAGTCAGCTTCGTCTGCGATCGCGACGCGGCTCCCGCTTCTTCAGGGCAGGCTGCACTGCCACTGCGCTTTCCCCTTCACATGATCAATCTGCCCCGGACCAAGGGAGGCTCTGCGCCTTTAGTGCGGCCCCGCATAGACAACCTGCCTCATGTTATGATGTTCGACAACTGTGGCTATACCAGATACTGCTATGCTGCATCGCCCTCTGCTGTATCTCAAGCCTCAAATTCCAACAAGGCGTCAGAACACCCAGGCAGAAGACGCTCTTCGTCCGTGTTCACGAAGAAGGGTTGAACCGGGGATGTCGATGAGGACCAGATTCATGGATAGAGGGATAGGTCTATTCATGTTTCGAGATGGACATAACAAGCCACCGAGAAGCAAGGTCAGTCTCTATGGGGCCAGCAGCACTCGTTCATCATGATCAAGAAGAAGTCGGAGGACATCTTGTCCAGGTACTGCTGCTTCTCAGCACCGGTCTCATTACGACAACAAATCCCCAATGCCTGCTCACTTTCTCAAAAATCAATGTCAAGTTCAGATATCCTCCTCCGTGCTACTTCTTGTCCCATGCAACCGTGGATTCTCCTACACCCCTATTCCTTGCGCCAGTGGACTCGCCTTCAAGCATGTATATCTTGGTATGAGGGAGAATACTGTACCGTGTACCACTTGTACGTCCCACTGCACGTTTCAAGGTGTGTATCGAGTCCGATCTCGTGCAAGTTGACGGTCGAGGTCTAGGTCGAGTCGTCGACCGTCATATTCGCACATCTTCGTATACTTTCAATGTAAGCTACATACTATCATCACTCGCAGTGCCGTCTTACGCTCCCATCTAGATCTTCCACCTTCCACCTTCCGATTATCTGTCATCGCCCTTACTATTCTGGAGATCCTTCACTGTGACTCATTTGTTCCCTATTATTGCGCATCTATCTGGTCCCCGCGCCGCCCGAGTCGACACCGACCGCAGGAGATCCGCGCAGGGCTCCAAGCTGACACAGTAATGTGCCAACTGCTTCGCACACGCGATTACCCATGCCAACGGCATTCACTTCATGAAAACAGGCCCTCGACATGTCTGTTGCGTCGATTCTCGGAACTTTTGATCACTTGCGTACGTTCCGTCTGTGTTGCGAATTTGTCCGCTCGTAATCCGAACTCTCATTCTTATTCTGTCCCTGGACTAGTGAATATTGAATCTCCGGAACCTAGTATCGTAGATAGCGGTCTGCTGTCCGTTCACGCAACTCATGTGAAGTCTCAACAAGGCTCACCTCGCGCCACTGATGGACGACATTCGGCACACCGGGCCGGGCGCAGAATGTTATCCCAATTTCTCGCCAGGTTCTCTTACCGGCCAGTCCAAAGAAGTCCAAAGAAATCAACATACTTACGCTCACTTCAGGAAGAGCCTTGAAACCCGCTCTGCCGGCGACGTTGAGGTAGTCAGACAGCGCAACTGGCAGAACGTGGATTCTGCATTCAATCTGCAATCGTACCTGAGCTCCTTACGGCGACGAACCCATGACTTCCGTTTGCTAATCTTTCCGGCACATAGCTCGGCTATCTGCTTTCCAAACGCCCCGTCATAGCGCGCGCCATATATACTGTGGGGGTGGGGTCCGGGGCCGTGAGGGACTGCAGCCGACCTCCGCGGCCGATGTTATAAAGTCGCGACGTTGGTTCCCAGCACCCACGACAGCCCACGACCTCCCGAGTCCCCACGCTCCTGCTCCTGCTCCTGGGTATTGCCCTTCTCCATTCAGTCGCACTCTCGTCGCGATCGGTCCCGCCATGTCCGCACACACAGACCCCGAGAAGGCGCAAGCGAAGGCCGGTACCGCGTCGACGTACTCGGACGAGAAGGGGCGGGCGTCCCAAACAGAGCGCGCGTCGCCGGACAACCAGGAGGAGAAGCTCGAGCACCCGCTGTACAACGCGCACATAGATGTGAGCGGGGTCGACGAGAAGAAGCTGCTCCGCAAGCTCGACTTGTACCTCGTGCCGTGGCTCTCCTTCCTGTATCTGCTCAGTTTCTTGGACCGGACGAGCATAGGGAATGCAAAGGTGTGTAGCGATTCGTGAGCGTACGGGCGGACAGCTGAGTGCTTGCCTGCAGCTTTATCACCTCGAGCAAGACCTGCATATCACGGACCAGCAGTACCTCATCGCGCTCACGATATTCTTCTTCTCCTACGCCATCTTCGAGGTGAGTGCCCATATAACATCCCGTTTTTCCGAATGCACCTGACAGCACCGCTGCAGGTGCCGTCCAATGTATTCCTCAAACGACTACGCCCCTCAATATGGCTCTCGCTCCTCATGCTCCTGTGGGGCGTCATGATGGTACGCCGGCGAACCTTGCCCGCTTTCTGCCTTGTTCATGTTCCGACACGTCCCACCTCTAGACCGTGCAAGGCTTGGTGCACAACTACAGCGGCCTCCTCGGTGAGTTCCCAACCCTGTTCCGACCTCTCCCCATTCGATCTCGCCACCTTCGGACTGCTCGACCGATCCATATTTATAAACTGCGTCGTTCTGACGTTCGCTATCGCGCACAGGCATGCGGTGGCTGCTCGGCATGTTCGAAGCCGGCCTGTTCCCGGGCGTGAACTACTACCTCTCCTGGTGAGTGCCTTGCATGATACTCCGTCGCGTGAGCTCCGCGGCGTTCTCTCGCACATATGTACGGTGGCTCACCATTCAACGAACACAGCTGGTACAAACGCTCAGAGTTCGGCATCCGCGCCGCGCTGTTCTTCTCTGCGGCGACCGTATCCGGCGCCTTCGGAGGACTGCTCGCGGTGCGTCCTTCCCGGGCTTCGCGTCTTCTGCTTCGCGGCTGACCGAGCACGCCGCTCTTCGCGTCGGTCCGGTCCGCGCACATCATGACATTGATTCCCCCCGTTCTGGCTGCGGCAGGCCGCGATTTCGAACATGGAGGGCGTCGGGGGCAAGCCCGCGTGGGCGTGGATCTTCATCATCGAGGGCCTCATCACCGTCGTCGCGGGCGTGATGTCCTTCTGGATCATCCAGGACTTCCCGGACACGGCCAAGTTCCTCAACGAGGCCGAGCGCACCGTCATCATCCGCCGGCTGCAGTCGGACAACCAGTTCAGTGCGGCGGGCGAGGAACTCAAGTGGCACTACATCTGGCGCAGTCTGCTCGACTGGAAGACCTGGGTCGGAAGTGCGTCTCTTCTGTCCGAGATCCAGGGGCGGGTTGCTGAGGGATATGACAGTGCTGTTGTACATGGGCGCTGACGGGCCGCTGTACGCGTTCTCGCTCTTCTTGCCAAGTATCATCAACCAACTCGGTGAGTAGCACTACAAGCGAGGGTCTCTTCCATCTGTCGCTGACGTTTCTGTCCAGGGTATCGCGCGACCCCCGCGAACCTGCTGAGCGTGCCTGTCTACGTCGTTGCCTGCATCGTCACCTGTGTAGTCGGCTTCACCGCGGACCGGTATGGCAACCGAGGATACTTGTGCATGTGCGTTCCCGCTGCTTCCAAGCATCTGAAAAGTACTGAACTCGAATGATACAGGGGGTGTTTCGTCGTCGGCCTGGCGGGCTACATCATCCTGATCGCCTCCCGCAACGCGACGCTGTCGTACATCGCCGTGTACCTCGCGGCGTGCGGCATCTACCCCAGCATCCCGAACATCATCGCGTGGGTGTCGAACAACGTCGAGGGCTCGTACAAGCGCAGTGTGTCCCTCGCAATGGTGATCAGCTTCGGCAACATCAACGGCGCCGTCTCGTCCAACGTCGTGAGTGTCTCTGCCGTCCCCGTCCACTTCCCAAAGTGTTCCTAGCTGTAACTCACCTCCACAGTACCGCCAACGCGACGCGCCGTGGTACAGCCTCGGGCACGGCATCGTGCTGATGTACATCGCCATCGGGCTCGTCATGGCGGTCATCTACCACCTCGCGCTGCGTCGCGAGAATGCGAGGCGCGAGCGGGGCGAGCGCGACGAAATTATCACCGGCGTCAACGATGGGCGGACAGAGCTCGCGAAGAACGGGACGTACGCCAGCGTCGCTGAAGCGAAGCAGGACAGGGGAGACGAGTGGAGCGGGTACCGCTACACCCTATAGGGCGGTACCCCACAGGCAGCGGAAGCGGGAGCGCTGCATTATTGTGCGTTGTGGTCTGACGAAAACTGCGACGAGTCATGATGTCGAGCGTACTGCTCGTGGATGTGTATTATATTACGCTATGTGTATAGATAGTCCCTTGAACGTTGCGTGACCTGCTCGACAAGCCGCTAGGCGTTTTACGGCGTGTAGCTATAAGGCAGGCTCTACTTCTTACCTTGGTGCGCTTAGAGCACAATATCTATCATCGTCCACGACTGCAATAGCGCAACCATCGTCTTCAGTATGCGCACGGTACACGACCATTAGAAGGTCGTCATGAAGAGCACTCACAGCCGGGGAAACCGAGTAATACCCATACTCGGCCCTGAACGCGTCCAAGTCGCCGGTGATCTGGAAGGAGTTGGGGCCGCCATTGTTGTACAGGATAGTGAGTTGTGTGTTGATCGACCCGTCCGAGTTCGTCCACGCCGGGAGGATCCGATTCGACTCGACCGCACTGAAGGTCCACATCGCGGACTCGGTGGGGAGGACGGAGCTTTTGAAGGAGCTCGGGCCGCTCTGCGCGGGGCCTTGTTGCGCTGTGTGCATGCGTCCAGAGCGCGCGGTGAACATCAAGCGGAATTAGGAGGGCGCACTGCACGATCGACGCGGGACATACATTCTACAGTCCCGGCCATGACCGCGTAGTTGTACGACCCGCTGGTCATGTCCGCGCTCGTGGCCAAGGGGCCTTTTGATGCTCCAAGGTACGGGTAGGCCGCAAGCCCGTTCTGGCATAGGGGAGCTGACATGTCAGCGCACGGCGCAAACAAAGAAACTTGAGAGACGCACCGGGGTCTCGATGTGGAAGATGCTGCCCGGGGAGATGTCTTCATCGCAGCCACCGATGGTGATGGTGAGTGCCTCCTCGAGTTCCGTCGTGAACTGGTACATCCCGTCATAGGTGTCCTTCCCCAGGAAGCCGGGGCCCGAACTCGCATCTTGGAATATGATAGCAATGACCCCCTGGCGCCGCGGGATCGGGCATGGAGTGGAAGACTGGCGTGCACGGAGGCCGCGGGCGTTGCGAGAGGGGGAGTAGTACTTGCGCGGGCGGTTCGGGGAGAGCCCGCGGGCCAGGCGTTGCGCGTTGGTCTCGCTGCGGGCCGAGAGGGAGGGAAGGGCCTCGGATTGCAACTTTGAGAGGTCACGGAGAACGGGATCGAGGGGCAGGTCTAAAGGAGATGGTGTCGTGCGCGATGCATGCAGAGGAAGGAGGGCATTTGTTGTAGATACCCCTGAGAGAAACAGGAGCAGCCCGGCAACTGAAGTGAGGGCAGTGAGGAAACGACGGTACATGTTGGAAAACCGAGTGTGGTCCTTGTAAGACGTGAGGACCAAAGGGAGAAGCACCTCGGGGAGGTGGACGATACCGACCTCGAGTAAGTATTTGTGTGCGCAGGCGGCGTCCGCTGCACAGGCACAACTTGTCGAGGCAGAGGCAGCTCTAGAGTCTTTCAACCTACCGAAATTTGTGGCGCTGGTCTGGAACTGCAGTAAGTAATGTTTCAGCCCGCATTCGAGGATATTGCATGATAAAGAACGATCGACTATCAGCGACTACATTCTTTCCACTTATCATGGTCAGCTACGGAGACTAAGCATACTTATTGGCCTGAAGTCTTATGAAGCTAGCGTCCGTTCCTGATCAAGCCGCTGCCATTCTGAATGTCGGTTCCGCGACACGAGCCGGCGCGCGTCTACATACTCGATTTGCGGGATCTAATCTTATCACCAGGCCTAGGACATTTCTACATAGATCGTGGACTCGAAAGATCTGCCAGGATTCTGACTTGCTTGCATGCCAGGACGCCCCTGCATGTTCACCCAGTTGCTGCAAGTGTCCGCTTGGATAAGATGTCAGGCCTGAGCTACCACACGGTGGCAAACAATGCTATGGGCCTCTAATATCTATCATGCGAAGACCACAAGGCCAACTCCAACAGCCCCAGCAAGCGCACCGGCGGAGATCGCGAAGCCTGGGGGGCTACCATTCGGGTCGCTTGGGGGACTAGCAGTGGGGCTGCTGCTCCCACTCTGGCTGGTCGCGCTAGCACTCTCTGTCGAGGAGCTGCTCACCGAGAGAGTGAAAGCGGGAAGTGCCCGCCCTACGTTCTTGCACGCGCTCTCGTAGTCTGCGAGCACATCCGCAGTGAGAGTGTGAGAGGGAGGAAGGTTGATGGATGAGTGTGAGTAGTACGCACCACGGAGCTGGACCGCCAGCTCGTTCTCGCGTGAGCTGTCCGCGCCGACCGTGCAGTCAAGGCAGTTCGTGAGGGTGCGGTGGAGGGTGTCTCCGCAGAAGCATGCGAGGTAGTCTGCGTTTGCGGTGGTGGGATCGAACGTGTGACACGTGTCAGAGAGCTACAGTCAAGTGAGCAGTTAGCATGGCCTAGCTTCCGACTGATTGTGATGCGCAAGGGAAGAGCAAGGCCGCATACCTTGTTGGATCCGGAACATGTTTCCTCGCACTGCGCGGTAGCACAAACGGTACAATCAGCAACGTTGTGAGCTACTCCTCTAGCATGCGGCGTACTGCTGATGGTACGTTCTCCACTGTGCTGACATATTCCCGCTTGACGAGGAGGGAGTCAGCTGGAGAGGAGGTGCTCGCTGCAGCTGTAGATTACCCCCCAACACGGAATGAGTATCCCTGAGAGATATGATAAGATAGGCCACCGACCTTGACCGGCGAGGAGGGTAGCAACAGCGAGGAAAGACGTGAGCATCGTGTCCGGTGAGGATTTGCAGATGTGAAGCGGATTTGGACTCGGAATGGTGTTCTGATGAAAACAATGGAGTCTTCCATTGCAGAAAGGTTATATACATCTGCAGTGGGTATGGAGGCGGCACTGTTAGCCAGCTTGCCCGGCTTGGCACGTTTCGCGCCCGGAGTACGGTCACCATCGGACCCTTACGCAACGAGGTAGCTAACGTCTTCGTGAGCACGGGGATGCTGTGTGATCTGAATGTGAGCGCTCAACACACTGC
Organism: Daedaleopsis nitida; assembly: GCA_022606115.1. Classification (NCBI taxonomy): domain Eukaryota; kingdom Fungi; phylum Basidiomycota; class Agaricomycetes; order Polyporales; family Polyporaceae; genus Daedaleopsis; species Daedaleopsis nitida. The sequence goes on from JABYQM010000013.1 coordinate 153,552, forward strand.
TCAGAGTACTATGTAGTCACCGCTCGGGTTGATCGCCAGCGGCCAGCACGCCTGCGAATATTGCACACGATGTGTGGCTGTACCTATGTAAACGGATCGACGGACGAGTGGACGCCAATCTTGAACACAGTGACAACGAGTAATGGGTGGCACCAGTACATGAGAGTAGAGACATTCTGGAGCAGAGTGCCGCCGCCATCAAGCATGACGTAGAGGTAGCGGCCTCGAACGCATCCGATGTGTAGGTGTGCGACGTGCCCGACAATGGATGTGTGATACATGCGTGGGCTGATCCATTAGGTATTCGGGTCGAGTCGCGCCGGTTCAAGTCCTCGCGGGAGTACCGCCGTGAGGGTCGAGCACTTTCACCGCTTGCACAGGACACATGGGAACGCCAATGGGTGATGATCTGCCAAGTATGAGGTGAGCGCTCACTATCTCCGGACCTTTCGCTGACCTGCAGATGTGCATTTGAAAAACGTTGAGCAGCCATGTCCGAGTCCTCGGAGAGAAGCATTGAGAAAGGCATTTGTCTCCGAGGTCGAACAATGTCGTCGGACTAAGCCAACTGGGAAGGAAGCCCTGCAATGAACAGTCAAGATGAGCAGAAAATGGGCGCGGATTCGCACGCACATGCAGAGGTAGCCGCGGATGCCGTAGCGGTCTGCGGTGAATTCTATTACACAGATGACAACACACGCGACGTGTGAACGGGTACGCTCAGCAGGTTCGCGGGGGTGACTGGTTGATAATACTGGGCAAGAGGAGAGAGAACGCATACAATGGCCGTGGCACAACAACACTGCGAGTCGTCAAGTTAAGATTCCGCCTGCACACCATTCCTTCGCGCACACCGTACTGCCCACCCAGGTCTTCCAGTCGCGCGGACTGTGCTAGACGTAGGCTCATTTGAGGTCCTCACCCGTCGCGCTGAACTGGTCGTCCGACTGCAGCTGGGGGATGACGACCGTGCGCTCGGGCGGCGGTTGGGAATCCAGCCGTGTCGGGGAAGTCTGGATGATCCAGCAAGACATCGCGCCCGCGACGATGGTGACAAGGCGATCGATGATGAATCTCCAAGCCTACGTAGGCTTGCCCCCTATCTCGTAATCTTCGAGATCGCGGCCTATCAGGCCAGAATCTGTGACCGCGAAAGGACGGAAGAAGAGAGTTGCGGCGAAAAGGTCAATGAACCAAGAGTCCGACAGAGGGCGGGGAGAGAACGGCTCACCGCGAGCATTCCGCCAAAGGCCCCGGACACAGTCGCTGCAGAGAAGAACACTGCTGCACGTATTCCGGGCTCGCACCGCTCAATTCAGCTACCCCGTAAGGAGTACATCAACCACAGACGGTGCGACGGGGAGGAACGTGCGAGTAACGCACCAGGAGAGATAGTAGTTAACGCAAGGGAACAGACCAGCGTCGAACGTGCCGAGCATAAAGCGTTTCGCTACGCATGCTGCATCATATCAGTGAGCCACAAGTTCAAGTCCGTCGAAGAGTGAGTTAAGGCAACGGGCGACGAGACTCACTCAGAAGGCCGCCGTTGTGCACCGTTCGGTGCATGCACCTAATGGAACGATCCCCGCCGACTCCAGCGCAAGGCAGCCATGGAGCCCGTCGTTAACACCGTGACGGTGTTGTGAGCGCACGGTGCGCTTCCGTTCTCTTCGTACCATTACCTTCTACTCGAGACTGCCGCCTCGTATCCTGGTTTCCTCTAGCATCTCTTCAGCCCAACCTACTCAATCCTGAGTAGCGGGCTTTGCAGAGGAAGCCGTATGGCAAAAAGAGAGAAATCGGAGATGGTGAACATGCAACATGGTCTGTGAGCGAGATGCGAGTCCGATACTATCGGACGGACAACTCCGGTCCAGGCCTGAGGCGCTGACGGAGCGCGACTGCCTCGGAAATTTGAAAACCTCCGCACGGTCTTGCTCTCCTCACTCTACACGTAGGTTGCACGTAGGTTCGTCGCAAACCCCTCACGGGAGAGGCGCAGCGCCGGAGGTTTCTGGTGCGAGACTAGCTCTACACCGCGACGGTCATCAATGGCAAATGCATCCACGACGAACAACTCATCCAGCCGCACATGATTGTCTTCGTCATCGACTCCATCGGCCGCGCACTCTCCGAAGTCCAACCGCTGCAGGCTCCGCGTAGTACATGAGTTGAGGGCGCACTGGACCCAGTGTGTAAACAGCCTCGAGGACCTCAATACGACGCCGGCGTTCATGACTCATCACTGTCCCGCAGAGCTGCGCTCGGAGGCAAGTGCACTGTCGTTCTCGTACATCTTCCCCCCACTTCACTACCGCTCAGAAAACCTCCTCCCCGCGCCCCGCACAGGTTCACTGCGCGATGGGCATCTCGCGCTCCGCGAGCATCATCTGCGCATAGTATACCTCGTCCCCGTACACGGCTTTGCCCCGCACGACGCACTCGACTTCGCTGCCGCCACATCTGCCCGAACCCGTCCTTCCGCTGCCAGCTCAACATCTACGCCGCCGGTGCGGAGGTGGCGGCAAGGACTCCTCTGCAAGCTCGACGTGTTATCCTCCGCTCCTGCCGCCCCTGCGCAGCACACACACACGAGCAGCCGGTAGCGCGCACACGTTCGATGTTCTGCTCGCCACCGTCCCGCTCGCCGCCGTCCCCGTGCGCGCACATTCAGCTCGCGGTCGCCGTACCTTCGACTTCACGTTGTAAACACTATGGTACGTATCCCGGCACTTACCTGGACTCACGGAGTGGTGCCTCTCACGTACACGCTGTCTCTGCTTCGTATGGAACATGAATCGGACATTCTATCGCAATCAAACATCGAACCTACAACGACTCTAGGCCCGGGTCGCCCGGACCAACGCTCTGCAGATGAAGTTTAACGTTGTCGTGGCGGCCAAGGTGAGCGCGCTCAGGACTGCAGTGGACGAAGGTCGCGTTCTTGGTCTATATATGAAAGCACCCGCGGACCAGCGACCAGGCCCCTTTCCCTTCATATCGAACCCCGTGTGCATCGTCTTCACTTCGAGTGAATATCATAGTATGTTCTTCGACAGTGACCCGGACTCACGGAGTGGTACCTCGCAGTCTAATTATCCGCTTCGTATGGGCCAGGAGTCGGACGTTCTATCGCGGTCGATCATCGTACCTGCCATTATGCTAGGCACGGGCCCTCAGGACCAACACGCTGAACATGAAGTTTAACGGTGTCGCGGGTCAACGTGTAAAGCTGGTTCACAAGGCATTTCAATACAGTACATATGTGTAGTACTAGCTGTTGTGGCGCCTTGAAGTCACACTGCAAACACGAATGAGGATGGAGTCGAGCCTCAAGGCCTCACGGTCTGGAGCCGGACTCAGCAGCGGTAACTTTTCAACCTGGGTTGTTCGAGCTGCGGTGTAATATGCCGGTTCAGTAGAGATGAGCAGTGTGAAGTGGTATTCAGAGAAGAATGTGACTGAGCGTGTTTCCCACTGTTCTGGCAAGTGTCCAAGCTATGTACCATAATCGCTTTTCATACTAGCTCACCTATCACGCTGATCAACACCGACTACCTACACACCACAGGCTCAGAGGTCAATCATTCCAGCCGTCCGGTCGACATCCTACTATAAATAATGTCGTGGTGACATTGAGTTCATGAACGCGAGTACCAAATGAACGCAAGAGCCTCCGTGTTCAATAGATACACACCAAACCTTGAAGTACAAGTACCGTACAGTCCTGCCGCACCGCGGTGCCTGTCTAGTAGCGCAGCTAGTGGAAGTCTATGCCACTGTATCGATCATCGGGCGTGGATAAGTACCCTCCAGATCGCTCAGACTCTGCCTCTCCAGCATGATTGTCACTGTTCACATCGAGATCATGGTCGCGATGCCCAATGGAGCCGAGGATGCTACGATCGACGAAGCTGGGTGTAGAAAGTTCCCGCGACTCCATATGCAGGGGGTCCTCTGTATTGACCCGTAATGTTCTACTACCTGCCTCTTGGAGGTGGAGAAGGAACCGGTTGACGAGAACGGCTGTGCATCTGCGGCAAGGTGTCAGTGATTATAGCAGGAAATGGAGGCACGATGTCCTTACGGGTCCGTGAAAATCACGATGTTGCTCCCGCCACCGTCTAAACTGCCAAAGGTCTGTTTGCATGGATGCGGGGTCGCTCAGAAGTTGAAACCGCTGATACTAGTAAGTTCCGGACTCACTGTTTGCAGGCTGAATGTGAGATGAAGAACGTTGAGTACGAGCAGGACTCTGCTCAATCGTTACTCGTCAGTTATGACCCATAGCAGTACTAGTATGCCGACAATGCGCACATGAAGTAGATGGTGCCTGTGCAAGCACAGATGGTGAGCCTGCAGCAATCAGATGAGAAACGTGGGACACACCATCGCGTACTAGTAATGTCTGCAGTGAGCGAGGTTTGATGATGCGTAGAAGCACATTGTCTCCGATACTCCCAACATCAGTGCTCCAGAGCATGATTCCGATCAGAAGTGCGTCGGCAAGAATCAGGCATCCTCTTGAAATGATTAACTCTATGGGTTAACCGTGCATGAGACTATGTCAGAACGATGCTCAGGCTTTAGTGTACGAACAGTACCTCTGCAGAGTGGGTCATCAGTCAATTGTCTGGCTTAAGAGATTGCACAAGCAGATCACGTACATCGCATCTTCACTTGGAGTAGGGATAACGCTAATCGTCCCCACGCAACCAAAAACGGGATCGATTGCGCCGCCAATATGAGCCAGCACATCGCTGGTCTGGGGTGCTATCGGCGTGAGCGTTGCATTCGTGTGGTCTCAGTATTCGGGTGACGAACGTACTACGTTGACGCCTACAGGAGCCAATGACAAGATGAATACGATGGTCATCCATACCCGAGATCGACTGAGTGCATATGCACGGAGTGCAGAGAATGCTGCGAGAGGTCACATTAGGTTGATATAGTGAATATGTGAGCCTTCGGTGTAGAGATCAAGAGAAGGCTCAGGCTGACCTGCCCATGGAAAATACTGAGACATCTGTACCGCAACTATCACTCGCAGTGTTTTTGCACAACTATGGGTGCCATCAGCGTGAGAGTGCTGTCGCAAGACTAGTCTAATGCAACACACCTCTGCAGAAGGCGGTGTTCAAGTTGTTCAGTAGCGGGTTGCACACTGACTTTCGGAAAGTTTACTCACGTTATCGGTAAATACAGGCAGATAGGCGGCGACGTTGATGAGGAAATAAGTGAGGGTGAGATACCTGCTGAGTAAGAACAGGATAGATGCGCCCGTGATCCTGCTTCTCCAAAAGTATTCTACCTCGCTTCCAAAGAGGACGATGAATTCATATATGAAAAATGCTATGAAGGATCGTGAATATATGCTACAGCAGATGGCACTCCTTCAAACGCACCTGCTGCTGCGAATTCACAAAAGGCATTGATTCGCCTGCAGATATGTAGAACCTTGCTTTAATGTGGGGGTGTTGGTCAGGGTGACATACAATACTCACAGCTCGTTGAAGTAGGCAGTAAGCTCGGCAACGTCAGAAAGATCGGAGAGGGACGACATTCGCACTCGAAGGAGCGAGAGATGTTTACCTGTTCCCATGTGACGTTCTGTATTTATTCCGCTCAGCGACACGAGAAATCATCAGCCAGGTTGCGCCAAGCGGGAGGAGAGCCACCGGCTCGGACGACATTGTCAGACTGTCAAGTTCGAGTAAGATACTATCAAGTGTCCCCATGGTTTCTGAGCGACGCCGCCCGACTGCCACGAGGGACGAGAGTGGATCAAGGCCTACGACGTTCGGTGATAGATCTGAGGGACCAAGACACCATGAGGTATCAGTGCTCGCAACGCCTTCGTAGGCCAGTGCAGACAATAGATGCACTGCAACATTCAGAAGATGAACTACCATATGGAGTCGCGTCGAGGTCCGAACGCATCCGAACATTGAGTGGTATGACGACGGGGCAGCTCTTGAGTGATACCAATCGCTACAAGAGCCGCTGCCAATGGCTTCAGTAATGTTCTCTCGGATCATGATGATTTCAGGCAAGATACCGTCAACGTGCGCAGGTGGTTTCTTCAGAACTAGTAGTACCGTTCCAGCATCACCATATGGTCCGTTCTATGAGGGTGTGGCTTCGTGACAATTGCTGACGTCTTCCTGTGCTTTGAGTGACTGAGCGATGAACATATCGAGGCAGATGAGTGATGGCACTGAGTCTCAGGCGCAGAGGGATACGCTTTCGAGGTGACCGGGCTGCCTCTGATGGCAGACGGTCGTAGCACCATCTCTTCAAGTCTGGCTGTTTGATGACCTGTTTTCAGTACGCTGCCGACCACCCATCCTGAATTTCAAGTGAGGACGCGCATGTTCATGCGGTACTTTGCGATGAGGCTCTTCACCATGAATGCGAGGCGCAATCGACTAGCGTGCCGACCTATCAATCGACAGGAGTGGATGCGGCAGATACGACTCATCATCGAGTTGTGGCTTTCTATCTAGATGATGTCACAAACCATCTATATGGGCGTCGAGTTTGGACCACCTTCCAATAACCGCTGTATGCTTGGATGTCCCTGGCTCCTGCAGAGGTGATAAAAGGTGGAATGCATATCTATGCCACAAGTAAAAGTCAGCTTCTACGCCCGTGTGTGTTACAATTATGCAAGGATGCGGTAAGTGAATGAGATAGTCAGCAGCAGTACCATGACAGCACAGCATGAACCTCAACGAGCGACAACCGTGCCGCATGCGCGGTGACTCCGGTGAGCAGCCACACGATGTTCGTCATGGGCACCGTAGTACCCATCAGCTTCCCTTCTTGCGAGAACAGAACATGCCGTAGGTGTTGTGACAGCCCGGCCGTCAGAGGACAAAAGAGGAGGAACAAATCAAGAGTCGTAGAGACGCTCACCAATTGTCGAAACATGTCCACAACCAGCTCGAGCGGCACGTCCTTCCGCAACTACAAACCCTCCCAGTCCTCACCCGCGTCGTGAACGACGACGAGGTCGCTCGTGGGCTTCCTTACCCCAACCGCCGTCGGGCCATAGTCGCGGAACTCGCGCGGGCAGCTACGGGTACAGGCGTATCGCGATCTAGACCGAGTAGATGCTACCCTAGCCGAACGCATTCGCGACCCACTTGGACACCTTGAAGTTGTGACGACGATCGAGACTGCGGAGGAGATGAGCACGCGCGTCGAGTGAGATCAAGGAACGGATGGCACTCACTCGTCTTCCGTGTCACTCAGTCCAGCATGGCAGATGCATCCACTAACGCACCACACGGTGGGATTGTGGTCAGAACACTACACAAGGGCTTCGCTCGTGTGTCCGACCGAGCGGCCAAGCGAGCCACTAGTTCTGATTGTTAGCAAGAACATACCCCTGTGACAACGTATGAATTATGTCCCGGTATGAGGACGTACCAAGATGATGCCCCAGATGGTGATCAGGAGCGACAGCCGCTTGAGGAATATATTCCGAGATGACACCTGCAGCAAGCCGTTAGGCGCGTCTCTCACCGTACATCATACAAACGGGCCCACCTTGAATAACACGTACGGGAACAATGATGAGAGAAATTGTATTGCGAGCCCGTGATCTGCAAAATCACTTGGAGGTGGTATAGCTGTGATTGTTAGCCGTTCCATGAGCATGCACTCACAACGCCGTAGGAACCGCGCGACGCACCAGGCTGGCGCTCCAATGCTCGTCCGGTGGAAGAATTTGAGCAGGTATCGCCAGGCGGAAGTCGAGCTTGCGCAGCAGCTTCCTCACCCCGCGGGCATGTGCATATAAGTATGTATGCTCTCCCATACCCTGCGAGATGCACCACGACCATCAGGGCGACTCCCATGTCAAACACGGAGTCCTCGAAGTCCAACGGGTTCATGGCATGGCAAGCTTTCAAGCTCGAGTGTCGGTGTCTGTGCAGTCCCAGACAGACTCTCGCTCAGAGGTGTTACCCTTGACGAGACAGTAATCGATAGCAATCGATTCATCGCCGTGGCTAGTAGCACATATGTGGTCACTAGGAGAGCTTGCGACGAAGGATCCTAACCATCCTGCGTTTTCCAAGTGATTCTCGTCGGCGCTCCGGTAGACCAGACCAATTAGGTCCACGTATCGCCGGAGCCCATGATGTGGGCAGGTGACTCGCACTATGGGCGAAGAGTCGATCATAAGGCGCGACAGCATAGCTGTATGAACACGGAGGTGCGTTCGGGAACACCGATTTCATAGATGCCTCCTTTTGCCTAGAACACCAACCGGTCACGCAGTAACAGAACGAGCAAGACACGATTCAAGGTAATCGAGTGAGTACAACGCACCTATCAACCCAGGAATACACCAAGGACTTAGGTACATTGCCGACATAGTTTTGAATGGATCACATACAGGCCGGGCATCTTACACCTGCTAGCGCCGCACACAAGAGCTTCAGCAGAACGGTTGATTAATCACTTCCTTTCCAAGCAGCAAAGCCGAACAAGAATGCAAACAGACACCGTACCTATACACAGGACACCACCCGCTACTGGGTCTTCTTCGAGCCCGCTACAGACATCTTCCTATCCGACTCCCAGTCATTCCTCCACCGCCAATACTGAGCTTCGGTTCCAGCGTCGGACCACACAGCCCAGCCGTCGCGCAGTCTGAACCATGTACTGACCGAGTTCTTGAGCAATGCCGTGCGCAGTCTCCCGAGAAGGGAGTCCTGCCAACGCGTGGGGATGTACTCCGTCAGGACGTAGTAGCTGGATCCGAAGAGGACGCCGATACCAAAGCCCCATAACACTTGCGGGATGGAGTGGTATGAAAGGTAGTAGCTACGGCGCGGACGTCTTGAGGAGGATATCTTGGGGATGGAGGAAGGACATACCGAGAGAACGCTACCGCGCCCGACAGGGTGACGATGCAGACGAGCAGCAGGATATCCCGCACATGGTCGAGCAGAGGAAAGCCAGTCGAGACGAAGCGATGGCGGAGGGAGAAGTGGAGGACGAGGAAGCTTGCAAAGTACCCCATCCACTGGCTGTGCGACGAGGGGAAGCCGAACCCGTCACCCAGCTCCGCTGCAACAGCTCGTCCATATGCCCGCGTGCGCAACAGAAGAACCGGACACTCACTGGTAGGACGCTCTTGCTGGATGATGTGCTTGAGCACGTAGTTGAATGTCTCACACAGCATTTGCCCCGCCCACATCTCGAGAAAGACGAGCTCGCGTGTCCATACCGTCAATGCTGCATAGGCTGGCTGCGAGTCATGTCAGCAGTGCACTGGGCGCGTGAGGAAATGACATAACCCACATTGAGCAGTATGGGGGTCAGCGTGAGCAACGCAAGCACTTGCGCGAGCGTGGATGATTCGTCGTCTGCAGTTCAACACACTATTAACGCAATGCACTTAGTGGTAGTTCATGCACATCTGGAGAGCACGTACATAGCACATGAGTCACATCCAGTGCGGCTTTTGAGACAACAGCAGGTTCTGACATAGTCACGACAGACGCGAGTTGTTGTAACTTGTCAAATTGTAGCAGGCTGCAGGATGGTCGAGTTGTTGGCAGGTCCATAGGGAGAATCGGACTGTATGGATGCTCATACCACATGTTAATATGGATCGGTGGCGTAGTTGGTTATCGCATCTGTCTAACACACAGAAGGTCCTCAGTTCGATCCTGGGCCGACTCATATTTTGGGCAAAGTTCATCTTTTTTGGGGGTTGTATGGTGCCTTGGACTGGTTGTTCTCCATGGTGTCACTAGGGTCGTTGTAAGCCCTACACATGGAACGTGCGCCGGAGGGTGTGGTAACGAGAGTACTCTTATTCTGAGAATGTGACAATTTGAACGATATACTTACTTAGACTCTTATTCAGCTTTTACTCACTTGCCTTGCAACCCCTGAACTTGAGGGACCACACGAGTCTCCGCAGCGGGCTGGGTCGGTGCATCGACATTTGCGATTCATCCCAGGCATGACTGATTATTTACATTGGTGGCACGAAAGGGGAGCTACCTCCAACCGAGGCACCAATGCCAGCGACCCCTCTACCATGTCCCTCAAATCTTGCTCGCACATCGTCAGACACTCCCCCTGAGGCGCGAGAGACACTCGGACGTTTCTCATGCCCCGTATCCTCGCGACCGGTTCCAATGCTTCGGCCAGCAGCCCCTCCTGCCCGACCGACGGGCCAACCCCGTAGAGGGATGCCACAAGCTCGCTCAACGTGCGCCGGAATCGCGAGTGGAGGATGGTGCAGAGATGGTGGAGCGTGTTGCCCAGCACGTCCGTCCTGCACTCGAAGCCCTCGACGCGGAGCGTCTCGAGGAACGGCGAGGAGACCGCGCCCATGACCCCGATCGCGGCGTCCAGAGGCGTGTACGACCCCTGGAGATGCAGCACGCGCAGAGCGGGGAACCCTCCGGCCAGAGCACCGCCGTCCTCGAACGTGCAGTCTGCAGGGGCGCACCCGGGCCGGAGGCGCACCGAGAGCGTCCGGAGGCGCGGAAGCGCAGCGAGCGAGCGGAGGAGAGACGAGTCGGACAGCACGTCCTGTGTCGGCTCGAGGACGTCGAGCGTCTCGAGCCGCGCGAAGCGGCGTATGGGGTGCAGCCACGGCTCCGGGATGCGACTCGTGCGCGTGCAGCGGAGGTACAACAGATTGGGTGCGTGCGCCGCGGCGGTCGCGAGGAGCGTCTCTACGAACGACTGATACTGATGCCCTCGGTCCACGGACGAACCGCCGGCGCGGGCGCTGGTGTGTGTGTGGGTGAATATGATGTGCAGAGATCGGAGCGAGGGCGAGAGAAGCGAGGAAAGCGGAAGCAAGGGGTCACAGTGCGCATCCTGATCCTCTTCGGGTACCTCTTGCACCCATCTTAATCTCGTAAGCCTTGGAGCGGCCGAGAGATGGGTTTGGTGATTGTCGCACAGCTGGTGTCCAAAGAGCACGGGAGGTGGGTAACCGTGAACGCGTTGACCGGGTTTATGTACCGCTCTAACATGTGCGAGATATCGCGCGCGTCTCTGTAACCTTTGTTCTTGACGGCGGGCGAGCGAGGAAAATCCCTGGAAAAGATCGGTTGTTGTGTCAGCGTACGACGTTCACGGCCAGAAAGCGAATCTCCATGCATGAATTCACCGATTGTGACGCCTCGGGCGGGGTGCTGACGCCCATGTCATATGCGTCTTTGAACTTTTCCAACGCAAAGATAGCCTCCAAGTCGTCGAGATCCCTCCATAACACGGAGATCGCGGGCTCGAAGAAAGCTCGGCACACGCGCGCGCATGTAGCGAGGGTTGCCTTGTTCACCGCTAGTCTTCGGCCTTGTTCGGTCATGTGCCCGTCTGCTGGTTCCAGCCGCTTAGATACGTCGTAGTCGAACCACATCCCTTCGGGGACTGCAAGCTGCTCGAAGATGGCATAGAGGATGTCTTCATGAAGTTGGACACAGGGGATATGGGTGTGAGGTGAATGGTCAGCGAGGGTGTCCATGCTGCGGGGTATCTGCTAGACAACAATGGATTCGCTTGCGGAACGGGCAGAGGCAAGTACACATTCAGCCACATACCTTCTACAGGGATTGACCTCAAGTGCCTGGTAGTGGATGAGTGTCTGTGGGTACCAGAGCTGCCCTTATGTATAGTGAGGTGGAGCATGCAGAGGCGCGGACATTGAAGGTTTGACATGTCCTGATTGAGGAAACCAAACTATAATAGTGGGTGAGTAGCGTCTCGGCATAGTCGGACTCGGAGTCGGTCGGGACACATGACATCTCCGCGTTACATCCAAACTGTATGACCGGCATACATGGATAGTGATTTGCACTTTGCGCGCTGATGGACTACCACTGCGCAGGAACTCTGCTAATCTTCAACGTTTGCATTTGCATCAGGATATTGAGAGTAGTGTGGAAGAAGGAAAGAATATGCAGTACTAAGGTAGGTCCTGTATGCGCGCTCTAAGACAACAGTTGCGACAGATAGGGGTATCACCACGGGCGGTCACCTGGTGGTACAGACGACGATCCGGCACACCTGCCCTACGGCGGAACTGATCAGCTAGAGCCTTCAGATACGGAGTCAGACAGGAGAACGTTGGGGGCTCACCTCCACCATTCCTCACAACAACCTCGCTATCCTCAGCCTGACCACTTCTTCGATCGTCTCGCGCCACTGGTCAGACGCGAGTGGTGGACACCGCCACTCTACTCCGGGGAACAGTGTGTCCAAGAACCCCGCGAGACGCGTCGGGTCGGGTATCTTGGAATTCCACCCGTTGTCTGACAGCGACAGAGAACGCAATCCGTGTGGTCCTGCCCCGGACTTCGTATCTGATCCTGTTGGGCCAGACGGGCACGCGTGGGAGCCTACACGGTCAGCACTGAGGGTGACACCACTGGACGGACCCGACGCGTCGATTCCAGGAAGGACGAGGTCGGTCAGTCCAGGGCAGCGCTGCGCGAACGTAGCCACGTCCTGCAGAGATGGGGAGACGGAGGAAGGGAAGTAGCAGAGATGGACGCGCGTGGCATTCGGCCACGCTTGCGCGATTTTCTCGAGATCGTGCTCGGACGCAGCGACGGTGACAGCTTCCGGCATGATCGCGATCCGGACGTCTTCAAGGTTGTGCATATCGAGCAACGGCTCGATAGTGTGGATGAACGACTGCCTGTGCGTGGCCAGCGACCTCCGGATCGGTCCCACGTTACGTAGGGAGAGTTCGAGCTTGCAGAGGGACGAAGCGAAGCGAGCGCGGATGACGTTGCAAATGGTACGAATCCCCACACCCACCGCACTCGTCGTACACTCGCAGTTCTGAATAGAGAGCGAGTGTAGCTGTTCCGATGTGATTGTCGAGATGAAGTCGGCGATGATGTGTAGACGGGAGAACATGGCATCCAGTGTGAGGGTTTGAAGAGACGGGAACACGTTGCAAGGTACATCGAGCGATGACATCTCGGAAGGAAGACGAATCTTGAGGTGCTGCAGGGAGTGCATCGAAGCTAGTGATCGCAGTAGGGGCAATGTCGTGACCTCGGAGTGGATCCTTGAGAGCAGGTCGGCGGTCTGTAACTCGCGGAAGCCTATCGCCGACTCCAACCACGACTCTTTGATGTCACCTGTAGTGCTCACGCGGAGATAGCGCAGATGAGGTGCCTTTGTGACTATACCAGTGAGCAGATCGCGCACAAACGTCTCGCATACGGACGGAACATCGCCCAGCGTGACTTTGTCATGCGACTCTGGCGCCCTCTGGAAGACGATATGCAGGCTGCGAAGAGAAGGAGAGATGATCTGAAGCAACTCCATCCCAGAAGGCACAAGTTGTACCCAGCGCATATGGCGCAGGTGCGGAAAAGGCGACATGCCTTCTCGGAGGAGCTCGGCGGAGTAGGGTTGCGCACGCGATGACAAGGTGCTGCCGGATCCGTGAATGGCGCGTACGTAACGCGCGTACTCGAGGCTACGGCTGCTCGAAGGCGAGATTAATCGGTTCTATGAAGTGCCGTACGTGAGCGCGAGGAGTGAGTACACGGGAGAAGGGTCGCACCTGTGCCGTAAATGGCTCGGACGCGCGAATGGCAGGTATGAGATGCGCGACATTGTCGATGTCCCTCCACAGGACAGACACGGCGGGCGTGAAAAATGCTTTGCACACGCGTGCGCATCGTGCAAGGGTTCTCCGGTGATGCGAGTCAGCTCTGCGGGCGGACCAGCAATGGGCGTCGTTGGTGGAGACGTCGTAGTCGTACCACGAGTGTTCTGTAGCTGCGAGCTGGTCGAAGACACAACAGAGGAGGTCGTAACACTCCAGGGCTCTAAATGGGGATGGCATGGGAAGCTGCTGTGCGAGGTATCAGACTATGCTGTGTGAGAGAGAAGCCTCAGTAAAATAGCTTGGTTTGCGGGAGGAATGTGAGACTTTCCCGCACCTGTGAACTCGAGTGGTACTGGAGGGAGGTGACGGTCGATGGTGGGTGGTGGGTGGACGAGCAAGTCTTTATATCATCGGCATGCCGCCCTCGACCGATCGGGTGCTTCGACTGAACTAAATAAATCCCGAGGACAGGAAGTTGCCCGGTAAGTTGCGCGGCGAAGTGACGTCTGGCTCAGACCGGTTCGCTTGAGTTTATGATGAGAGGCCGTTGCCAGTTGGGGGCATTTAGAGCGCATTCGTGCGACGCAAGAACATCCTCAATTGGATCCCTCCAGTAACTTATCCTACGCAATGAGGCGTCTGGTGTGCCAGCGGAGAAATGTTCCGAAACGCGGGGATCGGAATGGGCGTTCCCTCCTCTGGGCACCTGGAAGTGGCATATCAGCGTTGAACACGGCTAGCTGACAATATCCTGTACCCACCGCCACGGAAACACGTATCGACTCAAACTGTGAAGCTCGCGCAGTGAGTACAAGACCAGATCCAATGACGAAAACAATTGGAAGGCGAGTGATGAGAAAAAGAGTACATACATGATTTTCATGGAACACGCCGTACCTGTGATCAGCGTCTAGAGACTGTCCCGACTCCTGAGGCAGCAGGAGGAGTTTGAGCGTAATCCAGCGCGGCCAGCGTCCCGTCCCGCGTCCGACATGGACCGGACACGCACTTGACCCTGCAGCGCCTCTTGACGACTTCCATGCGATGTAAGAGCTTGATGTAAGACTTGAATACGAACGTCGCTTTTGAGCTTGGTAGTTCCGTACGGGCGCGGCGCAAAGACGGCCAACAACGACCTAAGCAAGTCCCGGATGCACGTTATCGCACTTCCTCCGATCCCCAGCAGGGTTGTCGTCCGCAGCGCACTCGAGGCCGGCGGCCAGGTGTACCAATCCCCTCCTCCAGCATGCGAGTCTTACGCGCGAAAACCTCTCAAGCTCTCTTTCTCCTCCGCTCAGGAACTTCACGGTACATACCTGAGTACTGAGTAACGATGCTAACACCTAGTTCCGCAAGCAGAAGGTTTGGAGTGGTGCAGCGTGGATTTGAGAAGCCAGAGGAGGGTTGTACAGCCGGTCCAGGCCATAGTACTCTCCGTTGCTGACTGTAGAGGACAGATGATAGTGGATCTGAGGTTACACGAGTGGAGGGAAAAGAGCAACCCCAGCAGCTAGCGCCGACAGGCGCCGACTCGGAAAGGTGCATATGGGCGGCTACAGCCCACGGTGAGTTGAAGAGAACCATCTACTTCGCCGACATAGTCTCGAGTGTCGCTGGGACTCTGACGCAGGAAAGGCATGGATATTCTCGCTGACCGTCACCTGCTCTCACAAACCTGTGCCTAATGACTGTCACGGTCCAGGCTAGGTTCCTCGCTCGGAAACCAACTTAATACAACTTATCAACTTTAAGTCATCGACAAACCTAGACGACACGACCTATGCATCAACTCCGATGATGGCATCTGAGAGTATACGGACGATAGTGACCAGCGGGACGAGCACGCCCAGGGTCCGTTCTATCGCACAATCGCGTCCATTCACGCAACAGGAAGGTGACCTTTCCTCGCATATCGCCCACCCTAGAAGCTCACCCACCAGTTTCTTACCTTCAGGTCGATGTTATATTCCCCGCGAACGCATCCCTGCAAACCTCGCTCCAAAACCTCCAGCTCACATACCACAAGTGTGAATCCTCGCTGAGCGACTTCCTCCGCTTCGCCAAGCCGCACATCAACCAACTCGCCGCCGAGAGGTGCCGTCTCACCCTCCGCTCGTGGGCATCGCTGGCTCCACCACACTGACGTCTCCTCTCTCTAGCAAGGTCGTGGCCCTTGGTCTTGCGGGTCCAGCAGATGACGACGTGTGGTCCCTCGACTCGAGCGGCGTCTTGACCATCGCAGTATGCAAACAGACGTACGAGTCCCTCGGCCTCCCTGGCGAGCGGCTGCCCTGGAACGAGTGCCAAGATACGCACGGTGCGTACCCCGCCTCCCCCCCTTTGTCGAGTCCGATCTGCTCACAGCCTCGCCCGTCCGCACAGTCATCCATATCTCGGTCAGAGATGTCCGCCCGAACGCGGCCAAGTGGTTGACATACGGCGCGAAAGAGACCGCAGCGCTGCGTGCTTGGGACGCGAAAAGAGGTCCGTGGAAGATTGCGTACCATCTGCAAGACCCAGGTGCGTTGGTTCTAGTAGGCCTATGAGGTTGTGCGTTCGATGCGTCCACACCCACGCCCGGGCCCATGCTTGAGCGGTCATCCGTGATGTCGGTGACAAGATCACCGCTTGCACCTTGCGTCCGATTTGTCGCCTTGCATGGATCATGACAAGGAGCAACCTGCAGGGCACGGACTTGCACTTTGCGATGCCCGACAGCCTGTGCTTCATGGACACGATGATTGCAAGACCAGGTGTTTTGTCTTTTCGACCCTGACTTGATTAAACCTTGTAATTTAACATCGGAACTCACACACACGTAACCCAGCGAGCGACTTGCCTGTCAACACCGTCGAACACCGGCTCGAGCGAAGCGAGAAGACGCGGGCGAATGTGCACATCCCAGTATACAAACCGAGTGACCTGGTCCTTGCCGGCAGCGAGAAAGAAGAATGGGAAGAGAAAGTCTCCTCGTTGTTCGAATGGGTCGGCATGGCCAGCCTCGGCTCGCAGAGGTACGTGAGCTTCGCGCTCGATAGAGCAAATCAACTGATACCCTACTCAGATTGTCGGGGGCTGACAGGTGCGATCCGTACATTTCTGTGTACACGCCCCCAGAACCTTCCTCGGTGGGCGAGCTCACCGTGATGTGCTGGAGAGGCCTCATTCCTTCGTCCTTTGTGCAAGACTTGATGGATACTATCCTGTGAGATCGTACCTTCGCTCCTACGTCTTACAGCGTGCTCATGTGCGCAGCAGCTCGCCCAATATGCCCTGCCCCAGCTTTGTGTCGGTGACCGCCCATAGTGTCCCGACATCTCCGGTGACATACATTCCTGCGGAGGGCGTTAAGGCACCTCCCTTACGTGCCTCTCGACTAGAATCCGAAGATACGTGGACACTGGTGTACTCGCGAGAGGGTGTTGCGGACTCGCCACAAGGAGGTTGCTGGGTGCTTGGCGAAAGTGTAGGGAGGTGGGACAGAAGATGGGGTTGAATTCGAGTCCGTCATGCGATCCAACATGTTGACTCCGTGTCTGCGACAGTGCGACTCTTGCTAGTATCTGCTCGTATATATCTCTGGACACGATCAGTGTTCAGGTCTCTCAACGAGAAACCTCAAGTCCATTTCACGTGACTTTTGGCATCCCGACCCCCAGACCGCAGCTTTGTCGTCCGTTCTCCACAGAGTCCGGAGACCGCTGGTGTATGTGTGCGATGCATACGGACACCAGCGGTTTCCACTGTGTGACAACACTTGGTCCACACCGTGTCATTCGTGTCCAGGTTTGCCCGGAGGGGCCGTTTTATCCTTTAAGTTCAAATACGGAAGCGACTCCGAACTTCGCGGAATGAGACTCCGAACTGGAGTTCGGAAAATCACGTGTGTCGCGCCATTCTGGGATCTGACCATGAAATTTCTGCTCCTCGGCCACACATTCGACGGCCATGTCGTCTCCTGACTCGACAGCGCACTCTCCCGCTCCTCTCTTGCCAGTATCTACCGGGGACTCGCGATCTAGCCTCGGCCAGCGTGCGCCTGCTGTCTGCACTGTCCGATCGCGCCCCGCCTTCGATCGTGCTCCAGCTCTATCGCTCGCACACAGATCTCGCTTCCGCACGCGTCCGCGACGTGTTCGTACCGTCTGGAATTTGAGTGACAGTGCGTATACAGCGTATTATACCTGTCCAGGTGCGTGTATGGCCTATTGTACCTGTCCGGGGGCATACATGGCTTACTGTACTTGTCTAGGTGACTGTATGCGTATACACTCTGCTACCTAATAGGACGTGCACAGAATGGACGAAGTCTCATATCGCTCTCTACTGAACATGCAGTCTTGCAGCCCACAAGCACGCCAAACACGGACGTCACGCGGGCGCCTAAACCACGTCCCTCTTGTCCTCCGACCACCACCATCGACTCCCCTCCCGCGCTCTCACAGAGTGGGGTACTGACGGACGAGTGCGACACCTACGTTTGGAAGATGCATGCCGCTGAACAGCGCTCTCCGGCCTACGTTCAGGACGCAAATCACGCACCTGTGAGTCTTTATTGCTTTCATGCGAGTTGAACACTCACGGGAAGCCACTCAAGCGTACGCAGGCTTGCGGCTTCGACGGCGCTGCACCTTGTCCGTGTCCGCGTGAACAAGAGCCGGACAAGGCCCGCTCTGCGTACCGCGACTATCATAGGTATGTCCGACGGTGCGTGCCCGTCGATACGACGAATAGGTGAGTCGCGGATTCCGTGACACGCACCGCCCGACGCGTCTTTTGCCTCGGCCAACAGTCCGATCTGCTCAAGCCGTCGGGCGGGCACAATGCACAGAGCTCGTACTGACCCATCAACAGGTACGTACGCTCTGATATCATGCATCTCTCCCCGCCGGGGCACGGGACAAATACGACTCCTCTCGCGCACAACCGGTGTCCTTATGCCCCTGGAAGCGATCAAGCGAACGTGCTCAGCAGCCGCGAACATGCTGCGCGCATCCTACTCCTGCGCGCGCCACCTTGCGGGGAGCCGCACAGACACGCTCCCGTCTGTCGCCCTCGAAATACCTCGCCAAATACAAAGATTTTGCGGACGACACACGGGCGCGTGACATGCGGACTTCTTGTCCTCCGACCATCACTTCCGACGGGGTCCGCTCGACTGTGCACGCGAAAAAGAAACACGGACCTGCCGGGACACATCGCCAGAGGATGTACAGATACACCGGTGAGTCCTCTCTCCCTTCCGCCTCTCCTCCAATCGCACTCCTCGTCTTGTGCCACTCGCGGTGTCCGTTAGGCGTGAACGTGAGACGCACTGCGGAGTCCTAGCGTGGTACCGACGCGTCTTTGACCTCGCGCAGTCCGGACCTGCGAGACACTTCAGTGTGAGTGGTGTCGTGCTCAGAAAGGTCGGAGGGAGACGTACCGTGAATGTCGTCGAGTCCCAGCACGGCACCGACACCAGATTGTGAGTGGCATGCTGAGGAAGGTCGCATGCACAAGATCAGCGTCCTCGAGACACACTCGCTCCGCCTCCGGGCGCATCTCACATGAAACAGAGCTCGTACTGACGCTGTCCTGCGCATCAACAGGTCCGTAAACTCTGAGGTGGATCGGCAGGTGCACGGGACAAACAGGCTGTCCAGAGCTCGCGTTTGTGCGAGCATGGGTACTCTCCGCATCAGCGTGCACCCTCTATGACAACTCCAATCCCCTGTGGCACGTGTCTCGCGGACACGGCTGTCTTGGACTGCACAGGTACGTCCGCACCACACGGCGTGTGCGCACAAAGGTGAGACCTTCTCGTGCACACACACAGACGGCTCGGATGTCTCTGGAGCACTCCTCACGCTCTGTGGATGTCCGCAGAGCATGCAGAGTGCATCAGAGCGTTTTGGCCGGCCCACCGGTGACAGGCACAAAGGCGAGACTCACCATCAACGTTGTCGACTCCTAGCACGGACTTCAAGTGACATCTCCTCCTGCCGTGTTTGCACGCGAGACGCGTCAGCATGAGTCGATTTGGTCCATGGGTCTCGACGACGTACCGTGTCCGCTGAGAACGCGCACGAAGAGCGGCGCAATGCTGCGAGGACGAGGGTGGGAGGAGAGGAAGGGCGACAGCTGTCATATCAGATGGGGGAAGGCGGGCGAAAGGTGAGCTGTCGAATGAGCGACTACGCGATTCCGGCGTCCGGTTAAATCCCAGATCTCGACAGGATCTGCGACGTTCGTCAGGAACACTTCCCGGATGTCCCTGCGGTGCCGCGTGTGCTCTGCAGCACGTCGGGGTCGTGTACGTCCGTGGTCGCACCCGCAGAGTAGAGCAGCTGAGCTACAGAGCTCTCCGAGTCGTCGGACTGTGGCAAGGGGAGGAATACGGTGAGATGCAGCCAACATTCGTTTGGACTTGTTGACTGAAGATCGTCCGCAGGATCTCGGTATGCGAAACGACGGTGACCGTCAATATCACGCGAACACGGCATCCGCACTTGTCGCCGCCGTCAATCACATCTCACGGGCGGCCGTCGTGCGCGGGCGGGGCTGAACTGTCGTGTCCCATCACGCTACGGTTGCGCCTCTGTGCAACAAGTCAAACAGGCTAAAATTGCACGTGGCGGCCACAACATGCTGCACGCCGTGCTTCAGAACGCGCTGGAGCGGTAACGTACACTACTGACGATGTACTCTAAGACAGCAAAAACCAGCCCTCAACCGGGTTCGAGACGATGCTCTTGATCTGCCTCCGCCTCCGCTCCGCACGACGCACGAACCGCTGGTAGTCCTCGTCACCGCTGAGATCCGCGAGCGGGTCCTCCGCCCGCTCCCTCTGTGTCTCCGCCTCGACCGCCGCCTCGACCTCCTGGCTGACGAATGCCGCGGACTTGGGCCCCTTCCGTTTGTACCGTCCTGGAAGACCCAATGGGTTTGTCTTCCACCGGTTTCGACGCCTCTTGATGTCCGGACGACCACCCGTCGACTCCTCGTCGGCGAGCAACGGACTCGGGGCGGCGAGGAGGGGGTTTTCGGCTGCCGCACACCGCCTCTCGTCAGACACGCGCGAAAAATGCATCACGCCGCTCTCCCAGAGCGCGATGAGGTGGTTGATGCGTGCGAGCCCTGTCGCGGTGATGCTGAGGTTCCCGAACGTGTACGTAGGTGGGAATCCGAGGAGCTCGACGCCGCATCCAACGACGATGTCCGTGACGTACGTCTCGAGTGTCCAGCGCATGGTCGCATCGGGCACTCCAGAGACCTCGGCTGCAGGACGTCAGGCCCGCACGTACCGCGGAGAGCGTCGAAGGAACTCACCGAGTGCAGCGTTCATGCTCACGCGCAGCTGGCTCCGCCTATCGATCTCCCGTCGCGAGGAGCCGTTGGCCTGTGCGGTCGTTCCTGTAGGTCGAGCCATCGTGCTGCATGGGAGACGTCAGTGCGAGGGCATATGGATGGAGTGCAGCGACGTACACGGTACCGGAGGTGAGTGGAGGTGAGTTGGGGAGACGGAACGACGACCTGGCGAGTACTTACTCGCTGCATAAGCGTGCCTGCCCGCGCGGAATCGCCTCGTTTCGACCTGGAAGCGAGTGTGACGGGAATTCAGGGTCTGTCGCTTCAGACCTGAGCCCGCAGTTCCCGATCAGGTGCGCCGCGCCCAGTGCCAATGCCGCTACTCCATCTGCTGATTCTCAGAATGGTGTACTACGCCCAACGAGGACGAAGCAGACGCCGCCTTGTACTCCCGGGCACGGTGCTACTTGCAGGAACTTGCGACGAGTCTTTTCCTCGTACGCGCCGCTGCTGAACTCGGGAGAGTGGAGGGTGCCCCGCTCCTGGGCGGGCAGAGTGGCCCTGTTTCGACCTCGAAGCGAACACCGCAACGGGGGGTTTGTCGCTTGATGTCTAGTCTCCAATCAATCAGCTCGCGTTCTCCAAAATTGCGGAATTTGTCCCGCCGCGGTATACCGGTGAGTGCGACGCATTACTCCTTGTCCGTACACCTTCGTACGGTGTACTACACGCGGCGACAACAAAGTCAGCAATGCACGCCATCTACACTCCCGGACATCGGCGAGTCACCTCGTCCGGGTCGTTACTGCTGAGAAGGACGATGCGTAGGAGTGGAGCATGTCGGAAGAACGAGTCCGCGTGCGCGAACCGCTGGATGGAGACAGACTCGGAATGGACAAGTCCAGCGGCCGTCGCCCCGGCCAAATCCCACTCAGCCCTCGCAACGAGTGTGCCCCTTGCGGAGATTCGCTTCCTTAGGGAACACTCAGGGTTCCTCGCGTGCATGTGTGTCGGCGCAGCCCCAGGTCCGCACTTTGCATGTCCTACTCCCCACGGCTGTGCGTGTGCCCGAAAGCTGACACTTTTAGAGCTCCAGACAGGCTCCACAAGGAGGGATCTAGTCGAGAGGATGCGCATTTCGACTGTCGTCGTCCAGGGTGACACCCACAACTTCGTGACACCATCATTTTGTGGAAAGATCTCATCTCGACATCGAAGCGAGTGTGAGGGACACTCAGGGCTTGTTGCTGCTAGTTCAGCCCCCATACAATCGGTTCGTGAACCCTCACCGTACACAATGAGTAGTTCCGATGTGGCGCTCTCCATCTCTTCAGACTCATGTTGGTAGAGACCATTGCATTCATGAATGACATTTGAGTACCGACAGGTAGAATCCAATGAACACCGTTGGCACTACCGACCGACCGATGAGATCTCATCTGTGTAGCATCTGTACTTCAATGCAAATCGCGAGATCACATCGTCGGCTGCGTCTGTACCATGATCTGGAATAAATCATCAAGCTTACTCGTAGCCGAAAGTGGGCGGTCTCTCACCGATGCAGATCGACAGCCAGAGGTTGACTCCCATCCGGGTCGAGTCGATGCTGAAGACTCCAAGGACATTCACTGCAAGTCTGTAGCTTTGACTCGGGAGTACTATTCACTCTAGTTATTCAGGTCGTGCGGCCATACGTATACGTCGACGGCGAGAAGACCCTAGCGGTGACAACCGTCGCAGGAGATTGGAACTGCTACGGTATGTGTCTCACTATCATAACGCTAGCGGCTGTGCTCCGTCCGAGTGTTAGCGAGTAGAGCAACGCTCTGACTAATTTTCTCCACTTGCACGCAGGCGGTCGAAACGAGTGAACTCCGGTAAGCCCGCATCAACCCTCGAGGTCTCGAACATGCTTGGATAATTTGTGCAGGGCTGCACTCTGTAGGACCGCGGTATGCCCATACGGTGTGGGGACGGCTCGCACTCTGGTACCCAGTTCCAGTCAGCCGTCGCTCTCGTCGGAGAAGTCTGAGCGGAGGACAGAGAGTCAGATTGAGAACGTCGGACCCGTGCACGCTTGAGGGAAGTACTTCGGTAAGCACGATACGGCTGCTATTATTTGGGGGATGATCCTGACCCTGAGCATGCGCCCGTTTGTGGCACTAGACAACATCTGAGTGATGGAACTAATTTGCAGTTCGCTATGGATTGGGTATCTGTCGGTCGAGATTCGAGACACTCAGACGGATGACGGTGAGTCTGTCTCTCTGCATGCCATAGTATAACAGGAGTCAATACATACAAGAGATCTGCCACAACAGCGATGAGGGACTGTCAGAATGGGATCGTGTCAAGGTAGTTCGCGTGTACCACCAGTAGGATGTCATTGATATATCTTCCAAAATAGCTCCATTCCGCTCGGTATGATATTTGTCGTCTAGGATATGACCGCCGCCCGACCCTGACAACTGTTTAGCCACTCGCAGAGAAGTCCGGTGATTGGGGCCTTCGCGTAGGAAAAGCGAGACTCGGCGCTGACAGCGCCCTCGTCCGATGCGCGCATCGTCCCACATACAAGTCTGTTTGCGCATGGGAATGGTCGTGCACGGACCAGCACGCGCCCTATAAACCTGCACAGAAATCAGCTCTCTGCCCACCACCCTCCCCCGTCTCTCGCTTTTCCACAACCTCGTCTAGTCCCTGTTCGCCACCTCACAGTCGCCATCGTGCGCGCGGCCTTTGACCGTACTATCGGATCTTTACATCGGACACTGCGATTGTTTGGAACAGCTGGTGAGTGATATGTTCTCCGCACTCGACGACACATGCTCACCGCATACGCAGCTGCTTGCGGCGGCATCCACATACCCTGCATCCGGAACCACCGTGTCGTCAAGTCACCATTCACCATTGCTATGCACCAGCGACGTTCGCTTGTAACGGACGGTGAGTAAATGATCGTTTGCATGACACAGCAAGCTCACACTGACCTCGTACGCAGCATACTTCGCTCGACTACACGGGCTCGAAGCTTGACCCGGGGTTCGGTATCGCATGAGTGCGTGTACATCGCCTACCGCCCCGTCCTCGCGAGGTCCATTCCTCGAATGCCTGCGATTGCAGCGGCTCTCCCGGGTCATCGGTATGTCATGTGCTGCAGGTCGGTCTGCTCCAAAGTTCTGACTATACTTATCCTGTCTCTATAGCACAACTTCGCTTAGCGACTGATATACAGCAATCCCGCTCACTTTGCTCCACGGTTATCCGCTCGGTTGGGACGGCAACCCGACGGCCAGCTCCGCAACACGAGCATGTATGTCGCTGTGTCTCTCTTCCACGCTCGAGACTCACTGAGCCATCGCTGTCACAGCCCGGTGCGGCGTGCTCTGACGCTCCGCGGATCACCGGGCGACACAGGATGAATGTGCGCTGCTGTGGTATGTGTCTCCTGTGTTTAGTCACTCCACGTCGATTAACTGACACTCACAGTCAGGAGAACATGCTCACCGTACACTGGTACGTTGTGTATACTTCTTACAAATGGCTCCCGCGCCATGACGTGCGCCTGTGGTGCTGCCGTGGGGAGAGCCTGTAGGGTTTTGTTAGTAGACCCACTATCTGAGGGTGGGTTGAGAGTTAGATTGCACTGTTCGGAGTCTTAGGGATACGCACTTCGAGAGAATGTCTGCATCAGCAGAGCTCCGAGACTACGGCAATGGTGGTGGACGGGCACCTGGAAGTGGCATATCAGCGTTGAACACGGCTAGCTGACAATATCCTGTACCCACCACCCCGGATTCGTATCGACCCAAACTGTGGAGCTCGCGCAGTAAGTACAAGACCAAATCCAATGACGAAAACAATTGGAAGGCGAGTGATGAGAAAAAGAGTACATACATGATTTTCATGGAACACGCCGTACCTGTAATCAGCGTCTAGAGACTGTCCCGACTCCTGAGGCAGCAGGAGGAGTTTGAGCGTAATCCAGCGCGGCCAGCGTCCCGTCCCGCGTCCGACATGGACCGGACACGCACTTGACCCTGCAGCGCCTCTTGACGACTTCCATGCGATGTAAGAGCTTGATGTAAGACTTGAATACGAACGTCGCTTTTGAGCTTGGTAGTTCCGTACGGGCGCGGCGCAAAGACGGCCAACAACGACCTAAGCAAGTCCCGGATGCACGTTATCGCACTTCCTCCGATCCCCAGCAGGGTTGTCGTCCGCAGCGCACTCGAGGCCGGCGGCCAGGTGTACCAATCCCCTCCTCCAGCATGCGAGTCTTACGCGCGAAAACCTCTCAAGCTCTCTTTCTCCTCCGCTCAGGAACTTCACGGTACATACCTGAGTACTGAGTAACGATGCTAACACCTAGTTCCGCAAGCAGAAGGTTTGGAGTGGTGCAGCGTGGATTGAGAAGCCAGAGGAGGGTTGTACAGCCGGTCCAGGCATAGTACTCTCCGTTGCTGACTGTAGAGGACAGATGATAGTGGATCTGAGGTTACACGAGTGGAGGGAAAAGAGCAACCCCAGCAGCTAGCGCCGACAGGCGCCGACTCGGAAAGGGTGCATATGGGCGGCTACAGCCCACGGTGAGTTGAAGAGAACCATCTACTTCGCCGACATAGTCTCGAGTGTCGCTGGGACTCTGACGCAGGAAAGGCATGGATATTCTCGCTGACCGTCACCTGCTCTCACAAACCTGTGCCTAATGACTGTCACGGTCCAGGCTAGGTTCCTCGCTCGGGAAACCAACTTAATACAACTTATCAACTTTAAGTCATCGACAAACCTAGACGACACGACCTATGCATCAACTCCGATGATGGCATCTGAGAGTATACGGACGATAGTGACCAGCGGGACGAGCACGCCCAGGGTCCGTTCTATCGCACAATCGCGTCCATTCACGCAACAGGAAGGTGACTTTCCTCGCATATCGCCCACCCTAGAAGCTCACCACCAGTTTCTTACCTTCAGGTCGATGTTATATTCCCCGCGAACGCATCCCTGCAAACCTCGCTCCAAAACCTCCAGCTCACATACACAAGTGTGAATCCTCGCTGAGCGACTTCCTCCGCTTCGCCAAGCCGCACATCAACCAACTCGCCGCCGAGAGGTGCCGTCTCACCCTCCGCTCGTGGGCATCGCTGGCTCCACCACACTGACGTCTCCTCTCTCTAGCAGGTCGTGGCCTTGGTCTTGCGGGTCCAGCAGATGACGACGTGTGGTCCTCGACTCGAGCGGCGTCTTGACCATCGCAGTATGCAAACAGACTACGAGTCCTCGGCCTCCCTGGCGAGCGGCTGCCCTGGAAGAGTGCAAGATACGCACGGTGCGTACCCCGCCTCCCCCCTTTGTCGAGTCCGATCTGCTCACAGCCTCGCCGTCCGCACAGTCATCATATTCGGTCAGAGATGTCCGCCCGAACGCGGCAAGTGGTTGACATACGGCGCGAAAGAGACCGCAGCGCTGCGTGCTTGGGACGCGAAAAGAGGTCCGTGGAAGATTGCGTACCATCTGCAAGACCCAGGTGCGTTGGTTCTAGTAGGCCTATGAGGTTGTGCGTTCGATGCGTCCACACCCACCCCGGCCCATGCTTGAGCGGTCATCCGTGATGTGGTGACAAGATCACCGCTTGCACCTTGCGTCCGATTTGTCGCCTTGCATGGATCATGACAAGGAGCAACCTGCAGGGCACGGACTTGCACTTTGCGATGCCCGACAGCCTGTGCTTCATGGACACGATGATTGCAAGACCAGGTGTTTTGTCTTTTCGACCCTGACTTGATTAACCTTGTAATTTAACATCGGAACTCACACACACGTAACCCAGCGAGCGACTTGCCTGTCAACACCGTCGAACACCGGCTCGAGCGAAGCGAGAAGACGCGGCGAATGTGCACATCCCAGTATACAAACCGAGTGACCTGGTCCTTGCCGGCAGCGAGAAAGAAGAATGGGAAGAGAAGTCTCCTCGTTGTTCGAATGGGTCGGCATGGCCAGCCTCGGCTCGCAGAGGTACGTGAGCTTCGCGCTCGATAGAGCAAATCAACTGATACCCTACTCAGATTGTCGGGGGCTGACAGGTGCGATCCGTACATTTCTGTGTACAGCCCCAGAACCTTCCTCGGTGGGCGAGCTCACCGTGATGTGCTGGAGAGGCCTCATTCCTTCGTCCTTTGTGCAAGACTTGATGGATACTATCCTGTGAGATCGTACCTTCGCTCCTACGTCTTACAGCGTGCTCATGTGCGCAGCAGCTCGCCCAATATGCCCTGCCCCAGCTTTGTGTCGGTGACCGCCCATAGTGTCCCGACATCTCCGGTGACATACATTCCTGCGGAGGGCGTTAAGGCACTCCTTACGTGCCTCTCGACTAGAATCCGAAGATACGTGGACACTGGTGTACTCGCGAGAGGGTGTTGCGGACTCGCCACAAGGAGGTTGCTGGGTGCTTGGCGAAAGTGTAGGGAGGTGGGACAGAAGATGGGGTTGAATTCGAGTCCGTCATGCGATCCAACATGTTGACTCCGTGTCTGCGACAGTGCGACTCTTGCTAGTATCTGCTCGTATATATCTCTGGACACGATCAGTGTTCAGGTCTCTCAACGAGAAACCTCAAGTCCATTTCACGTGACTTTTGGCATCCCGACCCCCAGACCGCAGCTTTGTCGTCCGTTCTCCACAGAGTCCGGAGACCGCTGGTGTATGTGTGCGATGCATACGGACACCAGCGGTTTCCACTGTGTGACAACACTTGGTCACACCGTGTCATTCGTGTCCAGGTTTGCCCGGAGGGGCCGTTTTATCCTTTAAGTTCAAATACGGAAGCGACTCCGAACTTCGCGGAATGAGACTCCGAACTGGAGTTCGGAAAATCACGTGTGTCGCGCCATTCTGGGATCTGACCATGAAATTTCTGCTCCTCGGCCACACATTCGACGGCCATGTCGTCTCCTGACTCGACAGCGCACTCTCCCGCTCCTCTCTTGCCAGTATCTACCGGGGACTCGCGATCTAGCCTCGGCCAGCGTGCGCCTGCTGTCTGCACTGTCCGATCGCGCCCCGCCTTCGATCGTGCTCCAGCTCTATCGCTCGCACACAGATCTCGCT
Source organism: Daedaleopsis nitida (assembly GCA_022606115.1). Taxonomy (NCBI): domain Eukaryota; kingdom Fungi; phylum Basidiomycota; class Agaricomycetes; order Polyporales; family Polyporaceae; genus Daedaleopsis; species Daedaleopsis nitida. Next base: position 181,570 of record JABYQM010000013.1, read on the forward strand.
TCCGCACGCGTCCGCGACGTGTTCGTACCGTCTGGAATTTGAGTGACAGTGCGTATACAGCGTATTATACCTGTCCAGGTGCGTGTATGGCCTATTGTACCTGTCCGGGGGCATACATGGCTTACTGTACTTGTCTAGGTGACTGTATGCGTATACACTCTGCTACCTAATAGGACGTGCACAGAATGGACGAAGTCTCATATCGCTCTCTACTGAACATGCAGTCTTGCAGCCCACAAGCACGCCAAACACGGACGTCACGCGGGCGCCTAAACCACGTCCCTCTTGTCCTCCGACCACCACCATCGACTCCCCTCCCGCGCTCTCACAGAGTGGGGTACTGACGGACGAGTGCGACACCTACGTTTGGAAGATGCATGCCGCTGAACAGCGCTCTCCGGCCTACGTTCAGGACGCAAATCACGCACCTGTGAGTCTTTATTGCTTTCATGCGAGTTGAACACTCACGGGAAGCCACTCAAGCGTACGCAGGCTTGCGGCTTCGACGGCGCTGCACCTTGTCCGTGTCCGCGTGAACAAGAGCCGGACAAGGCCCGCTCTGCGTACCGCGACTATCATAGGTATGTCCGACGGTGCGTGCCCGTCGATACGACGAATAGGTGAGTCGCGGATTCCGTGACACGCACCGCCCGACGCGTCTTTTGCCTCGGCCAACAGTCCGATCTGCTCAAGCCGTCGGCGGGCACAATGCACAGAGCTCGTACTGACCCATCAACAGGTACGTACGCTCTGATATCATGCATCTCTCCCCGCCGGGCACGGGACAAATACGACTCCTCTCGCGCACAACCGGTGTCCTTATGCCCCTGGAAGCGATCAAGCGAACGTGCTCAGCAGCCGCGAACATGCTGCGCGCATCCTACTCCTGCGCGCGCCACCTTGCGGGAGCCGCACAGACACGCTCCCGTCTGTCGCCCTCGAAATACCTCGCCAAATACAAAGATTTTGCGGACGACACACGGGCGCGTGACATGCGGACTTCTTGTCCTCCGACCATCACTTCCGACGGGTCCGCTCGACTGTGCACGCGAAAAAGAAACACGGACCTGCCGGGACACATCGCCAGAGGATGTACAGATACACCGGTGAGTCCTCTCTCCCTTCCGCCTCTCCTCCAATCGCACTCCTCGTCTTGTGCCACTCGCGGTGTCCGTTAGGCGTGAACGTGAGACGCACTGCGGAGTCCTAGCGTGGTACCGACGCGTCTTTGACCTCGCGCAGTCCGGACCTGCGAGACACTTCAGTGTGAGTGGTGTCGTGCTCAGAAAGGTCGGAGGGAGACGTACCGTGAATGTCGTCGAGTCCCAGCACGGCACCGACACCAGATTGTGAGTGGCATGCTGAGGAAGGTCGCATGCACAAGATCAGCGTCCTCGAGACACACTCGCTCCGCCTCCGGCGCATCTCACATGAAACAGAGCTCGTACTGACGCTGTCCTGCGCATCAACAGGTCCGTAAACTCTGAGGTGGATCGGCAGGTGCACGGGACAAACAGGCTGTCCAGAGCTCGCGTTTGTGCGAGCATGGGTACTCTCCGCATCAGCGTGCACCCTCTATGACAACTCCAATCCCCTGTGGCACGTGTCTCGCGGACACGGCTGTCTTGGACTGCACAGTACGTCCGCACCACACGGCGTGTGCGCACAAAGGTGAGACCTTCTCGTGCACACACACAGACGGCTCGGATGTCTCTGGAGCACTCCTCACGCTCTGTGGATGTCCGCAGAGCATGCAGAGTGCATCAGAGCGTTTTGGCCGGCCACCGGTGACAGGCACAAAGGCGAGACTCACCATCAACGTTGTCGACTCCTAGCACGGACTTCAAGTGACATCTCCTCCTGCCGTGTTTGCACGCGAGACGCGTCAGCATGAGTCGATTTGGTCCATGGGTCTCGACGACGTACCGTGTCCGCTGAGAACGCGCACGAAGAGCGGCGCAATGCTGCGAGGACGAGGGTGGGAGGAGAGGAAGGGCGACAGCTGTCATATCAGATGGGGAAGGCGGGCGAAAGGTGAGCTGTCGAATGAGCGACTACGCGATTCCGGCGTCCGGTTAAATCCCAGATCTCGACAGGATCTGCGACGTTCGTCAGGAACACTTCCCGGATGTCCCTGCGGTGCCGCGTGTGCTCTGCAGCACGTCGGGTCGTGTACGTCCGTGGTCGCACCCGCAGAGTAGAGCAGCTGAGCTACAGAGCTCTCCGAGTCGTCGGACTGTGGCAAGGGGAGGAATACGGTGAGATGCAGCCAACATTCGTTTGGACTTGTTGACTGAAGATCGTCCGCAGGATCTCGGTATGCGAAACGACGGTGACCGTCAATATCACGCGAACACGGCATCCGCACTTGTCGCCGCCGTCAATCACATCTCACGGGCGGCCGTCGTGCGCGGGCGGGGCTGAACTGTCGTGTCCCATCACGCTACGGTTGCGCCTCTGTGCAACAAGTCAAACAGGCTAAAATTGCACGTGGCGGCCACAACATGCTGCACGCCGTGCTTCAGAACGCGCTGGAGCGGTAACGTACACTACTGACGATGTACTCTAAGACAGCAAAAACCAGCCCTCAACCGGGTTCGAGACGATGCTCTTGATCTGCCTCCGCCTCCGCTCCGCACGACGCACGAACCGCTGGTAGTCCTCGTCACCGCTGAGATCCGCGAGCGGGTCCTCCGCCCGCTCCCTCTGTGTCTCCGCCTCGACCGCCGCCTCGACCTCCTGGCTGACGAATGCCGCGGACTTGGGCCCCTTCCGTTTGTACCGTCCTGGAAGACCCAATGGGTTGTCTTCCACCGGTTTCGACGCCTCTTGATGTCCGGACGACCACCCGTCGACTCCTCGTCGGCGAGCAACGGACTCGGGGCGGCGAGGAGGGGTTTTCGGCTGCCGCACACCGCCTCTCGTCAGACACGCGCGAAAAATGCATCACGCCGCTCTCCCAGAGCGCGATGAGGTGGTTGATGCGTGCGAGCCCTGTCGCGGTGATGCTGAGGTTCCCGAACGTGTACGTAGGTGGGAATCCGAGGAGCTCGACGCCGCATCCAACGACGATGTCCGTGACGTACGTCTCGAGTGTCCAGCGCATGGTCGCATCGGGCACTCCAGAGACCTCGGCTGCAGGACGTCAGGCCCGCACGTACCGCGGAGAGCGTCGAAGGAACTCACCGAGTGCAGCGTTCATGCTCACGCGCAGCTGGCTCCGCCTATCGATCTCCCGTCGCGAGGAGCCGTTGGCCTGTGCGGTCGTTCCTGTAGGTCGAGCCATCGTGCTGCATGGGAGACGTCAGTGCGAGGGCATATGGATGGAGTGCAGCGACGTACACGGTACCGGAGGTGAGTGGAGGTGAGTTGGGGAGACGGAACGACGACCTGGCGAGTACTTACTCGCTGCATAAGCGTGCCTGCCCGCGCGGAATCGCCTCGTTTCGACCTGGAAGCGAGTGTGACGGGAATTCAGGGTCTGTCGCTTCAGACCTGAGCCCGCAGTTCCCGATCAGGTGCGCCGCGCCCAGTGCCAATGCCGCTACTCCATCTGCTGATTCTCAGAATGGTGTACTACGCCCAACGAGGACGAAGCAGACGCCGCCTTGTACTCCCGGGCACGGTGCTACTTGCAGGAACTTGCGACGAGTCTTTTCCTCGTACGCGCCGCTGCTGAACTCGGGAGAGTGGAGGGTGCCCCGCTCCTGGGCGGGCAGAGTGGCCCTGTTTCGACCTCGAAGCGAACACCGCAACGGGGGGTTTGTCGCTTGATGTCTAGTCTCCAATCAATCAGCTCGCGTTCTCCAAAATTGCGGAATTTGTCCCGCCGCGGTATACCGGTGAGTGCGACGCATTACTCCTTGTCCGTACACCTTCGTACGGTGTACTACACGCGGCGACAACAAAGTCAGCAATGCACGCCATCTACACTCCCGGACATCGGCGAGTCACCTCGTCCGGGTCGTTACTGCTGAGAAGGACGATGCGTAGGAGTGGAGCATGTCGGAAGAACGAGTCCGCGTGCGCGAACCGCTGGATGGAGACAGACTCGGAATGGACAAGTCCAGCGGCCGTCGCCCCGGCCAAATCCCACTCAGCCCTCGCAACGAGTGTGCCCCTTGCGGAGATTCGCTTCCTTAGGGAACACTCAGGGTTCCTCGCGTGCATGTGTGTCGGCGCAGCCCCAGGTCCGCACTTTGCATGTCCTACTCCCCACGGCTGTGCGTGTGCCCGAAAGCTGACACTTTTAGAGCTCCAGACAGGCTCCACAAGGAGGGATCTAGTCGAGAGGATGCGCATTTCGACTGTCGTCGTCCAGGGTGACACCCACAACTTCGTGACACCATCATTTTGTGGAAAGATCTCATCTCGACATCGAAGCGAGTGTGAGGGACACTCAGGGCTTGTTGCTGCTAGTTCAGCCCCCATACAATCGGTTCGTGAACCCTCACCGTACACAATGAGTAGTTCCGATGTGGCGCTCTCCATCTCTTCAGACTCATGTTGGTAGAGACCATTGCATTCATGAATGACATTTGAGTACCGACAGGTAGAATCCAATGAACACCGTTGGCACTACCGACCGACCGATGAGATCTCATCTGTGTAGCATCTGTACTTCAATGCAAATCGCGAGATCACATCGTCGGCTGCGTCTGTACCATGATCTGGAATAAATCATCAAGCTTACTCGTAGCCGAAAGTGGGCGGTCTCTCACCGATGCAGATCGACAGCCAGAGGTTGACTCCCATCCGGGTCGAGTCGATGCTGAAGACTCCAAGGACATTCACTGCAAGTCTGTAGCTTTGACTCGGGAGTACTATTCACTCTAGTTATTCAGGTCGTGCGGCCATACGTATACGTCGACGGCGAGAAGACCCTAGCGGTGACAACCGTCGCAGGAGATTGGAACTGCTACGGTATGTGTCTCACTATCATAACGCTAGCGGCTGTGCTCCGTCCGAGTGTTAGCGAGTAGAGCAACGCTCTGACTAATTTTCTCCACTTGCACGCAGGCGGTCGAAACGAGTGAACTCCGGTAAGCCCGCATCAACCCTCGAGGTCTCGAACATGCTTGGATAATTTGTGCAGGGCTGCACTCTGTAGGACCGCGGTATGCCCATACGGTGTGGGGACGGCTCGCACTCTGGTACCCAGTTCCAGTCAGCCGTCGCTCTCGTCGGAGAAGTCTGAGCGGAGGACAGAGAGTCAGATTGAGAACGTCGGACCCGTGCACGCTTGAGGGAAGTACTTCGGTAAGCACGATACGGCTGCTATTATTTGGGGGATGATCCTGACCCTGAGCATGCGCCCGTTTGTGGCACTAGACAACATCTGAGTGATGGAACTAATTTGCAGTTCGCTATGGATTGGGTATCTGTCGGTCGAGATTCGAGACACTCAGACGGATGACGGTGAGTCTGTCTCTCTGCATGCCATAGTATAACAGGAGTCAATACATACAAGAGATCTGCCACAACAGCGATGAGGGACTGTCAGAATGGGATCGTGTCAAGGTAGTTCGCGTGTACCACCAGTAGGATGTCATTGATATATCTTCCAAAATAGCTCCATTCCGCTCGGTATGATATTTGTCGTCTAGGATATGACCGCCGCCCGACCCTGACAACTGTTTAGCCACTCGCAGAGAAGTCCGGTGATTGGGGCCTTCGCGTAGGAAAAGCGAGACTCGGCGCTGACAGCGCCCTCGTCCGATGCGCGCATCGTCCCACATACAAGTCTGTTTGCGCATGGGAATGGTCGTGCACGGACCAGCACGCGCCCTATAAACCTGCACAGAAATCAGCTCTCTGCCCACCACCCTCCCCCGTCTCTCGCTTTTCCACAACCTCGTCTAGTCCCTGTTCGCCACCTCACAGTCGCCATCGTGCGCGCGGCCTTTGACCGTACTATCGGATCTTTACATCGGACACTGCGATTGTTTGGAACAGCTGGTGAGTGATATGTTCTCCGCACTCGACGACACATGCTCACCGCATACGCAGCTGCTTGCGGCGGCATCCACATACCCTGCATCCGGAACCACCGTGTCGTCAAGTCACCATTCACCATTGCTATGCACCAGCGACGTTCGCTTGTAACGGACGGTGAGTAAATGATCGTTTGCATGACACAGCAAGCTCACACTGACCTCGTACGCAGCATACTTCGCTCGACTACACGGGCTCGAAGCTTGACCCGGGGTTCGGTATCGCATGAGTGCGTGTACATCGCCTACCGCCCCGTCCTCGCGAGGTCCATTCCTCGAATGCCTGCGATTGCAGCGGCTCTCCCGGTCATCGGTATGTCATGTGCTGCAGGTCGGTCTGCTCCAAAGTTCTGACTATACTTATCCTGTCTCTATAGCACAACTTCGCTTAGCGACTGATATACAGCAATCCCGCTCACTTTGCTCCACGGTTATCCGCTCGGTTGGGACGGCAACCCGACGGCCAGCTCCGCAACACGAGCATGTATGTCGCTGTGTCTCTCTTCCACGCTCGAGACTCACTGAGCCATCGCTGTCACAGCCCGGTGCGGCGTGCTCTGACGCTCCGCGGATCACCGGGCGACACAGGATGAATGTGCGCTGCTGTGGTATGTGTCTCCTGTGTTTAGTCACTCCACGTCGATTAACTGACACTCACAGTCAGGAGAACATGCTCACCGTACACTGGTACGTTGTGTATACTTCTTACAAATGGCTCCCCGCGCCATGACGTGCGCCTGTGGTGCTGCCGTGGGAGAGCCTGTAGGGTTTTGTTAGTAGACCCACTATCTGAGGGTGGGTTGAGAGTTAGATTGCACTGTTCGGAGTCTTAGGGATACGCACTTCGAGAGAATGTCTGCATCAGCAGAGCTCCGAGACTACGGCAATGGTGGTGGACGGGCACCTGGAAGTGGCATATCAGCGTTGAACACGGCTAGCTGACAATATCCTGTACCCACCACCCCGGATTCGTATCGACCCAAACTGTGGAGCTCGCGCAGTAAGTACAAGACCAAATCCAATGACGAAAACAATTGGAAGGCGAGTGATGAGAAAAAGAGTACATACATGATTTTCATGGAACACGCCGTACCTGTAATCAGCGTCTAGAGACTGTCCCGACTCCTGAGGCAGCAGGAGGAGTTTGAGCGTAATCCAGCGCGGCCAGCGTCCCGTCCCGCGTCCGACATGGACCGGACACGCACTTGACCCTGCAGCGCCTCTTGACGACTTCCATGCGATGTAAGAGCTTGATGTAAGACTTGAATACGAACGTCGCTTTTGAGCTTGGTAGTTCCGTACGGGCGCGGCGCAAAGACGGCCAACAACGACCTAAGCAAGTCCCGGATGCACGTTATCGCACTTCCTCCGATCCCCAGCAGGGTTGTCGTCCGCAGCGCACTCGAGGCCGGCGGCCAGGTGTACCAATCCCCTCCTCCAGCATGCGAGTCTTACGCGCGAAAACCTCTCAAGCTCTCTTTCTCCTCCGCTCAGGAACTTCACGGTACATACCTGAGTACTGAGTAACGATGCTAACACCTAGTTCCGCAAGCAGAAGGTTTGGAGTGGTGCAGCGTGGATTTGAGAAGCCAGAGGAGGGTTGTACAGCCGGTCCAGGCCATAGTACTCTCCGTTGCTGACTGTAGAGGACAGATGATAGTGGATCTGAGGTTACACGAGTGGAGGGAAAAGAGCAACCCCAGCAGCTAGCGCCGACAGGCGCCGACTCGGAAAGGTGCATATGGGCGGCTACAGCCCACGGTGAGTTGAAGAGAACCATCTACTTCGCCGACATAGTCTCGAGTGTCGCTGGGACTCTGACGCAGCAAAGGCATGGATATTCTCGCTGACCGTCATCTGCTCTCACAAACCTGTGCCTAATGACTGTCACGGTCAAGGCTAGGCTCCTCGCTCGGAAACCAACTTGATACAACTTATCAACTTTAAGTCATCGACAAACCTAGACGACACGACCTATGCATCAACTCCGATGATGGCATCTGAGAGTATACGGACGATAGTGGCCAGCGGACGAGCACGCCCAGGGTCCGTTCATCGACAATCGCGTCCATTCACGCAACAGGAAGGTGACCTTTCCTCGCATATCGCCCACCCTAGAAGCTCACCCACCAGTTTCTGTCCTTCAGGTCGATGTTATATTCCCCGCGAACGCATCCCTGCAAACTGCGCTCCAAAGCCTCCAGCTCACATACCACAAGTGTGAATCCTCGCTGAGCGACTTCCTCCGCTTCGCCAAGCCGCACATCAACCAACTCGCGGCTGAGAGGTGCCGTCTCACCCTCCGCTCGTGGGCATCGCTGCTCCACCACACTGACGTCTCCTCTCTCTAGCAAGGTCGTGGCTCTTGGTCTTGCGGGTCCAGCAGACGACGATGTGGGTCCCTCGACTCGAGCGGCGTCTTGACCATCGCATCATGCAAACAGACGTACGAGTCCCTCGGCCTCCCTGGCGAGCGGCTGCCCTGGAAAGAGTGCCAAGACACGCACGGTGCATACCTCCCCCCTTTGTCGAGTCCCATCTGCTCAGAGCCCCGTCCGTCCGCGCAGTGATCCATATATCGGTCAGAATGCCCGCCCGAACACGCGCCAAGTGGTTGACATACGGCGCGAAAGAGACCACAGCGCTGCATGCTTGGACGCGCGCAGAGGTCCGTGGAAGATTGCGTACCATCTACAAGATCCAGGTGCGTTGGTGCTATGCGGTTGTGCGTTCGATGTGTCCACACCCGCGCCCATGCTTGATTGTCATCTGTGATGTCGGTGACAAGATCACCGCTTGCACCTTGCGTCCGATTTGTCGCCTTGCATGGATCATGACAAGGAGCAACCTGCAGGGCACGGACTTGCACTTTGCGATGCCCGACAGCCTGTGCTTCATGGACACGATGATTGCAAGACCAGGTGTTTTGTCTTTTCGACCCTGACTTGATTAAACCTTGTAATTTAACATCGGAACTCACACACACGTAACCCAGCGAGCGACTTGCCTGTCAACACCGTCGAACACCGGCTCGAGCGAAGCGAGAAGACGCGGGCGAATGTGCACATCCCAGTATACAAACCGAGTGACCTGGTCCTTGCCGGCAGCGAGAAAGAAGAATGGGAAGAGAAAGTCTCCTCGTTGTTCGAATGGGTCGGCATGGCCAGCCTCGGCTCGCAGAGGTACGTGAGCTTCGCGCTCGATAGAGCAAATCAACTGATACCCTACTCAGATTGTCGGGGCTGACAGGTGCGATCCGTACATTTCTGTGTACACGCCCCCAGAACCTTCCTCGGTGGGCGAGCTCACCGTGATGTGCTGGAGAGGCATTCCTTCGTCCTTTGTGCAAGACTTGATGGATACTATCCTGTGAGATCGTACCTTCGCTCCTACGTCTTACAGCGTGCTCATGTGCGCAGCAGCTCGCCCAATATGCCCTGCCCCAGCTTTGTGTCGGTGACCGCCCATAGTGTCCCGACATCTCCGGTGACATACATTCCTGCGGAGGGCGTTAAGGCACCTCCCTTACGTGCCTCTCGACTAGAATCCGAAGATACGTGGACACTGGTGTACTCGCGAGAGGGTGTTGCGGACTCGCCACAAGGAGGTTGCTGGGTGCTTGGCGAAAGTGTAGGGAGGTGGGACAGAAGATGGGGTTGAATTCGAGTCCGTCATGCGATCCAACATGTTGACTCCGTGTCTGCGACAGTGCGACTCTTGCTAGTATCTGCTCGTATATATCTCTGGACACGATCAGTGTTCAGGTCTCTCAACGAGAAACCTCAAGTCCATTTCACGTGACTTTTGGCATCCCGACCCCCAGACCGCAGCTTTGTCGTCCGTTCTCCACAGAGTCCGGAGACCGCTGGTGTATGTGTGCGATGCATACGGACACCAGCGGTTTCCACTGTGTGACAACACTTGGTCCACACCGTGTCATTCGTGTCCAGGTTTGCCCGGAGGGGCCGTTTTATCCTTTAAGTTCAAATACGGAAGCGACTCCGAACTTCGCGGAATGAGACTCCGAACTGGAGTTCGGAAATCACGTGTGTCGCGCCATTCTGGGATCTGACCATGAAATTTCTGCTCCTCGGCCACACATTCGACGGCCATGTCGTCTCCTGACTCGACAGCGCACTCTCCCGCTCCTCTCTTGCCAGTATCTACCGGGGACTCGCGATCTAGCCTCGGCCAGCGTGCGCCTGCTGTCTGCACTGTCCGATCGCGCCCCGCCTTCGATCGTGCTCCAGCTCTATCGCTCGCACACAGATCTCGCTTCCGCACGCGTCCGCGACGTGTTCGTACCGTCTGGAATTTGAGTGACAGTGCGTATACAGCGTATTATACCTGTCCAGGTGCGTGTATGGCCTATTGTACCTGTCCGGGGGCATACATGGCTTACTGTACTTGTCTAGGTGACTGTATGCGTATACACTCTGCTACCTAATAGGACGTGCACAGAATGGACGAAGTCTCATATCGCTCTCTACTGAACATGCAGTCTTGCAGCCCACAAGCACGCCAAACACGGACGTCACGCGGCGCCTAAACCACGTCCCTCTTGTCCTCCGACCACCATCGACTCCCCTCCCGCGCTCTCACAGAGTGGGGTACTGACGGACGAGTGCGACACCTACGTTTGGAAGATGCATGCCGCTGAACAGCGCTCTCCGGCCTACGTTCAGGACGCAAATCACGCACCTGTGAGTCTTTATTGCTTTCATGCGAGTTGAACACTCACGGGAGAGCCACTCAAGCGTACGCAGGCTTGCGGCTTCGACGGGCGCTGCACCTTGTCCGTGTCCGCGTGAACAAGAGCGGACAAGGCCCGCTCTGCGTACCGCGACTATCATAGGTATGTCCGACGGTGCGTGCCCGTCGATACGACGAATAGGTGAGTCGCGGATTCCGTGACACGCACCGCCCGACGCGTCTTTGCCTCGGCCAACAGTCCGATCTGCTCAAGCCGTCGGGCGGGCACAATGCACAGAGCTCGTACTGACCCATCAACAGTACGTACGCTCTGATATCATGCATCTCTCCCCGCCGGGGCACGGGACAAATACGACTCCTCTCGCGCACAACCGGTGTCCTTATGCCCCTGGAAGCGATCAAGCGAACGTGCTCAGCAGCCGCGAACATGCTGCGCGCATCCTACTCCTGCGCGCGCCACCTTGCGGGGAGCCGCACAGACACGCTCCCGTCTGTCGCCCTCGAAATACCTCGCCAAATACAAAGATTTTGCGGACGACACACGGGCGCGTGACATGCGGACTTCTTGTCCTCCGACCATCACTTCCGACGGGGTCCGCTCGACTGTGCACGCGAAAAAGAAACACGGACCTGCCGGGACACATCGCCAGAGGATGTACAGATACACCGGTGAGTCCTCTCTCCCTTCCGCCTCTCCTCCAATCGCACTCCTCGTCTTGTGCCACTCGCGGTGTCCGTTAGGCGTGAACGTGAGACGCACTGCGGAGTCCTAGCGTGGTACCGACGCGTCTTTGACCTCGCGCAGTCCGGACCTGCGAGACACTTCAGTGTGAGTGGTGTCGTGCTCAGAAAGGTCGGAGGGAGACGTACCGTGAATGTCGTCGAGTCCCAGCACGGCACCGACACCAGATTGTGAGTGGCATGCTGAGGAAGGTCGCATGCACAAGATCAGCGTCCTCGAGACACACTCGCTCCGCCTCCGGGCGCATCTCACATGAAACAGAGCTCGTACTGACGCTGTCCTGCGCATCAACAGGTCCGTAAACTCTGAGGTGGATCGGCAGGTGCACGGGACAAACAGGCTGTCCAGAGCTCGCGTTTGTGCGAGCATGGGTACTCTCCGCATCAGCGTGCACCCTCTATGACAACTCCAATCCCTGTGGCACGTGTCTCGCGGACACGGCTGTCTTGGACTGCACAGGTACGTCCGCACCACACGGCGTGTGCGCACAAAGGTGAGACCTTCTCGTGCACACACACAGACGGCTCGGATGTCTCTGGAGCACTCCTCACGCTCTGTGGATGTCCGCAGAGCATGCAGAGTGCATCAGAGCGTTTTGGCCGGCCCACCGGTGACAGGCACAAAGGCGAGACTCACCATCAACGTTGTCGACTCCTAGCACGGACTTCAAGTGACATCTCCTCCTGCCGTGTTTGCACGCGAGACGCGTCAGCATGAGTCGATTTGGTCCATGGGTCTCGACGACGTACCGTGTCCGCTGAGAACGCGCACGAAGAGCGGCGCAATGCTGCGAGGACGAGGGTGGGAGGAGAGGAAGGGCGACAGCTGTCATATCAGATGGGGGAAGGCGGGCGAAAGGTGAGCTGTCGAATGAGCGACTACGCGATTCCGGCGTCCGGTTAAATCCCAGATCTCGACAGGATCTGCGACGTTCGTCAGGAACACTTCCCGGATGTCCCTGCGGTGCCGCGTGTGCTCTGCAGCACGTCGGGTCGTGTACGTCCGTGGTCGCACCCGCAGAGTAGAGCAGCTGAGCTACAGAGCTCTCCGAGTCGTCGGACTGTGGCAAGGGGAGGAATACGGTGAGATGCAGCCAACATTCGTTTGGACTTGTTGACTGAAGATCGTCCGCAGGATCTCGGTATGCGAAACGACGGTGACCGTCAATATCACGCGAACACGGCATCCGCACTTGTCGCCGCCGTCAATCACATCTCACGGGCGGCCGTCGTGCGCGGGCGGGGCTGAACTGTCGTGTCCCATCACGCTACGGTTGCGCCTCTGTGCAACAAGTCAAACAGGCTAAAATTGCACGTGGCGGCCACAACATGCTGCACGCCGTGCTTCAGAACGCGCTGGAGCGGTAACGTACACTACTGACGATGTACTCTAAGACAGCAAAAACCAGCCCTCAACCGGGTTCGAGACGATGCTCTTGATCTGCCTCCGCCTCCGCTCCGCACGACGCACGAACCGCTGGTAGTCCTCGTCACCGCTGAGATCCGCGAGCGGGTCCTCCGCCCGCTCCCTCTGTGTCTCCGCCTCGACCGCCGCCTCGACCTCCTGGCTGACGAATGCCGCGGACTTGGGCCCCTTCCGTTTGTACCGTCCTGGAAGACCCAATGGGTTTGTCTTCCACCGGTTTCGACGCCTCTTGATGTCCGGACGACCACCCGTCGACTCCTCGTCGGCGAGCAACGGACTCGGGGCGGCGAGGAGGGGTTTTCGGCTGCCGCACACCGCCTCTCGTCAGACACGCGCGAAAAATGCATCACGCCGCTCTCCCAGAGCGCGATGAGGTGGTTGATGCGTGCGAGCCCTGTCGCGGTGATGCTGAGGTTCCCGAACGTGTACGTAGGTGGGAATCCGAGGAGCTCGACGCCGCATCCAACGACGATGTCCGTGACGTACGTCTCGAGTGTCCAGCGCATGGTCGCATCGGGCACTCCAGAGACCTCGGCTGCAGGACGTCAGGCCCGCACGTACCGCGGAGAGCGTCGAAGGAACTCACCGAGTGCAGCGTTCATGCTCACGCGCAGCTGGCTCCGCCTATCGATCTCCCGTCGCGAGGAGCCGTTGGCCTGTGCGGTCGTTCCTGTAGGTCGAGCCATCGTGCTGCATGGGAGACGTCAGTGCGAGGGCATATGGATGGAGTGCAGCGACGTACACGGTACCGGAGGTGAGTGGAGGTGAGTTGGGGAGACGGAACGACGACCTGGCGAGTACTTACTCGCTGCATAAGCGTGCCTGCCCGCGCGGAATCGCCTCGTTTCGACCTGGAAGCGAGTGTGACGGGAATTCAGGGTCTGTCGCTTCAGACCTGAGCCCGCAGTTCCCGATCAGGTGCGCCGCGCCCAGTGCCAATGCCGCTACTCCATCTGCTGATTCTCAGAATGGTGTACTACGCCCAACGAGGACGAAGCAGACGCCGCCTTGTACTCCCGGGCACGGTGCTACTTGCAGGAACTTGCGACGAGTCTTTTCCTCGTACGCGCCGCTGCTGAACTCGGGAGAGTGGAGGGTGCCCCGCTCCTGGGCGGGCAGAGTGGCCCTGTTTCGACCTCGAAGCGAACACCGCAACGGGGGGTTTGTCGCTTGATGTCTAGTCTCCAATCAATCAGCTCGCGTTCTCCAAAATTGCGGAATTTGTCCCGCCGCGGTATACCGGTGAGTGCGACGCATTACTCCTTGTCCGTACACCTTCGTACGGTGTACTACACGCGGCGACAACAAAGTCAGCAATGCACGCCATCTACACTCCCGGACATCGGCGAGTCACCTCGTCCGGGTCGTTACTGCTGAGAAGGACGATGCGTAGGAGTGGAGCATGTCGGAAGAACGAGTCCGCGTGCGCGAACCGCTGGATGGAGACAGACTCGGAATGGACAAGTCCAGCGGCCGTCGCCCCGGCCAAATCCCACTCAGCCCTCGCAACGAGTGTGCCCCTTGCGGAGATTCGCTTCCTTAGGGAACACTCAGGGTTCCTCGCGTGCATGTGTGTCGGCGCAGCCCCAGGTCCGCACTTTGCATGTCCTACTCCCCACGGCTGTGCGTGTGCCCGAAAGCTGACACTTTTAGAGCTCCAGACAGGCTCCACAAGGAGGGATCTAGTCGAGAGGATGCGCATTTCGACTGTCGTCGTCCAGGGTGACACCCACAACTTCGTGACACCATCATTTTGTGGAAAGATCTCATCTCGACATCGAAGCGAGTGTGAGGGACACTCAGGGCTTGTTGCTGCTAGTTCAGCCCCCATACAATCGGTTCGTGAACCCTCACCGTACACAATGAGTAGTTCCGATGTGGCGCTCTCCATCTCTTCAGACTCATGTTGGTAGAGACCATTGCATTCATGAATGACATTTGAGTACCGACAGGTAGAATCCAATGAACACCGTTGGCACTACCGACCGACCGATGAGATCTCATCTGTGTAGCATCTGTACTTCAATGCAAATCGCGAGATCACATCGTCGGCTGCGTCTGTACCATGATCTGGAATAAATCATCAAGCTTACTCGTAGCCGAAAGTGGGCGGTCTCTCACCGATGCAGATCGACAGCCAGAGGTTGACTCCCATCCGGGTCGAGTCGATGCTGAAGACTCCAAGGACATTCACTGCAAGTCTGTAGCTTTGACTCGGGAGTACTATTCACTCTAGTTATTCAGGTCGTGCGGCCATACGTATACGTCGACGGCGAGAAGACCCTAGCGGTGACAACCGTCGCAGGAGATTGGAACTGCTACGGTATGTGTCTCACTATCATAACGCTAGCGGCTGTGCTCCGTCCGAGTGTTAGCGAGTAGAGCAACGCTCTGACTAATTTTCTCCACTTGCACGCAGGCGGTCGAAACGAGTGAACTCCGGTAAGCCCGCATCAACCCCTCGAGGTCTCGAACATGCTTGGATAATTTGTGCAGGGCTGCACTCTGTAGGACCGCGGTATGCCCATACGGTGTGGGGACGGCTCGCACTCTGGTACCCAGTTCCAGTCAGCCGTCGCTCTCGTCGGAGAAGTCTGAGCGGAGGACAGAGAGTCAGATTGAGAACGTCGGACCCGTGCACGCTTGAGGGAAGTACTTCGGTAAGCACGATACGGCTGCTATTATTTGGGGGATGATCCTGACCCTGAGCATGCGCCCGTTTGTGGCACTAGACAACATCTGAGTGATGGAACTAATTTGCAGTTCGCTATGGATTGGGTATCTGTCGGTCGAGATTCGAGACACTCAGACGGATGACGGTGAGTCTGTCTCTCTGCATGCCATAGTATAACAGGAGTCAATACATACAAGAGATCTGCCACAACAGCGATGAGGGACTGTCAGAATGGGATCGTGTCAAGGTAGTTCGCGTGTACCACCAGTAGGATGTCATTGATATATCTTCCAAAATAGCTCCATTCCGCTCGGTATGATATTTGTCGTCTAGGATATGACCGCCGCCCGACCCTGACAACTGTTTAGCCACTCGCAGAGAAGTCCGGTGATTGGGGCCTTCGCGTAGGAAAAGCGAGACTCGGCGCTGACAGCGCCCTCGTCCGATGCGCGCATCGTCCCACATACAAGTCTGTTTGCGCATGGGAATGGTCGTGCACGGACCAGCACGCGCCCTATAAACCTGCACAGAAATCAGCTCTCTGCCCACCACCCTCCCCCGTCTCTCGCTTTTCCACAACCTCGTCTAGTCCCTGTTCGCCACCTCACAGTCGCCATCGTGCGCGCGGCCTTTGACCGTACTATCGGATCTTTACATCGGACACTGCGATTGTTTGGAACAGCTGGTGAGTGATATGTTCTCCGCACTCGACGACACATGCTCACCGCATACGCAGCTGCTTGCGGCGGCATCCACATACCCTGCATCCGGAACCACCGTGTCGTCAAGTCACCATTCACCATTGCTATGCACCAGCGACGTTCGCTTGTAACGGACGGTGAGTAAATGATCGTTTGCATGACACAGCAAGCTCACACTGACCTCGTACGCAGCATACTTCGCTCGACTACACGGGCTCGAAGCTTGACCCGGGGTTCGGTATCGCATGAGTGCGTGTACATCGCCTACCGCCCCCGTCCTCGCGAGGTCCATTCCTCGAATGCCTGCGATTGCAGCGGCTCTCCCGGGTCATCGGTATGTCATGTGCTGCAGGTCGGTCTGCTCCAAAGTTCTGACTATACTTATCCTGTCTCTATAGCACAACTTCGCTTAGCGACTGATATACAGCAATCCCGCTCACTTTGCTCCACGGTTATCCGCTCGGTTGGGACGGCAACCCGACGGCCAGCTCCGCAACACGAGCATGTATGTCGCTGTGTCTCTCTTCCACGCTCGAGACTCACTGAGCCATCGCTGTCACAGCCCGGTGCGGCGTGCTCTGACGCTCCGCGGATCACCGGGCGACACAGGATGAATGTGCGCTGCTGTGGTATGTGTCTCCTGTGTTTAGTCACTCCACGTCGATTAACTGACACTCACAGTCAGGAGAACATGCTCACCGTACACTGGTACGTTGTGTATACTTCTTACAAATGGCTCCCCGCGCCATGACGTGCGCCTGTGGTGCTGCCGTGGGGAGAGCCTGTAGGGTTTTGTTAGTAGACCCACTATCTGAGGGTGGGTTGAGAGTTAGATTGCACTGTTCGGAGTCTTAGGGATACGCACTTCGAGAGAATGTCTGCATCAGCAGAGCTCCGAGACTACGGCAATGGTGGTGGACGGGCACCTGGAAGTGGCATATCAGCGTTGAACACGGCTAGCTGACAATATCCTGTACCCACCACCCCGGATTCGTATCGACCCAAACTGTGGAGCTCGCGCAGTAAGTACAAGACCAAATCCAATGACGAAAACAATTGGAAGGCGAGTGATGAGAAAAAGAGTACATACATGATTTTCATGGAACACGCCGTACCTGTAATCAGCGTCTAGAGACTGTCCCGACTCCTGAGGCAGCAGGAGGAGTTTGAGCGTAATCCAGCGCGGCCAGCGTCCCGTCCCGCGTCCGACATGGACCGGACACGCACTTGACCCTGCAGCGCCTCTTGACGACTTCCATGCGATGTAAGAGCTTGATGTAAGACTTGAATACGAACGTCGCTTTTGAGCTTGGTAGTTCCGTACGGGCGCGGCGCAAAGACGGCCAACAACGACCTAAGCAAGTCCCGGATGCACGTTATCGCACTTCCTCCGATCCCCAGCAGGGTTGTCGTCCGCAGCGCACTCGAGGCCGGCGGCCAGGTGTACCAATCCCCTCCTCCAGCATGCGAGTCTTACGCGCGAAAACCTCTCAAGCTCTCTTTCTCCTCCGCTCAGGAACTTCACGGTACATACCTGAGTACTGAGTAACGATGCTAACACCTAGTTCCGCAAGCAGAAGGTTTGGAGTGGTGCAGCGTGGATTTGAGAAGCCAGAGGAGGGTTGTACAGCCGGTCCAGGCCATAGTACTCTCCGTTGCTGACTGTAGAGGACAGATGATAGTGGATCTGAGGTTACACGAGTGGAGGGAAAAGAGCAACCCCAGCAGCTAGCGCCGACAGGCGCCGACTCGGAAAGGTGCATATGGGCGGCTACAGCCCACGGTGAGTTGAAGAGAACCATCTACTTCGCCGACATAGTCTCGAGTGTCGCTGGGACTCTGACGCAGGAAAGGCATGGATATTCTCGCTGACCGTCACCTGCTCTCACAAACCTGTGCCTAATGACTGTCACGGTCCAGGCTAGGTTCCTCGCTCGGAAACCAACTTAATACAACTTATCAACTTTAAGTCATCGACAAACCTAGACGACACGACCTATGCATCAACTCCGATGATGGCATCTGAGAGTATACGGACGATAGTGACCAGCGGGACGAGCACGCCCAGGGTCCGTTCTATCGCACAATCGCGTCCATTCACGCAACAGGAAGGTGACCTTTCCTCGCATATCGCCCACCCTAGAAGCTCACCCACCAGTTTCTTACCTTCAGGTCGATGTTATATTCCCCGCGAACGCATCCCTGCAAACCTCGCTCCAAAACCTCCAGCTCACATACCACAAGTGTGAATCCTCGCTGAGCGACTTCCTCCGCTTCGCCAAGCCGCACATCAACCAACTCGCCGCCGAGAGGTGCCGTCTCACCCTCCGCTCGTGGGCATCGCTGGCTCCACCACACTGACGTCTCCTCTCTCTAGCAAGGTCGTGGCCCTTGGTCTTGCGGGTCCAGCAGATGACGACGTGTGGTCCCTCGACTCGAGCGGCGTCTTGACCATCGCAGTATGCAAACAGACGTACGAGTCCCTCGGCCTCCCTGGCGAGCGGCTGCCCTGGAACGAGTGCCAAGATACGCACGGTGCGTACCCCGCCTCCCCCCCTTTGTCGAGTCCGATCTGCTCACAGCCTCGCCCGTCCGCACAGTCATCCATATCTCGGTCAGAGATGTCCGCCCGAACGCGGCCAAGTGGTTGACATACGGCGCGAAAGAGACCGCAGCGCTGCGTGCTTGGGACGCGAAAAGAGGTCCGTGGAAGATTGCGTACCATCTGCAAGACCCAGGTGCGTTGGTTCTAGTAGGCCTATGAGGTTGTGCGTTCGATGCGTCCACACCCACGCCCGGGCCCATGCTTGAGCGGTCATCCGTGATGTCGGTGACAAGATCACCGCTTGCACCTTGCGTCCGATTTGTCGCCTTGCATGGATCATGACAAGGAGCAACCTGCAGGGCACGGACTTGCACTTTGCGATGCCCGACAGCCTGTGCTTCATGGACACGATGATTGCAAGACCAGGTGTTTTGTCTTTTCGACCCTGACTTGATTAAACCTTGTAATTTAACATCGGAACTCACACACACGTAACCCAGCGAGCGACTTGCCTGTCAACACCGTCGAACACCGGCTCGAGCGAAGCGAGAAGACGCGGGCGAATGTGCACATCCCAGTATACAAACCGAGTGACCTGGTCCTTGCCGGCAGCGAGAAAGAAGAATGGGAAGAGAAAGTCTCCTCGTTGTTCGAATGGGTCGGCATGGCCAGCCTCGGCTCGCAGAGGTACGTGAGCTTCGCGCTCGATAGAGCAAATCAACTGATACCCTACTCAGATTGTCGGGGGCTGACAGGTGCGATCCGTACATTTCTGTGTACACGCCCCCAGAACCTTCCTCGGTGGGCGAGCTCACCGTGATGTGCTGGAGAGGCCTCATTCCTTCGTCCTTTGTGCAAGACTTGATGGATACTATCCTGTGAGATCGTACCTTCGCTCCTACGTCTTACAGCGTGCTCATGTGCGCAGCAGCTCGCCCAATATGCCCTGCCCCAGCTTTGTGTCGGTGACCGCCCATAGTGTCCCGACATCTCCGGTGACATACATTCCTGCGGAGGGCGTTAAGGCACCTCCCTTACGTGCCTCTCGACTAGAATCCGAAGATACGTGGACACTGGTGTACTCGCGAGAGGGTGTTGCGGACTCGCCACAAGGAGGTTGCTGGGTGCTTGGCGAAAGTGTAGGGAGGTGGGACAGAAGATGGGGTTGAATTCGAGTCCGTCATGCGATCCAACATGTTGACTCCGTGTCTGCGACAGTGCGACTCTTGCTAGTATCTGCTCGTATATATCTCTGGACACGATCAGTGTTCAGGTCTCTCAACGAGAAACCTCAAGTCCATTTCACGTGACTTTTGGCATCCCGACCCCCAGACCGCAGCTTTGTCGTCCGTTCTCCACAGAGTCCGGAGACCGCTGGTGTATGTGTGCGATGCATACGGACACCAGCGGTTTCCACTGTGTGACAACACTTGGTCCACACCGTGTCATTCGTGTCCAGGTTTGCCCGGAGGGGCCGTTTTATCCTTTAAGTTCAAATACGGAAGCGACTCCGAACTTCGCGGAATGAGACTCCGAACTGGAGTTCGGAAAATCACGTGTGTCGCGCCATTCTGGGATCTGACCATGAAATTTCTGCTCCTCGGCCACACATTCGACGGCCATGTCGTCTCCTGACTCGACAGCGCACTCTCCCGCTCCTCTCTTGCCAGTATCTACCGGGGACTCGCGATCTAGCCTCGGCCAGCGTGCGCCTGCTGTCTGCACTGTCCGATCGCGCCCCGCCTTCGATCGTGCTCCAGCTCTATCGCTCGCACACAGATCTCGCTTCCGCACGCGTCCGCGACGTGTTCGTACCGTCTGGAATTTGAGTGACAGTGCGTATACAGCGTATTATACCTGTCCAGGTGCGTGTATGGCCTATTGTACCTGTCCGGGGGCATACATGGCTTACTGTACTTGTCTAGGTGACTGTATGCGTATACACTCTGCTACCTAATAGGACGTGCACAGAATGGACGAAGTCTCATATCGCTCTCTACTGAACATGCAGTCTTGCAGCCCACAAGCACGCCAAACACGGACGTCACGCGGGCGCCTAAACCACGTCCCTCTTGTCCTCCGACCACCACCATCGACTCCCCTCCCGCGCTCTCACAGAGTGGGGTACTGACGGACGAGTGCGACACCTACGTTTGGAAGATGCATGCCGCTGAACAGCGCTCTCCGGCCTACGTTCAGGACGCAAATCACGCACCTGTGAGTCTTTATTGCTTTCATGCGAGTTGAACACTCACGGGAAGCCACTCAAGCGTACGCAGGCTTGCGGCTTCGACGGCGCTGCACCTTGTCCGTGTCCGCGTGAACAAGAGCCGGACAAGGCCCGCTCTGCGTACCGCGACTATCATAGGTATGTCCGACGGTGCGTGCCCGTCGATACGACGAATAGGTGAGTCGCGGATTCCGTGACACGCACCGCCCGACGCGTCTTTTGCCTCGGCCAACAGTCCGATCTGCTCAAGCCGTCGGGCGGGCACAATGCACAGAGCTCGTACTGACCCATCAACAGGTACGTACGCTCTGATATCATGCATCTCTCCCCGCCGGGGCACGGGACAAATACGACTCCTCTCGCGCACAACCGGTGTCCTTATGCCCCTGGAAGCGATCAAGCGAACGTGCTCAGCAGCCGCGAACATGCTGCGCGCATCCTACTCCTGCGCGCGCCACCTTGCGGGGAGCCGCACAGACACGCTCCCGTCTGTCGCCCTCGAAATACCTCGCCAAATACAAAGATTTTGCGGACGACACACGGGCGCGTGACATGCGGACTTCTTGTCCTCCGACCATCACTTCCGACGGGGTCCGCTCGACTGTGCACGCGAAAAAGAAACACGGACCTGCCGGGACACATCGCCAGAGGATGTACAGATACACCGGTGAGTCCTCTCTCCCTTCCGCCTCTCCTCCAATCGCACTCCTCGTCTTGTGCCACTCGCGGTGTCCGTTAGGCGTGAACGTGAGACGCACTGCGGAGTCCTAGCGTGGTACCGACGCGTCTTTGACCTCGCGCAGTCCGGACCTGCGAGACACTTCAGTGTGAGTGGTGTCGTGCTCAGAAAGGTCGGAGGGAGACGTACCGTGAATGTCGTCGAGTCCCAGCACGGCACCGACACCAGATTGTGAGTGGCATGCTGAGGAAGGTCGCATGCACAAGATCAGCGTCCTCGAGACACACTCGCTCCGCCTCCGGGCGCATCTCACATGAAACAGAGCTCGTACTGACGCTGTCCTGCGCATCAACAGGTCCGTAAACTCTGAGGTGGATCGGCAGGTGCACGGGACAAACAGGCTGTCCAGAGCTCGCGTTTGTGCGAGCATGGGTACTCTCCGCATCAGCGTGCACCCTCTATGACAACTCCAATCCCCTGTGGCACGTGTCTCGCGGACACGGCTGTCTTGGACTGCACAGGTACGTCCGCACCACACGGCGTGTGCGCACAAAGGTGAGACCTTCTCGTGCACACACACAGACGGCTCGGATGTCTCTGGAGCACTCCTCACGCTCTGTGGATGTCCGCAGAGCATGCAGAGTGCATCAGAGCGTTTTGGCCGGCCCACCGGTGACAGGCACAAAGGCGAGACTCACCATCAACGTTGTCGACTCCTAGCACGGACTTCAAGTGACATCTCCTCCTGCCGTGTTTGCACGCGAGACGCGTCAGCATGAGTCGATTTGGTCCATGGGTCTCGACGACGTACCGTGTCCGCTGAGAACGCGCACGAAGAGCGGCGCAATGCTGCGAGGACGAGGGTGGGAGGAGAGGAAGGGCGACAGCTGTCATATCAGATGGGGGAAGGCGGGCGAAAGGTGAGCTGTCGAATGAGCGACTACGCGATTCCGGCGTCCGGTTAAATCCCAGATCTCGACAGGATCTGCGACGTTCGTCAGGAACACTTCCCGGATGTCCCTGCGGTGCCGCGTGTGCTCTGCAGCACGTCGGGGTCGTGTACGTCCGTGGTCGCACCCGCAGAGTAGAGCAGCTGAGCTACAGAGCTCTCCGAGTCGTCGGACTGTGGCAAGGGGAGGAATACGGTGAGATGCAGCCAACATTCGTTTGGACTTGTTGACTGAAGATCGTCCGCAGGATCTCGGTATGCGAAACGACGGTGACCGTCAATATCACGCGAACACGGCATCCGCACTTGTCGCCGCCGTCAATCACATCTCACGGGCGGCCGTCGTGCGCGGGCGGGGCTGAACTGTCGTGTCCCATCACGCTACGGTTGCGCCTCTGTGCAACAAGTCAAACAGGCTAAAATTGCACGTGGCGGCCACAACATGCTGCACGCCGTGCTTCAGAACGCGCTGGAGCGGTAACGTACACTACTGACGATGTACTCTAAGACAGCAAAAACCAGCCCTCAACCGGGTTCGAGACGATGCTCTTGATCTGCCTCCGCCTCCGCTCCGCACGACGCACGAACCGCTGGTAGTCCTCGTCACCGCTGAGATCCGCGAGCGGGTCCTCCGCCCGCTCCCTCTGTGTCTCCGCCTCGACCGCCGCCTCGACCTCCTGGCTGACGAATGCCGCGGACTTGGGCCCCTTCCGTTTGTACCGTCCTGGAAGACCCAATGGGTTTGTCTTCCACCGGTTTCGACGCCTCTTGATGTCCGGACGACCACCCGTCGACTCCTCGTCGGCGAGCAACGGACTCGGGGCGGCGAGGAGGGGGTTTTCGGCTGCCGCACACCGCCTCTCGTCAGACACGCGCGAAAAATGCATCACGCCGCTCTCCCAGAGCGCGATGAGGTGGTTGATGCGTGCGAGCCCTGTCGCGGTGATGCTGAGGTTCCCGAACGTGTACGTAGGTGGGAATCCGAGGAGCTCGACGCCGCATCCAACGACGATGTCCGTGACGTACGTCTCGAGTGTCCAGCGCATGGTCGCATCGGGCACTCCAGAGACCTCGGCTGCAGGACGTCAGGCCCGCACGTACCGCGGAGAGCGTCGAAGGAACTCACCGAGTGCAGCGTTCATGCTCACGCGCAGCTGGCTCCGCCTATCGATCTCCCGTCGCGAGGAGCCGTTGGCCTGTGCGGTCGTTCCTGTAGGTCGAGCCATCGTGCTGCATGGGAGACGTCAGTGCGAGGGCATATGGATGGAGTGCAGCGACGTACACGGTACCGGAGGTGAGTGGAGGTGAGTTGGGGAGACGGAACGACGACCTGGCGAGTACTTACTCGCTGCATAAGCGTGCCTGCCCGCGCGGAATCGCCTCGTTTCGACCTGGAAGCGAGTGTGACGGGAATTCAGGGTCTGTCGCTTCAGACCTGAGCCCGCAGTTCCCGATCAGGTGCGCCGCGCCCAGTGCCAATGCCGCTACTCCATCTGCTGATTCTCAGAATGGTGTACTACGCCCAACGAGGACGAAGCAGACGCCGCCTTGTACTCCCGGGCACGGTGCTACTTGCAGGAACTTGCGACGAGTCTTTTCCTCGTACGCGCCGCTGCTGAACTCGGGAGAGTGGAGGGTGCCCCGCTCCTGGGCGGGCAGAGTGGCCCTGTTTCGACCTCGAAGCGAACACCGCAACGGGGGGTTTGTCGCTTGATGTCTAGTCTCCAATCAATCAGCTCGCGTTCTCCAAAATTGCGGAATTTGTCCCGCCGCGGTATACCGGTGAGTGCGACGCATTACTCCTTGTCCGTACACCTTCGTACGGTGTACTACACGCGGCGACAACAAAGTCAGCAATGCACGCCATCTACACTCCCGGACATCGGCGAGTCACCTCGTCCGGGTCGTTACTGCTGAGAAGGACGATGCGTAGGAGTGGAGCATGTCGGAAGAACGAGTCCGCGTGCGCGAACCGCTGGATGGAGACAGACTCGGAATGGACAAGTCCAGCGGCCGTCGCCCCGGCCAAATCCCACTCAGCCCTCGCAACGAGTGTGCCCCTTGCGGAGATTCGCTTCCTTAGGGAACACTCAGGGTTCCTCGCGTGCATGTGTGTCGGCGCAGCCCCAGGTCCGCACTTTGCATGTCCTACTCCCCACGGCTGTGCGTGTGCCCGAAAGCTGACACTTTTAGAGCTCCAGACAGGCTCCACAAGGAGGGATCTAGTCGAGAGGATGCGCATTTCGACTGTCGTCGTCCAGGGTGACACCCACAACTTCGTGACACCATCATTTTGTGGAAAGATCTCATCTCGACATCGAAGCGAGTGTGAGGGACACTCAGGGCTTGTTGCTGCTAGTTCAGCCCCCATACAATCGGTTCGTGAACCCTCACCGTACACAATGAGTAGTTCCGATGTGGCGCTCTCCATCTCTTCAGACTCATGTTGGTAGAGACCATTGCATTCATGAATGACATTTGAGTACCGACAGGTAGAATCCAATGAACACCGTTGGCACTACCGACCGACCGATGAGATCTCATCTGTGTAGCATCTGTACTTCAATGCAAATCGCGAGATCACATCGTCGGCTGCGTCTGTACCATGATCTGGAATAAATCATCAAGCTTACTCGTAGCCGAAAGTGGGCGGTCTCTCACCGATGCAGATCGACAGCCAGAGGTTGACTCCCATCCGGGTCGAGTCGATGCTGAAGACTCCAAGGACATTCACTGCAAGTCTGTAGCTTTGACTCGGGAGTACTATTCACTCTAGTTATTCAGGTCGTGCGGCCATACGTATACGTCGACGGCGAGAAGACCCTAGCGGTGACAACCGTCGCAGGAGATTGGAACTGCTACGGTATGTGTCTCACTATCATAACGCTAGCGGCTGTGCTCCGTCCGAGTGTTAGCGAGTAGAGCAACGCTCTGACTAATTTTCTCCACTTGCACGCAGGCGGTCGAAACGAGTGAACTCCGGTAAGCCCGCATCAACCCCTCGAGGTCTCGAACATGCTTGGATAATTTGTGCAGGGCTGCACTCTGTAGGACCGCGGTATGCCCATACGGTGTGGGGACGGCTCGCACTCTGGTACCCAGTTCCAGTCAGCCGTCGCTCTCGTCGGAGAAGTCTGAGCGGAGGACAGAGAGTCAGATTGAGAACGTCGGACCCGTGCACGCTTGAGGGAAGTACTTCGGTAAGCACGATACGGCTGCTATTATTTGGGGGATGATCCTGACCCTGAGCATGCGCCCGTTTGTGGCACTAGACAACATCTGAGTGATGGAACTAATTTGCAGTTCGCTATGGATTGGGTATCTGTCGGTCGAGATTCGAGACACTCAGACGGATGACGGTGAGTCTGTCTCTCTGCATGCCATAGTATAACAGGAGTCAATACATACAAGAGATCTGCCACAACAGCGATGAGGGACTGTCAGAATGGGATCGTGTCAAGGTAGTTCGCGTGTACCACCAGTAGGATGTCATTGATATATCTTCCAAAATAGCTCCATTCCGCTCGGTATGATATTTGTCGTCTAGGATATGACCGCCGCCCGACCCTGACAACTGTTTAGCCACTCGCAGAGAAGTCCGGTGATTGGGGCCTTCGCGTAGGAAAAGCGAGACTCGGCGCTGACAGCGCCCTCGTCCGATGCGCGCATCGTCCCACATACAAGTCTGTTTGCGCATGGGAATGGTCGTGCACGGACCAGCACGCGCCCTATAAACCTGCACAGAAATCAGCTCTCTGCCCACCACCCTCCCCCGTCTCTCGCTTTTCCACAACCTCGTCTAGTCCCTGTTCGCCACCTCACAGTCGCCATCGTGCGCGCGGCCTTTGACCGTACTATCGGATCTTTACATCGGACACTGCGATTGTTTGGAACAGCTGGTGAGTGATATGTTCTCCGCACTCGACGACACATGCTCACCGCATACGCAGCTGCTTGCGGCGGCATCCACATACCCTGCATCCGGAACCACCGTGTCGTCAAGTCACCATTCACCATTGCTATGCACCAGCGACGTTCGCTTGTAACGGACGGTGAGTAAATGATCGTTTGCATGACACAGCAAGCTCACACTGACCTCGTACGCAGCATACTTCGCTCGACTACACGGGCTCGAAGCTTGACCCGGGGTTCGGTATCGCATGAGTGCGTGTACATCGCCTACCGCCCCCGTCCTCGCGAGGTCCATTCCTCGAATGCCTGCGATTGCAGCGGCTCTCCCGGGTCATCGGTATGTCATGTGCTGCAGGTCGGTCTGCTCCAAAGTTCTGACTATACTTATCCTGTCTCTATAGCACAACTTCGCTTAGCGACTGATATACAGCAATCCCGCTCACTTTGCTCCACGGTTATCCGCTCGGTTGGGACGGCAACCCGACGGCCAGCTCCGCAACACGAGCATGTATGTCGCTGTGTCTCTCTTCCACGCTCGAGACTCACTGAGCCATCGCTGTCACAGCCCGGTGCGGCGTGCTCTGACGCTCCGCGGATCACCGGGCGACACAGGATGAATGTGCGCTGCTGTGGTATGTGTCTCCTGTGTTTAGTCACTCCACGTCGATTAACTGACACTCACAGTCAGGAGAACATGCTCACCGTACACTGGTACGTTGTGTATACTTCTTACAAATGGCTCCCCGCGCCATGACGTGCGCCTGTGGTGCTGCCGTGGGGAGAGCCTGTAGGGTTTTGTTAGTAGACCCACTATCTGAGGGTGGGTTGAGAGTTAGATTGCACTGTTCGGAGTCTTAGGGATACGCACTTCGAGAGAATGTCTGCATCAGCAGAGCTCCGAGACTACGGCAATGGTGGTGGACGGGCACCTGGAAGTGGCATATCAGCGTTGAACACGGCTAGCTGACAATATCCTGTACCCACCACCCCGGATTCGTATCGACCCAAACTGTGGAGCTCGCGCAGTAAGTACAAGACCAAATCCAATGACGAAAACAATTGGAAGGCGAGTGATGAGAAAAAGAGTACATACATGATTTTCATGGAACACGCCGTACCTGTAATCAGCGTCTAGAGACTGTCCCGACTCCTGAGGCAGCAGGAGGAGTTTGAGCGTAATCCAGCGCGGCCAGCGTCCCGTCCCGCGTCCGACATGGACCGGACACGCACTTGACCCTGCAGCGCCTCTTGACGACTTCCATGCGATGTAAGAGCTTGATGTAAGACTTGAATACGAACGTCGCTTTTGAGCTTGGTAGTTCCGTACGGGCGCGGCGCAAAGACGGCCAACAACGACCTAAGCAAGTCCCGGATGCACGTTATCGCACTTCCTCCGATCCCCAGCAGGGTTGTCGTCCGCAGCGCACTCGAGGCCGGCGGCCAGGTGTACCAATCCCCTCCTCCAGCATGCGAGTCTTACGCGCGAAAACCTCTCAAGCTCTCTTTCTCCTCCGCTCAGGAACTTCACGGTACATACCTGAGTACTGAGTAACGATGCTAACACCTAGTTCCGCAAGCAGAAGGTTTGGAGTGGTGCAGCGTGGATTTGAGAAGCCAGAGGAGGGTTGTACAGCCGGTCCAGGCCATAGTACTCTCCGTTGCTGACTGTAGAGGACAGATGATAGTGGATCTGAGGTTACACGAGTGGAGGGAAAAGAGCAACCCCAGCAGCTAGCGCCGACAGGCGCCGACTCGGAAAGGTGCATATGGGCGGCTACAGCCCACGGTGAGTTGAAGAGAACCATCTACTTCGCCGACATAGTCTCGAGTGTCGCTGGGACTCTGACGCAGCAAAGGCATGGATATTCTCGCTGACCGTCATCTGCTCTCACAAACCTGTGCCTAATGACTGTCACGGTCAAGGCTAGGCTCCTCGCTCGGAAACCAACTTGATACAACTTATCAACTTTAAGTCATCGACAAACCTAGACGACACGACCTATGCATCAACTCCGATGATGGCATCTGAGAGTATACGGACGATAGTGGCCAGCGGGACGAGCACGCCCAGGGTCCGTTCTATCGGACAATCGCGTCCATTCACGCAACAGGAAGGTGACCTTTCCTCGCATATCGCCCACCCTAGAAGCTCACCCACCAGTTTCTGTCCTTCAGGTCGATGTTATATTCCCCGCGAACGCATCCCTGCAAACTGCGCTCCAAAGCCTCCAGCTCACATACCACAAGTGTGAATCCTCGCTGAGCGACTTCCTCCGCTTCGCCAAGCCGCACATCAACCAACTCGCGGCTGAGAGGTGCCGTCTCACCCTCCGCTCGTGGGCATCGCTGCTCCACCACACTGACGTCTCCTCTCTCTAGCAAGGTCGTGGCTCTTGGTCTTGCGGGTCCAGCAGACGACGATGTGTGGTCCCTCGACTCGAGCGGCGTCTTGACCATCGCATCATGCAAACAGACGTACGAGTCCCTCGGCCTCCCTGGCGAGCGGCTGCCCTGGAAAGAGTGCCAAGACACGCACGGTGCATACCTCCCCCCCTTTGTCGAGTCCCATCTGCTCAGAGCCCCGTCCGTCCGCGCAGTGATCCATATATCGGTCAGAGATGCCCGCCCGAACACGGCCAAGTGGTTGACATACGGCGCGAAAGAGACCACAGCGCTGCATGCTTGGGACGCGCGCAGAGGTCCGTGGAAGATTGCGTACCATCTACAAGATCCAGGTGCGTTGGTGCTATGCGGTTGTGCGTTCGATGTGTCCACACCCGCGCCCATGCTTGATTGGTCATCTGTGATGTCGGTGAAAGGACCACTTGCGTCTCACTCGTCGCCTTGCATGGATTATGCCAAGGAGCAGCCTGCAGGGCACGGACTTGCACTTTGGGACGCCCGGACAATTGCAATGCAAGGCGTTTTGTCTTCTCGACCCTGGATTTATTAAACTTGCAATATACCATCGGAACTCACCCACACGTAATTTAGGGAGCGACTTGCCTGTCAACAGCGTCGAACACCGGCTCGAGCGAAGCGAGAGAACGCGGGCGAATGTGCACATCCCAGTGTTGAAACCGAGCGACCTGGTCCTTGCCGGCAGCGAGAAAGAAGACGTGGAAGAATGGGAAGAGAAGGTCTCCTCGTTGTTCGAATGGGTCGGCATGGCCAGCCTCGGCTCGCAGAGGTACGTGAGCTTCGCGCTCTATATAGCAAACCAACTGATACCCTACTCAGATTGTCGGGGGCTGACAGGTGCGATCCGTACATTTCTGTGTACACGCCCCCAGAACCTTCCTCGGTGGGCGAGCTCACCGTGATGCGCTGGAGAGGCCTCATCCCTTCGTCCTTTGTGCAAGACTTGATGGATACTATTCTGTGAGATCGTACCTTCGCTCCTACATCTCACGGCGTGCTCATATACGCAGCAGCTCGCCCAATATGCCCTACCCTGGCTTTGTCTCGGTGACCGCTCATAGTGTCCCGACATCTCCGGTGACATACATTCCTGTGGAGGGCGTTAAGGCGCCTCCCTTGCGTGCCTCTCGACTAGAATCCGAAGATACGTGGACACTGGTGTACTCGCGAGAGGGTGTTGCGGACTCGCCACAAGGAGGTTGCTGGGTGCTTGGCGAAAGTGTAGGGAGGTGGGACAGAAGATGGGGTTGAATTCAAGTCCGTCATGCGATCCAACATGTTGACTTGACTCCGTGTCTGCGACAGTGCGACTCTTGCTAGTATCTGCTCGTATATATCTCTGGACACGATCAGTGTTCAGGCCTCAGGTCTGTCAACGAGAAACCTCAAGTCTATTTCACGTGACTTTTGGCATCCCGACCCCTGGAGGCTGGCACTCAGTCAGACCGCAGCTTTTTCTCCACTGTGCGACAACACTTGGTCCACACCGTGTCATTCGTGTCCAGGTTTGCCCGGAGGGGCCGTTTTATCCTTTAAGTTTAAATACGGAAGTGACTCCGAACTTCGCGGAATGAGACTCCGAACTGGAGTTCGGAAAATCACGTGTGTCGCGCCATTCTGCTGTGATTGGGATCTGACCATGAAATTTCTGCTCCTCGGCCACGCATTCGACAGCTATGTCGTCTCCTGACTCGACAGCGCACTCTCCCGCTCCTCTCTTGCCCGTATATATCCCGGCTCATGCCTCCGTATACCCAACCTAATGCCCGTCTCTCCAGATATCTCGCTCGATCCACTCGACCCCATCTGCACACCATCCTACGACGCAACATGTCTACCGAGCTGCCGCCCTCCTCGATCCCACTCTTCCCGACCGTCGCAGCATACCGCGAGTGGAGGCGGAAGGCGTATGAGGACAAGAAGTCGGTCGGGTTCGTCGCGACGATGGGTGCGCTGCACGAGGGTCACCTTTCTCTCGGTGCGTACCGTCCGCCATCTCACCATCTCCGTACTCAGATCGGCGCACCTCAACCAGTCAGACGGTCGCTCGCGGAGAACGATCTGACCGTCCTCTCGATATTCGTGAACCCGGCGCAGTTCGCGCCGCACGAAGACCTCGCGACGTACCCCCGCACGCTCCCCCGCGACCTTGAGCTCCTCTCCCAAGTCTCAGTCGCGGATCGCACGGCCGCCGCCGTGTTCGTCCCGAACGTGTTCGAGATGTACCCGAATGGGATCTCGCAGGACGTGGCGGAGCAGAAGGGCACGTTCATTGAGGTGAAAGGCTACTCGCACCAGATGGAGGGCAAGACGCGTCCGACCTTCTTCCGCGGCGTCGCGACGGTGGTCACGAAGCTCTTCAATGTCATCGAGGTGCGCGCAGATGTTGTCTCTCCTTCCTATGCGCCCGTATCTCGCGCGGAGAACGCAACCGAGTCGCTGACGCACCGCCCGCCAGCCAACGCGTACGTACTTCGGGCAGAAGGATATTCAACAAGCCCTTCTCCTTCGCCGAATGACGCGCGACCTCCTTCTCTCCCACCCCGAACCCGAGAACCTCTTCATCGTTCCCACCGCGCGGTTCGTGCTTCCTCCCCACCTCCGGCTCCCGACTGTCGGGGGAGCTCTCGCCACGCTTACTGATCCGTGCTTCTGCAGCGACCCGACGACGTCTCTCGCTCTCTCTTCGCGGAACGCGTACCTCACGGACCACGAGCGCGCCGGCGTCGCACCTGCGCTCTACGCTGCCCTGCAAGACGCGAAGGAAGCCTGGGAGACAGGCCTTCCCAAGGCAGAGTGCGTAGCGCGCGCACATGCTGTAATCGAACGCAAGCAGAGCGAGCTCGGCGGCGAGGTTGATCTGCGGTATGACTACATCGAGATGAACGACCCGGACTCGTTCGATGTGCTCTCCGACGAGATGGCGCAACCCCAGTGGGAGGCTGAGGTCGCGGGACGTCCTGTCGTCTTGAGCGGGGCGATGTGGATTGGCCAAACGAGGTTGATCGACAACATTGTCCTAGGGGCGAGGAGGACGTTGAACATAGTAGAGTAGATACGGTACCACGTCACACTGGCAGTACTTTGGCTGCGATTGATCGATTCTAGTGCGTCTGAAAGAAAGACGATGTGAGTTAACACAGTATTTCTAGCAGTTCGCTTGGTTGCGGGTGATCGCATACACTTCTCCAGAACTCCAGAGCTCACAGCGAGAGCCTCAAAGGTTGTTCCTCTCCATGCCACGACACCACCAGGTCCAATAACCATCCTTCAAGTCAGCGCCGACCGAGCGGGCACTCCGGACCATCCTTCAAGATCTACGAACCCGGTTGTCGAACGGGGTCCCCCGAGTCCCGACCCCATCGAGGAACCA
The DNA here is from genome assembly GCA_022606115.1 of Daedaleopsis nitida. Classification (NCBI taxonomy): domain Eukaryota; kingdom Fungi; phylum Basidiomycota; class Agaricomycetes; order Polyporales; family Polyporaceae; genus Daedaleopsis; species Daedaleopsis nitida. Next base: position 213,927 of record JABYQM010000013.1, read on the forward strand.
AAAGGCATGTGAGGCGGCGGCGGGAGCGAGCAGAGGTTTGGGGGGCTCACCATCGAGCCTCGACATACGCCAAGGTGGCCAACTGCCAACTGCCTGGCAAACCTTGTTGCAAAACCGTCCTCTCTTCTTCACCTCCACCACGTATCATTCCGTGCGCATTGGCATATTGTCCACCCCCACCTCCTCCACGATGCAAAGCAACAAGCAAGAGAACCATATGCAGACGGGCCGCACGGCGAGCAACGTACGTCCGAGTCGCCCGGCACATATATGTATCACGAACCCCTCGCCCAATCGTCGGTAACAGCACCTCGAGGCCAGCGCAGGAGCACCGCCCAGGTTGCATAACCACATCGTTCAAACCGAGACTTGGGTACATAGGCCCCAGGCATTGTGCATATATGCGACTATACTGACTACTAGTACCGGCGCCTGGCACAACAGACCACGACCACATCGGGCACTGGCCACTCCTCTGGGGCCGAAGTCATGCATACGGACCCGCCGCAAGAGCCCTCAATCAATGCAGCGGTTACCGAGGCTCAGCAGCGGGTAACGTGCTCTATCTCAGGCCGCTCATGGTCTTGCTGAGCTTCTGGAACAGGCTCTGGGCCGCGACGATCTCAGTCTGAGAATGCATGGTCTCACGACGGTCATGGAGCATCGTGTCCCTGGCCCCGCCTTCCGGAACGCTCTCTTCCGTGCTGTAGAGGCTGCCAATGAACGGACAAACGCCACCGCGAACGCCCTGCAGACCCTGGTGGCCAACCGCAGTGCCGAAATCGACAACCTGATACGCATCCGGGCATACAACCAGCAGGTCGAGGCGGAGGATCGACTTCCAGACCCCGAGCAGGTCTATGACACCGAGGAGAATAATGAGGCTATCCGGGCTCTCGTGTACGACCTCCTCTACCCTCCTTGGCAACTGTTGGGTAGAGACAGGCGTGCCAACATGTAAAGCAGAGACACTGTTCCATGGGCCAATGTACGTGTCACGTTTAAGGAGCCCTCGAATGTATCCCTTGTGTGTATGTGTCGGGTCGTGCAGTAAACGTTTAGGGCGTCAGCAGTCAAAGAGCACTTGTACCCTGAGACAACACGATAATCCCGTTGTAGGACCGTCCATCCCTCACGTCAATAGGTCTATCGTCTGCCTAGGGGAGACTAGATAATCCCTTACTACTCTGTCGCCTTGACACAGGCCCGAAGCAACTCGGGGCTCAGATATAGTACGCCCGATTCCGAGTGGGGGATTACGACCATTTGCAGTGAGTCAGTAACATGGGAGACTGAGTTTTCGGTATGACTGGGAAGAACCACCCCTGACTCGAATCCAAACATTCGGCCCAAGCCCCATAAAAACATGGCAAAATCATGCTCTTCTATACGACACCAGTAGGGTTCGAACCTACGCTCTCAAAGAGAAACAGATAACGCATATTCTAATCTGTCGCCTTAACCACTTGGCTATAGTGTCTTGGAATTGATGTCGCTCCTTGTCGATCTATCCGCATTACAAAGTCCGCAAGCAGCTAAAACATTCGCCCGACTATCCGATAACTCCTCACTCTACACGACCCATGGTGGACGCATGGTGATTGACCTCGGGTGTTGTGAACAAACAGCGAAAGAATGACATCCAGCCCCACAAGCTCGCTAGAACAAATGCGGTCTGACGGGCGTCTGCACTACCTGATACGGAGAAACATTTGGCCCACCTATCACGTGACAGCCGCGTTCGGCCCACCAGCGTCCACCGGACGCAAATTTTCTTTACGACCTCCAAAAAACCAGTAGCCCACCGCGAGGGTCGAACTCGCAGCCTTCAGATCACTTCACCAATGATCGTAATCACCCGGGATGCTCGTAAGAGTCTGACGCTCTATCCGATTGAGCTAGGCGGGCGTTGATATTTGTTACCATCCACCAATGTTGCAGAGAGTTAGCCTTCACTTGATACCTTAGTATACGGTAAGTACTTCGCAATCACAGCATCGGCACCGAGCCTCGCGCTGTCGATACACTCGTTTGAGTTTCTGTCGGTCGACAATCTTCCCAGATCAATCGTTCGGGACTCGCTCTACGCGCATACCCAGGCCCACCAACGACTCAGCACTGGCAAGGTTCTGCTCGTGCCGCCACGACATCATACGCGCCGATCAGCAGCAGCACGGTCTCACCACCCCCGAAGGCAGATTTGTTTGGGTATATTACTACCTCTACTTGCCTCAGTACGAGCGGTATACAAATAGTTGATCAACTGTCGGAGTCAGAAGCTTTCGCAAATGGGTTGTGTAAGATATCACTAGCTGCACATCATTTATGGGTGCCGGCATGCTGTTAACCCTAGTCTGTCGCCTTGACCGCTTAGCTATAGTGGAGTCTGGCAGACAACTTGCTCTGCAAGTTCAAGTGGCTGTGAACAAACAGTGAGCTTGCTAGGAGATTTTAAACCATCTGCTTGAATTCATACAACGGGCGTTTGCACTACCTGATATGGGAAGCATTTTGACCACCTATCACGTGACATAGATGAAAACTTCGCGAATGACGGACGCAAATTTCTGATCGACGGTCTTAGTCCAGCACAGTAAAAACCATTAGCCCACCGCGAGGGTCGAACTCGCAGCCTTCAGATCACCGAGCTAGCAATCGTAATCACCCGACGTACTCGTAAGAGTCTGACGCTCTATCCGATTGAGCTAGGCGGGCGTTGATGCATCTTACAGTCACAAGATCCATACCGGGTACAATGATTGTCCTACTCATCAAGTAGGCTTAGGCCTGTCTTATTGACCCAATCTCCCCGAAAAGGCGTTCTAAATGATCTATGGACGAATCCAAGACGATCATATAGAAGCATCTTGCCACAAGTTGCTAGACTCCTGGCCAGACTCGAGACCAGGCCCGAAATCGCAGCTAACATGCGTGAACAACTCCCAATACTAGTGCTCACATACCTGAGCTTCGGTGCTACAGCGGTACGTGACGTCTTGGGCTGGGTGGGATATTACTAACTGCACAACATTACAGATGCCATGTAAATAAGCCATAGATCGTTCATCATGTATATACCTCCGCCATCAGTCCCAACGATCACCGGTCCACTCATGTCACCTTCTGCTTCGTACGCTGCTCGTAAATATCGACATCGATCGTGTTCAAGCTAATGAAGCGCCAGATGTTGACGTGCTTGAGCTGCCCGTACCGCCTAAGACGACCGATCGCCTGCGTCTCGCACGCGTCGTAGATCTCCTGCGTCGGCGTAAGGAGCGGCGACAGGAAGATCGCGTGGTTGGCCGAGGTCAGGTTCGCACCGCTCGCGCTCTCGTCCATTACGTTCAGAAGGAGGACGCGCTCCTTGCTCTCGTTCTGGAACTTTTCGAGGTTCTTGCTCTTCACGGACGCAGACCCCTTGATCTCGAGGAAGGCGATGTCGTTCGCTTCGAGTGCCTCAGCGACCTTCGCCGTGAGATCGGGAAACTGGACGAAGATGAGCACGCGCTCCTTCTTTGGAATGGTGTGCCTGGGATGACGGGTCAGACAGAAGACTAGCATGAAGAGTGTAGAGCGACATACTTGATGAAGTGCATAATCTTCTCGAGCTTCAACCCGAAGTGCTTGCCACGCCCGTCTCGCGCCTCGTCGTCGACGCCGAGGGTGTCGCCCTTGACGACGTTGAGCGCACGCGCTGCAGCCCTGCAGGCCCCCGACGCAGCGTACACGCACTCTTCTCGGTCGGCGCACTCCATGACGCACTTGTAGCATCCCATGTGGCCGCACGATGAGAGGACGGCGATGTCTTCGATCGGAACCTCCTCGTTGTCGCAGCTAGGGCAGTGAACGACCGGTGGCTTCTCGGCCTGCCTCTGGAGGTCTCGGACGACGGTGAAGTACCGAAGTGATCGGACGCGACCGACGAGCTCCTTGGTGATACGACGGATCTCATGTGTCTGCTCGCGGTGATCCCACATGAGATCCTTGATCGCCTTCGGGATGTCCGAGTCGTCCTTTCGTGCGCCCTTCTTCATCCCGTCGCTGGCCTTGTTGGTGACAGGTGTAAGGGGCCCTGCAATCCCGGCCTGGTCGAGGAGGTCCTGCACGTACTTCGTGGCGTCCTTGTCCCCGACACCTTCTGTTCGGGTCACGCGCACGTATTCTCGGAAAAGAGACTCCTCAGACGTTTTACCGATCTTCTTCTCCATCTTGACCGCGTCGTGCAGCTTCTTGAGCAGCTCCTTCTTACAATCCTCGAGCTGCTTCTTGCGCTCTTGGACGATGACCTCGCATGCCTTCATCGCGTTCTCCTGTTCGGAGGTCTCGAGCTCAAAGTGCGAGCATCGCTTCAACAGAGCTTCCTCGGCCGTGCTTCGCCATCCCGCGTCAACGACCATGTACATGGGAAGTCGATCGATAAACACACCTGCTGTCTCCAAGAGCTCTGGCGAGACGTTTCTCTCGGTCGCTCTCGCTCTTCTTGCCGCGCTTCACGATCATCTCGATAGCGCGGAGGTAGTGGTCGAGTTCGAGGTATACCGCGCGCTCAGCAGCGGGGAGCTTGACTTTCTGAATCTCCTGACTCCAGGAGATCTCGTCGATCTCGGCGACGTTCTACACAAGACGATGAGACTTACGAACAGTTCGACTGATAATGTCCTCACCTGACGGACGAATCGGTCGAGGAATGTCTGGCCAAGCTGATGACGGTGGGCATGCCACTCCAAGCTGTGGACTTCTCGGAACGAGTGGAACTTCTCGACAGCTGTGACAGTTTAGCCAACGTTAGCCGCGGTCTTCCAAGGAGGACTCATACACACCTGTTTGCTCGCGCTTGCGCTTCTTGACTTGCAGAGACTGTCCCTCGTTATCGTCGTCGATACCGAGATGGATATTGAGGAACGCGGAGATAGTCTTGAGGGCGCCGAAGTCGTGAATTGGCGGAGTACCCGAAAGCACCCAATGCCTCTCCGCCTTAAGCCTCGTGACCATCGCGAGCACCCGCCCGTCGAGGTACGTGTACTCGTCCACAATCTTGCGTGCGAAGTGGAACATCTCGAGCGGCGGCGCCTGCATCTCCGTCCAGTCCTTTTGCACCCTGCTCGACTTGAGCTTCCATGGATCCGAGTCCTCGCGCCGCTTCTTCTCCTTTGGAGGCTTGCTATCCGCCTTGCTCTTCTTCGCGGGCTGCTTCTTCCCCTTCCCGGTCGGCTTCGGCGAGTCCTCATCGTCATCCACGTCCATGGCGTCCTCAGACTCGGAGGTCGTCGGCGCGGGGCTTGCCTTCTTCGCGGGACCACGCTTCTTCGGGGCCGCCTTCGCCTTTCCTTTGCCCTTCTTTGGCTTCTCGTCCTCGTCGCTGTCAGACTCCTCCTCGAATGTCGCATCACCCATCTCCTCCTCGTCGGACCCGCTTGCTTCCGAGCCGGAACCCGCATAATCGGAGTCGTCGTCGGATTTTGGACGCTTCGCGGGACGCTTCTTGGGAGGTGCCTTGGCTTTGGCTTTGCCCTTGCCTTTCTTCTTCGGAGCCTCATCCTCGTTTTCTTCGTCTTCGTCGGATGAGATGACGATAGCCTTGCGTTTGACGGCGCGACGAGCACGGGGAGCGTCAGACTCTTCTGGTTCGGCCTCTTCTTGTTCAGCTTCAGAAGTGGGCGGGGCGGTGGCGACACTTGACGCAGGAGACGTACGACGTTTCGGGAGAACAGGAATCACTACCTCCACAGCAAGGCCGGTACGAGGACTGACGGTAGATCTCTTGGAAGGCGCAGCCTTGGGAGGAGCTTTCTTCGTGTCGGTCGCTTTCGCAGGGGCGGGTTCGTTCTTGGGCTCTTCCTTAGACGTCTTCGCTTTCGCTGGTTCCGACTGATCAGCGGCATCGCGGTAGGACTTGCCCTTCAGCCGCTTTGTCGGTGCAAACAGTTGCGCCGCCTGGTCTGGAGCGCCGGTGATGAGTGTCGACCGTCGCCGCGATGCAATGATTTCCCACTCACCAATTTCACGCCCCTGCTGGATCTGCTCCATGACGGCAGAGGGGCCCTTGTCCTCGTCCCGCAGACGGTCGACTTGCTCCTGGAGGCCCTTGAGCGAGATGTCCAGACGCGCGTCGAAGAAACGTCCGTCCTGCATCGGCAGATCTCCTGCGCCCGCGAACGCTTCCAAGTTAGACTTGTAGACACTGCTCTTGAACAGGTTCGACGCGACGATAACGATGTCGGCATTGGTGACGTCCTCGACCTTGAGTGGATTCAGGTTCGACGCCGTGTGGAGGGTGACAATCGTGAAGCGCTTCCCCGTGAACTTGCGAACCTCGGACTCCCATTGACGCGTCAAGTGCGGCGGGACGATGATGAGTGTCGCCTTGGTCGCGATATAGCCCTTCATGTTGTCCAGCTTCTTGGCCTTGAACTCCTTCTTGATGTCGTCCATGGCACAGTCGATGAGCCCAAGCGAAATCGCGGTCTTGCCGTAGCCGACTTCATCGGCGAGAACACCACCACGGATGTGCACGGGGCGTTCCGCTCGGCCTTCAGCGCGCCACCCGAGCGGTTCGAGGATGGCTTCCGAGATCTCCTCCTCGATGAATGGAGGAGCGTTCTTGGACTCCTGCGCAAGCATCCAAGTGAGGGAGCGAAGCTGTTCGGGACGCAGATCGATCTTGAAGTTGGGCGGCTGGGTGTGCTCCGAGTCGCGCCTGTTGCTCGCGAGCGTGAATTTTGGGAAAGTTATCTTGACCGCAGGTGTGAAGTCCGTGTCCAGACGCCATGACAGCGAGGCAGGCGCAGTCCGACCAGCAGTAGGGAGACGAGAGAGCGCGCGGTGCATGAGCGACATGACGTTGACACCGATACGGACGATACCGACGCCTTCCTCGTCAAGCTTCAGCTGGGTCACGAAGGGCGCGGGACGGCGCTTGAGGCTGCGCTCGTATCCTCCAGCCTGAACAGTATCCTCGAAAGCAGCGATGCGCGTCTTGACCTTCGTCCAACGGATGTCGGGAGAGACAGGCGCGCAGCGATGGCAGTTGATGTGCTTCTCGTCACATTCGACCGTCTGCCATGAACTGAACTGGCCGTCGATGTTACGGATGCGCTCGACGAGCCAAGCAAGAGATCTGAACGTCGACCGCTCATGTACTTTGTCCACTTCAACCCATGTGCCACGAGGCCACTCCGAGCCGGCGTGTTCGCCCAGTGGGACGCGACAAACGAGGAGCGCAGTCGCGCTCTTGCACGCATCTTGCGAGACGTCGATCGAAACGCCCTCGGAAGGCGTCGCGAACATCGCGTCATGACCAGAAGCCGGCTAGGAAAATGCCATCAGTGCGACACCGTCATGAGAGGTATAATCATGCTCACAATCAGCTTCACATTTGCCGCGCCAGCCCAGCGACACGGAACGAAGCACTTCACGCTTTGCGTGCCCTCCATATCCGACTGCCGCCACTTCGAGTCTAAGGTCGCAATGATAGGCCGGCTCTCGCCATACTCGTATCTCCTCGTGCTCGTTGAGAACACGAACGAGTCCCCGGTCGGCTCGCCGCAGCGCGTCGGGTCGAGCAACAAGAAGATCGGGGGTAGATGCGAGTCCTCTTTGGTGGACGCACGCTTGTGCAGCGCCGAGTTCGCAGTGCCACATTTGTCGATGAGCGTGTACACGCCCGAGATGTCGCGGTCGAAGAACGCACGCTGGCCGTCAGGGACGCTGACCTCCAACGTGGCGTGCACCACCTTGTTCTTGAACTCGTCACCCTGTAGACCGAGTTTCTGCTCCCACGAGGGCACCATATCGCTCCCGCCTTCGATCGTGATGTCCGCCTTGCTCACGGACGGAAGCGCAAATTCCCATTGCCCAGCGAACAGGCCATCGGAGCAGACGAACCGTCCGACGGGGAGCTCCAAGATGTTCCTAATCTCCGCGTTCGCAGGCTTGTGCTCTTCCGGGAACGCGAACAGCCGCCACTCGGGTTGCTTGGGGTGCAGCGATAGTTCGAGCTTCGCCACGGAGGACTGATAGACGATCGACCACGTCTCCTGACGCTTCGCCTCGACAAATCTCAGCTCCTGTTCTATTGCCCGCAGCACGGCCTCGCACCACTCGGTCCAACGCGCCCCAGTAGTCTCAACGTCATTCGCCTCCGCGAGCTTGTTGAGGAGCTCCTCCGAGACATTCGAAACCGTCAAAGACATTGGCAACAACGCCTTCAGGTCTTGCTCGAACGTCGACGGGGAAAGGCGTGGATGCGCCTTGAGGTCGATCGGATCGTAGTTGTGCTCCGGTCGCCCACCACACTTGACACACGACGTTGAGTCGCAGTCAACGCACCGGCTGAGGAGACGATCCGTCATGTCCTTCCGCCCTTCGCAGCTGCACAGTCGCGCACTGTAGTGAGCTTCCTCCAGGATGCCCTGCAACGTCATCTGCGACGCGGACGCAGCGAGATCGAGCGGCTTCTGTTCGAGCTGCTCCTCCCCAGTGATATGGGCCTCGACATCGTCCGCTGGCGGGTCCACCAACATGACGACGTCTTCGTCCTTCGCTTTCGGGCCATCCTCGTCCATCCGATTCTCGTGGTGCTGCTCGTACGTCCTCTCGTCCGAGCCCTCCTTCAGCAACCTCTTTCCAACAACAAGCGCCGCGAGGATGCATGCGCCAACGACCGTCGTCGACATCGCGTTTCCAGCAAGATCCGCAAGCTGATCCTCAGTCTCACGAGTCAGCAACAGCTCGTTCACGGGTAGACCCTGCATCGAGAGCGCTTCAAGACCAACCATAGGTCCGCCGCGATTGGTGATGTAAGGAATCATAGAGGGTGTCAAACATGGGCAAATGCCAGGTTTGCTCGAGCCTGTGGAACGATCGACGTTCTGCGAGAGATTCCAGACTTGGCTGCAACACAGTGTGAACATGGATCAACATATGAGAATCTTTTGCTCACGTTTTGAAGGACGGGTCGACCCCCTTCTTGGCAGCACGGAGTAGACTGATATCCATCAGGTCCCATACTCGCTCGACCTGGCCGATGCCCCAATCGTTCCATGCGAAGTCCGGAAGTTTGCAGAGACCACCTATAAAGTAAAACATCCATGATTAAGTATCGCCAGAGTTGCTGAGACATGACGTACCTTCCTCCCAACTGGTTAACGGACGCTTCGTGCCGAGTTGCTCCTCCAGTCGGGCACGTTGGTGACGGCTCTCACAGCGACCCCAATCCGTCCTACCCCTAGTGACTCCGACGGCATGGTACGCCTCGTTAGCGAGTTTCTGTCGCGCCTGGTGAATACGCGGGTCGTCCGTCGGTAGGAGGAACGCGTCTAGAGTAGACGAGGCGGGCCGTTTGAGCTTCTGTATCATGTTCTTCCACGAATCCGGAAGCTTCGAGCGTTTCTGATCCACCGCGAGGAGGTATACGCGGGTGCGGGTGTGAGGGATGTAAAACGTTTTTGTGTCAACGCGGAGGTAGGTCGCGCTATAGCCGTTTCGCTCGAAGTACTCGACAACGCGATCCCAAGGTGCACTGCAGACGTTCTCGAGGATGACAAGCGGTGGACGGTGGTTCTTGACCCAGGACATCATGCCACGGAAAGTCCGTCCGGACTCGCCGTTAGCGTCAATATCCTGTTTCTCATTGTTCAGGTTGGAATAGTCGACACATGAGGTTCCCGCCACAAGCAGATCTACGTCTCCCGGCACTGGTGCTAGGGCGCCATATGCTGTGGTGCTATAAAAAGGGTCAACAACTGCCCATCTTTGACATGTTTTACTAATCACTCACGCCTCATCGTCTCCCAGTTCGCAGACATCGCGGAACAACAGTGGAGGCTGAAAGTTGCGTTCGATGTAGGCCTGCTTGAAAGGCTCGATTTCGCAAGAGAAGACGTGCTCGTACTCGAGCGACACGTCAAAGTGTTCGAGAATAGATTGTTGAATGAGGTTGAGTGCAAGGAGAGGGGACTCAGTTCCGGAGCACATAGTCGCCACGCGCATCTTCCTACCCTTCAGATGCTCAGCAACATCTTTGATTTGGGGGATGCGCGACACGAGGTCGGAGAAGATGGCGGGAATGTCGTGGATGGGTGGAAGTTCGGAGTTTACGATGGAGCTTGCCTTAACCCGATCGACATCACCTTCAACTGATTCCTCCTCTGAGGCGGCGGGATCCCCATCCTCGGCGACAAGGTCGTCTTCGGTCGTGCCATCGTCGGGTTTGTCATCAACTTGGCTGCTTGAGCCGCCGGATTTCTTTGGTTTGGCAAAGAACGAAGTGATAGACTTCTGACCCTTGCCTTTTGAGGATTTCGACGCCGGTGGCATCGTGGAGAGGAGGGGAGAGGGGAATAACAGAGGGGGATTCAGAAGAATGCGTGGACGACGCGACGCGAACTGGGCGCTTGCCACCCCAGTCTGTCACGCTCACGTTATGTCACGTGTGACACGTCGCGTGTCTCGTTTGTTTGTCCTTGTTCTCCCCCCGGAGCTATCTGTCGGTTCCTGTTTGGCTTAGGTTTGGACCATTCAAGTATATGCACATACTCCCACACGCAACCCACACTGTCGTTCGCAGGTTGTCCAGTTGCCAACTACCTCATGCTCTGCGACATATCCTCCCTGAAATACCCAGGTCCAGCCTTTCGCTGAAAGCGACTGCACCTCCAACTCAGGCAGATCACTCTACCGAGAACTCAGGATCCACCGCTTATTTCCTTGCTGTGAATCGTAATAACATCTCATTGTGCACAACATGTCAAGACAGTTCTACAGCGAACTCCAGAACAGTTTGGATGCTCGGTTTGGACGAGCCGGCTTTTCATTTCTTGATCGCGCATATCTCGTGGATTGGTAAATATGCCGATGTGTTCATTATTGGAGGATCCTGTATTGATCGTAGGCACAGGGTCGTCGCGAGCTTCATGTGGTTCGCAGCGATTGTCATCAAGGAGCTTCCTCCCTTCGAGCGCGACTTCGACAAAAAAGACCCTGTCATAAGCCACAAGCATCATAAGGACCAGTGCGTGTCTCTAGGCTTGCGATGTAGTACCATACGCTCAACATTCATCACTTTCCACAGAATCAGCGGAGAACTGAACTGGACGTTGGCGTTCATCGTACCTATCGCAATTACTCTGGTCGCTGGATTACGTCGCCGCTCAGCTATTGAGGTACATCACAGTCTTCTCGCGCTGTACTCCGGAAGGTCAGATTCTCGGGCTACTGCTAGTAGCTACAGCTCATCGTCACTGACTGTTTCATAGAGGACTGTGTGCACTCATCACGGAGGCTCTCAAGAATAGAGTCGGTACGCAATTCCATATCCGTTATAGACGTTGTTCATCTGTTGAGAGAAATTCTGGCAGGCCGCCTGCGCCCAGATTTTCTCGATCGTTGCAAATCGATCCTCGGAATGTGTACCGGGTTCGTGCGATATCACACACCACGCTCGTAGACACGCTTACGATGCTTCCACTCACCAGTGATGTCAGTAAAATACAAGAAGGTCGCAGGTCCTTCCCATCCGGGCACTCTTCGGAGGCATTCTCCGGAATGACCTTCCTCTCGCTCTGGATTGCAGGTATGACTGGCGCGTGGTGCCTCAGCCAATCCGTTCCCGGCAGCTCCTTCCTCCGCAGTAAGATTGCCCGTCTGGCCGTCTCTCTAGCACCCCTCGCATTCGCAACGTGGGTCGCCGTGTCCCGTGTAGAAGACTATGTAAGCTCCACCTCGAACCTTGTTACGCTCGCTCACCGCACCACGCTCAGAGACATCACAAAGAGGACGTTATAGTTGGGAGCCTCATAGGCATTGCCTCAGCAACAATCTGCTACCTCATCTACTGGCCGAACCCGTTCTCGTATCGACCATACACCGCGCGGGTGGTGTACGGTGGGCCGGATGCAGACGTCGAGCAAACGAGAGCCAACCCTGAGCGTTATGGGTACGAGCTGACGGGCCTGGACCACGATCAAGCAGCGCAGAGTGTATGAGCCTCGAGCCGCGTGTTTTGTTTCTCGTATGGTGATATGGATATCTGTGTGAGTGCTACTGATCCTACTTATGTTGTTCCTGTGGATAGAACTAGTCTCGTGTGCAGTACAGAGTGCTACAACAGAATGAGAATAGAAAGGTCCGAGCCCGACAAACGACGGCTATTACGCCGCTCCCCGAACGAACATCCACTTGTCCCCGACCTTCTGCATCTTTCCCGTGCCGCCCCCTCCCTGGTTAGATGGCGTCGCTTCAAGGGGCTGCGACGGAGCTTGCCATTGCGACGGTCCGTCGGACATGACCATGTCCTGCGCCCCATTAGAATAATCCCCGCTGTCTCCCGTGAGTGTGATCGCGTCGGTGTCGTGGTAATCGCCATAATCCCCTCTCCCGCCCACGTTATACCCGCCCCGGCCTGGACCACCATAATCCCCACGTCCATATCCGAGCCCAGGTCCGTTTTCTTGTCCGTGATCGTCGCGCCCGTGGTGATCCCCGCGTTCTCGTCGGGGCCCATATCCGTAGTCGCCTCTTCCTCCTCCCCCGAAGCCCCACGTCCGCGTCCATAGTCGCCTCCTCCCCGGCCGCGCCCGTACCCTCTTCCCGCATCTCCGTCTCCGCCCCCGCCTCCGCGTCCCCTCCACCCGCCACGCTGCTGTCCGTACCCTCGGCCGGAGGTCCACTGCTGTTCGCCCTCCTCGTGCAACTGGCGTCGCGACTGCTGCGGAGAGCCCCCAGGACCGTCGGCGCCGCCGTACAGGTCTTCGCTCTGACCCGCGCTCTGGCCGGACCCAGATGGGGGGAGGGACACGTTCCCGAACACGAACTGCATGAGCTCCTCTTGCGACGGCATGCTCCCGTGCGTCGCCGTCCACGCCTTCCCGAGCGCGTCCCACGACGATGCCTGCGAGGGGTCGAACGACGCGCGGTCGAACCCATCTAACCCCCCGCCCTCGGTTCCGGGATGTGCCGTAGACATCGACATCGATGAGGGGGAGGTCTGATACGGCGTAGACGTCGACAGGTCTGGCGAGGACCTATAATCTTGGTGATCCGAGTACGACCGGTGCATGCCGCCGCCGCCGCCAACCTCAAAAGCCTGGCTGGGGTGTTCGGGTGCGCTGGAACCACGGTCGGATGTCGTGACAGAGCCAGGTGGCAGTGGGGATTCCCCCCGGCTCCTCTCTCCCAACGTCGGCAAAGGGCCAGCGGAGGCAGAGGCGGAGGCAGAGGCGGTCTCCGAGCCCGCCATGCTCCTGGCGGGCGACGCCGCACGCAGTTCGCGCCCGAACTCGTCGAAGCCCGCCGCGATGTTCGCGTCAACCTTGTCCCGCCCGCCCCCGCGGGAGCGCCCTCGGTTCCGTGGACGGCGCGGGGGACTGTATGGTCGCGCGTCCCGCCCGCGTCCGTTCCCGTTCATCCCTCTCCCACCACCACCACTTCCTCCTCGGAACCGGCCTGGGGGGCTGCGGGAGCGGCTGCGCCTGCCAAACCCACGCGGGTGGTCGTAAGAGCCGTTCGGGGCGGTCCCATAGCTATCCCCGTGGTCGTGGTCGTTGTAGTCACGGTCGCCGCCGTAATCGTCCCGCCTGCCCCTCCCGCGCCCTCTGCCGGGCCCAGGACCGCCGCGGTCGCGGTAGCCGCCTCTGTGGGTATTTCCGTAGGCACCGCCACGACGGGGGTCGTTGCCACCGTACTCGTGGGGATGACTGGCAGCTGGCTGGTGTTGCGACTGGTCATAGTAGTCATCGCGGGGATACCCGCGGTCTGGTGGGCCGTCGAACCGGCCACCGTGCATGTGCTGCGGCTGCTGCTCTGACTCTGGGTGGGGCGCATATGCGCTGGCGCTGGCACTAGCACTGGCATGACCGAAACGATCATCTTGATAGTACGGCAGCTGGTTCGAGCCCGAGGCAGGCACGGGCTCGTCACGGTGCACAGGGGGTACTACATCGACGGCATTTGGCACTACGGAGGGAGGCAGTACAGGTACGGCGGGTAGCGTGGACATCACGTTTCCCTGAGCCGCCTGCGCGAGGTGCTGCAGGAGCGCAAGCTGATTGGCATCGAGGACAGGTGCCGGAACAGGCGGAGCGACCGCTATATTTGGTGCTGTTTGGCTGGGAAGTTCTGAGCGGAGGTGCTTGAGGCGAAGAGGCGATGGTCGGATGGCTTACCTCGTTAGTGTGCCGTTCGCGCCTACGGAATTCGCAGCCTTGCTGAGGAGGGCGAGGAGGGTGGATTGTAAGTCTACATTGCCCGTGGCGGGGATGGCTTGAAGTGGGGCAACAGCGGGGGCGCTGAGCGGGTTAGGCGGTGGATTCGCTGATTGGACTGCACTGTCGGGTTCTGACACGGACAAAACCATATTTCAGTTCGTATCTCACGATTTCAGATCCCGATGGGTGGCAAACAAAATGGATTGCGCAGGAAGATGTACTTAGCGAACCAATAAGACAGAGTGTAAGCACCTTTCTCGTTCTCTGCCTGCTGGAGTAACGCGTACAGAGGCGACAATACAGTGGGAGGGAACGTATTCGAGTTGGTCCAGATGTCCAGGATTTTCTTGGCCTTTGCCTACAATATTCGCGCAGAATGAGGTCAGGGTTCCGCTTCTATGTCGCCACGAGTGCAAGGGAAGAAAGCAGTCCATCATGTGATCGCGTAGTCACCTTGACGCGTCGCGTTGCGTCCGCGCTCTCGTTTATCTAGAAGTCAGTAACGGCATACGGCATCTTGTGTGCCATATCGAGGATGTGCACGGTTATTCGTAGGGCTACTACGATGCGAGGCGCTGCTCGACCATGGCATGATCACTACGGTTCAACCAGCAAGGCCCCAGGACGAGTATACACGAAAGTCAGTGTCGAGATGTCGCGTACTAACCTTCAGATCCTCATTTCCGGAGGAGACGAGGTCCTGGAAGAAGCCGTCAAGGATGCTCTCGAGCCTGCGCAGGAAAGTTGCACAGTTCCCCCGCTCAGAGTTCATATCAGCGACGAGATTATTCTTGTTGACCTGATGTCGCGCTGCTCGAGCGAGCGCGTCAAACGCGTATAGACTCCGTCCTTTCCCGCTAGGAGATAGTCCTTGGTGCGTCCGATGTAATGTGAGGACCATCTTTGTATCATTCTATGGACCATGTCGATCAGCCTCAGGAATACAAGCCATAGAGCGCGATAGACAGTAAGGTGCGACGCACCTCGATACACTTCAACGCACTTTCCGTCAACGTGTCCATCTTGGACTGCGACAGTCGTTTGGCCGCAATCACGTCATTCAAGGCGGCCTCAAATGCCTGGAGCAGTAAACCCGTCAGAGATCTGCCTTTTGTTGGCCCGTTCCATTATCAACGGTATTGTCTCACTCACGTTTAGCGTAGCCATTAATAGTCATAAATACTTGACAAAGCCTTCGTAGTTAGCTTGAGGGAGGTCCGCAGGAGTAGCAGGAGCAGGAAAAGATGGAGGAGGAGGAGGAAAGCAGGGGGAAACGGATGGCGACACACAGAAGAGAGCGCGCAAGGCAACAGGCGCTCAGAGGGTGGTCCGTGCGCTATTCCCGTGATCGAGCAGCAGACGCCCATGTCCGATAAGACTCAAGTTCACGATTTCCATCAACGGACAATGTACAGCACGCAATCCACTTCGGACGCATCTCGCAAATGGGCCATACATACAAGGAAAAGTGACTAGTAGGCAAACAACGCGTGATACTACAGATCGCGCACAGGATGCCCCTGCTGCAGTCTGCCAATCGTGTTCGCCCTCAAGGGGGTGTCCGCAAAGAGCGCCTTGACGAGCTTCACAAGCTCCTCGATCTCGAAGTCGACCAGGGCGCCCTCCTCGAACAGGTACGAGATGTCGGCGATGGACGCCTCCTGCAACGCAACAGCACAGTGAGCACACACCGCGCCGGACCCGACACACCGCGCGCAGACGCACCAGGAGGTCCGAGAGGTAGGAAAATTTGAGCCACGACGGCACGTAGGAGACGACGAAGGAGGGCTGGCCGGGATCCTCGACGAACTGCCCCTCGAGCGCGTTGAGTATGTGGCAGAGCTCGCACAGCCGCTGCGATTCGACTTCGGTGATGTCCTCGAGTGCGAGGATGTCCGCGAGGATGCGCGAAAGTGCCGTCTCTACTAACGATCCGAGCGCGTCATAGTACCTGCTCTTCGTGAGGACAGCCTAGGGTTCAACGTGAGTTGCTGTTCTGGAACACAACGTGGAATTGGCGGCGCGTATACCTTCCATTGAGGGGCGACACGGCGGATACGCTGCAGAACATCGTTGACTGCGCTCTCACACTCATCGTAGCGGTCCTGTTGAGTCGTGTCGATGAAACCTCGTGCATTGTCCAGCAGCTCGTCGATAAGTCTCTCCTCCTTAGCCTGAAAAATATCGATCAGCACCCAATCCGACAATATTCGCAACGATGATACGCACGATGGCATCCTCGAACCAGCTCTCCGCGAGCACCTTCATCCTCTCGTGTGCCTCCTTAAGCTTATCCTTTGCACTCGTCTTTGGTCCTTTCAGCCCCTCCACTATCCGCCCTAGCTCTCGCTCGACATACAAACAGTCGTTTGAGAACCTCATCGGTTCCTTCGGCGACTGCTTTAGCAGCGCGGCATTCGCGATCGGGACAAGCGCGCGGAACAGCTCGAGGGCCATGGGCGCCGCCTGCATGATCACATTCCCCGGAGACCCACTCAGAATCCCAGAAGAGACGAGCTCGGCGCCCTCTCGCAGGACATCCTCGACAAGCTGGAGGAGCTCTTTTGTTCGGCCCGAGACGAGGTAGGATTCGGTGATCTGGACTGGCTTTAGAGGCGGAGGAGGCGCAGGAGGGTTCTTGTTGACGACAGCCGGGGGCGGTGGCGGCTGAGATGGGAGAGTGGGGCTTTGTGGCGGTGGGAACGCAGGGGAATTGGGCACACTCTTGCCTATGATCTTCTTCTCAAGGCCTTTCGCGGGCTTGGGTGCAGGGGCAGGCTTCTCGTCCCAAGCACCGTCCCATGCGTCGTCCCCCGGTTCCACTGGATCCGCGTCGTTATCCAAAGCCCATGGATCATCTTCGATTAGCTCTTCTGTTTCTTCCGGGTCAGCAACATTCGGTGGCTCGGGCTCGTGCGCAACCTCGGATTCAGGTTCAAGGTCAATCTCGTCATCAAAGCCCCAACCGTCGGTCGACGACTCTTCGCTCTGGCTGGGTGTACCTTCTTCGAAGCCCCACGCTGTGTCCTCTACTACAATCGGTCCCTTGGCGGTACCATTGGGATGATCCTCGACTTGAATTGGGATCGTCTTCTCCTCGATTGGCAGAGGTACTTCCACGCGGAACGTAGTGCTATCGTCATGTGGATTGACGACGATGCTGCGGGCCCTGTCAAGGATGTCCGCCCGCCGTTTACGCTCGTAGTGCAAGCCGAGACCGTCCACCCACGACTTGATGCTTCGATCCGCGCCGTTGTCACCTAGCATCTTGATTACGACCTCGTCCTCCAGTCGGACCGCTCGATTGGCTATTCTGACGAAGTCGGGGAGCTTGGATAGAGATGAAGGAAGATGCGGCAGCAAGAGATGGTTAAGAAGCGCTTTTCGGATAGGTGTGCATAATGAAAGGGGGAAAGACGTGCGCTCTGGTGGAGGGAAATGCGGGAAGAGGTTCGCGTTAAGGAAGGTCATGACAGTCTCGAGGTCCGACAAACGAAGCATGAGATCCTCGGTGCCGGGCGGAGCACGTTGCATCGAGAGCGTGTGTTCCAATGTGCCCGTCAAGTCACTTGCGTCTGTCTGGTAGATTTGTACCGGCTGTTTCAAAACATACTCGATACAGTACGTCGTGATGTCCCGTCGCAGAGTAGAGAGATGCATAGACAGTACTGCAGTAGACATAGATGCCAGAAGAGCAGACAGTTCAATCGTTGTGTCGATGTTGTCGCCGGCGACCATACTGCGCACCCAGGTGCCGTTGACCAGTCTGCGCGGAAGCACAGCCTGGACAACACGTCTGACCTTGACTTCGGAGCCGGATACAACGATACTGCGCGAGTACGCATCCAGAAGTTGCTCCTCGGTGCGATTACGTAGAGCAGTGCATTTACGCTACGGACAGTCAATACCGTAACTCACAAAAAGCGCGAAGAGCGTACCCTGATATCTGCCATTACTTCACTCTTGAGCAGAGGCTCCGGTGCTGCTGATATTACAGCTTCGAGCGAGGAACACACTTTGGTCGCGTCTGCAAGCTCGGCCCTCTCTACTAGACGTGTCAGGTGCCGCAGCTCGTTCCGACATCGCGCAAGATGTGCGAGCGCAACATGCTGTGTCCGCGCGTCCATAGTCTCTTGCGCAAGTGCGGCATGGTTTGCGAGCGCCGTGATCACATTGGGTACGAGACCTGACTTTGATGCGTTCAGCCTCTTGAGCTAGTGCAGGCACACCCGACGTTCTCACCTGCGGATTAGAAACAGTCTCGCCCAATGAGTTGACTTTTTGCGACAACGCGCGTAGTCTCTCCTGAACAGAGACGGAGGTTGAGAATTGCCGTTCGAAGTCAGGGAGATCACTGGTTATGCGGTCGTGAATGCGAGCCTTCCGTGCTGCCATGAGTTGTATGTATACAATATACAGCAGCAAGAGCGCACCTTTGTGGCACCAATAGTCTCATTCAATTCCGCCACCCACGATGAAACAAGTTCTGCGTTTAATGACTTTGAGGTTGTCTCCGATATCTTCATGAGTATTTGAGTAGAAACATCTCGTGCATCCTTCTTGCGGGGTAGGTGGTCAGGTAATGGGAAAGCCATAGTCATGATGTCGCGTCAATGGGCAGATAGTCAAGCATCCAAGGATTAGTGAGACCGCAGGACGAGTACACGGTTAGACGAGAGGCGGTAGGAGCAGGAGGCCTGGATGATTGACAAGTCCTCGCGTCTACGGTCCCTTTGGCTGTTGCGTCATCACAGATGAGTTGCTTACATCAGCATGTAACTGGGCCGTTACCATGGGCGCCTACCTGTGCGGTCCCTTCTCTTCAGCTCCCTCACGACTCATATCCGTCATGGTTTGCAAGAAATGCGAGGCTGTGAGTACCCTTTAGATTGTGGATAACGTGTAGGGCTGACTCTTTGTTTGTAGAAAACCTCAAAGCTTGCCGCGCCTGATCCCTTCAAGTCGACGTCGCAGGCGATTAAGGAGGGCTCGCGCAAGGTCGGGGAGAACAAGCTCTTGAGCAGGCCAGGGAGTTCGAAGAATAGGTTCCAGGTACGCATCTAGTGGGCTGTCTCGGTCGTTTTAATGATCATAACACTTGCTACAGCCATATCAAGGTAAATGTAAGGACTGTAAGTCCACAGTGACACAGAACAAAGCCAAATACTGCCATGGTCTGTCGTCCATACTGTAAGAGGCTCGATCTATTCTCTGACTCCAACATCACATCAGGTTGCGCATACAAGCGGGGTGTATGTGCAATATGCGGCAAACAGGTCCTCGATACCACCGGCTACGTCATGTCATCGAAGTAGTTGGTCCTCGCGCACCTCTCGCATCGGAATCGTGGTAGATGAAATGGATGGACTCACTAGAGGTGTACTCTAACGCAACTGTACGTTATGTATTCTAATATATCATTCTGCCACCCCGTTTGTCCCATCCCTCTATCTTCGGTCTCGATCCAAATGCGGTACGGTCTGTCCGGCCTGGACAGTAGCGGCTGGACAGAGGAGGCTGACATGCACGAACGGGGGACATATAGGAAGCCCTTCGTCGGCCAGGCTCAAGCACAGGAGCATCATACTCCTTGGACCATCTTCCTCGACCCCGGCGATTCAGGGCAGCAAGAACAACCCTTCAGTCGAGCTATCGCGCGAACAAGATCAAGCAACTCACGCAACTCGCGCAATCGACGAAGCATGTTCGAAGAAGTTGGAGATCGTGTGCGTGCCCTCCCTTCATAGCACTCATTCACCACACCAACTCCCTCCCCCATCATCAGACCCGGTGTGAGTTCGACGTGATCGACTTCGTCAAGGACATCGACATCGAGTACTCCCAGCTCACCTACGGCACCGAAACCGACTCCGCATCACCCGTCCGAGTCCATCCCCACACGCCAGAACCGTTCTCGCCATTCTCGCCATTCTCCTCTATCAGCTCCCCATGTTCCTCCACCTCCCCCTACTCCTTCTTGCCGCCCCCGACCCCTTCCTCGCATGCGTTCTCCCCGCACCCAGAGGCACTCCCCCGCTGCGACGACCGCACGCTCTTCGCGGCCGACTTCCGGCCGATCCGCACGCTCGGCAAGGGCGGACACGGTACAGTATACCTCGTTGAGGACCTCGTATCCGAGCGCCAGCTCGCGATGAAGGTCGTCGAGAAGAACGGGCTGCGGGTGCGCGACTACCCCGCCGTGTTTGAGGAGCAGGCCGTTGCTAGGGACGTCGCGAGGGGCGGGCGTGACGGGAGCGGGTGTGGCAGTCCCGGGCTCGTCCCGCTCATGGGCAGCTTCGAGGACAGCGACAACTTTTACATGCTGACGGTACGCGGACTCCCTGGGAACGCGACGCGACGCGCTGACCGGAAATCGACTCTAGGAGTATCACCCGCGCGGTGACTTGATGAAGGTCATCAAGGGGGACGGCGCGGTGCCCGTACCACAGGCCCGCATGTGGTGCGCTGAGCTCGTGCGTATATTTTCGCTCTTTGGCACCACAAGCGAGGCTGACATGCTACCAGCTCGTCGCGCTCGAGCAGCTGCACGAGCAGCGGATCGTCCACCGCGACGTCAAACCCGACAACATCCTCATCGACGAGGAGGGCCACGTCGCGCTCACCGACTTCGGGATCGCACGCGGATTCGGCGTCACAGACGAGGACAGGCCGTGGACCCGCCTCAGCCCGTGGAACACCCCTCAGATCCCCCAAGGAGACGAGGACGGGCCTGAGGCAGGCGCGGACGAAACCTGCTCGCTTGTCGGGACTCCTGGGTATACTGCGCCGGAGGTCTACTCAGGCAGATACTCGTACCCGGCGGACGTGTGGGGTGCCGGAGTGGTGCTACATTCTATGATAACCGGGGAGGTACGTATCCGCCAAGCAGAAGGAAAGGGCCTCGAGCTGAGTATGGTTGGATCGTAGTTGCCATTCGGACTGTTGCCGCAGGAACAACGCCTGGAGGAGCTGATCACCCGGACGGACACGCTGCCCGTTGACTTCGGCCTGCCAGACTGGGTAGACGGTGAAGCACGAGACTTGTTGGCGAAGGTACGCTCGACGAGTCACTACCCGTCTGTTTATAACTGGCTGACGGCGTGTTAGATGATGGAGAAGGACCCGGCAAAAAGGCCGTCAATACCCAGGCTGAAAACGCATCCATGGTTCCGCGACATGTGAGTGTCTGTTTGATCCCGAACCCACCGTCGCTGACCTTTTTTCCTTACAGTAACTGGACTGCTCTTCAAGGGGGAGAGCGAGGGGAGGCCTCGTCGTTTGCCCAGGACATCAATGAGGATGAAGAGGTGATACTACGCGTCCCATGCCCGTTTGCACCAAGAAGCTGATCTGGATACCGCACCCAGGATGTCTACATCGCGTATGGGAGACCATATTGCGTATTCGACTTGCCACCCCACGAATGGTTTGAGTGGGTATCGCCCCGTCTACGATCACAGGAGGATTCCTTTGACCCGACGGACGAGTGGTTCCTGGGCGATCGCGAGCCCACACAGAGCGAGGTTGGTGGCGAAAGAGTCCTTGAGAGAAAGACCTCGAAGCGTTCGGGTGTGGTGCAGAAAATGAGGCGATGGTTCAAGAGGAGGATGTCGTTTTCCAGATGAAGAAAGTGCCATTAACGCTATGAACGGCCAGACAGACCAGAATTGTGAGTCCGGCATCGCCAATGTCAACTATACTCGGTGTGCCTCGGATGCTCTGCTCTGATGTTCGTCAAGACGTGCTATACTTATGGCCAGGTGTGGCGGAAGCACTGCAGGTTGCCTTCTTTGTTTCTTATCCTTGCCGCTTACGACGTGGTATGACACAGCATCCAGCCTTGAGGCCTTCGCTGCTCCCAGGACAGACCACAAGCTGTGCTATTAAGTTCTCAAGCATTGGCAGGCACGTCAGGTATCAGCCAACGGTTTCGCGTTGGGAAATATCCGCCCAACGCTCCATCAACGTACAACGCGGGTCTTATAAAGGTTCAGAGACTCGCAGCACGCATGAAATACTTACAATGTCTCCGCCCTGGGATATCTACGCCCGTGAACTGTTTCCCCTTGGTTTCGGATACCCCTTGTGGGGTCCAGAGCCTTGTCCACAGTTCGGCGAGGTGCGTCTCGGAGACGTTGGCTACCTTCGAGATGGTCGTTTCCGTTTTCTTTTCAACACTATGTGTCCATCCGAAGACCCGATTAACGCGCAACGGGGTGTACCCCCCGAATTCGAGACTTTCAATCCTCCTGATCCTATGCTTGTACGCGACTTCTACGAGATCACACAAACAGAGCTGCACAGCAAGAATCTCCGCTCGGCCTCTGTAGCTGCTACGGCCTCAGCAGGGTGCGCTCAGCATGAGCTTCTTCGAGCGTCCAGAGCTGATCCCTATACTTACAGCGATCCTTGTGTCGCATCGGTGTCAATGGGCCTGCGGTACCGATGCAGCCAGGAATCTGGCGCGCTGTTGATGCTGAAGGAGCCTGGGCACAAGAAGTCCCTCCACTGCGATATGCACATCCGGCGGTACATAAGCACGCACCTCGCCAGCTGGTGTGCGTTCGCCAACGGCCATCTCGGGATCGGCCTCGAGGACAAAGACCTCATATTCGTCTCCGGGTTCATCAAAACGTCGGCATGGGCCATCGCTGCGTTCCACAACAGCAACACGAGCGGAGAGCTCATCGTGGCAGGGGACGCGTTCGCGTCATCGGTGTCGGGCGAGTTTCGCGTGTCGATGTCAAAAGGCGTGAACCCTTCGGTGTTCTCGCGCGTCGGACCGATGTATCGGACTTCCGCGCCCAGACCCTCTGCGCCAGTCTTTCTGAGCCATCTGGACCGGTCGTCCGCGGAAGACGTGACCCACGGGCTAAACCAGGAGCCCCGCGACCAGTGCATATTCCTCAATTACTACAAGATGAGAAGTCGCATGTTCAGAAGACCGGCCATCATGCGCGCGGCAGCGGGACCTCATGGGCTTCCGAGGGACGACGGGGGAGACCATGGCGGCCGCCCCTCTTCTGCCACCCTGGGGAGCGTCTCTATGGACAGCTTGTGCGATGTGTTCAGGCAGGTACGTACTGCTGCATTCTTACTTCCCCAGTCGAACATCAACATGTGCCTCCAGTGCGAACCCGAAGACTACCCTGAAGATCAAAGTACAATATCTCCTTCTACCTCACTAGGAGGCGAATCCCTGTATAACTCGTCCGAGGAAGAGTATGATGAATTCAAACAGGTACCAGACCTCATTCACACTGGCCCAGCTTCACACTCATCGATGATCTCAGTGCTACGATCCTGTGGATACTCTCCTGGACTATCTGCTCAAGGTCATATCTCCACTGCACCATGAAACCAGCGTTCTCATGCTGACTGCGAATGTCACGGTCGTAGTACGGCGACAGAGACATTGCTTGCGTCTCTTACAGTGATATATTCTCCTTGTTTCAAGTGAGACCTATTGCACTTGCCTGTCTTATGACTGACCAAGTGAATGTCCTCCTGCGTAGGACGATGGTCTTCCTCGCGACGTTGTAAGTGCGCTGGAGATGCTGCGACCGACTGTGTTCAACGATGCCGACTGTATGTGAACATATTCTCGCGTTCAATCAAACGTCCTCACGTCTGTTACCCTCAGTTGCGATGATTGACAACGGGGCACGTCGTGGCTCCTCAAACGTTTTTGAAAGTCCGTGTACAACCATTTCCCATATGTCGGCTGCACAGGACGAGTGGGATTCTAATCACAGCCCCTCCGAGTCCCAGGATGCAATCGGCTCCGACCCGCCCTTCATGCCCACTGCTCCGCTCATCGGCGAGCCTCTTTACCCGCCCGGATACACCGGATGTAACAGCACTGACTTCGACGACGAGAGCTCTCACCTTTCTCCTCAGCACTTGACCTCCGTCAACACTCTCTGTGAACTTCCCTCCCAATTCCTCGATCCATATCTGTATCGCAGCTTGTCGCGATGGCACGCTGGTACCAGCACGCCAGCGCTCTCTTATGCCGATTCCTCCGATTCCTCGGCCGCATCTACCCGCTCGTCCGCCTACACCCAGTCCCAAGACTACGGCCACGTACATGTAGGCCTGGGCGACGATGAGTCAGGCATCACGTCGGACGATGTTATTCAGCTACTCTCACGAGAGTCAGGAGCAACTGCTATCACTGCGCAAGGTCGAACTTTTATCGATCAGACTGGCAGGTCAGATATATACGGCAATGACCATCGCCCGCGGCTCGATTCGCTTTACTACAGCAAGTGGGAGTCCGAAGTGCAAGACAAGGTTCTGCCATCTGTCTGGGAGGAGCCTTCGAACATTGACACGGAGGGGCAAGTCTCTGAAGGTCACCACGAAATCGAAATGCGAAGAGAAGTTGGGTCGAATGAAGCTTCCTTCGATGGAATCAAGGACGAACTTGAGGATGATGAACAGGCAAAGGAGGGACCTACAAATGCCGCGACCTCAGCGGAAGAAGGTAGCGCTATCATTGTCAGAGGAAACGATGTCCCCATCGTACGACTACAGGTTGCTCCAGGTGTGTCCGATCTTACTGCCTGAAGTTAGATCTATGAACTGACAAACATGCGGAACTTGCTAGGCACTACGCACCTGCTCGTCGGCTCCTCGCCCACCCCAGACGCTGTGCCATCATTTCTGGCGACCACTCTGTCACGGATCGCATCGTCTCTCCTGGCTCTTGATATCTCTGCCAACTGCCTCTGTACGCTTCCCTCGATCCTCTCTGCTTGCATAAACCTGGAGGAATTGAACATTGCGTCGAATCCCCTTGGCGCGTTACCAACCGTCTTGACCACGCTCACCAGTCTTCGCGTTCTCATCGCTGATTCAACCGGGATCAGCACCCTGCCTGCGAACCTTGCGTCGCTCGAGAACCTTCGCACGTTGAGCATCCGGATGAACAAGATGCACTCGTTACCCAGCTGGCTCTGCGTCCTGCCAGTTCTGGAGACGCTACTTGTGGATGGCAATCCGTTTGCGGGTCCCTGGGAATCTCTAGTGGAAGGTCTACTCTACCGAGAGCCATCGCCGCCTAGCTGTAGGTCCTCACTATCATTCTCCGCCAACACGTATGAGGAGAACAGGGCACAAGATTCGCCTTCTCCCTCGGATACAACGACTACTGATACATCTCGTGCGTCGAAGTACAGAAACTTCCTTCCCATCCACATGTCCCCGGTGTCCCCACACCTTGGACCTGGTGTTGCCGCAACAAATGCTAGTAGCGATGGAATTACTCACGCCGAAGGTCTCCATCGCGAGGAGCAAGCTCTAGAAGCCCGCATTCGCGCGCTGCGTACCGTCACGTCTTACCTGCGCGACATGCATGACCTAGATCAAACACAATCCCAGACGATATCGAGCTACTCCCGCTCTCCCGCGTCTGCCGGGTCGTCGTCGCCATCTCCGGAATCTGTCAACCTACGAAGTCCCGAGGGTCATGGCCATCGCAGCACACTCGCCGATAATGTCGTCACTATGGATAGCACGGCATCTAGTGTGGCTGAGAAAGAGATACACAAGGATGATAAGGCCACTCGGACAAGGGTCATTCGTGAGATTGTCGAGTGCGTCCTCTCATATGTCATCTCCGCTCGTCACCCGGCATTGAACAGTATACCTAACAGAACCGAACGGACGTATGTCAAGAGCTTACAAGAACTTGTCGACATCTACATCAAGCCCGCGAGCGCCACAGTACACTCACTCAGTCTCATTGGCCAGACCAAGGACACCGTGGTCCCCTCACAAGAGCGTAATATCGTGTTTGGCGGACTCGAGGCATTGTTTGTCTTCCACCAACATAGCTTCCTGCCTGCGCTCGAAAAGGTCTCTGCTCCACTCTTTGGCCCGAATCCTGATGATGAGGGACACTTGTCTCTGAATGTGGCGCGGGATGTGGCAAACACATTCGTCTCCCATGCGGCATATATGAGAATATACTCTACCTACATCGAGTAAGTGCTTTCTTCCTTCAGAATTCGCTCGTTTCCTAATCATCGATTGTAGCAACTTTGCTAACTCACTGCAACGCATCAAGATGTGGACGTTGTCACCGTCATCGAGCAGTGCGGGTCCAAGCTTGATAACGACATCAGGTTTGGGCAATGTCGGTCCACAGGACCAGGCGTCGCCAGCACGCTCAGTCACTCTCACATCAAGCCAACGAAAGCGAATCAAGGCGTATCTGAAGCGTTGCAGATTAAATCCCAGACATTCGCAATTAAACTTGGAAGGTTATCTGTTGCTTCCTGTGGGGCGTATTCCTCGCTACCGTCTGCTGGTGAGTGGTGCATATCATTTGAATACGATCTACCCATGCCCATAACGTATCGCAGCTCGAGCAGCTCGCACATAGCAGCCCGCCGATGTACGGGGCCGCGGATGACCCGATTGATCGTGCGTTGACGGAGATTGGTCTTCTTGCAATGACCATGAACGAGAGCAAGCATGAGCATGAGTCTCGACGCCGCCTTGTGCAATGGCAGTCGAGGATACGCGGTAATTTCCCCAGCCCGCTCGTACAACCTCATAGGTATGTAAGCCTACACCTGCACCCGGGGTCACTTCAGCTCACCGCGCCCACAGGCGTTTCATATTGGATGGTCCCTTAAAGCTCGAGCGTGTGGTCAGGAAGGCGACCGTAGCTTTTGAAGTTACCGATGCCCATGGCGAGACTTCGACCGTCGACGTTGAATGCTTGTCACCGGAGTTGATCCCTCGGTCCCTAATCGGCATCCTCTGCAACGACCTGCTGGTCCTTTGCAAACCCCCTTCAGAGGACCAGGATTCAAATTGTAGTGTCGACTTATGGGCTGTGCTCCGCATCCAAACGTTTCCTCAGGTGGCAAGTATCGTTCATGGTAACAGTGAGTCTTTCGCCGCGGTTCCTAGTGTCCATACATCAACTGTAACATGATGTAGCGCTTCGTCTGGTCGACAACAAGGCGATCCTTTACTTGGACGCCCCGTCAACGTCTGACGCATTGATGTGGTCGCGAGGTGCGCTTTACCAGACCGCTTGCTCCGCAACATTATCTGACGTTCCTCCAATAGCTATCAATGTGCACATACCTACGTCCCGACCCTACTGACCATCGATTATCTCCTCTGAGCCATGCCACCATTGATAACCCGATATCATCCTACATTGTACTACAACTCATCTGACTGGATCCATCCACGTATCTCTGACTCTGTCTGCGTGCTTTGTCTGTTGTTCTAACACTACCACGATTGGTGAGTATGGTCGACAAGATCCTCTCCGTGGGCTTCCTATATCCGTCTATCATCACGCCTCCCAAATCTCCCGCGTGGGTACAGGGACTGATACCACAGGCTGTGTCGCAGTACTCACCTGGATCCGTGGTCAGAGCAGCTTGAATCTAAATACTGCCTACCCTCATTGCACGCCATCGGCCATGCAAAAACAATGCATGGAAAATAAGTACATCAAATGACAGACAGACCCCGAACCAGGTAAGTACATAGGCCCAAGAAGCAAATCCAATGACTCCTCGACTCCAGTGATATCGTCGCATGTCCCTCGCTCAGCGTACCCGGGGGACACATCGTCGCATCGCCACTCAGTACCATCCTCGTTTCGACCGAAAATCTGGATCACAATTGCAGCTTGAGACTTTTACGCGGAGGGGCTCTTGCCTCTCGGCCATGGAAATCCCTCAGTCCGATTCCGACACATCCGTCCGTGTCCAACCCCACACACCAGCTGAACCGTTCTCGCCTTCTCACTATTCTCCACTGTCAACTCCCCATATTTCTCCAACCTCCCCCTACTCCTTCCTACCGCCCACGACCTCTTCCTCACATGCGATCTCTTGGTACCCACTGGCGCAGCCCCGCCGATACGGCTGCACGCTCTTCGCGGCCGACTTCCGGCCGATCCGCACGCTGGGCAAGGGCGGACACGGCACCACGCACATGTACCTCGTCGAGAACCCCGTGTCCGAGCGCCAGCCCGCGATAAAGGCCGTCAAGAAGAACGGGCTGCGGGTGCGCGACTATCCCGCGGTGTGTGAGGACCAGGCCGTTGCGAGGGTGGGCGTGACGGGAGTAGATACGGCACCCGGGCTCGTCCCATTGATTGGCAGTTTCGAGGAGGGGCAGCGACAACTTCTACTCGCTGACGGTATGCGGGCCGCATGGGGAGGCGAGACGACGTGAGGCTGATCGTAACTCAACTGGTAGAAGTCGGCAACTTGACGAAGGTCATCAAACAGGACGGGGCGTGGTCCACGTGGTTGGAATAGGTGCGGATGAGTGGCGTTTTACGAGCGAACGGGGAGATGGAGGAGAGCGGTAGTCGAGTCTAAGTGTACCTCAAAATGCCTGGGCTAGATTGAGAGTCGTCGGGACTAGAGACCTAAACAAAAGGGGGCCGAAGTGTATTAGCGGCTTTGAGGTCAAGCGAAACTCGCCATATCGAACAAGTCAGTCCTACCCAGTCAGTCCTACCCACGCGACGTGTGCCAACGAAACACCATCCAGACGACCCAACGTCTTCTTTCTTGCTCATTTTCGCCTTCGGCGTGCTCGACACTCCATGGTCGTTCCTCGGCGCTTCCCACACGCCTTTCTCGCAGTTCTTCAGCAACGAAACCTGCATGCAAGATCCGCTTCAAGAACGACTCGATGACATAACGCCCAGTGTGGAGACCGGCCACGAGCCTCACACGGGCATCCGAAGATCGCTTGAGAGTGAGCTGGAGGGTCGTGATGAAGAAGTGATGGGTGTCAGAGTTCCACAAGGTGTCCGCGGCGACCACAACGTCAAAGCCAGGATTCGGATCTCGATGTGCGTCCTGCGACAACATCAGCGCGGACGGGTCGGTCCCCCACGCATAGGGCACGACGCGACAACGGTCGGCGACATCGTTCCTCTCTGCGTTTTCGGCCAGAGTGCGAATGAGGGTCTCGTCCGGATAGTCGCTGCACGTCACCTGGACATGTTGGTACACTTTCGAGATCAGGATGCTCGGGAGACCTGCGCCTGCTCCAAGCTCGAGGATGCGGAGCGGCCTGCTCTCCCGCGCAGCGAGGTCGATGTGTGCATCCAGCTGCAGGTCTGCGAGATGATCGGCGACGTAAAGAGCGGAGGACCAGATGGAAGTCGCATGAAGAGCCCAGTTCGCTGCCTGCGCGTCTGGAGTGACCAGATCGATGTCGAAAGTCCTGTTTGCGTGCTTGGTCTGATAGGTGAATACAGAGCCTGCTGAAGAGTGCGAGACGGGTACATGACCGTACAGAGCCTCGAGAGAGTCGGCTAGGAGATCTTCTGGGTCAGACATGATTGAGCTCGGATGTACCAGCAGCCTCTACAATATGATTGAGCAATGAGATGGTGTGGATGGTGGGCAAGAGACGGTGTTTGCCCATAGGCAAAAAGGTTTGTTTCTATTTGTGTAAAATTGTGCGCCATCAGGAAGATAATCCGTTTTTAGAGCTTATCCTCGCCATCATCACGATATTATCCCCGAGGGGTCTGCACTCAACTCCCCGCAATCTCTTCCTACGTATCTCATGTCTGACGTCGGGTCCACTCCCAGCAGGTGCGTATGCTGTTCCCGACAACCTTCAGGTCACCAACGACTCACACAGAGCGGACAGGGGTCCCAGCAAAGTCACATACGCCGGACGTGCCAAGGTTTGTTTTCCGATTTATGCGCTCGGACCGTTCGTGGAATGCTGACCGCGTCGTGCGCGCGCATAGAGGAGACGGTCCAACGTCGATAAGACTTACAAAGACACTGGGTGCGTCCTCTCGCGTCCGTGGCGCGTTTACACGTCTTCAACTCCTCTGCAACTAGAGCACACTCTGACGGGGAATCTGACGAGGAAGAGCAGCCTGAGCCTGTGACTAAGGTGCGTCCCCCATCATCGTGTCGTGTCGGGGTGTGGTGGCGAGAGGGGGTGCGAGCGGGAGGGCGTGTCAACCACTCCGGACTCCGTGACTAGCGGCGACGAAACGGGCCGCCCCCTGATGCTGAGAAGTCCCGAGAGTGGTCCCACGCTTGGTCAGGTTCCCCCTTCACTTCCTTTCGACGTCGTGGCTCTTTTTTTCTCTACGCAAGCGGCACAATCCTTATCAATATCCTTCAGATGGCCACCCGGACCCCCAAGAAAGTAGATGTGCAGTGAGTACTTCCAAGTTCTCCAGTCCTGCGTCCACCAACCCCAAGCCAGCCTTCCTGGTCCATCGCCTAAACGCGACACACCGACACAGGCAGCGTCCGCGAAGAAGCCCGCGAGCACTCGCGGAAAGAGGGCCGCCCACTCCCGAGCGGGGTCTGTCGCGTCTCTCGCCCGCGAAGACACGCTCGACGCGAACGATCTTTCCCCTACGAAGCCGCTATCGAGCGCCAGCATCAAAGCTCGCTTGCAAGCACAGTGCGCTTTCCTTCATTTCCCTAGCGCGCAGCAGAATCTGAGACACATGCGGTGCATGTAGACGCACCGAGACCTCTGAGGACGGTGCAGACGATGCATCCGCTGTTGGGGAAAAGCAGGGTCGGTACGCCTCGCGCAAGTCGGAGCCTGAAAGGCGTCAGTTCCTCGAGGACGATCCGTTCACTGGTGAGGTGGAACACCACCGCGCGTTCTGCAAGGCCTGCAGCGAATGGGTCGAGCTCAACCCGACGCGTAAGTTCATAATGAAGAACTGGGTGGAACATCGCAGGCAATGCAAGGCTATTGCCGAACGTGCCATGAGGTGCGTATCTGTTCTGCTGTCAGCTGTTCGAGGGTTAAAGGGGATGGTAGTCCCACGAAGGAGAAGGCCGCCGATGATATGGAAGATGAAGTGGGCTCTGCGGCAGGTGGCGGCGCTGGTGCTGACATCTTCAACACTGCGTCCAAGCGCATCAAGAAGGAAGAGGACCGGCAAGCTATCATCGAGAATGACCCTCTCGCAGGTGAAGTCAAACATGATACGGTGTTCTGCAAGAACTGCCAGACCTGGGTTCCCCTCTCGAAGCAGACGCGGTACTCACTCTACCCGTGGCGCGCTCATGTGCAGAAGTGCTCTGGTCATGTGTACGCTTCCCGTCTCACATTTCCAGCAGGCATTGTGTTTGATGACGTGTTACAACAGGCCGGGCACTCGCGTTGCTACAGCGCAGAGGAAGATGCAGTTGGTCAATGACGCTCAAGTGAAGTCATACACCACGAACTCTGTCGAGTGCAAGATGTGCGATGCTCAGATTGAGCTCGACGGAAAGGTCGAGTACGATCTGGGTAAATGGGAAGAACATAAGTTGTCTTGGTAAGTCTCGCCTTCGTTAGTGCGTTATGAATTCTCACTCTCACTGACCGAATAAAACCCCAGTGTACCCAGGCCCCCTGCTCCCGCCAAAGCATCTGGCTCAACGGTCCCACGACGACCACCCTCCATCGCCTCGACCGAAGACACTGTCGTAGGTACCGAATTGGCGACACCCAAGAAGGGTACAAAGCGATCGCGTGAGGACGACGACGTTCCTGATCGTGCTGTTCGTCAACGTGGTGCGTCGTACGAGCCACCACAAGGCGACGCCCCCGGCTTCTTGGACTGGATTACTACACCACTGAAGAACTTCCTCCGTGGCTTCCGTGAGGGTTTGTCTGGCTGATTAACAGCCCGCACATCCTCCACTAAACATCCGCACCCCATAACCTCCCACTCTCTACTTCTGTACCACTCACGCCTTGGAAACCTGTACACCACGGTCCCTACTCTGATTTTTATCGCACACGTGTTTAATCTATCGCTCTTTGCTTAGCTTTGTATTCGTCCGGCCGATTCACTTCGACCCCTCTATTCTGATGTGTTTTTGTTTACTATTTGCCTGTCGTCTGGGATGTTACTCTAGGTCTGTATACGCTTCATAGTGGCTCCAGCTGCAATCTGACGAAGATACCCATGTAACCGCGGAGGCAGGAATGCCTCCGCCGTGTTCAAGAAACGGATCGCAGTCGAAACGCGAGCGTGCGGCGCGTCTTGGGCGCGTCCACGACGCGTCCAGAGCGGGACTTGCCGGGTTCATAATTCGCCTCCTTCCCCACCCATCGGCCCCACGTCTCTTACACTGCGACCATCTCCACCCTCCCCTCCTACGCGTATCTTCGTGCGGGCGTGTCGACCACTCATCAGTATCCGTTCACGCACACCATTATCCTCATAACCAGACCTCGGCGCTACCGCAGTGGCACAGCAAAGGCCACCGCGACCACGAAGACAAAGGGGTGCGGCCAAGGTGCGTTTCCAGCTCCGCTAGACAGGCGACGCATTGACCTCTTGTTAGAACATAAAAACTCAGCGAGGATAACTCGAGAGGAACTACATCTCGGACTATCAGTTACACCCACAACCCCTCCAGAACCAACCCAGCATATTTATAACCACTATGGCTTCCTCGACCGAAGGGGCGGGTTCTGCAAAGTGAGCGATCCGTATCTGTCTCCGGTTGCAGAACTAATGGTTGCGCGCGTAGGACTGGTTATGCTCTCCCGATCGCGAACGCCTCTACCATATCCGCGGGCCCACAAACGCGTTCATCGAAGAAGCGAGCGCTCGAAGTCCAGGAGGACAAGCCCCAGCAAAACAAGAGGAAACGCGCCCGTCTTGCATCCGCGTAGGTCACTTCTCTGGGTATACTTCTTCGCTTGGTCTCGCCGATCGAAACGCGCCACTCTCCAGTCTCTCGTCAGGGAAGATGACCACCGGAGACCGAGAAAGGCTCGAGTCCCTTCGCCGCCAACCGCTCGTCATCGTTCTAAACTCAGTGTACGTCCAATGCAAACGATGCGGGGGGAGTATCAAGCTTTCCGAGACGTGCTTGTATGACCCGGCGCACTGGGTCACGCACCGTGCACGCTGCGATAAGTGGAGCGACGCGCAAGTGGCTGCCAAGCGTGAACGAAACGCCATGGTACGTGTCTCCCCGTTTTCGACGTACCAAAGGCTGAATAGCCGCATAACAGGGCGCCTCTCGACTTTCGACGCCATCACTCACACCTGACGATGATTCTGAGCTGACAGAGCTGAGCGTTAACAGCGAGAGGTCGCTCTCTCCTTCCCCATCCCCTGGCACTGCGGACGGGAAGATCGTACAAGGGCCTCTCACGTCGCACGTGAATTGCATGGAGTACTTTGAACTTGCTCATCCGGGGTTGGAGGTTATCGACTTCAATGCACCCTTGCCCACAGTCCCGACATGGTCATTCGAGAGGCTCAAGCTCCCGACCTGCATCGACGCGGGACAAGCCGATGAACACCGCCGACGGTGTACGTTCTCTGCCGTGAACTGGGACGAGGTGGATCTCGACGATGAAGATCCCGATGCAGGACCACAACGCAGCACAGAGCCTTCTCCGGGCCCCTGCAACTCCGTGCCATCGGACCAGGCGATGCCCGAAAGCTGACTTCCCCATCACCACCATATGTCGTTCCTTGTGGCGGTCCTCCACTTCCTCATATCTTCTTTCTTGGTTCTCCCACACTCCTCCACACAACATACAGACTATACCGTCTGCGACCGCCAACGACCTGCCTAATCACGCCGTCTCTCTCGACGTACCGTACACGTTGTAACATAGCCTCGCCACCGCAATTTCTGAGACCTCTCCCGCAGTTGCTGCATATTCGGCCAAATTCTGCACAGAAGTCGCGCGCGGTGTGCAAGCTTGCGTGGCCTTGAGGCGGTATGTCCCGCTTGAGCCCGCGTTTCCGCATCCGTCCGTGACTCTAACGGTGGCGAGCAAGCATAGTCGCTCCCCCGCGAGCCGCTCGACCTCGCGAGCACACCTAGCGGTAAGTCCGACGTCTTGCGCTCTTCCATAACGCAGAAACTAGCAGATAAAGCATATAGGCGAGCCGAGCACAACACCCCGTCGGCTCGCCACAGTTGGGAGGGAGACGGAAAGACAATGGTCCGCTTCAGGCAGTCGCGCTGGATTCGAATCCCGCTTCTCTCCCTTCGACGCTCCGCCTCGTAGATCCTAGCTCTGTGGTATGTCCCTTTTTGTATAAATACCCACCCATGGAGACGGGTCGAGGCACTCGTCCCCCTACGCCTCACGCAATCAAATCGCCCCAGTCCTCACTGCCGCCCACCTTCCCCGCTATCTTCTCTACTCTCTCCGCCGCCGCCGCCGCCATTCCCCACCGTTGAAGTCATGGCTAACCACAGGAAGAGACGGTGAGAACGCTTTCATCGAGTCTCCATCTGACAGTGTATAGCTGATACATGGCATCACTAGCGCTGCCGCCCCATCGTCAACTCTCAACCAATCTCTGCGTAAGCGTAAGGGAAAGTCTTCCCTCAGCATTGCCAGCTCCTCCAATCTACAGAAGGCACAGGAGGTAGGCTTATATTCTCCACTCCCGCCGCCGGCGCTGTCCCTGTCCTACGTTACAACCATGGCTCGTTGCAAGACAACGAAGCAAGCAAGGTACAACCTCTTTCTTCAAAACGGGCATAGCATGGCTTATACGTAACACCCTACACCAGTGCCGCGCGGAGAAAGTCAAACCCCCGGAGAGCAAACTCCTCACAGAGTAGCAGCACTACGCAGGCTACAACCAGGCCGTACTGTTCCTACAGAATCCCTCTCGACGAAATCCACGACGCTCAAAAGCTCCTTCCGTTCTGTCCGAAGAACGATAAGTGGTTCGTCTGCTCTTCAGCAGCCCAAGTGCACCGCTGACCATCACGACCAGTCGGACTCCCGCGCGATGCTTGCTTAGGACCCTGAGCCAATTACGGAATTGGCTGGAGCTCGGTGAGGATCCACGCGTGGGACACTACGACGAGAGCTCCGTGTTTTGCCTCATTTGCGGCAAAACCATCATACTATGCAGGGAGGGAAAACATGCCCGCTATGACCTGGGGAAGTGGCACGCGCACTGCAAGCGAGACCTGCAAGGGACTAGCCAACCTAGCAGGGGAAGGCCCTATTGGAAAGACGCACCCGATCCAGATGCCCCTCCAGAGACGGATCTGCCCAAGGCAGTGCGTCACAGTCGTATCCTCTCTACTCTTTGCTGGAATCGCTGATACCCACGTCGTAGGACATACTCTATCCGATGATAGACCGCATATGGCGGCTGCAACACCCTCAAATACAATTGAAGTACCTCGTCCAGGCACCTGAGATTGTAGTCGAGGACGTCGATGCTGTCGACGAAGAACCCAATGCTGAAGAGATAGGCATTGTGGGGGAGGCAGACATGGAGCTTGTCGCCGAGGACACAGAGATGGAAGTTGCCACCGAGGACGCAGACATGGACATCGACTCCGACATCGACTCCGCTCTCACCCCCATGTCTGCAACTCCTCAATCCGATGCTGACTTCCGTGCGCCGCCGCCTCTCCTACCCATTGATGCTCAGCTTTCTGTTGAACAGCAGCAGCCTTCGTGCCTTGCTTCGCCCGGCGACATGGACGCCAACTCCGAGTCCGACATGGACGCGGATGACCCTGAGTCTGAGACCGAATCCGAAGATCTCACACCCATGCCGAGGACACCCCAACCGCAGGTCGCGGCGCTCGTTGCGCCGCGGCACTCCCCCGCTCCGTGTGTTCTTGTAGAGTCGCGGTACTGGAGGCCTCCCCAGTCCGCGTTCGTCGCAAAACCAGGCCCGTCCTGCGCCAAGACATCCCTCGCAGTGTTCAACGTTCCCTCGTCGTCGTCCACTCCGAATGGCTTTGCAGATGCACGCCTCTCAACCTCTTTCTCTCCGCCGCGCCTCTCGTTCCCCACGTCCTACGTGCGGGGCACTCCTTGGCCGGGTGTACGGCGTAGTGGGAGCACTTCCCAGTCCGTCCAAAGAGGGCATGGTGGACCCTCCGGCCTGAGTCTGGCGACATTGGCGGGCGTCGCAGCAGCCCTACCGCGGATGCCGACTGGCAGTTCCGGTAAGGCATCATTGTCAGGGAGCGACGTCCCCGTTCGGTATCATGCACCCGCCCGCACACCATATCCGCACCCGCCGTTCAACGAACAGACCTGGCAAGACCACGTCACGGCGACCGGACGGAATCCACATACGTACAGCTACCCTTCGCCGGGGTGTACAGAATTGTACGCGCGATGGGCGAGATTGCCTCAAGACCGCCGCTACCTGACATACGGGAAGGAGGCGTGGAGAATCTACCATGACCGATTGGATGGCGGTCGACGGACGGAGTGAGCTGACCCCTGGGCAGACTTGCCTATGGCCCTGAATCCAATGCCATTCCGGGGGCAGTAGCAGCAGCTCACTGTCGCACACCGTCGCGCCACCGCCTCCGTACGTGTGAACCGCAGCAAATGAGGCTCTCCTTCAAGCAACACTTCGTCAAGCCGGACCGCAAGAGTATGCGGTCGCTGCACTTTGTGCAGCTCTATGCGTTCAGACTACCAATATCAATATTTTGTGCCATCGATCTCTGTTGTACTTGCGCACTGGTTAATCTAATAGCGTTTATTCGTTGTGTCGAACTGTTGTATCTGGACTTTTGTATATTGTCTCACCGGGTTACCTTGTATCACTGCGTGTGTCTGTAGCTCTGCTCTGTTAATCGAATGCTTCGCGCCGTTCTTGTCTCGAAAACTACTTCACTCTCGACCGCGGCATATGTGCTCCTCGCCACAGGTCCTCAGAATCTGGGGAACGAGTACTCCTCGAAGCAGGCAAACTACCTGCATAATGCGCAGAGATGCTCCTCCATGTCTTACAACATCAAGCAAACACAAGCATGAGAGTTGTGAACCTTCCTCTCTCATTAACCCTCATCTAAATTACGTACATGCCTCACCATCTAAAGACCGGTCGGGCGAGGTAAAACATCTTCCTCATCCAAGGGCGGCGGCCTGACAACGCCGCTCACTAACAGCTTGGAGACGACGGGGTTGATATGCGCTTCGCTGCCCCTGGAGCAGCACAGACATAAGCACCAGCGGGCGAGAGACAGCAAGGAAAAACACGCACAAGACTCTCTTCACAACATCCTGCATGACCGCGCCCGCAGAAACCTCAATCGTCTCGACCCCGGCAAGATCGTCTGCGCGCGATGCACCGATGTTGAGGAGCATGACCGGTTTGCGGCGCTCGACGGCGTGCTTGACGAGGCTTCAGATCGACTCAGCATGACGCGGGTGTAGGCAGCCGGTTGGACGAGCGGGCGAGGACGTACCGGAACGCGGAGAACGTCGCCAGAGTCGTTCCGACGACAAACAAACGGTCGTGGCGGTTCACGATGTCGAACCTGCGTAGTACGGCGGACTCGGTACCCTCTATCGCGAACACCAGCAAGAGAAGCTTACGATCTATTCTTGACCGCCTGAGATATTGACTCCCCAAAGAAGATCACTTCGGGCTTGAGCATCGTGTTGACACGGTTGTCGGCCAAGCACTCGGCACACTCGGGTATGATGAACTGGTCGTATCTTGTACCTTCCGGGAGGACGACCTGTCGACGCGTGTGGACATGTGAGACTGTGATGCAGCAAGCTAGTCTCGTAACCAGAGGGGGTATTCACGAGCGTCACTCCGTCCGACATGCGCCGTCTTGAGTCGCCGCGCATGGACGACTCAGACGGTAACCGGACGCGTGAATGCGACTAAATGCACCGTCTGACTGTATGCGCGGAGGATCTGCAAGCTCGAGAGCCCGACTATATGTGCATGTAAGGCAGTCAGCTCATGTACTCATGCTGGCGCACGCCACAACGCGGATACAAAGTTCGCGTTCCCGGCATCACCGTTCGTGTAGCATATTCACCTTCTCGCGCGACAGCCCACCCTGTCTATACGGAAGTCACCAGACGTTCAGGACATGTCGATCTATGCTCCAAGCGTCTGGTGGATTCCGTACAGAGGGGTGGGTTGTAACAGAGCTCATTCTACCTGATTCCCTCTGACAGGCAGTCGTCTCCAGTCAACTCGCTCAGAGGTCGGACTGAGTGACATAAATCGCGCCGCCGCCTGCTCGCGGCTGACACAGTAGGCACGACTCGGACGGGAATCGTAGGCGTAAATACGATTATATGCACCGTCTGACTGTGTGCGCGTATGATCTGCAAGCCCGACAGCCCGACTAGGGCGTCCACCCCACCTATACAGGTGGGCGTGCCACTGCCATTGCATGGTAATGATGGGTTATATGCGTCGACAACGCGGTAGCCCATCTCACGATGAAGACATGGAGATTCAAGTACGATGTACTGCGAGTTTCGCGGTACATTTGCTCAAACATCGGCGCCCAAGCATATCGTTATCTGGCGGACTGATTCGCGCAACAGCCCCCGCCCTGTCTAAACGGTAGTCACCAGACGTTCAGAGCATGTCTCGGTCTTGGTCTTGGTCAGCTCTTTCCTGCCCTTTGACCGAGGCAGAGACATGCCTACGACGACTATCGGAGAGACCAATACCAAGCAACGTACGTCACCGTCAGGGTTGGTCCGAGGCCGTGTGCCGGTGCGCTCGAGTTCTTCTGAGTACGCTTTCCACTGAGGGTTGGCGGACCCAAGCATATCCTGGAAGACCTGCCTGTCAACCCGGTGTCCATGGGAACATTGCACTTTCTGTGACGGGCACGCATAAGTCTCCCCATGACCGAAATGCAGCATGTGCACCGCAGACTTACATGAAGAGTCCCGTGTAGTTCCAATATATGTTGATGCATTCGGGTCTCAGGCCAGACGTCCAGGAGTGCTTTGTGGTGCAAGCCGTCTACGTTCTGGGTGATGAGGTCGGGCGTGACGTGAGCGTGCTGGAGGGCGGCGAGGGCAAAATGGGTAGGGTTGGGTTGAGCATCCCGGACAGGCGGATACCCGAGAAAGGAGCGTAGCCTGGATCCCGAAGCATGAGTTGGGTGAGATGGCAAATGAACGTTCATCCAGTGCTTGCCAATATCGTTGTCTATGAGGCATATGAGCTTTTCGAGAAGCAGGAGATCAAGTTCAGGACGCGCCTGAATCCTACCCCCCTCGGGGTCGGTTCCATCAACTCATGATACTATTGCGTTTCAGCCTCCTCCTCGGGACAAGCAAAGCATTGTATACGTACAAATATAGGCCTGGCAATGGTTAGTCAACCTCGCATGGGAGAAGAGAACTACCACGCACTTGTAGTTGGGGTTCAGATAGGTGCCCCTCTTGCCTCTGTACGCGCGGATGCCCGAGTCGACGCTGACGCCGGCACCTGTGATGACGGCGACGTTGCGCTTGGAGAGAAAGTCTGCGATGCGGTCGACGGCGTGGGCGGGCGAGATGGACCTGCTTTGCGCATTCGCAGACCGGAGGACGGCGGCGGGGATGGTGGGCACAGAGACACGCATGTGATAGAGCGCCCGCGTCCAAAGTACTTACTCAATGACTTATCGGGCTTACTTATGGTAGACTTGGGAGGTACTATCTAGCTTATCCCTCGCACTATGTAAGCAAGTTAAATTGAGTGTAGTCAAAAAATAATTCGCTCAGGGCCACGCTATTGATTAACGCATGTGGTGCTTGACTTCAACTGTTCACCCAGTTTTACTAGGGTGATCATAGATCCACAAAGAAAAGGAAAAGTCAAGAGGTGCCAAATCACATATGCATAGTGCGCCGGAAATGTAAGTTGAAAATGTAATTTTGTCTGACGCGAGAACGTCAAACCCCGCAAATTCATTTGTGAGGTCTGGCTCGTGATTTGACCCGATACCCCGACCTCGCGTCTTGCCAGTGTTCCTCGACGTCCACAACAATGAACAGACCACCGCCGTCGGTCCTGCACACCCCTGGCTTTGCCCACTACGGCCTGTCTTGGTCGCCATTCCACAGTAACAGATTAGCGGTCGCGTCGGCGGCCAACTATGGACTAGTTGGGAACGGAAGGCTGCATATCGTCTCGCTCGGACCAGGGCCAGGAGGCCTGCCGTCGCTCGGGATCGATAAATTGTGAGTCGTTGAAACACCCATTGTGCGCACGTCTAGAGCGATCTAGCTATGAGACTCAGGACGGCCTGTACGACGCCGCCTGGTCCGAAGTCCACGAGAACCAACTGGTGACGGCCTCGGGAGACGGGTCCATCAAGCTATGGGACATCATGGTCAATGTAAGCTCTCACATCCAGTGGTCTATGCTTCCTTTCAAATCCCAAGTGTCGCAAGCCGTTATAGGACCTCCCGATCCGAGCCTGGCAAGAGCACACGCGCGAAGTGTTCTCCGTCGACTGGTCCAACATCAACAAGGACCAGTTCATCTCATCTTCATGGGACGGGACTGTGAAGCTCGTGCGTACGATCTGCCCTCCCTTCGCGCGCCATGCTCACCCTCCGCAGTGGACGCCTGACCGTCCGCGGTCGCTCACGACTCTCCAAGCGCACCCGTCCTGCGTGTACCAAGCGCTCTTCTCGCCGCACCAGCCCGACGTGCTCGCAACGTGCTCGACCGACGGCACGCTCAAGCTCTTCGACCTCCGCGCCCCCGCGTACACGCCCACCGGCCCGGGGACGAACTCGTTCACCGCGCCGCTGACCGCCGCGGCGCTCACCGTGCCCGCGTCGGCGGGCGAGGTGCTCAGCATCGACTGGAACAAGTACCGCCCGTTCGTGCTCGCCAGCGCGGGCGTCGACAAGGCCGTCAAGGTCTGGGACTGCCGCATGGCGAAGCTCGGCCCGGACGCCGCACAGGCCCCTGCGGTCGGCGGCGTGTGCGAGACGCACCTCGCGGGGCACGAGTACGCGGTCAGGAAGGTGCAGTGGAGCCCGCACCACGCGGACGTGCTCGCGAGCGCGAGCTACGATATGACCTGCAGAGTGTGAGTATGCCTGCGTGTTCGTTCCGTGCGGGTGCTGACTGGAGACGTCGATGTGCAGATGGTCGACGACCCCCGGCGCTGGCGGGTCGCACTTGCTGCATATCCACGATCCGCACACGGAGTTTGTAGTCGGCTGTGCGTGGTCGCTGTACGAAGAGGGTGTGCTCGCGAGCTGTAGTTGGGACTGTAGGCTGAACGTGTTCCGTGTATAGTATTTTTGTTTTGCACGACGGTTCATGTGGCTCAACGCACTTTCCCTTGGAGTAGGTCACGACATCGAGTCGTAAAGGGTAGGTGAGTGTTCCAAATGGATCTGACAATTTGCAGCGTCGATATCAGCACCATCCCGGGAAAGATGACGGGCCGGGTCCCCCTTACAGTACCTCACGAAGTTGCGTCACTTGGCATCTCTATGTCTATTTCTCCCCGAGCAGAAGACAACTTCCTTACACGATAATAAGGGCGAGTCGTCTTCAAACTACGCTCTCCGGCTCATTACCACTTCTAACGCGCTGATAGAAGTGGGATAGGCTCTTCCATCTCTATCGCCCCATGGAGGAGATAAACGAATGCCTCGTTTCGTCCCAGATCGACCCCAGTTCGCCGCACTTCGCCTATCCATGGTTGGGCATCCAGAGTACCGAATGAAACACTGAGCAACACCAGATTCACATGCCCGTCGGCTCTCTTTTCGACAAGAGGTCCGGAATGGAAACGGTCGCACTCACCGAGCACGAGGCTCAGAGGGAAGACATCCGTACCCTCCTCATAGTGGGTGTGCACGGCACGCGCTGAGGACACGGCTATCGCTATCACGCAATACGCCAATTGTATGCGTTACGTCAATATAGCTTTAGAGGACTTGGAACGCCCTCACGGTACCCTGACGCAAGACGGTACCTCTGGAGCTTGCCTTCCCTGGAGTGCCTCTATAGCGTCCTCGACCAACGGTTCCGGGACCATGATAATGTTATGAAGGTCTTCGTGACGGCGGATCCCACCATCCGCAAGCTCACCTGGCCGAGAGTCATCACCTCTGCGGCATGTGCCATCGAGGCTATGAAGAGCGGATCGACATCGAGGCGCCGTATACTCGATGAAGTGTGCGACCTACTTACGCTTGCACCTCATGTGCCGCTTCCGTGGACCACTGTGCGTCGAACGTCACTCCTCGTTCCCTGAGAATCCACGCACTGCAAGCTGATCCAGTGCTCCCATAGATCCAATAGGGGAATCAGAGTGGGCGATTTTAGCCGATTCTCGAGGAGATGTTGAGTGGATTCTGGTATGTTCAAGACAAATATTGAATTACCCCAACATGCAGACATGGGGATGTTGTCTAGAATCTCGTCGACGTGCGATGAATTGACGTCGTCAAGCGTCGTCAGCGTCGTGAAAATCAGCATCCGCGATTCTGCGCCGCAAAAGCTCCTCCGGAGTTTGTTACTTGCAACGGCACTGACCCGGGATTGATTCTCGAGCTTGCGCGGCAGAAACTGGGTGCGAAGGATGGCCGACGGTCCTGGATCGGCACCCATGGCCAGGTTGCGATGTACGGCACTTGCATAGGGCGACCATATACTCATGTCAGATCCAAGACTGTGTTCGTTCGGATGGACGATAGCGAGCAGTCATATATAGTAGGTCGCCAGCGGCTCCTTCACGCGGATGATCAGTGTGTCCGTGTTGATTGCTCAACGCCACTGGCAGTGGCTACTACCCTGCCCGCAGCGAGGCGGCGACTGGCCCCGGTGAATCGCCATGACCATCTGTACATACGGCGATAGGTTCTCTGTGCGAATCGTTCGTACGTGAGCATCAACAAGTAGTCACAGGCATGTACATACTTACAGTACTAGTACCTGACGGCGAACCGGGCATGCGGGCCCGCACATTGAACGGCAGCGTACAAGCCAGGTTGCCTTGTCGCGACTCCCGAGCCAATACTTGCTTATGTAATACCGTCGACAGAGCTCGTTCCCAGCTTGTCGGCCCGCCGTGCGGACATGCGCACGCTCAAATGGGTATGTGCGGCGCGCGGTTGCTGCGCATCCCAGATCCGTACAACGTCCGGGACCCCGTCGTGGCACCATCGGCATCTGAGGCCTGAGGCCCGACACCGCGTAAGTACATGCTGGGCTCTGAGTCTCTGACTGAAGCAGGGGCCGAGACGTGATCGTTGAGAGCGTGTGCTTGTCCCTAAGTTACGTACATACCTGCCGTCTCCGAGCTCGAGATCATCTCCAGTCTCGTACCAGTGTTTTGCGTCGAGGTGTGAGGGGGTTGCGACGAACCTACATACGAGATTATCATATTGGGGCGCAACACGCGTAGATGTACTGAACACACACATGCGTGGCCTGGGACGAAACTCGTACGAGAGATGGATCACCCAGTGAGATCGGGTCAGAGCGTAGGATCGCACATCAGAAATGCTACATACGACTCACCGGGGCCGCCGCTGATGAAAGTGCGGGGAAAGTGCGCAGCGGACCAGACTCCGACCCCATATGTCCATCGAGGCTGAGGCCTGAGGCCTGCGTGACCCGAACTGCCTTCACTGCTCACCGGCACCTTTCAGG
Source organism: Daedaleopsis nitida (assembly GCA_022606115.1). Classification (NCBI taxonomy): domain Eukaryota; kingdom Fungi; phylum Basidiomycota; class Agaricomycetes; order Polyporales; family Polyporaceae; genus Daedaleopsis; species Daedaleopsis nitida. The sequence goes on from JABYQM010000013.1 coordinate 257,529, forward strand.
CCTCCGAGCCGTCGCACGACGCACGTTCTGTGCCAGGAGACGTGAGGGCAAACGATTCCATCCGTCATGCGAGACAGAGAAGAGACGAGGAAGCACGCACCCATCTGTGGAGGTTGAGCCAGGCTGTCCTCGTGAGAGCGAGCGGCGTGGTGGTGGACCGATGGCGTCCGAGGGGCGAGCACGGACAGAGCGCGGGCATGATGCATGAAAGGCGCACGTAGAAGGCGTGTTTCCTTTATCCGCGCCAATGTGCGCACGACGAAGGTGAGCGCATAAGTACGAGCTCGAGGCCGCCACTTCGGAGTCGTGCCTTGGAGCCGTTAGACGCACAGGATTGCGATGATGCAGAGACCGTTCCATACTTAGATCGCTGAGGCGACCGTCTGTTGAACAAGCAGAACCGCTGGTTCGGATGCCATGGCATGTCCCCCAGCGAACATTACGGGGAAGCCCTGTGCCGGATGGGTGTGGCGTGTGGATCGTGCATTCATCCCAGGCGGGTGAGCGGAGGTATGCGCGAAGCTGATGCACCGGCGGGATAGCGTTCATTGTCAAGGAGATGCCGGCTTCCTGGACGGTATGCGGCGACAAGGTGCCGGGCTGTGAAGCCTGCTGTGGGCGTTCGGGGAGCTTTATCTCCAGACTCCAGAGAGGGTGGAGCGGTCTCGAAGCTTGAGAGCGACACGACTTTCCGCCCAGGGGACTTTCGGAGGGTGCTGTACATGTTCCACCTTTGTATCTGAGACCCTTGAGCCCCGCATGCGGGCGGAGGAACACTTGCAGATCATAAATAGAACCAAGTATAAGTATCAGCACATTGACAGCGGAGACAAGTATCTGCATCCATCATTCAGTGAGTGAATACTCGGAGTACGAGCTGACGCACCGGCGGATTCTGTCATCAGCTTCTCGTCGACAGCACGGTTGGCAGCTATAAACGCGGCCTGCGGCGGCAAGAGACCGTTGCGAGTTGGGGTGAGGGTCTGCATACATACTTATTTCCAACAGCAAACACAGGGGCGCGTGGAAAAGGACCTGGACTGCGGAATGGGAAACCAGGGATCATTGCGCAAGGGTCGAAACATCCACCCATGGGCCAGGAGGTAGCCCGACTTGAGACATGGAGGCATGAGGTGTCAGATACTTACTGTAAGACGTGATGCGATGCATATCGCAATAGTATGTACATACTGCTCGTGACTGCTGCTCGATGTTGCGATGAGACGTACTGGAAGTGGAAGTGAGTCGAAACTGAGACTTGGGCGGGGTGTTTGAAAGCTAGGCTGTCAATCTCGTGATATGGGATGAATCGGATAGTGTGGTGATTCATGAGTAGCTTCAATGACTGTTATGCCGGCCGTCGAAGATTGCGGCGGGGTCGAAGAGTCCGGTGAGCAGAATTAGCCTGCCCATTGAAAGCCGGGAAGAGCCGCTGACAAGTAATCACCCAGACCGGGTCCAGTACACGGCCAGCAAGTCCGAGCGAGTCGTACCCCAGGCTCCAGCCGATATTTGCGGTCGCGCGCCGCCCCGCGTCGACCGTCGGGTGGGGGTTCACGAGGGTGGATGGAGTCGGTTGGAGAGGCGGGCCCGGAGATTGCGTCCGGGGCTGAGGCGGGCGTTGGCGACGATGCCGGCCGGATTGGCGACGCTTCAGGGACGTGGTGGCTGTGCTGCGCCTCGACCCGGGCGCTTGGAGGAGGGGGTGTTTGTTCATTTCCGTCGCCATGTCACATACGCCCGCCGTGCAGAGGAACAAAACAGCGAGGACAAGGAGAGCGAGAGTAGACAGGACGACGAGCAGACAAAGGTGAGTGGCCGCGGGCTATTGTGTGGGCGTTGTATCGGACGAGAGCGCACACAAAGGCGAGGAGCGCACACGTGGGAAAGCAGACGGTAATGGAATCCGGACGCTGATCCACCCAAGGCACCACCCAACGGTCGTTGTTATAAAAACGCGCAAAGCGTATGGCATGTCCGCTTTGCCTCGCTCTATATCTCCCCGCTCCCCCCACCCACCTTCCTCTCCTTCAACGACCACTCTCTTTCCAACATGTTCCGCCCTCTCCCCGCCCTCGTGCTCTCTCTCGCCGCCTCCGCCACCGCACTCTCCAGCACACACGGCGCACATCTCCGTCGCCACAACGCCGTCGCCTCCCGCACCAACACCTACGTGCCCAGGGCCGACTCTTACAAGCTCTTCAAGGAGTACGCTGGACAGACCTTCTTCGAGTGAGTTCCCTTTCTGATCGCTCAGTACGTCGCGCGTCAATGTGAATCGCGCGTCGAGCGCTGGAGCGCCTCCGCGATCGGACAATCCTGCTAACAGCCTGTCTCCAGCGACTGGGACTACTTCGACGGCAGCGACCCCACCCACGGCCTCGTCAACTTCCTCACCGGAGACGATGCCTCCAAGCTCGCGTACGTGCAGAAAGACGGCACCGCCGTGATCGGCGTGGACACCTCGGACAACGTCCCCGTCGGCGGCAAGCGCGACTCGATCCGCATAACCTCCAAGGACTCGTTCAAGCGCGGCCTCTTCATCGCCGACATCTACTCCATGCCCCACGGCTGCAGCGTCTGGCCCGCGTATTGGTCTATCGGCGCCGGCAAGGACTGGCCTCTAGCAGGCGAGATTGACATCATCGGTACGCACCCTTCCCTCTGCCCACTTTCTACAGTGGCACTGACGCCGCGAACAGAGGGCGTCAACGACCAGACCCAGAACCAGATTACCCTCCACAGCGGGCCCGGCTGCCTCCTCGACAAGGCAACCCACGCCCTCTCGCGCATCCTCGGCACCCAGTGCGAGTCCAAGGACGGCGACAACTCGGGCTGCGCGTTCCAGCAGGAGGGCAACAGCACGTACGGCCACTCCTTCAACATGCAGGCCGGCGGCGTGTACGCGCACACGCTCGAGGACGAGGGCATCTCCGTCTGGTTCTTCGACCGCAGCGCGATCCCCGCCGACATCACCGCGAAGACGCCCGACCCCGCGAGCTGGGGCACGCCCACCGCGTTCTTCCCGAACACGCAGTGCGACATCCTCGGCCACTTCCTCCCCCAGCAGCTCATTTTCGACATCACCATTTGCGGCGACTGGGCCGGCCCTGCGTACGCGGGGTCCGGGTGCCCCGGCACGTGCGAGCAGGCCGTTGCGGACCCGAAGAACTTCGCAGGTGTGTCCCCCCGTCTGTGTTTTTTGTGCGCGCGCGTGCTGACAGGGATTCCGCGCTGCAGTCGCGCAGTGGAAGATCGCCTCCGTCCGCGTGTACCAGTGAGCGGACGGTGAGCAGAGCCCGAGTTGCATACCCGCGAACATACCGCATACCACACACTACGTCGTACGTTATCCGCTATTCGTGTTTTCTTTCATTCTGGGTTCGGGGCGCTCTAGTACGTAGAGGCATGTCATGTCACGTTCGCACTGCATACATACACTTCCCAAGTCGTACTCCGTTTGACTTTCTCTGAGCTCGTGCAGGCGGGGCGGCGCCCCGCTGGCTGTGCTATCTTTCTCTCACGAATTCCCGCTCTCTCTCTTTCTCTCTCTTGCACGGATCCATACATAGACCGACTACGTTACGCCGCACGCCCCATTATCATTGTAGCATCGTTCATTCACCTGTACGCAATACATACATCGTTTCCGCTTCCCTCTGTACGCCGCCTGAGTGTGCGTCGACGGTCTACCGCTAATCGTATACGAGCGAGTACGGACCTGCGCGGAATCTACGAGCTCCAAGGTCGGCAGCCTGCGTGCCTGCCGTAGTCGACGTCGTGCTCGTCGAGGCGGAGACGACTACGGGACGCGTACAAAGCCCGGACGGGCAGGGGATACATGAGGAGAGGATGGGTCCGGGGAGTGTCCTGGGCCTTTATATAAGTACTGGCGGCCTCCATGCCCCCGGGGCCCGCCGGTGAGTCGGCGGTTCCTTGGTTGTAACTGGCAGATGCCGCGACTGCCATGACACTCACGACGTGCAACGCCCGATTTTCGGGTACAGGAAATGTTTGGGGAATCCAATAGATATCTATACTTTTCTTGTCATTTCAGTACAATTTCTGCGTCCGGTAATGTCAACATGTCACCAACAGTTCTAGGTCTGTCAGGAAATGTTACTGAGCCACTTGCCAGGAAATGGGTGTCAAATGTCCCTGAAATCCTTAATATCTCGCGACTTTATCATGCAAAGAAAATGAACTCACGGAAATGTAAGGGGAATGAACAAGCAATGAAGCATTTCCCGGCCGTTTCGAGAATAAAGGTCTAGGAAATGAAAGGTACTAAGGTCCTTTCACGACCCTTTCCCGCGTAACATTTCCATGAACGCTTCCTTTTGTCTGGAAATGGCTATGACATGTTAGATGTCCAGTCCTCAGAGATTGTACGGAAATGACGCAGAAAGTATAGATACCAACCGGATTTCCCGGCCATTTCCTTGACCGGGAAATCGGGCGTTGCACGTTGTGACTGTCCGAGATCTGTCACTGTGACGGAAGGTTGATCGCGTCCGAGTCGGTCGCGATTGCGATCTGTCCTGGAGTCCTTCAAGCTCGTATACTATGTGACCGTGTTCCTTCCAGACCTCTTGTCGAAAAGGGAGCCGACTCGGACGGGCATGTGAAGCTGATGTTGATTCTCATCCGGAACTCTTTGATGAATGCCTATAAATGCCCAACCATGGATAGGCGAGGTGCGGCGAACTGGGGTCGATCTGGCACGAGACCTCAGACGAGGCATTCGTCCATCTCCATGGGGCGATAGAGATGGCATAGCCTATCCCACTTCTGTCGGCGCATTAAAGGTGGTATTGAGCCGGAGAGCGTATTTCTAAGACGACTCGCCTTTATTATCGTGTCAAGGAACTTGTCTTCTGGTCGGGGAGATATTACTGAATATCGACATAGATATGAGTGACAGGATGGTGCTACCTTCGGAGAATGCGCAGTGAAGCTAGCGCCGGAGCAAGGGGCTTGCTCCGAACCTACCACTGGATCAGCTCGCGGTGTGGAATCTGGAACAATGGCGTTCGACGCACAGTGGTCCACGGAAGCGGCACATGAAGCGACGTAGCGACGAGGACTCGACGAGTCGAACGAGTCGGAGGAGGAGGAGGAGGAGGAGGGAGGAGAGACTTGGAAGCGCGCAATAAACGGTCCCGGCGGCCCGAGCTGTAGACGCTGGCATGACCTGTTTTGGATACGAGTCTGACAGAGTCTCACCTCTCTCTTCTTGCCTCTTGCCTTACGCGTGCATTCGTTTCGATTCACCTTGTAGCAGGTGAAAACAGCTCGCCATGGAACGAATAGACCGCCTCATCCGAACATGGATTGCGTCTGAGCAGGAGAAAGAGGTCGAGGATACAGCGAAAGGTGTGTACCTCACTTGTCTCTCAGATCGTCCTCGTCTGACATCTTGTAGAGATTGAACAGGGGAATGCTACCCTTCTTCACGTTGTAAAGTCTCTTGGGGAATACCTCACATCGGAGGAAGACGAGCTACGTACAAAGGGTAACCATTCTCGCAACTACCCTCATCCATGTTTTATGTATCGCAATGTCAGGTGTCGAATTCCTCTCCCTTGTTCTCGCACGATGTCCGCCTGAGAAGCTCAATCGCCAGTCGGGTGCGCATCTCTTGCGCTGCTCGAGTGTAGCTCTCTTCTGATACCCTCGCAAGTCCGAACATTGGTCGCATTCTACAGCGGCAAGCTCGAAGACACGGAGACCATCATACCGGCTCTCAAAGGGTTGGCGACCCTCACGAAACTGCCTCTGCTCACCTCGATTGATGCCGTCGATGTTGCCAAGGCGTAGGTCCTGGTAGACGTCCTACTCGCTACACCGTCTCACGTCAGGGTCAGGCTCTTCGCCCATGTCAAGATGAACGTGCTCATCCAGTCCCAGCGCTTCACGGTGTTCAGTGTCATTGACAATCTCGTCGCTCACCAGAGAGATGGTCTGTGTTTGCTATTCATCGCAAGCAGTGTTGTGCTGATGTCCCGACAGCTTTGAAAGCTATGGGCGAAGAATTCATAAGCGGATATGTTCGCCTAGCGGAGGGAGAGAAGGATCCTCGCAATCTGCTGCTCGCATTCGCCATCGACAGAGTACTCCTTATCGAGTTCGATGTCTCCAAACACATCGAAGTGAGCCATGGGGCACCGTGCCGTATCAGCCCCTTCGGAAACTGACTTCTTCCAGGACTTCTTCAACATCACGTTCTGCTACTTTCCAATCACGTTCCGGCCACCCCAAATGACCCTTACGGTATCACGTCCGAAGATCTGAAGAGCACGTTACGGTAGTCGAGCATGGCGATCTCTCCCCATGTGATATCTGACGTTCGTCCCTAACAGTTCGTGCTTACATGCAAACCCTGCCTTCGGGAAGCTGGCAATACCTCTGTTTGTGGACAAGCTGACCGCTGGGTCGCCCGTTACAAAGGTAGCTCACAGGAGGTTCCCTTCGCAGCGTGCTGTGCTGACTTGTGCGCAGCAAGACACTCTTGACACGCTAGACGTCTGTCTTCCCGTGTATGGGGCCGCCGTTGCAAGGGAGTTCGCACGCAAACTGTGGAACACCCTCAAGCTCGAGGTAGTGTCTACAACATCAATGCCTACAGATGATGTCTCCTCACACCATCGGTTGTGTAGATATTCCAACCGACCGACAGCGTGACAGAAGAAAAGGCCCTGAAGACGACCCAGGTGCTGATCACGACAATATACTCCGCTAACGGGGCAGAGAATGTCGATGATGTAGAGATCGCGGGTCTCGCGAAGGACGCATGCGAGGAGTGCATCCAGATCCTTCGTGAGCCGGAGAAGAGCCAGGCCAAGCATGCGATCAAGGTCCTGTGTGCCTTCATGTCCACCACTCGTACGTGCCCTCCTCTTTTGCACTTGATCTGCCCATCACGCATATCGCTGCAGCCTCGGTCGCGCGATTCACCCTCGCAAGGGCGGTCCCGCACTTCGTCAGGATGTTCCACGACCCTGACGAGCTCCCGAACCGCGCTCCGACACTGCGCCTGCTCGCAGACCTCATCGAAGCCGCGCGCGAGTCGACGTCTTCGCAGGATCCGGAGGTGCTTCCAGAGGAAGGCGACGTGCCACTGTCTCCGTACAAGGACGAGGTGCTCGGGGTGCTCACAGTCGGCCTGAAGAGTCCAGCACCCGCGCACCCTGCGATGGATGCGCTGAAAAGCATGGTTCGCACCCCCGGGCTGCTCGCCGACGAGGAGCTCGGGTTCATCGTCCACAACGTGAACGAGGTCCTGCAGAAGGACGAGGAGGAGACTGACATCAGGTTCGCCCCTCTCCCTCGTCTGTCGTGCGTTACTGACGGTGACGATCAGTGACGTCTCCCTCGACCTCCTCTGCACCGTCTCTACTGTCGCGCCCTCTCACGTAGCAGGGAACACCCTCCCGCTGCTCTTCACCGCCCTCCCAGACCGCGCACCGGCTCGTGAGGCTGAGGTCGAGCGACTGCAGTATTGGCGCACCCTGGCGTCCCTCAGAAAACTTTGCACACAGCCCGATCTCTTCGAGACGCTTGTCGTCCGCCTGTCCACGAAGCTCGATCTGCTCTGCGGCCCGTCTTCTCTGACCTCGCCATCCGCGGAGGACCCGGAACCGGCTGCGGCGTATGCGCACTCGATCTTGAAGACCCTCGCGGACGTGCTCGCCGCGAAGATCGAGGCAGGCCACACGGACGTGATCAAGTATATCGACCGGCTCGTCCCGCGCCTGTTCAACCTGTTCGTGTGGTCGGCACTGGAAGCGGAGCGTAGCGCGCGGCCAGTCGTCGCGACTGACCCGCGGCTGCTCGTGGTCGTTGCGCAGATCGTGACGCTGATCACACAAACGTTGACTGCCACGTACGTGCCCAGAAGTTTTTGACGAAGGCATTCGCAACCTGATTCACTCGATTACAGGAGACAAGAGACGTTCATTCAAGCTGTCTTTGCTGCATATCTGGAGGGAGATGTATCACAGCTCGCACAGGGTATACAGAAGATTCCTGTCGACAAGAAGTTTATGCCACTTGAGGTGGGCACGCGCATGATCTTTCGTTGATGCGCTACTGCTGATATGTGTCGAACGGAACGGTGCAGCCCAGCGCGTCGGTAGCGCAGAAGAACCTCTTAGTGCTCTTTTCGGCAGCCGTGGTCGCCCTGCACAAGCAGGCATGTCCACCATCACATAGAGTAACGGTGCGCGCCTGACTAACTCTATAATACGAAGGTTGCGTTGCCTGTGTCGGACGAGGTTGCCTTCCTCGACAATCTCTTGCAAAGGATCGTCGGCCACGCGGAGAACGCCCTGCAGAGGGAGGCTCTGATGCATCTCATCGCTGCTGTCGTGAACCGACATGCTGATAGTGAGTCCGAAGCCGCATCCGTGGCGTTGAGGGAAACGCTTATTTCCGGCATAGAGCTAGATTCATTCCTCTCTACTCATGTGGACGGTTTCTGGGAGGCCCAGATCGCCGAGACAAGCGTGTTGACCGAGACCCGTCAGAATGCAATATCGACCTTCACTTGGGTGCGCTCAGTCCTCGATCCTCTGACATACCTTTCGCAAGAGACAGAGACAACTGACGGCTCGATAACTACCTATACCTACAGCTCACAAAGGCTCTTCTTGTTCGCGGGCACCCGAAGGCTATACACAATGTGGACCGTCTTTTCGGGCTGTTCGGCGACGAGCATGTCAGCTGGGACGCCGCCCGCGCTGTGGGCAGGATACCCGGGACTGACAACGTACTGACGAAGAGGAACCATGCTATCGTCAGGGTAGGTTCCCAACTACTCCACGTTCAAACTGCTTTCTGATCTCATCATCCGAGCGCTGCAGATTCTCTACGCACAGAAGTATTGCAACTCTGTCCTTCCGCGCATCATCGAAGGCGCGAAGACCTCACTGCGTGCGTTCCCCCCACCCGTGTTCCCGCCTTGTTCATAGACTGAGGTAGACGACATCCAGACTCGTCTCGGCGGAACGCATACCTAGTCGCTCTCGCCGCCCTGATCAAGTCCGTGCCCAAGTCCACGTACGCACACGAGATGACTGCGGTGAGCCTGGCAGCCCTAGGCTATGCGCGCGGCCATCGTACTGAGCATGCGACAATGCCACGCAGCTCATGCCGCTGCTCCTGCGCGGCCTCGACCTGCCAGACAACGAGATCCGGGCGAGCGTGATCGACACGCTCCAGGCGGCCGCGACGTCGGGGGCGAAGGAGAACTCCGTAATGGACGAACACGCGTCGAGCCTCGTCGCGACGATGCTCAGAAACTGCCTCGTGGCGCACATGCCCTCCGCGGTCAGCCCCTCCCGATCTGTCTCCCACAGCGTGCGCGATACTGAACTACGTCGGTGCACAGCGAGTGCGCGTGGCGGCGCTGCGCTATCTGGCGACGCTGCCCAGCGTCGTCCGCTACGATGTGTTGCATCCGCAGAAAACGACCGTTATCCGCGAGCTTGCGAAGGCGTTGGATGACCCGAAGCGCGCTGTGAGGAGCGAAGCTGTAGAGGCCCGGTGCGTCCTTCGATGTTCTCGCATCACTTCTCGTTCATCGTATTCACGACTTTGTTGCAGGACAAATTGGTATGTTCGTTAGACATGGGCGAGAGATCGCCGCTAACCACGTATGTATGTCTACAGGTTCAAGTTCACAGGCTAACCAGAAGTACGCGGCGCCATGATTCTGGCAGAGCATCGGTGGGTATGTGTAGCTATTGCAGTGATCATCTATGTGTAGAACAGTTCCGGCGTGAGACTACAGGGCGCTGTGTTGATATATGGTAGTTGTACTGACAGCAACTCGACAATGTGTAGCGAAAGAATGTACTAGATACTTGTGTGCGTGCATGGATCGTAACGGCAGCCGTTCTGCCCCCTCCCCCATCCCACCCCACCAGACTTTCTGATCGTGACCTCGACTCCAACGGCGATGGCAAACCAAGCAGAGAGCAACATAACAATAGGGCCGAAGCCCGAAAGCATGCGTACCGCGCAGAGACAACGCTCATGAGACGGCAGCGATGATCGCCTGTGTCTTCGTATTCGCCTCCATGAGGGCCTTCTCGAATGCCTGCAAATGCTCCTGCACGAGCTTCCTCCCGTCCACTCTCCGCTGTGCTCGTGATGGCGATGTCGGGCCTGTGGGCGTCGCGTCGCCGTCGACGATGCCCGCCTCCCACCGCTCTATCCGCACCCTGCTCCGCTCCGCGCTGTCCCACTCCGTCCGCCACCCGCCGAGCTTGTTCTTGAGCGCGCGGATCTTGCGCCCGGCTTCGGTTGTCGCCGCCGCGTTCACCTGCGTGTGTTCTGATATTGTGGCGAGTGAGGTCGCAGTCGCGGTTGTGAACGTGCGGAGATGGGCGAGGTGCGGGATTGCTGTGGCCGCTGTCGCCGGGCCACTCGGGGCTGGGGGTGGGGGGAACTCGGTCTTAACCGGGGTCGGGGAGTACGCCGATTCGTATTCGTCCTGCTCCTCCTCCTCGTCTCCCAGCCGCGCCCGATCGAGGTCGACCTCCCAGTCGTTGGACGAATGCAGCGTCGCGTCCTCCGGAATCGCCTCCATCTCCGCCACGTCTGCGCGGGCGGAGGACGGCCCAGGGGTCGCATGCACGTCGTCCTTGATCATGTCTTCCAGCTCAGGAAGGGCGCCGAGCGCGTCAGTGCCGCCGACCTCGCCCGCGATCTTACGAAACTCGCGCTCGCACTCGAGCAGCTCGCGTAACTGGGTCTCGCGGTCCCGCGCCGCGTCGTTGATGTGCCGGATCATGTCCGACGCGAGCCGCTCCAGCGTCGGGGTCGAGTGCGCGGGCTCTCCCGCATCGAGGTGGCGTAACTGAGAGAGGAACTTCTCCGTGTACTCGAGGTCCGCAGCGAGGATTGCCATCGGGTCTTGCTCGGGCTGCCGCCGCGGCTGCTTCGTCGGAGACGAGACCGGGCTGCGGAAGTCGGGGTCAAAGTCGGGCGGGGTGTCTTGTATGGGATGCACGGGGTGGAGTGGTGAGCGGGGATGTGGGTGGGCACCGGCCCCGTTCAACTGTGCAGCAAGAGAGTCCGCACCGCCCATGCTTGCGTCCTCCTCCTGGAATTGTGGTGCAGATTCGTCGTACGTGCCTGACGGGACACCGTCTATCCCTTCCGCGCCTTCATCGTACTCGATCCCGAACTCCTCGGCAAGCAGCTTCGAGCTCGCACTGGGTTCGGGGAGGAGGGCGGCCGCGAGTTCGTGTGCAAGAGAATGTCTCCCGTTCGCGTCGTCTCCTAAAGCATCGGCGAGGGAAGAGGGGCCGCGTAGAGACGCGGATGACTTGCGGCCATTCAGACTGAGACTTGATGGCGACTTGCGTGGGGTGCCAGACGACGGGGCGAGGTAGCGCGAGCCAAATACGTCGTCGTCGTGGTCTATAGACGGCATGCTGGTGAAGACGGCGAAGAAGAGGGGGAAAGAAGGGGACTCAGAGGAGAAAGGGAGGGGATGGTGGTGGCTCTGTGCAAGTTACTTGACAACGCCCAATTAGTCAAGCGCGCATAGTCGGGTAACTATTCGATTACAAACTCTAATCGTAACCGTCTATAGGGGATCTACACAACCAGTTCTAAACTAAGAATAGCAAGAAGGGGTATATGTACCATGTCTATGTAAATGTCTAACGAAGTCCTCTATACGTGTCTAAGTCTATCTAAGGAGGTCCTTCTAAGTCTACTGAGTATTAACCACGGCCACAAACCGTTCGGTAAGTACTGTGCTTGGTGAGTCTAGTGTGCGCAAAGACGGAAACATATGCAAGAGGGCATCTACCACAGCAACCACATCTATAGTCTCTGCCGGACTGTCCACAGCGACTTCCGTAGGCCTGCCATCCTGCGCAGGGGAGGTCACATCCCCGACCATCAGGGCGCGCAATGTCGTCTGCTGAGCCTGCTTGGGGTCGACTTCTACAGGGGGCTTCGCGGGGAGCCCCAACCTCTCGAGCTTCGCGAAGGCCTTCGCAGCGACACCGAACGCGGCAGGCGTCATCTGTGCCTTCCACTTCGGCACGAAGTGCTCGGGGTCAAACATGCCCAGGTCGAGGTGCTCCAGGGCCGGCCACCACTTCGCGAGCACCTCGAGGTCGCCGTCGCGCAGGTCCGGATCGCGCATCACGACTCGCCGCAGCTGCTTCATGCGCGCGAGGGGAGAGAGGAGGTCGAGGCTGTACCAGCGCGGCGTGCCCGGCGGCGGCGGGTACCGCTCGAGGTCGTCGGTTTCCGTCCCGTCTTCGATCGTGAGCTCGCGCAGGCTCGCGGATGCCTTCTCTGCGAGGAGCTCGAAGATGGGCTTCATGTATGACGGTCCACCGATGGACTTTGCCATCTCGACGTGTAGTTTTGAGAGAGTGCTGACTGGCAGGCGTTCTAGTATGGAGGTGAGGAGAGGGCCGCACGTCCTGATCGTGAGCTCCTCCAATGCAGGAAAGAAGTGCGCCGCAGGAGGGAGGGAGTCTTCGAACTCGTCTGCATCGATATGGCTGGCGTGTACCTCGAGTTCCCGAAGGCGAGGGAAAGTCGCGATCATTGCAAGCGTCGAGGGCGCGAGGTAGCAGCTGGCCTGGACGGTGAGACTTTGGAGGTTGGCCAGAGCGGCGACAGACTCGTTCAGCGCGGCTGACATGCGCCCTCGAATCTGCAGCGTATGGAGATCCGGAGCACTACGGCCAGCTTCTCGTAGGAAACTCGCGGCGGCGTTGCTCCTCTCGACCACTGCGTTTGACGAAAGAGAGAACCCGACCTTGATGGAAACAGTCTTAAGCCGAGTTGAGGTCGTCCACTTCCACGGGACCATGCATCCGTGAAATGAGAGGGCTACCGTTTCCAGCCTGGGGAGCACAGGCGAGAGGTCACGGAAGATGGCCGCGCTCAGATTGTCCTTGGAGTGAGTGATTTGGCGGACGCGAGCGGCATTGGCCAGGAAACGTTCGGAAGGAACCCTACAAAAAGTCTGTGATCCCTAACATCAGTATCGAGCGGATACCCGGCACGATTGAGCAATTGCAAGAGGTACAGAGCATGCAAGACGCCCCTCTCGTCGTATATAGCACCAGCGCCACGACTAAGGAGGGAAGAAAGCACTGCGGCACTCACCTTCTCATAACTCTTCGGAAGTAACGCAAGTAGAGGCTCTACTCCGTTCAACCGCGCCCACAACCTGTCCAACGCGGGATCCTTCCACGCCCGACAACACCGCGCGAGCTGCGTGAACATCCATTGCGGCTCGGTTTCCGAGTGTTCACAAAAGTCGAAGACCAACTGCAGGACTTCGTCTATGAGCAAGGCGGCATGCATGTCGCTGTCGGTCGAGGGCGCGTCGGGCGACCGCGGTAGGCTAGAGCAGAGAGGGGACGGCGGAGGGGTTGGAGAGGAACGTTGACAGCGGAATGCATGCTCGCTAGACTTTTGTACGGTAACCGTGGCGGTCCTCTGGCGCAGAAATCACGCTCGGTTGCTGCCCAAAAATTTGGTTTGGCGCACTCCGATTGGCTGGGGCCAACAACTCCGGACGTTCGCCTGGAGAGATGTATCATACCGTCACCGAGGGCCTCGCAGTAGATAAGGTCATGACACACAAGCGTAGATATTCTGGCAACAGTCACATAGCATTGCGCGTTCGGGGATGATACAAGCTCGTCATATGCATACAGCGTGGTACATGGGCGGAGCACAGAACGACATACGGATCGCACAAGAGCTTAGACGACGGGGGGCTTCGTGCCGGGCTGGAACTGGTAGGTCAAGCCGCACTTGCCGCAGTACTGGCGGTCCTTGTGGAAGGCCATCTGAGAGACAGCTTGTTCAGTCCCACTCACACCACAACCAAATGATGTTACTCACGAAGATACCAGCACCGCACTCGGCGGAGGGGCACTCACGACGGAGACGCTTGATCTTGCCGTCGGACTCCACCTTGTAGTATTTCAAGATGGACATCTTGACCTTCTTGCGCTTGTGCTTGATCTTCTTGGGAGTCTGGAGACCGGCGACGCGAATGGATATACACTCTGGGAGGGAAAAAGAGAAATGGGACGTACGTTGTAGGTCTTCTTTTTGCGCTTCTTCGCACCACCACGGAGACGAAGCACCAGGTGGAGAGTAGACTCCTTCTGAATGTTGTAGTCGCTTAGAGTGCGACCATCCTCGAGCTGCTTGCCCGCGAAGATCAGGCGCTGCTGGTCGGGGGGAATGCTAGAGAACACAACGACATGAGCGACAGCAGGCTCCAGCGATGCGAGGACGACGCACCCCTCCTTGTCTTGAATCTTGGCCTTGACATTGTCGATGGTGTCCGAAGACTCGACCTCAAGGGTGATAGTCTTGCCCGTGAGGGTCTTTACGAAAATCTGCATTTCTGTTCGCAAGCACACTCAGCAACCACTTCAGGCAACATACCGCAGACGATGGACACTCACTTTTGGCCGCCTCTGTCTGTCCAACACGAGCTGAGCGGTGGAGTCGTCGACAAATGCGAGTTCCTGGCTGAAGGAAGGTATGCGCGCGTCTCGAGAGTTATATAGCCACTGCTTTGTAAGCAGCCACTCTCTGTTGATGGTCCGTGCTTTAAGGTTCAACAACCGCTGACTACTCCGCGCGGCGGCGCCTGACTAATTCGATTACCCAGACGCGTCGGACTCGCGTGTCGCGTAAGCGCTCCTACGCGTTCCGCCACTTGTCCGCGACGCGACTGCTACATTGCATCCATCTCTTCGACGCGTCTCACACTCATACACTACGAACACGATGGACAGCGACGAAGAGATGCGCGTGGATGACAACGAGCCCATCAACTGGCCCACAGGAGGCAAGGGCAAGGGGAAAGGGAAAGCCACACACGATCAGCACGACGTAGAGAACCTGCCATGGTGCGTCCGCTGAGTAAGTCTTCAGTCGCCGGCGCAGCGCATGACAAAGGTGTAGGGTGGAGAAGTACCGGCCAGAGTCCCTGGACGACGTCGTGTCGCATCAGGATATCACGAGCACGAGTGAGTGCCTTCCCGAACCGCGTCGATGACGGTTTGACCAATCTGGTCTAGTCGAGAAATTCATCGAGAAGAACAGGCTTCCACATTTGCTCTTCTACGGACCGCCTGGAACGGGCAAGACGTCTACAATTCTCGCGGTTGCTCGTCGAATATATGGCAAGACGGACTACCGCAAGCAAATCCTGGAGGTGAGTTACCGCCCACATACCGTGCCACTCGTCGTCAGGACTTACGGCCCCTGTTTCTAGCTGAACGCGTCGGACGATCGTGGCATTGACGTTGTGCGCGAACAAATAAAGAACTTCGCCGAGACACGCACGCTGTTCTCGAAGGGCTACAAGCTCATCATCCTCGACGAGGCGGACATGATGACCACCGCCGCACAGTCCGCACTCCGTCGGGTCATCGAACAGTACACAAAGAACGTCCGCTTCTGCATCATCTGCAACTACGTCAACAAGATCATTCCTGCTATCCAAAGTCGCTGTACGCGGTTTCGGTTTTCACCTCTGCCGATCAAGGAGGTGGAGAAGCGTGTAGACACCGTCATTGCGGCAGAAGGGTAAGTGCTCTCCTGCTCGCGTACAGTCCTAGCGCTCATGCCGCCGCATTGCTAGCGCGAAATTGACGGCAGAGGGCAAGCAGGCGCTGCTGAAACTGTCCAAGGGGGACATGCGTCGCGCGCTCAACGTCCTGCAAGCTTGCCATGCAGCGTACGACCTAACCGGCGAGGCGGAAATATACAATTGTACCGGTAATCCACAACCAGAAGACATTGAGACTATCGTGAACTCGATGCTGCAGGACGATTTCACGACGTCGTACAATAGTACGTTCTGTGTCACGGCCCATCAGTCCGGACTCACAATGTTCTCCTCAGTGATTTCCGCCTTGAAGACTGATCGTGGACTTGCGCTTCCCGATCTCATCAATGGTGCGTACGAGTACATCGAGACGATCAATTTCAAGCCGCATGCGCGTATATACCTCCTTGACTTCCTGGCGACCACGGAGTAAGTCGTCCATCGCACTTACGAGTCATCTGACTCTATGTTGACTTATGTTCTCAGGCATCGTCTCTCGGCTGGTGGGAGTGAGAAGGTTCAATTCACAGCCTTGCTTGGAGCATTCAAGCATGCAGTCGAGCTGACGGCGAAGTCCGTTTGATTCGATGACTGTGCCATTCAGCTCTTGACTACTCTCAGCTTACTCGCGGTTGTTGACTGTTGTGCAACGTGACGTACCATACCACGAGACTGGGGTGCGATTGCAAGCGAACTGAGGGGCTCATATCCCTCGTCGAACGTCGTATGTCGGTCCTGCCAGTTCGAAGTGATGTGTTGTTACAGAGACACATTTCAGGCTCTATTTGTCCTCCGATGTTAGAGCTCACCGATCATATATAGCTCGCCATTCTCCAAGACCTGTCGGCATTCTCCCCATGACCGCATAAAGTTTTGGAGTGAGGCTGTGTATGGCAAAGGCATGATAGATTTGTTCAACTTCCACGTCCACCACGAGTATGCGCGCTTGCTCCGGCGCCTTATATCCCTCTCCGCTTCGTGCCGTCTTTGCCAGCTGCAGTCTCCACCATATCGTCCATCGACGACAATGACGACGTCTGACTCGTGAGGTTCGCACTAGCCTGCCCCGACATTGGGCTCCATGGAAGTCACCAAAGGGACAAAATCTCTGCCTCAATGGTGGTAACTTCTTGTCATCCGCGGCTCCTCTTCAAGGTTGCACTTGAGGTTCACAGCGCATGCCAGTGCTCCGCTTCATGATGGCGGCCATATGACCCGTTGACATCTGAAATCCCAGTCACGGCTCACAATATTCCTCGGTCGGCGGCTGGTATTACTATAACGATTCACAATGTGGCTGACAGTAGGAAAACCCGATTTTTGGTTAACCAGGTAAATGAAATCCCCACTCGTAGCCCATCGAACTCGACATGACTTGCCAACAGGTACTTCTGATCGTCCTCGCTACCTGTGCGAGTCGCGCACTCGCCGGCGTGTCCGTCGGCGGACAGTGCTCAACCGACAATGACGGCCTGGATGCGAACACCGGCAGATTCTCCAGCGACTGCGACGAGACGAGCTACTGCTCGGGGGCAATGAACGGGACGTGCCAAACAAGACGATGCCGGCGCGACGAGTTCCCCTTCGGGTTCCAAAACACGACGCCGACCCCCCCTCTCTGCGCGGACGGGACGTACTGTCCGGACGAGGGCAGCGGGTGCAAGCCGCTGGCTAGCGTCGGCCAGGCATGCCAGGTCGACCGGGACGAACAGTGCGCCCCGTCCCCGGACGCGGATACCCTGGCGGGCGAGTGGAACCACGGGGGCGCGGTGTGCTTGCAGGGAACTTGCGTGTATGTGTCAATACGCCATGTTCAAGTCACCGCGCAGAGCCCTGCTGACACGTCCGACGCGGTACCAGGTACGCGAACATGACGCTTGGGCAGCCGTGCACCGTCGACGTCGTCACGTACATGGAGGGGCCGTACAAGAACACCATCACGAGGCATAACTGCCAGACTCCTCTGTTCTTCTGCCATACGGACATGCACGCGTGCATCCCGACGAAGGCCTTCGGGTCGCCGTGCAATGCTGACCAGGAGTGTCGATCGGTGGGTTGCTCCTCGATGTGTATATGAGCGATGGTGCTGACAGTGCATATCTCTAGTACAACTGTGGGACACGGGGCGTCTGCATGGATCCCGCTGGTACCCCCGTTCGCGTCAAGACATGGCAAGTAGCCTTGACTGGAATAAGCGTGATCGCTGGTATGCTGCCCTCGATATCGATATCTTCTTCTTCACAGCTGACTCCCGGTGCTATCTAGCAATGGCGGCCATTGTGATTATGCTGACTCTTTTCCACAAAAGGCACCGGCTGCAACGCTCCCGTGAGATTCGAGAGTATTATGAAGAACAGATGGGGTATGTCACTTGAGACTTGTCCGCATTCCCAGCGACTCACAGAAATATCGCCATCACAGCTTGCGGAGATCGCTTGCAGCCCTGCATGCGGCGGCCGCAGATCGATATGCAAAGGACAAGTTGTACGACCAGTGACGTCACTGCCAGTCCCATAGGTGTTGTTTGTCCTTGTTAGGATCAGAAGGCTTCGCTCGCTGCTTTGGGAGAACGACACCTCTTGCGACCTTCGTCTGGCCAACCATACTACAACCATACCTCTAATTCTGCCGAATGTCGTGTTTTCATCACGCGAGTGGACCAATCGGCTTACGACCCGGTGTACAAGCCACTACGTCCGCATTGCGCGAGATGTCCTATCATCGCACAACAGGTGTGTCACAATCTTTGCATACAATGCGTCCAGCTGCGGCTTGAAAATGTTCGGATATGCGTCGGTCGAGCTATTCTTATCCGTAAGTCCAACGACAACCGCTTACACGACATGAAGCATGTGCCTACAGACATGACATTGAAGAAGCGCATGCTATCTTTAGCTGAATATGTGCAACGGTCTTCTGGCCTTACAACGTCGACGCAAACCAAATAGGTGATAAACTATGCTTATCGATTCATCCGTCTCTATTCACCGCAACCGCCGCTGGGGCCCCGCATCGGCTGGAGAGACGACTTCGGTACACATTCGGGATGTGCGGTTCTACGTCGGCAACTGGGGTATCACCCTACACCACTTGAAAGAGTCCGTATCCTTCGGGCCCGCTTCCCCCAATGTCATCTGCCGCAAGGTGATAGGCTGGCTTCATACTGAGACCCGCAACACACTCGAGGAGAAGCATGGTGAGGTATGACGTTCCCCGGATTGCTCGACGCTCCCTGCTCGGATAAAGCTGACTCGGACGGTACGGGTGCAACGGCTCGGTTAAACTGGCTCATATTGGGACTCAACGGCAGCGTTGCCGGCAATCGGGCAGCGATAGTCTTCTGCCGACTCCTCCGTAATGCGACGGCCGTGGCATGTATGTTTGGGTTCTTGAACGGAGACGTCCACATGCCCATTCTCGGAGATGGAGGCCTGGGGTATATAACACGGGCATGTTAGAGCATGAACTGCAGCACTCCAGCTCCCAGGTACTCCTCCACAATGTTCAAGGCAATCGTCGCTCTCTCAGCCTTCGTCGCCACCGCGGCAGCGCACTGTAAGCCACAAACCCACTTACTCAACTCCAATCACTGACCTCCGCCCATCCAACTCGCACAGACACCTTCCCCTCCCTCGTCGTCGGGGGTACCACGACTCCCGCGTGGGTGAACGTTCGGCAGACGAACAACTTCAACACGCAGGCGCCCGTCACGGACGTGACCTCGCCCGACTTCCGCTGCTACGACTCGCAGACGAACCCGACCGCGCAGACGGTCACCGTCTCCGCGGGCTCGCAGATGGGCATCATGTCCGACGGCACGATCTACCACCCGGGCGTCGTGAACGTGTACATGGCGAAGGCGCCTGGGGACGTCTCGAGCTTCGCGGGCGACGGCGCCGTCTGGTTCAAGGTGTACGAGATCTCCGCGGTCACCAACGGCGGCCAGTCGATCTCGTTCCCCGCCGAGGGCGTCCCCGGCGTCACCTTCACCCTCCCGAAGAACCTGCCCTCGGGCCAGTACCTCGTCCGCATGGAGGCCATCGCTCTGCACGTCGCGCAGAGCTTCGGCGGCGCTCAGTTCTACGTGAGTGGAATATTTGTGCGAGTCGTCGTCATGCGCAGTGGTGCTCACGAGCATACGCATCGTCATAGATCTCTTGCGGCCAAGTCAACGTCGTCAACGGCGGCAGCGGCAGCCCTGGTCCCCTCGTCGCGATCCCCGGCGTGTACACCGGCTACGTGCGTCCTCCCTCTCGCGCTCGTGCTGCCTTCGGATGACTGACACTGACATGAACCGTCACGACGCACAGGAGCCCGGCATCCTCATCAACATCAACGTGAGTGCATTCACTTGTTCCCCTACGGCCACCGCTGACCTGTGTCGTTGTGCAGTACCCCGTCCCCAAGAACTACACTCAGCCTGGCCCCGTGAGTATAGCTCGATCTGTCACTGGTGAACGCACCGCTAATGCCGCTTTCGCGCTCTGCTCAGGCCGTCTGGTCCGGGTGAAAAGTCTCGCTGTAGTCATTCTGCTGTGTCGCTTCGCATGTTATGTACCAGGCATCGAGATCAATATCAACGGATTTCCTTCTCACATAGATCTCGAGCACGCGTAGTAATACTAAGCCTCTCTGTCTTAGACTAGTCGGATACTGCACCACATGGTCAGTGATTAGTGAGAAGTAAACGGCACGCATGTCCTGGACAGTGGAAGCGAGCCGTTCCATGTCGACAACTGAAGGATCCGTCGATGCCCAAGTCCATCGGGAAAGCGAAAAATGAAGCACACCGCGCTCTTCTCACACAACCACAGCAATCTCTGGTGATAACCCGATGATATTCCAACCTGATAGCGACACTATACAGCCCAGACGACCAGACCCAGGAGACCGCACGCGAATCAAGCAGTGCCGTAAGTGACGAGGGTGTCTCCCTTGGCAGCACCCCCGGCAAAGCGCGCGGTGAAGGGGATGTTCTGGCCGCACACGGCGAACGCGGCCTTGATGCCCTCTGCAGAACAGCCGGAGTCCAGTCGCGTCAGCACCACGGTTGGGGCGGTGGGATCGGATAAAAGGTAGGTACGCACGCTCCCAACGACCCTTGGAGATGTTGAGGGTATCGCCCGCGACGGCGGGCTTGATCGTGAACTTGACGTTCCCGGACTGGCCGACGGTCGAGGTCGGCGCGCCCTGGCACTTCTCGATCGTGCCCGCGATGCCGCCGCAGATCTGGAGCAGCGCGACGTTCGACGTGTGGAAGTCCAGGGCCCTGCAGGTGCGAATACGGATACACGTGTCAGTGTGCGTGCATCGGACGTCCGCGAGGGCTCTGGGACGTACGTGGTGCTCGTGCACTTGACGTCGGAGACCTGTTCCTGGCGGACCTCGAGCGGCGCGGCGAATGCGCAGACGAAGAGCATCGCGAGAGCGTAGAAAATGGTGGCGAACTGCATCTTGACTATGACGAAGCTGAGGGTGAGAGTGTGTTGGTGATATGGGTGGGCGGGCGACACCGGAAAAAAGGGGCAAGGAGGGGCGAAGGGGGATTCCAAAGACCGTCGCAGACGGCAAAAGCAGCAACTCAATCGAGGAGAAAGAGAAAGAAGGTTAGCACTGCTTGAGCGAAGGCTGAACCGGTCAGAGGAATGAGGGTCGAGGGAGACTTTGTGGGACCCATCCACGCGGACTCCGCCTTTTTATCCGTTCGCGCGGCAACTCTCGAGGAATTCCAGAACGGTATGTACCTGATCGCTTGTCGTTAAGGCGATGCACCTTGCCGCCATCCGCCGGCTGCCTCCGCGCCAGCCACGCCAAGACAGACCGACTCAGCGAGTCTTGGGTCCTGTCTGGTCCTGTGCGGTCTATGAGTCGTCTATGGAGATGCATGCAAGTTCATTCGTTGAGTACTCATACAAACCATCTAAGATTGCGTGCCACACTGACCAGTTCGTCGCGATACCGAACACATAGTAATTGCGACCTCCATGGTATGTCCGTGGGATTTGACATCAGATGTGAGAACGCGCGGCACGCGGGGGGCAACGGTTGCAACGGAAGCATCGATATCGTTGTGCATGGCATCACCTGCCGTAAATTACTTAGTAGTACTGATTTGGTACTTACTCTCGGAGAAAGTATGTCAGGTGGGTGTCCTAGGCATTGTGTGGTACGTGGGGTCACTCGAGCCTCAACGGTCGAACGTGGTAGCGATCAGTAACATCAGTAACAAGTGAACGAGCACAAGAAAGAAGAGAACGACCGGAAAGCAAGCACTCACCCTCAAGCACTTCCGAGAACACGCGTACGACGCACGGCTGTCGGCCGTTTCAAGAGGCGAACCAGGCGACCCCGGCTCAGAACAAAAACTTCACATTCTTGTACGTATCCAACAGCGGGTTCTCCCCGCTCCTCAGCCGCGTGCGCTCCACGTCCGCATACGTGCCCATGAACTCCGCATGCGTGTACACCGCCGACTTGCGCTCCCCGACGGGCAGCCCGCTGCTCGACGTCACGCCGTCGACGGGCGGCCGCCGCGTCTTCGGGTGGTAGGACGAGAAGAAGCTGTTCCCCTCCGCGAATGGCGACGCCGCGGGGTGCAGCGGCGTGAGCCGCGCCGCATGCTGCTCCGCGTCCGCGAGCGGGAGCGGCTGCGCGAGGACGTGCTCGTACATGTCCCGTAGGTTCTCGAAGTGCGTCGGGAAGAAGATGTCGAAGTACCCTTGCTGGACGAGCAGCGTCTCGCAGGGGACCATCGTGTTCTGGTACCGCGTCTGCACGACGGGCGCGTTGATGCCCGGGATCGCGTTCGGCAAGGATGAGAAGTCGGAGAGGAGGAGACGGTGCCGGGGGAAGTGTCGACGGAGCGTGCGCAGGAGCGTGAGGAGGCGCGTAGGGATGTATTCGGGTGGCGAAAGATTAGGTGCGAACGGTAGGTTTGTGTAGAACGTGCGGAACGTGGGCGACAGCTTGAGAAGGCGTGATATTGGTGGGGAGTGGTTGAGATAGCGTCGGAGAGCAAGAAATGAACTGATGAGGGGGTCCGTGATCTTGGTGTAATATGTACTGAAATCGCCTGTCTTGTCAATGGTGACGATCCCTTGGTAGGGCTCGAGTGTACGGAGGTCGTAACGTATAAGGTCGTGGGCGAAATTGTCCTGGGAGGTGGTTCGATTGCACGAACGAACACAACAACAAGGTGGAGACTCACTATGACTTCCATCGCGAGGAAGTAGCACGGTGCGGGTTCACGCGTGTTCCACCGGAAGATGCTCTTGTTGTGCACAGTCACGCACGGATGGGACGTGCAGAGCTTCTCCCTCTGCAGCCCAGCGAGGTTTTCGCTAATTTCGATGATATTGTACCGCGTACGCTCGTATACGTCCGGGTAGTCTTCTCGGAGATAGTCGAGGATGTCGAGAGCTAGGGTGCCGTTTCCCGCCCCAATCTCGTAGATGACGAAGTCTTCGTAGGGGAAGTACTTGAGGAGGTACTCGGACACGAGGCATTGAGCTATCGCTCTGCCGTACCACGGCTTCCAATCTGGATCATCAACCAAGATTCATTACTCCACATAGAGCGAGGACACTAACCTTGAATAGCTCTGTCGGCGTATGCCACAACTGCTTACCCGGCCCCTCCCCGTCCTCCCCGTACGCCGCGTACTTCTTCGTCACCTCCGCCTCGAAATCCGTACTATTCCGCACAGCAGAGAAGTCAATAGGCTCCAGCGCTGAGAAGATGGTCGCCTGCTTCGAGAAGTAGCCGTAGTGGGGGTTGTACAGAGAGTCCTCGATGTAGTCGCGCACGAGCATCTTCACGCAACGCGGAGGCTCCCGTTCCCGCTCCAGGTCGTTTGCTGTGACGCGTCGGTAGTTGACATGTTCGGCGTCGGGGATGTCTGAGAAGGAGTACTTGTCGTTGTAGTTGATCCTCTCGTCTGCTGCTCTCTTGCTGCGAGGAACGGACGTCGAGAAGGACGCAGTGGCCAGCGAGTGTCTAGCGCGAGATACACATAGTCGCGCGGAGAGTCGAGCTGCACGAGAGAGCATGTAGCTCTGAACGGAGACGTAGAGGTCTGCCCTGGGTCTGCCAGGGAGAAAGAGATGAGGACGAGGACGAGGACGGGGACTTGGAGGTCCGAATCCGGCGAGCGTCAAGGCTATTGGCTTTCGATCCTAACACACGCAAACAACGCCTATGGCAGTCCGAGATAAGTACTCTAATAGTCGAGGGTTGTCCTGCATTCGCGTTCTTTATTCATGGTTGTTGGTAGTAGTTGGTAGTAGTAGAAGAGATCATACTAGTCAGCCTCATCTGCGCGCTCTTCGTGGCCTACATCGTGATCACGGTGCGCAATGGAGCCAACAACTCTGACAAAACTCGGTATCCCAACGGACATGGAGCCAAACGACTCCGGATGCAACGAGTGCTCTGTATCTACCCGCAGCGTTCTGCTTCTCGACTCTTGGAGGTGGAGAAGGAAGCGGTTGATGAGAATCGCCGTGCATCTGCGAAAACATTCAAATGTCAAGAGGTAGTGGACTGGACAATGACGCGTGCGCTCTTACGGCTCCGTGAAGAGGCTAACGTAACTTTCGAAGCCATCGCCAAAGATCTAGGTTTACAAAACGCATACGTTAGCTTGGCGAAACACCATCTTGAACACCGGCGAATTCAGACCCCACCGATAGTAAGGTGAATAGCAATTGGAGCACGTTCAGTGTAAGCAGGACGCTGCGTGGGCCGTTCGTTCAATATGCCGCAGTGGAGTTACGATAGACGTACATGAAGTAGATTGTGCCTAAGCATGTGCGAACAGTCAGAGGATTGTCTAGCGGCGAGTCATGTAAGTAAACGACTCTCACGTACCATCTCGTATCAACAAGCCTTGCAGTGAACGAGGCTTCAGTATATGCGAAATCATATTGGCTTTCGTGGGAATACTCCACAGGGTGATGCCGATGAGGAAGATGTCAGCCAGGATGAGGCAGCCTCTCGAAATTATAACGTCTTGAAACAGGTCGTGTTAGAAACAATGGGTATTGAATATATCGGCAGAACAGTCGATGAATGATTCGTACCTCTGCAAAAGCATCAGTACTCCGCTTGAACATGAGGATCTAGAACGCGCCTCGCCAAGTCATGGATAGTAATGGAGAAAGTTTCCGAGCAGCCAAAAACGGGGTCGTTGATACCACCAATCCCGTTCACGAAAAAGTGGCTCTGGTGTGCTATCAGAAAGGTGTTCGCTTCGTGTAGGGATTCGATTGTACCAGATTGATACCCAGAGGAACTATCGATAGAGCGAATACGAGGGCTCCCCATGCCCAAGATATACTGAGTGAATATGCGCGGAGTGCGGAGAACGCTGCGAATGAAGCATTGGTCACATCAGAATTCGAATTTCATGAATGTCGTAAAGGATTTCACAAGACTGACCTGCCCAGGGAAGAAATTGCGACATTTGCACAGCAGACAATGCTCGCTGTGTCGATGCGCAACTTCAATTGCCGTTAGCGTGAACAACTTGATCTGGAGAGCGAGGAGAACGTACCTCTATAATAGGCGGGGATTGTCAGTACCCCTACGCACAGTAAGATCGTGCAAAGTTCACGTACGTTATCCGTGAATAATGGCAGATATGTAGCCAAGCAAATGAGGTAGTTGGCGAGGGAGAGATACTTGCTCAAGAGGAATAGGATGGATGCGCCCGTGAGCTTGCGTCTCCAGAAATATTCCACCTCATCTCCCAGAATGATGATGGACTCATAGATGTAGAATACTGCACACAACTCTGAGCGTGAGTCACAATGGTCGACATGGCGCATCACCACACGCACCTACTGCTGCGACCGTACAACACGTACCGACGAAGCTCCAGATCACATTTCAGCCGCAGAAAGCCATCAAAGTAGAGTGTCCTACTCACCGACTCTCGTAATCGGCTATGTCTGACATGGCTTCGGGAATCGGCAGGCAGGAGAAGTGTCGATGCTCGTATGAGTCGCTGGGCCTTCTTTTATGAAGCTCAGCGCACTGCTATGTGGATTTGAATACATACTTGGCGGTGAGAGGACTGCCGTCATGTGGCATAGGAACGGAACATCTCAGTTTTCATGTCTATTACTTCCAAGCGGAGAAGAACCGCCAGCTCGTGGTTCAGACAGATCGTGAGATCGTTTGGCAACTGAAAGATACCGGCTGCTATACTCTGTAGTAGTTGAGTCCTTCAATCATTTAGGCTGTGTTGCGAAGAGACCTTCGATGAAAGTACTGGTGCCACTTCCTGGTTGGAATTTCAAAATTCGCATCGCGCCCAACAACTGTGGGCAATACGTGGTTTGATAGCATCTAGGCCGTGCGTCTCAACATTGGAAGGTGACATCTCAATGCAGAAAGTCATCAAGAGATACAGGATGCAACGAACTGCGAGAGCCATTCAACATACCACAGTCTTGACGTCTTGTATTATGTAGCTTGTATTACATTGTGTATCCGCTTGTGAAGTCAGCCAGTACCGGACTGCCTGACTAGTGACGGTGAAACGCCAGAATCAGTTGGAGCGATGTGAAGATAGAAGGTGGTGGGCAGCATGGTACTCCAGCACGCGCATGGCACATCACCTACTGTTATCATGGGGAGAGGTTCGGGGCAAGTTCCGATGCAAGGACGTCTATAATGAGCACCTACTGGTTCTAACACATACAGGCTGGAGTAGAGACCCTATTGAATTCGATTTGCATGTTCATGTCATGCTTCACGACGTTCAGAGCGCAACACTGACCTCGAGTAACTCCATGCCAGACTGCTTGCCAGCTGCCCAGCCCCGAGTCCCCCATCCTCTCCATACCCTACTCACTCTGTCGTGACGTCCACCGGTGTCCACACCAGCTTTCACGTGGTTCTATACGGCAGTGAGGACAATGGGCTCCAGTGCGAGAAGGTGGTTGCCTGCTCTAGAACGAAGCGGTAGCGGAAGTTGTGCAGACGGCGAGCATCTTCACGCGGGATGGCTCTTCTTTGCGCGCGGGGTCGTTTGCGGTGGCATGCAGGCAGTTAATATAGCCGTGATTCCGAGTATCAGAGGAGTGCCTGCCTCTGTGGTGGATCCGCGTCTCCTCTAGGCTGTCCCGGTCGAGAACGACGTGATGAAGGCGTGTAAGGTTGACTCGGAAGTGGGCACGGTCGCGTTGAAAGGTTGCACCCCAAGGATGCTAGACAAGAGAAGGCAGAGTTCGTGAGGTGCAGAGTCCGTGAGGTGCAGAGGCATGAGGCAATAGTGATCCTGAGCCTCGGAGGTGGGTCAGGCCTGGTCAGGCCGCGTTCCAAATTGGGAGGTTGGCTTTCGATCCTAACATGCGCAAACAACGCCTACGGCCTTGGAATCGGACAATGAGGCATAGCCTGCTTTAATCGGAAGTTCAGTGCGTGAGTTATCATAGGAGATAAGACGCAGTCATGGGGCAGGTATAGCCCACAGAGTATTGATCGGTGATGCGAGAAGTAAGCTGCGCGACGGAAACAACAACTTGATATACATATCTATATGTAACACTGCGTACTGTCGAGATTATCAAAAGTCGCAATGCCAGAATGAATTGATCTCACTTCCTTCAAGCTATACTAAATAGGCTGCCTCGTCGAACGCGGCAGCAGACTCTCGTAGGTCAACCGCGAACGTTTGCTCCGAGACATCTTCTGTGGATGCATATTCCACTGGGTCTAACCCGAGCTCCGAGTTCGGCTCCTGTGTAACCGCGCGGTGTGCAATGGAGCGTATGTTTTGGACTTTGACGAAGCTCGGAGCATCTTCTGAGGAATTGACCGAGAGATGGAGAGGGCTGTCCGAGGCAACCCTGAGTGTACGACTTGCGGACTCTTGTAGATGTAGCATGAAGCGAGAGACGAGGATTGCAGTGCAGCTATGTTACCGTGATAGATTCCTGTCAATGAGCGGACAAGCGATAGTATGCGGCCACGTACGGTCCGGTGAATACACTGACGTAGCTTCCCAGTCCGTTTCCGAAGACCTGTGAAGGGATGTAGATCTGTAAGCAGTCGGGATATAGTGAGGAAATTGTTTGGCTCACAGAAGTTAAGCTGAAGGTGAGATGTAATGCGTTCAGAGCGACCAGTATGCTAGAGTGTGGATCACGGATTGACCGGTGCATAGATATACAACCTAAGTATAGAGCTTACCTGAAATACACGGTACCGTCTCGAAGGAGAGTGCTTTGAATAGAATACGTCCGGGATAAGATGTTTTGCTTCGGGATGCTGCATAGAGTGATAGCAATCAGGAGTAAATCGGCCGTTATCAGGCATCCCCTAGAGATGGTGACGACTGCAGGTGGTATCAGTCGTGTATCTATATCCATCACCCAAGTTGTATGTGAACGACATACGCCTACACGAAGAGGGTCAGTGCACAGATGCTACGGATGAAATTCGGTCTACTGACTCTACAATCTGAGTCACGGTAAACTCGGAGTCATTTATGCATCCGAACACGGGATCGATATCGCCATTCACACCAATGGTGAAGTACTGGGTCTAACACATGGGTTAGTTGTGAGCGTTTGAGTTTGAGCGGAAGCACTTACGATGTTGATTCCGAATGGTACCACGGATAAAAGGAACACAAATATCGAAAGTAGGCGAGTCTTGCTCAGTGCGAACGCACGAAGGGCTGAGAAGGCTGTTTCCGACTCGATAAGCCAACAGAGGAGCGAGAGGGTGTCGTGTTAAACGCACTAGCCCAAGGTACAAATTGTAGACTCTGAAAGATGAGAAGTGCATTCTGAGTGTCGGAGCAACTGCACACCACCGGTTAGGCCCCCTCACTGTGGTCTCGTTGGATGACGAACCTCTGAGCCATCATAAATAGATGTTCGTGCCCACTGTCAAAGACACAACACTCACATGCTCCGTGAATATTGGTAGGAATACTGTTATACTCAAGAGTGCCACCGTCAGGGCCAGATACTTGTTCAAGAGATATAGCACTGCAGAAACGGCGAGTTTGCCCTTCCAGAAGTATTCTACCTCGCTGCCGATCGAGATGACGCATTCGTAAACCAAGAGAACTGCGAACGACACCTTCAGAAACGGCATATCAGATAGCGGAGGCGAAAGATTTTCAGACCTGAGGCAGCAATCGTACAGCAGGTGTTGACAAACCTGAGATAAAGGTAGGAGTGAGTTTCTCATCTGCGAGGTTAAAGTTTCAAGCTCACAGACTATCGTAGGCTGCAATGAGCTCGGCGGTATCTGAGTCTGGCGAGAATGACATGGTGTGAAAGCGTGTTCTCTAGCGAAGACACGGAGGAAGCGGATGGTATGGACGCACCCCTTGGAGCAGACGCAGAAGATACTTATATCGAGAGACTTCGACGCAGGCAGTCTAGCCATGTATAGGGGTCTAGTCAGAAACTTCCATCTGAGAGAGCAGCGCAATGGTCGACCATCTCCGGCGGTGATATGCACATGTACGCCGTCTTTCCGCAGCGCACGCCATGTCGAGGAAGACTGGTTACGCACGAGGCTACTACAGACAGTTCGTCAAGATAGTATGACAGACAGAAGCTCAGGCAGTAAATCACCAGGTAACGGTGCCCGGATGACCACATGGTAGTTATGCACATCAGGAGATCCCAGCATGAGAAGCAGTTCGTAGTAAAACCCTCAGCTGCCGCGCATCTTGATGTCAAAAAGAAGGTTCATCAGTCAGTGCCTCAGGAGAGAGCTAAAGTTGAGTACGCAGGGACGTTACCCTTGCTACAATTGCCACCTCTGGTTACTTTCGGGCAGTGTTTGTATAGAGTAGAGAGGAGAAGCTGTTCAACGTTCAATTGTGGCTTCCTCAGGGTGGTCGTCGAATGACTCGAATCCCCGCGTGGCGTCAAAGCTATCGCCTTCTGATCCTAACAAAGACAAACAAATGCCGGTGCCACTAGTGTCACATACTTACGTGGCTACACCGGTCGTGTGTAGTCGTGTGCATATCATTTACTATCTCACTAGATGACTCGCTGTTCGACTAGACCCGTCGAACCACACATACTACAACAGTATATGTTCAAAATTCGTGCTTGATCAGACCAACTCGGCCAGTCATCGATTGTACATCCTACAATGGGCCTCAGGCCTGTGTGATTGTGCACACAGACCCAGGCAGAGTAAGGTGCCGCACACAGAAGATTAAATACAGATACAGTCAATACGGCTCCCGAGTTCTTCCGACGTAGTACTAGCGCGAACGAAGCCTGCCACACTTGATGGGTCTACATGACCTCTTCCAAAACTCAGCCTCCCGTCCGCCTCAGAGCTCGAAAAGTGAAGCACATGATCAGAGCCGAGCTTCATAGGACGCTGGCTGACTTCTTGCAAATCGAGCAGGAAGCGCGCCACAAGCATCGACGTCACCCTGCATGGTCGTCGTCAGCCCCGGTGAGCACCCCTCTGTCGGATGAACGACTGCGCGAGTTGGAAGACATACGGTTCTGTGAAGACGGTGATGTAGCTGCCACCCGTGTCTCCGAATATCTGCGATAATTGTGAGCGCCCTTGGTCTACCATAGCCTCGCGGATGACCCACCGAGTTCAGAGAGAAAGCGAGATGGAGGACATTCATGACGAGCAAGATGCTGGGGGAAGCCATGAGCACACACCGAGCGTCCACATGCAAGCCACGCACATGAAGTAGATGGCACCTATAATCGCGTCGCATCTTGTCAGACCTACACTTGGGACACACAAGGAACAAACTGACCATCTCGGAATAAGATTCCGTTCAAGGTAAGTCGCTTCGGCAACGGCGATCCGTCCCGCCAGCAAAGGGTCGACCACGCTATGAGGAGGAGCGCGCTGTCTGCGACGATATTGCCCGTCCGCGATGTTACGACGACTGTAAAGTGACACGTGCCATGTCATCATCATCGTCAGATTTGTTGAGCAGCTACGAAATCGTGGACATACATCTATTCCACTAGTCAGCGCAAGCCGGGCACAAAGACGAAGCAGGAGATGACTGACATCAGAGCAAGCTGCGGGGTGACATCGTCGATGGCAAGGCACCCAATGCCAGGGACGTTTACCCCGGTCACATTATACGCAAAGGCAACCTGTGATACGTTCGTCAGCCCCTGTAGATGGTCTTCAGAGCAAACGAGAGTGATCTAACCAAATTCACTCCGACAGATATCATAGAGAGACAAAGGACTAGCGCGGTCACAATCCACGTCCGAGTCATTGCGTGTGCTCGCAATGCCGCGAACACTGTGATTGGCAGGCCCTTCTCAGTAAGCGGGGGAAGTCTTGGTAACGTGCATGGCACTCACCGGCACAGGGAACTATGGTCAGTACTTGTGATGCTAATATAGCTCTTGAGAACACGCCGCAGCTATTATCAGCCGAGCGAGTCAGTCTTGTCCTTCGATCTCGTGCTATTCGGTAGGACAGACCTCTGTACGACATCAGCTGTAAAGGTGATCATTTGCAGTGCACAGTTGACGTTACGCACCTCGTCCGAAGGGAAGGTAGAGCCGGTGTATGTCGCCAGGGCCAGGAAACATTTCACCAACGCGAGATACTTGGTCGCGAAGAATAGTGCGGACGCGCGGCTCAAGCCACGCTTCCAGAAGACGGCCTCTTCACGGGATAGCGTGATGAGGGAGTCGTATATGAAGAAGACTATAGCAGTTTGTCAGAGATAGAATATGAGGGCATCATACAGACCAAGTACCTGAGGCTGCGACTTCGCAATAGTTGCCAATGACGCTGAGGAACTTGTAGTGAGCTCAGCGGAAGAGACAGATAAACACACACACGCACAGACTGTCAAGGTAAGCTATGGTGGAGGCGATTTCTTGGTCTGCTTCTGTAGACATTGCGAAGGTTTCGACGAGATAGAGTATGCTGAACGAAGGAGAGTCGCTGCACACTTATAAGTCGCATCACCCAAGCTACTAAGGACGGCTGTGCGCTTCTGCGTAGGAAGACGACTGCAACATCATCAATGTGACCATGGGTTGGATAGCTGGGTTCTCGAGGATTGCCACAGCGAACTCAAGTGACCCGATGTGTATCAGCGCGCGAGTGGGCATCCTATTATTTGTCCATGTGAGTTTTCAAAGGTTGGCATAGCTAGTAGCAAACAAGTGTGGGTATACACGATGCAAATGGGCTTACTTGAACTTCTTCACTGCGATTTTCGACTTCTTGTTCCTCTGCGGAGGTACAGAACGACGCCCAATGTACGCGCGCAGGCGTTCTTGATAGATATGAAGTGCGTTCACTGCTACCTTGTGAGAACAGAGATTAACTGCTCTGTGGATTGCAGTGCGATGTTGATCATCTGAACGTCTTTGACAAGTGATGAACACTTGACACAGTCTTCTTCGCTTCCTGAAAACCGGTTTGTGTCGATCCGGTAATGTAGCCAGGACGGCAGTCTGCGATAGCCAACAAAGAACACTCGGGCGCAGACAGAATGGTGAGGAAATCGGCCAGTATTGCCCTCCGTGACAACACCGTTCCTGGAGCATGGGACTTAGTTGCTACAGCCTCGTGCGCCGGGCCTGAATGGATACGAAAGCGACTCCAATTGAACACGAGAAAAGGTAGCATTGCGGGTGATGACATACCTGCGCCAGAACATCAACCCCGTACATATTGGAGAGCAGTCGGACTCACAACGTCAGTGCTCGAGCGAGCGTCAGAGGAGAGTGGGGTCGCAATTCCTGTTTCCAAGCAAGTACAATTAAAGTACAACCATCTCAATCTGTACATGCGAAAGTCGACATCTCAAGACCGCACGGCGAGGACAGTCTTGCCATAATACAGCGCCGAGACAGCAGAGGTGGCGGTGAGAATGGCGGGCACTGGGCCCTTGGCAGCGCGGGGAGCGGACGAGAGCAGGAGGAGAGCAGACGCGCCTGTAAGATGGAAGAGCGTTTGCATTTGGTGGTGCGCAGACGAGCTAGGCTGAACGAGACTCACCGAGAGCAGCTTCGAGACCGTTCGCAGCGCCCTTGCGGATGCTGTCCGCGCTCCAAAGGTACAGTGCGCCGACACTGGCGATGAGCGACACCAGAGAGCGTTGGTGAGGACAAAGGAGCTGTACACGTAGTCGTGCGACTCACCCGACGCCCGCGACGAGAGAGGGGATACTACGTGTCCTCGCGAAGCCAGTGATCCCGCCGACGATGCAGAGGGTGCCCATGACATATGCAGGGTACGCAGACTATCCACATCGTCAGCAACGTCTACCGCAGACCAAAGAACAGCTACCACTTGCCATTGTGTTTGTTTCGGACTTGGGACGAGTGGTGGTGGTCGGTGGGAGAGGGGGAAGCGGACGTGTGCAGACCGTGTGCGCGCAGCGCGATGGGTCAGCTAAGCGCCGATACCCCGCAATACCGGCGTCTGCTGCGATCGGAGATCCGCCACCATCTCAGTGCGGGACCGTGATATTTCTTGATTTTCTTTTAACCTCCTCTCATCACTCTCAGCAACCCGCGAACATCTCTAAACAGACATAATCTGAAGCCACAGAAAATGACGGACGTACTACCGAAAAAGAACGAAGAATATGGCACCAAGAAATACTGGTGAGGAACGCACCACTGGCAGGTTGTACGATGGTCGAACGCGGCAACTCAACACGCACTACAAGGGATCAACGCTACACGCAGTACGTGATAGCGGTTGCGATTCTTTATCAGACTATCTGAACCAATGCAGGGAGTCTGAGGACTCGTCGTTCGACTGGTTCAAGTCGTACAGCGACGTAGCTGAGATCATGCGCGAGATCGTCCCGGATAAATCCTCGAGAATTCTCATGTTGGGGTGCGGGAACTCGACGTTATCTCAGGATGTACGTACTGTTGAGAAGATTACTGTACTCTCATGCTAACGATCTGCTGCGCTTAGATGTATGACGATGGCTACAAGAACATCGTAAACACCGACGTCAGTTGTCACATTTTCTCGTGGGGGATATTGGCGTCCAACTGAAGGAAAAATAACCAAGTATTCTGCCATCCTCATAGAGAAGATGCGCCACAAGCACGAACAATCTACGCCAGAGATGGAGTGTGCGAGGTCATCCTATCACGGCCACCGTGTACAACCCTGACATACTTGCAGGGTACGAGATGGACATCCGTGATCTCAAGTTCGACGGCAATTCCTTTGATGTCGCGATAGATAAAGGTCTGCAATCAACTCATTGGTGAATGCTCATACTGGCCCTTGCTCATTGAGATCGATAGGAACTATGGACGCGATGATGACCGCTAAAGCCGACGTCTGGGTGTGTCAGTTTCTTGGTCTCTTTGTGCAGGATGTTCATACTCATCCTATCACGCAGGACCCACCGGAGGAGGTCGTGCAGAACTGCAACCGCGAAGTCGACGAGGTCCTCCGGTGCGTGTATCTCCTTTCACGCGACATATGTCCTCGGAACTCTTCAAGTTCGGTACAGTACAGCTCATACCAAGTTTGCAGGGTGCTACGAAAAGGCGGTGTGTTTGTATACCTTACCTTTGGCCAGCCGCACTTTCGTCGCAGATACCTCGACCGTCCGGGCACAACCCTGGAGATACGAAAACTAGGAGAGGCGTTCCATTACTATCTGTACATCGTCCGTACATAACCGAGCAGAGGGAGAGCCGTCCCAACAAGTCGCTCGATATCGGCCTAGGTTCTATCATGTAGTTGAAGTACCGTCCTTATATTCTGAACAAAAGTACCTAGTAAGTAGTGGGCTGTAGCTCATGGTACACGTCCATGCTTCAAGAACAATAGTTTGATATTCGTGCCCACTTGGCAGCTGTATTATTTTATGCTACATACTAATAGCCATGGCCGGCTCAGCTGGTTTGGACGCCCATATGCCGTCTTTCCGATATTATCGGATTTACTACTCCTGCAAGTCGTCCTCGTCCTCCTCAAGGCTCAGTTCTTTGAAGTTGTCCGCCTCTACTCCTCCTCTTTGACTGCTCACTTCTACCTCCCACTGGATATTACCTACCATTCTGCTACAGCTACAAGGATAACTCTCGCTAGCGGCTACGCGAAACGCCTTGAGGCACTATCAGGATTCGTTGCAGTGGAAGAGAACTTGTCACAGTCGGGGGTTTGACAAGCTACAGCAAGTTAATCCATAGATGCGGTAAGACCGTGATATACACTTACCTCACGTCATCTACTGAACCTTCCGTAGGAACAGCTCCAGCTCGCATCTTCCATGGTACAAGGGAGAAGCACGTCAGGAAGACCTCCGCGATGCAGAAGCCTACGAGTTCACCGACACGGAGACCGGTCCCCTTCTGTCTTCGCGCTCGCTGGAGAAGCAGGTTGCCTACGATGAAGGCAGCACGATAGACTGGCTGCGAGAAGAGGCCGCCGAACGCGAACGGAAGCGCGTCATGCACTCACAACGCGGGCTCCGTGGCCTCCTCACGTTGGTATCGGAGTCGGCGGGAATGTGGCTGGTGATCATCCTAACGGGTGTTGGGATTGGGGTGCTGGGTGCATGGCTGGATGTGCTCGTCAAATGGTACGTCGTGCTACTTCTCTTCCTGTCCATGAGTGCGCATGCCTCCAACCAGGCTGGCCGACTTGCGGGAAGGACGGTGCACATATGGCTTCTTCTACAATCAAGTCGCGTGCTGCAGTGGTCTTGATCGTGAGTAGTTCTACGTGATATAGCACTTATCTCCGTCGAACATCGTGCGCCTTGTAGCCGGGGAGATATGCAACGAATGGCAGAGCTGGAGCGGATATTTCCACGTCAGCAGTATATTCGGGCAGTCCATACTCCAAGCTACCATCTATATCGCTCTCGCGGTAAGAGCATTGTAGACTTAATCTGTGGTGGTAAAGTCTCAACGCGTCGCATGCCAGATATGTTTCGCTGGAAGCTCTGCCCTCTTGGTCCTCACGTATGCTCCATAGTGAGCTTCTTCCACAATGCGACCGAGACCCTACTATTGACGTGCTCCGTAGTGCATTCCACACAGGAAGTACGTAGTCTTCCCTTTCTCTTCTCTGCCGCCTCTGATCATCGCACACAGTCCCAGAAATCAAGGCTGTGAGTGTCACTCCTGCCGTTCGCACCCCTTGGTCTCACATGCCCCAGATTCTCAGCGGATATGTGCTGGACGAGTTCCTCGGCCCATGGGTGCTGCTCATCAAGGCCGTCGGTGCTGTGCTTGCCGTCGCCTCAGGACTGTCTTTAGGGAAGGAGGGTCCGCTTGTGCACGTTTCGTGCTGCTGGGCGTCCCTTCTCTCTCGCTTCCTGAAGCATTACCAGCAGAACGAGGGTATGACTACTACCACCAAATAATCTAGAGCCAGCACTCAACAATCTGAATGTAGCACGCAAACGCAAGCTCCTCGCGGCCGCGGCTGCGGCGGGCGTGTCCGTCGCGTTCGGAAGCCCGCTCGGGGGCGTGCTCTTCGCACTCGAGGAGCTCGACGCGTTCTCGAACGACAGTGACGTGATGTGGCGCGGCTTCGTCACTTCTGTCATCGCAGCCGTGTCGCTGCAGTACGTCGACCCGTTCGGAACGTCGAAGCTCGTGCTATTCCAGGTGTCCGAGGCTAGCTCAGTGTGGCGTGCGTTCGAGCTGGTGCGTCGCATGCGGGGCTCATGACGCTCACTCTTACATCTCTCGATGCAGATTCCCTGGGTGTTCCTGTCTGTCATTGGGGTAAGCTCGTCTGCGGAGGTCCATAGACTGTGTCGCTAACTACGGTGATATCGCTAGGGTCTATTAGGGTCCCTGTTGATCAAACTCAACGCGGCCGTCGCCGTGTATAGAAGGCATAGCCTCTTGCACGAGTACCCTATTATTGAAGTGATCGGCTTCACTGCCGTCACCGGGGCTGTCAGCTATCTGGTACTGAACCGCATCATCACCATCTTCGTAGCCATCTTCGTTCTGACCAGACCCGTGTTGCAGGTCGTCTTCCTGCGTGTTCAATCTTCAGAGCTTGTGGCCAACCTGTTTCAAGAATGCGACGCCACGAAAACTGATTATCACGGACTTTGCAAGTGCGTCTGCATCTCGTTGTCACAGAGGGCGCGATAGTTGGCTAACACGTGTGGCAGCCCGACTGCGATATGGGCGAACGTGTTCCTGCTCATCCTTACGGCAGTGGTCAAGATCGGGTTCACGTCGTGGACATTCGGCATGATGGTACACCCTCCGCGCCCTGAATGCTCTACCCATTTCATTGAGGCTAGCATCTAGGTGCCTGCGGGTATGTTCTTGCCCACAATCGCTATTGGTGCTTCGCTCGGCCGCGCGGTTGGATTGATCACGTACGTGCGCGAAGCTGTTGTATGGTGTTCTAACTGACCATACTCATGCGCCTTCCATCGGAGCGCAGCCAAGGGCTGTACCGGGCGTATCCAGACGCGTGGATATTTTCGTCGTGCCCACCGGACCCAACCGTGCGGTGTGTATCGCCAGGTTTCTACGCTGTAGTAGGTGCATCTGCCATGCTCGGCGGAGTGACGCGGATGACGAGTGAGTGTTCGTTCCTTGGTCTCGCGCGCCGCGCGTGCTCATGCGATCCGCAGTTTCGATCGTCGTCATAGTCTTTGAGGTGCGCTCGTCCGCTCGTTCGCGGCGCCTTCCGTCGTTCTGACCAGCTCACCGCAGCTCACCGGAGCGCTCTCGCACGTCCTGCCGATCATGATTTCCGTCATGGTGTCCAAGTGGGTTGCGGACGCGTTCGGCAAGGACGGCATATACTCGGTCTGGATCGCGATGCGCCAGTACCCATGGCTGCCCGCGCGCGAGTTCCGCGACCAGGGCCAAACGGCGGCGAGCGTGATGAAACCCGCGGGCGACCTCGTCGTCGTCCATGACACGGGCGAGGACGGGGAAGGCTGCACGGTCAAGGAGCTCGATGAGCTCGTCAGCACGCACGCGTTCCGGGGCTTTCCGGTCGTCAGAGGAGAGATGCTCTTGGGGATTGTCGTGAGGGATAAGCTGCGAACATGTCTCTGTACGTCCCATGGCGCACGAAGCCTATGAACGCTTACTGAAGAGACACAGATGATCTGCTCGCTGAAGACCGATCGAGGGAGCGGCGGTGCACGTTCCTCCCACCAAGCCGGACTGCCCAGAACGACGGCAGTATGGTGAACCTGTCGCATTTACTAGAGGAGGCGACGCTGCAGTTGCGGAAGGATGTGCCGCTCGAGCTGGTCGTGGATATGTTCCGGCAGCTGGTGAGCGTCGCTCTGACTCTTGATTTGTTCCTCCTTTAGCATCCTCTGACGGCGAGTCTGCGACAGAACCTGCGGCACATCCTGTTCTCGCAAGAAGGGAAGCTGATGGGTATGGTGACCAAGACGGACATCGTGTGGCTGCTCACCGCGCAGTCTTCACATGCCGGCGCCCTTGCCGCTCGTTGATATGCATGCTGCGCCGTCATACTGCTGCTGCTGACTACATTCACCCTCACTCACCTACCGTATCCTCGCATAATCACAACACACAGGTGTAGAAGCTGACTTCGACTTACACATTCCATCATTTAACAAGCCAGGGACGTACGAGCTCACAGTTGTGGAAGTGGTTGTCTGTCACTGTTGGGTTCAGAAGGCCATCCCTAATACGACGCCCATGTAGATGGTTTGCGACATACCATCTGTCTTCCGCATCCTCTTTCTGTTGATCTATACTAATCAAAGATCGGCACGCTAGTCGACTGCGGCTCGCAGCAATGGTGAAGGTGAAGATGTCTTGTCGCAAGTCACCGCATGAACATGCGCTTGCGCTATACTTCACGCTGGGTGCCAGGCGGCAGCGTGTCGAGAACAAATCTTCATATAGTCAGAGAACGTCTGTTCTCCATTGACATCAGGCCTCAAGGTCCGTGCTCTCGAAGCCTCTCATGGTCGCTACGAACCTTTGACGACTGTCTGCACTCAGAAGGGCCCGGTCACCTCAGCGCACTCTTCTAGGCACGATAGTTGATTCCAATACACATCTGAGGCTGAACCCTCCGCACATCATCGCTCAGTCATTCACAACATCCGGCTTCCGGATGTTGCAACGTTGTTATCGGAAGCTCCCGACAGAACTCGGACCTCGCGGTGAAGATGGCGCAGTACTATATCTGAAGGAACTACCTGCACATGTTGACGATGTGCATGCCCTCGGACCTCGATGCGACTCATGATGATTCATCTTTTGAATCGCATTGGTGCACCTGTTCCATCCATACTGGCATGCGATGGTGTCGCAAGCACCCCTATCTCATGGTGCCTTGGGTTCTCATGTCTGCCACCGAACCGGTCTTGGTCGACTCTCGCCCCTGACGGCAGCCGGTCGGCATAACACTGACAGTATTGCGCCCAAAGGAACCATAGTTACACTTGACGGCATCTTCGTCGAGGTTTGACAATCTATGAGGAAGTCGCTCGATCCAGGGGCTCTCCTCTCGGTGCAATCTGAGGCTGGTGAGTTCCTTGTGTCGAGCAGAACAAATACAGAGCGCCACACGGGAACACCGTGTAGACTTCCATCCTCCCTCCAACCTTGAAACCAACCTGCAACTTGACATGTCGTCCCTCCCGGATCCTAACGAGGTTGAGGAGCTTACCGCTCTTTACAACACTATGTGAGCATTGCCTGGCACCCTCACCGGTGCCCCAACGTTCAAGCTAGGTTCTACACCCCTGCAGGTGGATCAACTCCTATTGTGACCTCGCAGCATCAGGTGCGTTAGGGGTCGTGCGAACTCCACCGCTATAGCATAAGCTCACGGTCCTTCACAGCATTCTTCGTATACGAGTTCACCATCCTACTTGGAAATGAGATAGAATACTTTTGGAAACGCAGGATCACTGGCGCATCTATCCTGTTCTTGCTCGGCAAGTATCTCCCCCTTGCATATTCCCTCATCAAGTTGGCCCTGTATCTGCCTCAGGCTGTATTTACGGACAACGTGAGTGGACTCTCTGAATTCTGAACTACTAGGTGATTCACACCGCCTTTTGCAGAGGTGACGGTCGTGCTAGTGTTGCAACAGTCCTCTCACGCTGATGGCAATTATAGTTGTGCAACGACACAGCGAGTGCTAGCTGCTGTACAGTTCTCTCAGTATCTTCCATGGGCAGGTCAGGCTGAGTCTTTGGTTCATCTCCACACCGGGAGCCTCCCGCGCGGAAATTATATCAAGCTGATGCCGCTCGCAGCATTCTCCGCACTCCGTGCATTTGTACTCAGTCGATCTCGCGTATGGATGGCCATCGTCCTCATCCTGTCGTTGGCTCCTGTATGCGTCAACATAGTACGTTCGTTCGTACATTGAGACACCACGAATAACAATACTTACGCCGACAGCACCCCAGACCAGGGATTTTCAGGCTCATCTTGATGGCACAATCGATCCCGTTTTTGGTTGCGAGGGGACGATTGGCGTCATCTCTGCTCCAAGTGAAACCGTGATGTACGTGATCTGCTTGTGCGATGTCTTGAGCCTGATCCTATATGCCTGACGCCACTTTGCAGAGGTATTGCTCGTACACCGAATCTTGAGAATGGTTCTGACATGGCGTCATGCACGGGCGACCGTTAGAACTTACCATCTCAAGAGGATGCCTGATCCTTGCCGACGCACTTCTTATCGGAATCACGTTCTGGAGCACTGATATCAGGGGTAGTAGACCCAATGTGCTACTACAGATCATGAAACCGCGCTCACTGCAGACACTGCTAGTACGAGACGGTGTGTCGCGTTTTTCACACGATTGCTACAACAGGCTGACCATTTGTGCATGCACAGGTACTGTCTACTTCATGTGCGCATTGTCGGCGTACCTGCCAGCTGCTACTGACGAGTAACGATTGAACAGGGTGCTGCTGGTGCTCAACGTGCTCCATCTCACATTCAGCCTACAAGTTGTGAGTACGCAGCAGTGATAGCTGATTCTGAGTGGATAACCTGTTATTCGCAAACAGACCTTTGGCAGTTCAGATGGATTTGGGAGCAACATCGTGTATTTCACCGAGCCGTAAGGGCCCTGTGTCTCTATCTTCTGCTATAGTTGCTAATATCTTGCTGCAGATGCACAGCGGTCCTCGTCAGTTGGTTCCTTCTCCACCTCCAAGAGGCAGGTAGTAGAACAGTACGGGTCGATACGGGGGACCCCCTGCATATGGAGTCGCGGGTGTCTACACCGAGCTTCGTTGACGGTAGAGTCCTCGGCTCCATCGGGCATCGCGACCATGATTATGATGTGAACAGTGACCAGTGACCGGTGACAATCATACGGGAGCGGCGGAATATGAAGCTATCCGCACCCGATGTCTACATGGCATATACAGACTTCCACCAGCTCAGCTAGTAGACAGGCTCCGGCGGAATACGGTACAAACTTCGAGATTGGTCGGAATCAAATGGCTCTCTAGATCTGCCTTCGACATTGATATACTCGCGTTCACAATGTCATCACTTCAACTTCCATAGTGCGAGTTCGATTGGAATGGCTTATACACCGAGCCCGTGAAGTGCAGGTCGCCGGCAGCATGATTCGCGTGGTTGGTCCGGAGGTACGAAAGCTGATCATAGTCCCGACGCTCTTCAGAACCGTATTGCACCTCGGAAGGTCGAGCGGCATGTGGAGCACTAGTATCCTCGGGTCTCAACACCGACCGAGTCTATGCCATCGACATGGTAATCCGTTCAGCTCGTCGAACGGCTGCGCGACTTCGCCGGCCTCACAACCAGAGATATAAGTATATGTTGAGCCGCTGATAGGATGTCGCCGATACCGTGAGATACCACTTCGTAAATCCACTGCAGGCAGGTCGGCTTCTAGATATATATACTACTATGCTCACCATGCGAAGTCGGAGTGACGACACTGACGAAGCATGCACACGGGGATTCGAGGCCAAGGGAAGGCTCTTGGTGGGTGGTCTGCGGGGGTTATGCATGAGCCCGACATTCGTCCGCTGCGGGCGCACAATTCGGTCGACCGAGTGTCTGTGGATTGCTTCAGAAATCCACGAATGTCATATCAGCACATGAAGATATGGCCCAGATACACTGCCCATACCAGTCCCAAGCCCAGGGTCCGTAGCGCTGCTAGCCACGCATACTGGTACACTTTCCCGGGTCTCAGTAGGGCTTGCCAAGCACTGGCCCGGGAGAATGAGCTCACGTTGCAGCCTGCGGACGCGCGGCGGGCGACACCATATCGCTTCATATACGAGGCCCGAGTCCAACTTGACCGCGTCGTGCACACACAATGTCTGGAATGAAGCCGCATGCGTGATCCCCTGGACGTCCCCCATTGATATTAGTACACTGAGTACTGGAACCCTTCCTCGGAATCCAACCGCAGCGAGGCGCGTGTGTCTTCTAGCCCTCCTCAGGGACTCTCGAGTCCTACTACGAAGTCGAGCTCCGCCTCCCAGCCTTGGCTTGTAGACCCTTGTGCAACGGGCTCCAGTGCGGGCGGGAAGTAGCGCACCCTCGGCAGCGGACGCCGCCGCAGCCACGCCATGAGGAACGGCCAGTGGGACGTCGACCGCGTGCGAGCCACCAGCTGCATGTGTGTATGCGCTAGTAGTATACATGCTTCGCAGGGGTGGCGGAGATGTTGAGCTGGTGGCGAAAGGATGCGTTCGGGCAGACGATCTCGCTCTCGCGCTCGTCGGCAACGAGATCGACGGGACGTGTGCAGCGACGTGCAGACATAGGGACGCGGCGCGGCGCGGGTAGGAGCGAATGTACCTCTGAAAACGACACTAGAGTACGTGTTCGTCCTCGAGCGTGGACCTGATGAACGCCGTTGTCGTGTTGACTCTGTTGAGGGGCTGGAGGATGTGTGCGCCTTCGACGTTCTAGTAGTGCAGCATTTGGAGCTTGCAGTTGGAGTGCGTGTGCGGGTAACGCGGCCGCTGCTCTCAACGGAGTAAGAGAGACGATGTGCGTCGCACCCAGCGCAATGGGCTGAAACTTCTGCTGCTCGTGGGCCCCGGCTTGCAAGATGACGACTCCGAATGCGGGGTCGAGCCATCTTTCCGATATTATCGGATTCGCACCTTGTTGATGTTGCCCCAGAGTCTCTGACTCCGAGTGCTCTCTTTCTCTTGCAAGTACTGGTTTACTATCTGCTGGCTTCTCCTGCTATCTTGCTACACGTAGCCCTCCAACTGTCCACGAAGATCTAGCCAACGCATCTGGCGGGGGAAGAGAACTTTGGGGAGACCTCCGTGAATCGATGCACAAGCCTACGAGTTTAAATTTATCGACACCGAGACCAGTCCGCTCCTTTCATCTTGCTCACTGGAGAAGCAGATGGCCTACATACGATGAAGGCAGCACGATAGACTGGCTGTGAGAAGATGCCACCGAACTGAACGGAAGTGCGCTATCTGCTCACTATTTGACTCCACAACGCGGACTCCATGGCCTTCTTGCGCTGGAGTCGGGCGGGACCATTCTTATGGTTGCTGGGTGTATGGCTGGACGTGCTCTCCAAATGGTACGATATGCTTCTTCTAAACCTCGTCCATCGGTATATGCATGCTTTCAGCCAGGCTGACCGACTTGCATGAAGGAGCTTCTCACCACAATCATCCACCTTCGGCAAGTGCACTGTGCTGTACCGAGTGACGCGAAGATATTCTCGTCGTGCCCACCGATCCAACCGGGCGGTGCGTGTCGTCAGGTTATGCTGTTGTGGGTGCATCTGTCATGCTTGACAGAGCGACCCGGTTGATGAGTGAGTGCCCGTTCCTGGATATCGCCCGCCGCGCATGCTCTCATCTCCTCTGTAGTCTCGATTGTCGTCTTAGTCTACGACGTGACCCCACTCGTTCATTTGAGACCCTGTACGTCGTCCTGCGTGCTGTGCAGCTCGTTGCAGCTCACTAGGGCGCTCTCGCACGTCCTGCTAATCATGATCTCCATCGTGGTCTCGACATGTTGCGGACACGTTCGGCAAGGACAACATGTACTCGATCCGGCCCGTGACGGGTGGCTGCCTGCGCGCGAGTTCCGAGTGAAGACCGATCGAGGGAGCGGCGGTGCACGTTCGTTCCGCCAAGCCGGACTGACCAGAACGACGGCAATATGGTAAACCTGTCGCACTT
Source organism: Daedaleopsis nitida (assembly GCA_022606115.1). Lineage (NCBI taxonomy): Eukaryota > Fungi > Basidiomycota > Agaricomycetes > Polyporales > Polyporaceae > Daedaleopsis > Daedaleopsis nitida. The sequence continues at coordinate 301,287 of JABYQM010000013.1, forward strand.
ACTAGAGGAGGCGACGCTGCAGTTGCGGAAGGACGTGCCTCTCGAGCTGGTCGTGGATATGTTCCGGCAGTTGGTAAGCGTCGCTGCGAGTCTCGACTTGTTCCTCCTCTGGTATTCTCTGACGGCGAGTCTGCGACAGAACCTACGGCACATCCTGTTCTCGCAAGAAGGGAAGCTGATGTGTATGGTGACCAAGACGGAGGTCGTGTGGCTGCTCACCGCGCAGTCCTCACACGCCGGCACCCTTGCCGCTCGTTGACATGCATGCTGCGCCGTCATACTGCTACTGACTATGTTCACCCTTACTCACCCACCGTATCCTCACAAACATGTGTAGAAGCCGAATTCGACTTACGCATCCCATCCTTCAACAAGCCAGGGACGTCCGAGCTCACGGTTCTGGAACCGGTTGTTTGTCACATCAGGATTAGAAGGCGATCCGTTGGATGCCCATGTAGATGGCTTCCGACACATCATTTATCTTCCGCATCCTCTGTCTGTTGATTTACACTAATAATAGATTGGCACACAAGTCGACTGCGGCCCGCGGAACGGTAATGTTTAAGATGTCTCGTCGCAGTTGACCGCATGAACATGCACTTGCGCTATGTTCCACGCTGGGTTCCGGACGGAAGCATATCGAGAACAGATCGTCACAAAGTCAGAGAACGTCTGTTCTCAATTGACATCAGACTTCAAGGTCCGTGCTCTCAAAGCCTCTCACGGTCGCTACGACTCCTTTGACGATCGTCTGCATTATGAAGGGCTCGGCCGCATCAGCGCATTCTCCTGTGCACGCCGATGATCAGGCCACTACTGATCTGCCAGTGAACCCTCCGGATATTCAAGACACAGTAATTCACGGCATACGAAGTCGGATGCTGCAATGATATCGGCGGAGACTCCGGACAGACCTCGGACTCAGGGCAATGATGGCACAGTCCTATTTTTGAAGAAACCACCTACACCTGTCGACGGCCATCTATAGAGAGAACATCACTCGTGCTTTATGCGCTCTAACATGATGCGACTCATGGTGATACATCTTCTGAATTCTCAGGTCTGCCACCGGACTGGTCTTGGTCAACTCTCGCCCCTGGCATCACACTGACAGTATATCGTGCCTGAGGAACCACAGTTACAATCGACGGTATCTTCGTCGAGGTTTCACAATCTATGAGGAAGTCGCTTGGTCCAGGGGCTCTCCTCTCGGCACTATCTGAAGGCTGATGAGTTCCTTGTGTCGAGCAGAACAAATACAGAGCGCCACACCGGAGTACTGTGTAGACTCCTCCCGCTCCTCCAAGTCTGAGCCTCCCGTGCAATTCGACATGTCGTCCCTCCCGGATCCTAACGAGGTTGCGGAGCTTACTGCTCTTTACAACTCCCTGTGAGTGTTCCTTGTCGCCCTGACCAATGTCCCCAACGTTGAAGCGAGGTTCTTCATATCTGCAGATGGATCGATTCCTATTGCCTCCTCGCGGGATTAAGTGCGTTATGATATTTGCAATTTCCACCACTGTAGACCATGTACTCACGGTTCTTCATAGCACTTTTCCTATACGAGTTCATCATCCTCTTCGGAAGTGAGGTGGAATACTTTTGGAGACGCAGGATGACGGGCGCATCTATCCTGTTCCTACTCAGCAGGTATCTCTCCCTGATGTATTTCATCCTGGACTTGGCCCTTTATCTGCCAGTCTATACCGACGATGTGAGTAAACCTTCTGAAAGTCAGTGTGCAAAAGCAGCTACTGAGAGACGTCGCCTCTAGCAGAGGTGGGTTGTACTGGGCGGTACTAGCCCTCTCACGCTGATGGCACCCATAGCTGTTCATTCATGCAGCGAGTAGTAGAGGCTGTCAAGCTGCCTCAGTATTTTCCATGGGCAGGTCAGTCTGAGTATTCTCTTAATTCTTACACCTCAACCCCGATGATCTTCCATTGACCTCTTACCTCCCACAGCATTCGCCGCGCTTCGCGCATATGCACTCAGTCAATCTCGGGTATGGATGACCATTGTGTTCATCCTATCATTGGCTCCTATAGGCGTCAACGCAGTACGTTTGTTCGTATATTGAGACCCCACGAATGCAGCGCTGACGCCGCTGGCAACCCAGACAACGAATGCGCTGGCTCGTCTAGCTGGCATCGTCGACCCCGTTTTTGGTTGCGAGGCGACTATTAGCGTTGTCCCTACTCCAACTGAGACTGCGATGTACGTGATCTGCTTGGGCAGTGTCTGGACGCTAGTTGACTGATGCCTTCCGCAGAGGTACTGTTCGTACATTGAAGCCTGAGAGTGGATTTCTGATGTAGCGTCATGCGCGGTAAACCGACAGAAGCCATCTTCTCAAGAGGATGCCTGATCCTTGCCGACGCCATTCTGATCGTTATCACATTCTGGAGCGCTGATGTTAGGGGTACACTCGGAGGCAATGGGCTTTCGCACATCTTCAAACCGCGCTCACTGCAGACATTGCTAGTACGAGATGGTGTGCCACACTTTTCTCACCCAATTGCTGCAGGCTTACCATTTGTGCATGCGCAGGCACCGTTTATTTCATGTGCGCATTTTCGGCGTACTACTACTGCTATGCCAGAGAGTTCTAACTGACGAGTAACGATTGAGCAGAGTTCTGCTCATACTGAACGTGCTTCATCTCGCTTTCAGCCTACAAGCAGTGAGTCCTGACTTAGCATCAGTGGTATCAGCTTCTGAGCGAGCCCGCGTCCGTACAAACAGACCTTTGGCAGTGTAGACGGGGACGGGAGCTACATCGTGAATTTCACCGAGCCGTAAGGGCGCCAGTGCCGTGCCTCCCTACATTTCCTGCCATGGCTAGTACTAACATGCTGTCGCAGATGCACTGCTGTTCTCGTCAATCGATTCCTTCTCCACCTCCAAGAGGAAGGGAGTAGAACGGTACGGGTCGATACGGGGGACCCCCTGCATATGGAGTCGCGGGTGTCTACACTGAGCTTCGTTGACGGTAGAGTCCTCGGCTCTATTGGGCATCGCAACCATGATTATGATGTGAACAGTGACCAGTGACGATCATGCGGGAGCGGCGGAATTCGAGGCTATCCGCACCCGATGTTGTACATGGCATATACAGACTTCCACGAGCTCAGCTAGTAGACAGGCTCCGGCGGAATACGGGTACAGACTTCGAGATTGGTTGGATTCGAATGGCTCTATAGATCTGCCTTCACCATGATTGGTACACTCGCGTTCACAATGTCATCACTTCAATTTCCATATAGTGCGAGTTCAATTTGGAATGGCGTATACACCGAGCCCGTGAAGTGCAGGTCGCCGGCAATGTTATTCGCATGGTTAATTCGGAGGTCCGAAAACCGATCATTGTCCCGACACTCTCCAGAACAGCGGGAACGCTGCACTTATCCCACCTCTCCTGCCATTCCAATTGAGGACTGGACCAGGAGGCTCCCTCCACCAAGCTGGTGATGTATTACACTGAAGGTCGAACGGCATATGTGTAGCATCATTATCCTCGGGTGTCAATACCTCTATACAATCGACATCGTCATTTGTTCAGCTCGTCGAATGGCCGCGCGACCTCGCCGGGCTCACAACCAAGACATAAATGTTGAGACGCTGTTAGAACATGAACTAGCCTAGCTAGAATATCGGACTGAAGCATCAGGCAGGTTAGCTTCTTGATGAATACCAACATGCTCACAATGCGAAGTCGAAGTCACGACACATGCACACGGGGATGCGAGGCCAAGGGAAGGCTCGTGGTGGGTGGTCTGCGGGGGTTGTGGATGAACCCAACATTCGTCCGCTGCGGGCGCACAATTCGGTGGAGCAAGTTGTCTGTTGATTGCTCCTTAAATCTACGAATGCCAGATCAGTACGTGAGGATATAGAGATACACTGCCCATACCAGTCCAAAGCCCGGAGTCCACAGCGCTGCTAACCATGCATACTGATACGCTTTCCCGAGTCCCAATAGAGCTTTCCAAGCCTCCGAAGAGCGAAATCGCAATGACGCACTGGCTGTGAATGAGCTCACGCTGCAGCCTGAGCCTGCGGACGCGCCGCGGGCGACACCATGCTTATACGAGGCCCGAGTCCCACTTAACCGCGTTGGGCACACATAACGTCCGAAATGAAACCACCTACGGGACGTCCCCATTAGTACACTGGGTACTGGAACCCTTCCTCGGAATCCAACTGCGGCGAGGTGCGCGTGTCTTTTAGCCTTCCTGGCTCTCGAGTCGTGCGAGAGTCGAAGTACTTGGGCCTCCCAGCCTCAGCTTGTAGACTCCCGTGCAACGGGCTCTGCGGGTGGGAAGTCAGAAGCAGCGCACGCTGGGCGGCGCGCGCGGCCGCAGCCATTCACGCCATGAGGAACGGCGAGTGGGCCGTCGACCACGTGCGGGCCACCAGCTGCATGTGTGTATGCGCTAGTACAGGCTTCGCAGAGGCGGCCGAGCGTGACGTTGAGCTGGCGGCGCAAGGATGCGTTCGGGCAGACAATCTCGCTCTTGCGCCCGAAATCGGCGGGACAAAGCCGTGTGCAGAGACGTGCGTAGGAGCGAACATACCTCTGAGAACGACATCAGTACATGCTTGTCCTCGAGCGCGGACCTGATGAATGCCGTTGTCGTGTTGACTCTGTTGAGGGGCTGGAGGATGTCTGCGCCTTCGCCGTCCTAGTAGGCGTGATATTCTTGCAGTTAGAGTGCGCGTGTGCGTAACGCGGCCGCTGCCCGACAACGGAGGAACAGAGGCAATGTGCGTTACACCCAGCGCAATGGGCTGCTCGTGCTGCTCTTCGTAGACGGCCGTGCAGAGCGAGGAGACCCACTGACTCGAGCTACAGTCGGGGCAAGATGATTATCTCGAGACGACTCCGACTCCCGAGAGAGTCAATTTCCTGTAGCGCTCATCCAGCGCTTGGACTTCGGGTCGAGATATCCTTCCGATGTTATCGGATTGGCACCTTGTTCCCCTGTTCATGTTGCCCCAGAGTCTCTGACTCAGAGTGCTCTCTTTCTCTTTGACTGTTATAATCTCTGCTGTCTCTGCCTTCTATCTTGTTCCACGTAAACCTCCAACTCACCACGGAGATCTAGCCAACACATCTGGCGGGGGAAGAGCTTTGGGGAGACCTCCGCGAATCGATGCACCAGCCTACCAGTTTATCGACACCGAGACCGGCCCGCTCCTTTCTTCTTGCTCACTGGAGAAGCAGATGGCCTACGATAAAGGCAGCACGATAGACTGATTGTGAGAAGAGGCCGCCAAACTGCCACCCCCTCACAACGCGGACTCCATGGCCTCCTCGCGCTGGAGTCGGCCGGGATCATTCTCATGGGTGCTCGGTGTATGGCCGGACGTGCTCTTCGAATGGTACGTTTTACTTCTTTCCAACCTCGTCCATGGGTATGCATGCTTTTAAGGCAGGCTGGCCGACTTGCGTAAAGGACGGTTTCCGTACTACTCCTTCTACAACCAAGTTGCGTGCTGCCTGGGCCTTGATCGTGAGTCCCCTCCCCTGGACCTCACCTCTTCGTTGAGCTTCTGAATGCCTACTATGGTGACTCATATGTGACCGATGAAAGGATATATCTCTACGTCAACAGTATTCTCGGGGCAGTCCATCACGCAAGCTATCCATATCGCTCTCGCGGTAGGAGCATCAAGAGAATCGAAATGCGCGGTCATATGAACTTCAGATGTTCACCGCTATATCTTTCTCTCCGAGCTCGATCATTGGGACGTATGCTTCATAGTGAGCCGTTTGCACGAGAGACGCGTCTATTGACGCGTTTTTGGCAGCGGATCTTAGACAAGAAGTACATACTTACCCGTGCCTGTGACACCTCCATCTAGGTGGTCGGGGGTGGTGTGTTCTACCCCACAATCAGAGCTAGTTGCCTCGCTGCCTGCGCGCGAGTTCCGGGCCAGACAGCGACGGCTGTGATGCAGCCCGCGGGCGAGGACGGGGCTCGTCGAGACGCAGGCGTTCCGGGGCTTCCAGATCGTGAGGGGAAAGATGCTGTTGGGGTCGTCGTGAGGGATAAGTTGCGAGTACGCTCCACAGCGCACGAGTCCGAGGACACTCCTCAGTAGCCTGAGACGCAGATGATCTGCTCGCTGCAGACCGTTCGAGGGAGCGGTGGTGCACGTTCCTCCCACAGAGCCGGACCAACCAGAAGCATGGTGAGCCTGTCGCACCTAGCCTAGTACTAGAAGAGGCGACGCTGCAGTTGTGGAAGCTCGTGGCGCTCGAGCTGGTACGGGATGTATGCGGCCAACAGCTGGTGAGCGTTGCTCGGCCCTGTCCTTGTCCCTCCTTTGGTATCCCCTGATGGCGAGCCTGCAACAGAACCTGCGGCGTGTTCTGTTCCCGAAAGAAGGGAAGCTGATGGTACGGTGACCAAGACGGACATCGTGTGGCTTCAAGTTGCCACCGTGCTGTCCTCGCATGCTGCGCCGTCATACCGCTGCTAACTGCATCCATTGGCATTACTCACATACAGTGTAATCGCCTCGTTACACACACACCGATGTAGAAGCTAACTTCGACTTACACATTCCATCCTTCAACAAGCCAGGGACGTCCGAGCTCACAGTTTCGAAGCGATTGTTTGTCACAGGTGGGATTAGAGGGTGATCCCTTTGACGCACCATGTAGATGGCTTATGACACATCGCCTATCTTCCGCATCCTCTTCCTGTTGATCTATAGGTTCGAACACTGGTCGACCGCGCCCCGCAGCAATGGTGATGATGCCTCGTCGCGGAGGAGTACCGCATGAACCTGCGTACGGTCTCGGGCACAGGAAAATCAACGCGAAGGTACGCGGCCCAACGCGAGCACGCGCGGGCCAGCGCGGAGCGAACGCGAACTCATGCGAGATCAACGCGAGCCGGCTGTGAGTTCGGTGCAAGTTGTATAACAGCCAGTGAGTATAGATGAAGGATATGTGCTCGTTGAACTCGGTCTGTGAGGGATACTTGCCTGTCACTTGGTTGGTAGTAGATGTATCGGGATTTGAAATCTACTCCTCCGCGATGTGACTCTCTATAATATCAGCTGCCGGTACCTCGACGCATCAGTACACCACGAATTATACAACTGACATGCCGAATTGCTAAAGTTGTTCTCACTGTCAGCGAGCTCAACTTTAGGAACATTGACACCTCATTATGTTAATCGATATTGTCCGCTTGCTGCCGACATTGTGGGGGAATACTTTGAGAGATACTAAACTCCCACTCACTCTATAGTTCTATGAATGTCAAAAATACAGAACGCTGACATAAATGCTGACAGGAGTGAGATTCACTTCACGCGGAGCAACGCAAATTTGACGGATGCATACGCGAGCCAACGCGGATGGGCCGCGAAGGGACGCGTCTCCAATGCGACCTCACGCGGCTCAAACGCGACCTCACGCGGCTCAGAAGCGACCCCACGCGGCGCAAACGCGAACTCGCGCGGGTTAGACGCGACTTCAACGCGATCAGACGCGGATCCGCCACAAAGTACACTCTCACTCACTCATGTGAGGGCTGAGAGAGACAAGGTACGAACCGTGGAAGATGTCGGGGATGGGACCCCATCTCGACGAGGTTCAAGTCGGAAAACAAGGTGGTACGCGGGTTTAATCCTTCATTCTAACATGGGGCCTGCTATGGCTTGATACACTCCCTTGAAGCCCGCAATGCGCCGGCTCTCGCGGCTCGGCGTGACTCTACTCACTAAGTAGAGGTCGTAATGTGCATGCTGTATTGTCAGGTTTGGAGAGCAAAGTGCATTAACATCCTGTAGAGCCATACTTAGTATCAATATATAGCAGTGCGAACTGGTATGCGACCATGTCGAGGTCGCAGGACACAAAGGAATATGACATATATGACTCTTGAGGTTTACCATGATCGAGTGCAAAAAGCGAGCATAGCGTGAGCGACAGTGCGATATATGTGCTCTCAAAGTCCAAGCCAATACTATAGGGCAATAACAAGGGCATCAAAGTGAAAACGAAGCATCTAGATATGACTCATCCTGACAGAAGTGCGACGCAACGCGGATACAACGCGAAGACAACGCGAAGACGCGCGTCGCGTTCGATCGCGTTGATTTCTAGATGCCCTACGGTCTCGTTTAGAGTTCACGCTGCGTCAAACAGCCAGCTGACTACCTTTGGTCTGTTCACGAGCCTCTACTTCAGGCTTTGGGTTCCGTGCTCTTGGAGTCGCTCACGGCGGCTGCGACCACATCCCAAGACATGTTTTGACGACTGTCTGTGATCAGAGTTGTCCGGTCACCTCAAAGGTGTATTCCTCTGCCTTGAATGAGAGGCCGTGCCACCACTCAACATCCTTCGCTCAGTCACTCACAGCATACGAAGACGTCAGGATGCTGCAACCTTAACCAGAATACCCTCATAACTCCGCCAGGAGTCGGACCTTGCGGTGATGATGGACAGTGCTAGTACTTCTGAAGAAACCATCCGCACACGTTGACGATCACAACCGCATCATGCGCACTCGAGCATCAAAGCCCTGGATCTTGGTAATGTATCTATCACCCACACTGGCCCACGATGGCGTCACGAGCACTGATATCTCATGGTGCCCTAATCTCTCAGATCTGTCGCCGAATGTCATTGGTCTTGTTCAACTCTCCCCATCGCGGCAACTGGGCGGCCTTGCTCAAGAAACCATGGGGACACTTGACGGTATCCTTCTGACAATGTATGAATATCTTCTACTCCGCGCAATCTAGCTGATGAGTTCCTTGTGCCGCTGAGCAGGATATATACAGAGCATCACGCGGGAACATGTGGACATTTGTCTCTCCTTCAAGTTCTAACCCAACGTGCCAATGTCGTCCCTCCAGGATCCTAGCGAAGCTGCTGAGCTTGTCGCTCTCTACAACACCCTGTGAGTATTGCATGTCACCCTGACCAGCACCCCAATGTTCAAGCTCGGTTCTACATTTCTGCAGATGGCTCAATGACTATTGTGTCCTGACAGCATCAGGTGCGTTCGGAGGAGTGCAATCTCCGTGTGACGCTGCAGTGTATTCACTGCCCTTCATAGTATTTTTCATATACGAGTTCACCATCCTCTTTGGAAGCGAGGTAGAATGCTTTTGGAGACGCGGGATCACAGGCGCATCTATCTTGTTCTTACTCAGCAGATATCTCTCCCTCACTTACTCCGTCATCAATTTGGTCCTCTATTTGCCGAAAATCACCGACAGTGTGCGTAAACCTTCTAAGAGTAAATGTGCAAACTAACTACTAAGCAACGTCACCTCCTGCCACAGAGGTGTGTTGCACTAGGTTTGCGACAGTCCTCTCACGCTGACGGCACACATAGTTGTACAACAATAGAACGAGTAGCAGAAGCTGTAGAGATGTCTCAGTATTTTCCATGGGCAGGTCAGCCTGAGTCTTCTCTTCATCTTTAAACAGGAAGCCTGCAGATATTCAATGGACCTCTTGTTTCTCGCAGCATTCTCCGCACTCCGTGCATATACACTCATTCGATCTCGGGTATGGATGATCAGTGTATTCATCCTATCGATGGCTCCTGTAGGCGTCAACACAGTACATTTGTTCGTTTGTTCGAATACTGAGGCTACATGAATGCAACACTGATGCCGATAGCACCCCAGGCCGTGTTTGTGCTGGCTCATATCAATGGTGTGGACGATCCCGTTTTTGGTTGCGAGGTAGATGTCAGTGTTATCTCTACTCCAAGGGAAACTGCGACGTACGTGATCTGCTTATGTAATGTCTTAAGCCAGACACTATTGACCGATGCCACTCTACAGAGGTATTACTTGTTCTTAGGCTAAACCCTGAGTATGGTTCTGACATAGCGTCCGTCCGATAGAAGTCGCCTTCTCAAGAGGGTGCCTGATTCTTGCCGATGCAATTCTGATCGGGATCACATTCTGGAGCACCGATATAAGTAGTAGAGACAATGGGCTTTTACGCATCATCAAGCCTCGCTCACTGCAGACATTACTAGTACGAGATGGTGTGTCACGTTTCTTATCTGGTTGCTGTAACCTGACCATCTGTGCATGCCCAGGAACTATCTACTTCATGTGCGCATTGAGTCAGCTGCCATCATGGGTCACAACTGATGAGTAACGGTTGGGCAGAGTCCTGCTTGTACTCAACGTGCTTCATCTCGCATTCAGCCTACAAGCGGTGAGCTCAGTGTCAGCAGTATCAGCTTCTGGAGTCAGCTAACACACATCTTATTCAAACAGACCTTTGGCACTTTTTCAAATGGCTCCGGGAGCAACATCGTGTATTCCACAGAGCCGTAAGGACACTGGGCCTCCATCTGGGCCTGCCATAGTCACTGATACCTTGCGGCAGATGCACAGCGGTCCTCGTCGCACAGGGGACATTTCCCAATGTTTGTGGGGTAAACATCCTGTTCACATTTAGGAGAAAGAAAAACTGTTATTGGGATGTTGATAGCGTAAACATCGGGAAAACATGGCATTAATGTTGATCATGTTGACACAATGTATCTGAATTGTTAACAAAGCAAGCATCCTAGTAGCAAACGAGACATTCCCTCAACATTGCTTTGTATGCTTAGAGCCAGAACATCAGGCTAATATCTTTGCCATTGATGCAATGCTACGAGCAGAAACATTGTTTCAACATGAGGCAATGTTGACAGCGGCAACATCCCATGTGTTCACGGTATATTGACACCATATCTACCGAGACATTATCCCAGAAGCATTCAATATGTTCCTTCCCACTATTTCCCCTCTCAACATTCCGAGAACATGCTCCATGTTCCTGCTATGTTCATGTACCAAACATGCTGCGAGTATTCCGGCAACACTGGATATATTCCCAGGCTATTCCCACAATGCTCCCAACGACAGTATTGCAGGATTGTTTTTTCTGTTCCCCTGGATGTTATCGCAATGTTCTTATCACCAGCAACATACTGAACATTGGCAGAGCGTGACTCGGTATTTGTGTGACCATTCGCGCCGCTAATCAGGGCGCGACTCGCGAAGCAATTTGTATAAGGATACCTGGATCGAATGCAGGTTCGAATGTGGATGGCCAACAACAAAATACAGCGTAGTCCCAGGCCGTGTCCGGGCTCGTGGGACTAGATAGCACGTCTGGTACGTACCTCGCCGTGTCTGCGAGAGCTGGGCTGACTTGGGAGCAGACGGCAGTCGCCACACATACCTACATATCTCCCGGACATCACGGCAGCTCGTGGTCGCCTGAACATGGCGCCGCTCAGCTTGTGCCTGGGCAAGGACTAAGGGTGAGTGTACTTGTTAGACGACCAACTCGAGGTCCACGGACATGCAAAAGTAGACGGTCTAGGACGGGAATCGTAGTTAGAGATAGTGTACTTACCTCGTACTCATTGTCGTGTGTGGGCGTGAGCGGATGTGGAGTGAGGACGATGGCGAGACGCGAGCAGGCGGACTACCCGGTACGTGCGTTGTCGCGAACTTCTCTGCGATTAACTGACGTACTCAGGCTTAGCAGAACACGCTCGCCGACTAGTCTAGACGCACCTTACTAACGGTACATGGAGGCGCAGAGCTTGACCCAGATCGTGGGGGTGCTTGCTCGCGGCGTGCATCTTGATGGCTCCGTCTGTTGCAGCAATGGTTCACGACACCCGTAGCACGCGCAAGGCGTGATGGTTTCTTGTGGCGCGCGAGAAGCGTGCATGGATTACGCGCATTTTTGGCCCATGATCGTTGGACACATTTGAATTTGAGATGTCGCCGGCGACGGCCCAGAGCAGATGAGGCGAGGTCGGCGTGCACATTGCTCCCGGTGACAGCTTGTTTGAGGTAAATAGCTGCTGCCGTTGCCGAGATATTGCGGTTTCTGTGGGGACACCCACGAAATCGCATGAAACACAACTTTCTTGATCTGGTCGGATCGTGGCGAGACGTCAGTGGGCCTCGAGAAACGTTCGATGAATGTTGGGAAGCAGTGTTGATAAGTAGACGGAGAAGAAACGAAGGAAATATGGCGGATTTTCTGACCTGTATGGGAGAGATTGCGTCATTGGGAAGGATGAACGGATGGTGCATAAGCGAGACGAGTTGTGCGTGGTAGGGACAGTCGTACTGAACGAGGCTGCGGCGGCATAACAGCGAAGGAGGGCGTGGATAGGAAGCCCGTCGGGGAGGGACTAGATTGGCGGTATGATTGACTCGGACGTCTTCGGATGTGCTCGGGAGGTCATGTACGAGTTGGGTAGCTAGCAGACATTGTGTGCACGGATATCTAGACAAAATGAATGAGTCATGAACGAAGTCGACAGCGGATTACTCACCATATGAGGGCAAACTGTCGGATAGCGTGCTGCGTATGCCACAGTCTCTGGGTATCGACACCCGCCACGTCTCTCTCAAAGCGGATCACGGAGCACGCTTGACCAGCAGAGTCAAGACAACGCTGAGGCGGCGGCTGGCGACGCCCCACAAGCCGTACTGTCAGCTCCCGTAATGTGGTCTGATGGATGTGCAGGACGGCGCTGAATGCTCCTGGTAGAACGGATCGTCTATCGTGTTACATTAGTATAGATCACCAGTCATATAAAGTGCAATTTCATGACACTGTTCGTAGATTTTACAAAATTGCCATGCAGAATATATGTCTTTGAATATGATTTGAGTCTGCACACTTTCCAATCGCATGCTCGCTTGTCTTTCACCCATTCCAGTGTCTGCCCATGTGACCGTCAACCTTCAGCACGCAGACTTTCGTATCAAGCAATTATATGACGTACTGATATGTGGGAGCAAACGTCAAAGTCCTAGCGAGTCTACTTCCAAGAAACTAATCAGCATCCTTGGGACATGGCATAAGTATGTTACGCACCGTTGAATATCATAACCGTATCATTTTCCAAGTTTTGCGCCGGAGTTTATTGCAGCTGTCAGACCGTGCAAGATAGCGCAGGGTTAAGAGCTATGTAAAAGTGTAGCGATACTGCATACTCACAGGTACAGGAACAGTTGGGGATCATAGAAACCGTGATAACCTTCTGGGTCATAGGAGACCCAGGCCCTTGCATACTGTCTTCTCAGGGACACTTCCTTTTTACAGGCTGAGGAGAAGTATGCGTCCCAGACACAGTGGGCCGTGAAGGTTCACCCATGTTGTAGTGTATCAGAGTCGAGTGCGGAGTCAGGTGTGCAGTTGAGAAAGAGAGGAGGGAGGTGTAGTGAGGGTCCTCAGTGCTGTCCTAGGCTCCTTAGTCGCAGTTTCTCGCGATGGCGGCGCGAGCGCCAGAATGTCTTAAAATGGCAACTCCCGACAAGAGATCGCCCCAGTGCCCTGTTTCGCATGGAAAAGAGTCAGTATGGAATTGCGGGAAAAAATCGCTGCAAAATTGCCTCATCTTCCCGGGACTTATTGCGATCAGCGTCATCAGGCGAGAGTGAATGTCCATAGTGGTCTGGCTGTTGATGCGGCACCTTTATTTGTTCGTGGAGTGGGTAGGAGTCCGTGTGTGAGCCACGATCTGTTGTTCGAACGTGACTCGGACATCAATGTCGGCACTGAACGCATTGTGCTGTCTCGGCTACGTTGAACCTCTCCCGAGACGTTATGAGGACCATGTCATGCAGGCAAAAACCAGGTGTAGCAAGACGTGCGCTCTGCGCTTCGGGATTAGTGTGCCATTCTCCTATGGTTGCCCTCAGTGATCTGATGAACGACATAGATGTGCTGTGTGCAAGGTGACACTATACCTCATCATAGTTAATCTATGCAGAATCTGACGAGAAGGGCGCAGGGCGCCAAGTAGCATCAACCCTGCGGTAGTGCAGATTGCAGCGGTCAACATTACTCTGACGCGATTTTCTCGACAAAAGCACGCTGATCTCCCTATGTGCACATCGATTCGGATGTTCTTGTCGAATGGAGGAGCGCTGTCGCATCATTCAATTACTCACATATAGGCAGTCACCATGAGACCTGCAGATATAGAACTGCGCTGGCACGTAGTTGATCGTGTGTGATCCAGTCGAGAAGAGCTGAAAGAAAACCATTTGCAAGGTACGGCGATTGCCATCGTTCAGACACGTGCAATTAATCCAATTGAGACACATGGGTACGCTGTATGTACGATCAATTTGAGACTTGTAGAGATTCACGATAGACTCACTTGCTTTACTCCCTACATCCTGGCGTGCATTAACCCACAAGAAATGCCACCTCGCAATCCCTGGACGAGCACTAAGGGTAGAACCGTCGGACTGTCAGACATGGGTATTTGCAGCTCACGCAGGACGTACCTGCGTTGCCCAGTCTCCGCCAAGTATGTGGGTAGCCTGGGTCTATCATAACCATCTGATTTGGAATCTAGATGTTGAATTCAAGAGAGTGCAAGCAATGACGGAAGCGACGAGAGCTTGTCCGATCCGCTTATTGCAGTTATTGCCCTAGGACGATTGCTCGTTACAAATCGAGTGGACTGCGTCAAACGGAAAGTTCACCAGTTACAACTTCAAGAAGGTCGGGCTCGCTGGAGGGCAGATTCGAGGATCCACTGTCAGGGAGGGCGGTGACCAGGACCTGGCATGGTATCGCTAAGTCAGAGGAGTCATGGACAAATAGCGCCTTGGCCCTGTTGAAAGGTTGACTGCCGGGAGGCGAGGCTCGCTTCTGTGCGCCAACGGCAACCGAATTCCTCCTTCCTCTTCTCCTCCTCCCACAAATACTCACATGTCGTCAACGCCGGCGACACCTGCCTTCGGGAAACTCTGGCCTTGCCGACGCCCTTTCTCCTCCTGCTGCTGCTGCTGCTGCTGAAAAACGACGTCCACTACCATGAGCGTTACCAAGCCCGAGCTGTAGGACTCACGAACTCGAGCTTAGGAGAGAGATTACCCGGCTTGTTCGGCACACTGAGCGTGGCCGGATTGGTTTGAGGGTATGTAATGTCCTCCGCGTTGAAGACCGTGCACCTAATCTTCTCCGTCATCTGATATATCATGATTTTGTGACCCCCAGGATGATCCCTTCATTACCATGGATGCCGCATTTGGGTGCAGGAGTTGGGTATCCGCAAGTCAGGACTCTCAGATCAGAGTCAGTCATCTGGCCGAAATTGGATTGGGCATACCTTGCGAGGGGAGCATTTGAAGCATCTCATGTAGTATCGGTACAACACTGGTCCAGTGGGCAAAAGTCCAGGATGCGGTTTCTGGGCGCCGGGCTCGCGCGTTTGGCTGTTCTTCATGCGTGCCATTGTCCCGTTGCTCGAGAGATGGTGCGTTGTCATGCCATAGATTTGACGTGCTCCGATTCAATCTACGTCGCCCACAGGCTCGGCAAATTGCTTGCTTGTCAGTTTGAGGGTCGCAACAGCAAGGGAGTTGCGATCACAGGGAGGGAGCAGCGTGTTGAGACTCACTACGACCTTGAGCTCCGCGCTGCCGTTATGCACGACATCCTCGACACGAGACCATTCTGCGGCATCCCTCCGAGCCGTGGCGGTGGTGGAAGGCTAACATCCTATGGAAGGCACTAGGTATGCCCCCGGCGATCGAGAATATCATTCTGCGTGCAAGGCTGACTGGTGGACATCGGTACAATTGGGAGCGTCTCCGTCGTGGCGCTCCTGTCGACAAGGCTGTTGTCAAGAAGAACCTAGGCCGTCTCACTCGTCTCCGATCTATCTGAAGATCGAGCAGGAACGTCAACATGGGCACCTCAAGGATAGTCCGTACATTAGTGCTGAGGAGGCTGTCGCTTTCCGTAAGTAACCTTGAGTAACTTTCGTATCGATAGCTTACTAATGCGGAAACAAACTCTTGAACTACAAGCACGGCACGCAGTTGCTCGTCCTTGCGTTCGAGAAGCTGAAGGAGGCGTACTCTGTCAAAGGGACGCCTCGATCAGTCTCAGCGTGAAGAGTTGGCGCTTCTAACTATGCATCTCGCTAACACGCTCGCTCGTCTAGTATCTTGACTAAATTCTGTTCTTCGAAGCCGACGAGCGTGGTCTGTTAACGGCTTGGATCAAACTCGCCGACACCAAGCCGCCCCCGCTGCTCGTGTACAATTGGTGTCAAGGTCAACAACCTCGTGGGCATTTGGGAGACGAGCGAGGGCGAGTGTAACGTCATGATAGAGACCGTCCTCTCTAAGGCCTACGAGAACATCGATCTCACCCTCCTTGCAGTCGCGTTGATGAGAGCGTCATCGTTGACGATGGTGGGAAGCAAGGAGCACGGCAAAGTGTGCATCGACGGGTTCAAGGATTTAACTGTCAACCTCTCTATCTCTAAACTTCAGGGATGTATTACTCCAATGAATGCATGGCTGCGAATGGACTCCCGAATTCTCTCGAGTCTCTTAGACTTAAATCTGTCTCGCATCATCTTTCGTCTCGAGGCGCCTCTAACCAACCGCGCACCGCGAAGAGTCGCCCTCCTTTGCCCTCCTTTGCACTCCTCCCGGCCTTCCCATCTCCCGCGCATGCTCGCACAATGGTACCTAGTGTCTGTAAGATGAAGTGTATTCTTCCTCTATTAGGTGTACGATGGCATATTTTGTGGACAGGTACTAGTGGCGCGGACGACCAGTTGCGCGACATTTGTGCGCATGTGTGATAATTGAGTGATAATTGAGCGACAATTGATGCTCAACTCAGTGACAATTGAGAGCCCATCTACAGGCTAACGCCAAAGAGCTTTCTGGGCCCAGTGTGGCGCCAGCTGCAAATAAGGCTTCGAATTCTCCCTCTGCATGACTCATCTACGCTCTACGGTCACAGATATGGTAAGATACAATGTGCATGGTCTTTAGGTGCGTTCAACCCTTGCCGGAAGAAGAAAGGCTACGAGGAACTGCAAAAGGGGAAAACAACGGGGAGGATAGAACAGAATATCGAAAAGAAGTATAACATCATCAGACCTGACCTGAAACGTCAAGTCGTCCAAGCGTTCTTCGGGAAACGCATCACCCCTTCTTTCCGATCCCCCTTGAGGCCTTTAAGGCCACGTGCGACCGTGTCAAGGTCCTTGCTGTCGAGGGTGGACTCGTACAGCACTACGCACGGGTGCATGAATTCGGGGGAGTCGTATAAGCGTATAGCGTCCTGATCTTGGATGCCATTATAAGGATGCCTGTATATGACGTGAACAGTCACACTTGTTTAGTGGAGTCGCAGATTACTTACACAGCTTGGAGATGTTCCTGAAGATCCGCGTAGCGATAAGCCCTATCCTTTCTGGGCCACGGGCATAGTTGACATGACCATCGTCCGTCATGGTACGTCTCAGAGAGGTTCGCACGCAGCGCGTTGTACTCGAGCCGTTTGGCCTTGTCTGCAATCACGGAACAAACCTTCTGCCAGGGCACACGATGACCGCTGTGCGCTGCAAAGACATGGTGAACCTGCAAAGGCGTGAGCAGGGAGATCCCGGAGGTGTGTGGTGTCAACGCACCGCGCGGCGGCAGTCCATGACTACCATCGCCTTGCCAGCGACGCTGCAGGAGCTGCACGTAAAACGCGCGCGCTCTACAACCGCCTTGGACGCCTTCGAACCCAGATTCACCCCACAAGCCTTCCATAGGGCGATCACGATGTCGGTGCATGGGAGTAAGGTGTCGCTACACCACGGTTGGAACCCCCTCGAGTGTACCAGAAGAGCATCCTCGAGCGTCGGGACCCCTTTGATGACGACACGAGAGTAACGACCATCCGTCCATGGAGCGTATCCAGGAGGATGGAGGGAGCGCCAGCCTGCGTCGAATCGATAGCAACAGGCATGGATTTGGGCAGCGATACCGGAGACGAGTTGATTACAGCAGCCGCACCAAAATAGTGCTCCGTGATGCTCGAGAGGGGAGGCGATGGGTGTGGAGCGAGTTGTCATGCTCGAGGTCGGAGGAGTGCTGGATACAATCCGGAGTAGGTCAGTCAAGAGACTCAAGACCGCCTTCTCTCGGGTATTGCGCCACTCCGGGATTCGCTTGGGGATGATCTTGCCGAATGTAGAGCCAAAGATGTGAATCTCGCGTTCGAGTTGTAAAGTGTTGCGCACGGCGGGTATATCGACCAAGTCTAGCACATTCGCGCGGTGACA
This sequence comes from Daedaleopsis nitida, assembly GCA_022606115.1. Taxonomy (NCBI): domain Eukaryota; kingdom Fungi; phylum Basidiomycota; class Agaricomycetes; order Polyporales; family Polyporaceae; genus Daedaleopsis; species Daedaleopsis nitida. The sequence goes on from JABYQM010000013.1 coordinate 319,403, forward strand.
AAGAGTCCGGCCGATTGTTGAAAAGAACATCGTCCACCAGATCCAGCCGAACGAGCAGGCAATTCATGTAGAGTCGACGAGCCTCAAGCGTTCGTCTCTCAAGCAGGGTAGGTTCGAGCAAACGCACGACTTCACGTTGTGCTGCGAAGTAGCGATGAGGTTACACAGGCGTTCACTGATTACACAAGCCCTGACCTTTGTAGCTCAGAGGTTCAGCTTTCTGAACGAAGTCACGGAGATTGGGAGGGAGCGCTTCTACTCCGATGCCGAGGTTGTACATCTCAGGACCGTAATTATGGGCTTGAACGATGGCGTAGATACTAAGGGCGAGGATAAGTTAGAGACCGCCCATGTAAACGTGAAAACCGTAGTGACTCACTCTCTGTAGCGTGTGTTCCTGATTTCATCGAGGTGCTGTTTCCTAGCTCTCTCCGTCGCTTTCTCCCAACGGTCGCATTGTACTGCGTACTAGATGGGGATGCAGATGTCAATAGGCGGTATGGGGGAGGGAGCGAAGCATTGATGTGGGATCTGACCTGACGGCGTTCCTTGGTGAGGGCCTGCCTCCGCGCTATGACGTTCTCGCGATCAATTGCACCATCCAGCAACAAACTAAAGTCGTCTAGATCTGAGCGAAGAAAGTACGCTTGACCAACGACGCTACCTAGAAGAGACATGAGTGTTGTTGTGTCATGAGGCTAGGGCACTAACCATCGTGCGTGAAGAACGGCAGAATCTTCTCAATCTTCCGACCGAAGCCCTATAGGCCTTCGTAGCTGTCCAAGTCAATGGTTCTAGCACGGATCACGGTCAGATGGTTGGGTGACGGAGAGAATGTGTGAAGACGGACCGGATTTCCTTGCACGGCGCACATAAACGCACAAAGACATGCCATAACGCCAGCTCGGTGGACTCATCCACCTGAAGGCATCGTTGACAATGCTTGTCGAAACATAGCGACGCGTACTGAATCTCGCTCAGCCAGGGTGGACGGTCCGGAAGGCCTTTCATGTTCTCGCAAGCACGGATCCAGTGAGTTGCGCTCGCGGAGCCCTTGAAGAACTCGTAGAAAGCTTTCGAGACCCTAAAAAGATTGAGGAGGTCTGGAGGGGTGAGGTAATCGTATACCTAGGGTGACGATGTGAGAAGGATGTAGCGTATAGAATGTTCCAACCTTGGACGTACCTCATTCCGCAACTCGGAAGGCAACCGATACCAACAACAGGCGGAATCGTTGATGGTGGCACTAGCCGTCGGGCTGTCTTTGTTGCCGTCCGTGTCCGTACGCGCCTTCTTAGACGGAGACATCGTAGGCGCCTTCCTTTGGGATGTCTTCTTGACACGAGCCGCCGGTCGAGTCTTCTTGCCGTGAGACGACGTACGTGATTTGGAAGGAGGCATTGGCAGTCGGGGAGCTGTACAGTGTGAGGGGGAGTGCGTTTGGAATGAAGGATGCTGAGGAGGAAGTGTACTCTGATATAAGCTGGGCGACCCTCTCATACAACAAAGGCTCACACGAGCAAACTCCCAGCTCCAGATAACTTCGTAGTGAAGAGTCGTGCCATGCTCTCAGTGAACTCTTGGGAATCACCCTCGAGGCAGATTAGACGACAGAGTACGCTGATATCGATGTTGAGACAGCAGAGCATGGCCGACAGGAGGCGAATCATGAACAAAGCAACGAAAACGTGCTAGATGGGAGCCATCAATCGTCGTGTAGAGAGCACCAGTGCCCCGACGTCGGAGCTGGAGTTAGGTGGTAGTACTTCAGTGTCAGTGGGCGTGAATCAGAGTCGTGAATTTTGCTTTGGAGTCGTGAAATCGAGTGACTATGTCAAAAGTCGTCGTTCCGACGTTCCTGGACCGGATACACTCAGGCGCCCGAATCGCACCGCGCGGCGCGGTGCCCTAGGGTGCCCTGTGGTGCCACGGGTGTCGGGACGCAATAGGACCTGATATAGATAGCAGGCGTCAAGAGCGCGAGGGCGCGTCGTGTTCCTCGGACTCCGGAGTCACGCTCTGCGTTCCCCGTAGTCACGTTCAATTGTCATTCAATCACATCTCAATTGTCGCCTGATATCCATGCGCCCCCAGGGCCCTGACTGACACCTGCTCGCCCCGCTTCGCACTACAGAGTACCACCTAAGCACTCTCTGACGACTCCTGCACGGCATTGCCGTCCGCGCTAAGAAGCGGCCATAGTTCGACAAGAAGGCGTCGCAGCGCGTCCCTAGTCAGCGAGTCGCGTTGGCAAGAGTTTCAATAACGTCATACAGAGCCGAGGAGCGTGCCAAAGGGTGTACTGTAGCGAGCGCATCCCAGGCAGTCCATGGCGAGGCGCGAAGGGAGAGCGAATCGAGTCGATTTGTCGCACGCTGTCCTATTCAAGACGTTGTGCGGAGAAGCGACAAGATCATCCAACGTTGATGGCAGCAACAATCATGAGGGGCCAAGGAGTGCGCCGAAGGGTGCATGGACGGGCTCAAAGGCTTACCGCTTGATCTTCATCCTCCGAGAGCAGGAGACTGCGATTGGGGAGGGGGGAGAACGGGGATGACGTTGCGATTGCGGCGTGGTGAAGCATCAAGGAGAGTGGCGAATGAGCGATGTCGAAGCTGTAAGTGCCTTCCTCGTCGTAGATGGGCAACAGCGCAACCGCTCGGAGGGTTCTACGATTGGTGGGAATGCTGTGTCTCTTCGTTCGCTGGTGCGAATGTTGTCCACGTAAGCAGAGCGAAATGGAATGGAACGGCAGCGAGAACGAACAAGTCGTGAGAGTGGTCGTGGGTAGAACTGTGTCCTTGGTCTTCGCTGTAGATGGGTGTATACGCCGCTGATCATGTGCGACCAGGGCGCTGCGAAGCTTGGGGAGAATTTGTGAAGGAGCGCAGTGGGAAGGATGGGAATCACCAGGCTCTTCACGAAGAGACATGCACTGGGAGAGCCCTGCCGTCAGGCACGGGTCGCGCGTAGTGTTTAGAGTTGTCCTGAACGTACCATGTAACTGCAGATGATCTACGCAGTTGGGCCTGCACGAACCCGAGCGCAGTAGTGGGCTGTTCGTTCGCCGTGTGGAGTCGAGGACACGAACACTTCGAGCAGCTTGAAGACACGATCGAGTCGCTTCCGGGGGCCGAGGAGTGTAGGAAAGGGCTCTCAGATGGCCATGATACTGGGCTACTACCGGTAGCAGGGCTTCTGTCTCGAAACGACCTGCTGTGCTGTATTGGTGGGGACGACGAGATATCCCTGATGTAGCTGCGCTTCTGGGCCCAGTGGTATCGTTTGTAATGCGTCCTAGCCGAAGTTCGAGGGACGCGGAGTGGCCAGCTAGTCTGGAAACACGGCTGGCCATAGCAGCCTGATAACAGCTTCAAGCTTCAAAGCTGCGAGCACTAGAATAGTGGGGACTTACGAATAACGATACTCCCCCAGCAAAAGTCGTGTCGAAATCACCCGCCGTCCTACATGATCCATGTGTATTTTTGAAACTTGCACTCGTCTAGACGGTTAACGTGAGTCGGTCGGAAGAGTGTATGTATATGTGAAGCTGAAGCAAGAGACTTGCTGGAGACTTGGGACTCGGAGTTGGGAGTTGGGTCCTAACTCGGGTTGGGAGAATTTTTGCATTTCGGTGCACGTGGCCCCCCATCATTGATAAACAATTTCCCAATAAGGACAGCGGCAGATAGTACCCAATCCTCGAGACAGACCTACTCGCACCTCGACGTCGACTACTGTCTCTGCAGATACTTACAGCGCCTTCGCACATCAAACCTTCTCAGGTCGCCGATTGAAATGAGGCTGACGCTTGAACGTGGTCGCGTCGAGCCGGTGTTCACCCTCGCCCTCTCCCTGTTACTACAACCGTCGCTCTCACTCTTTTGTCCTTTCACCCTGCGACTCCCGGGGCCATCTTCTGGACATCCGATTGTGGAGGTGATCTATCACTACTAGCTGCAGCGCGTATGCAGCCTTACTGATCTGCCGTTGGTTGCAAGGACACTTCGCCATTGGTTACCCCGCTGGCCGTCGCCCACCACTGTCTTGAGTGTTCGTCAACAACATCGCGTCCTCGCCGAAGTCGACCGCGATACCCGTAACCCCCTTCACGTCAACTGAGGTGCATCCACTGCTCCCACCCATCGTGCCTCCATTCTCCACATCGCTGACCCCAGTGCCTTCAGCTTCCCAAACGACGATCACACAACGTCTGCTTCTTCACGGCCGCGGTGCCCCTACTCCTTCTTGTGGCCCTGTTCCTCCCAGAGAGTGTCTGGGTGCACCCATATCTCTCGACGTCGGTACTCGTGAAGCTACACACGAGATGCTCGACGCCGCCGTTGGTACTCCCATTCCGGATGGTGCTACGAGCGGGGTGCTTCTTCACAACGCCGAAGTCGGGACCGCCCTTGAACTACGCAGCGTTGCCAGCGATCGCCGTGTTGGTCAGGATCGCCACAACGCCGTCAATGTCGGGAGCCAATCGGTCCATGCTATCCCTCCACCGCCGTATCACCCTCCACCGCCGTATCATCAAGCCATCGCCTCTAATGTAACTTTGTCTTGGTGTGACTTCCTCGAGTCTCAGACTACCGCGTTTGACGATACTCCCCCACCTACAAGGATAGCTCTGCCGATGCTCTCCTATATACCAGCGAATCCTCTCCCCCCTACACGGCCCAGCGAGCCTTGTCTAGATGGGTCACGTCTCGCTTGCGGTATACTCCGTATCCAGCCGACTCCTCGCGAGTTCCTGGTCGTCGTGTCACTCATCGGGGCATGTACTGACTCATGTCTTGCACACAATTTACGCATCATTGTCTACCCTGTGCCTTCAAACGTACTGTTCTTGTCACCCCACTAGTGTACATGCCCCATCTGCATCTTGACTCGCCTACAATAGCGTTCGTCCCATAGTACTCAACGTGATCGCCCCCGCTTGATGATCTCTTGGTTGTATCATAAATCCCATTGTCGCATAGTAGACGCTATCGGTTGTACCATGTCGCCGCGTGAATTCCTCACGACTCGACTTGCCTGCTAAAGCTGTTCTATAGTGTACGCATCGATAATAAGCATGTTTTTGCCTGTCACCGCGATATGTGTCCATGTTGAATCGTCCCACGCTTCAGTATATATCGCATCTAGCGATGTTGTCGCGAAAAGATTCATCTACTCTCTGCGTCACGGTTGAAGTGGATGTGGTGCGAAGTGCGTCTGAGCCTTGTTCGTGCATCCGTTCGCAAATCGCAGGCCGCTGAGAAACCACATCTATCCGTCTTGTCTCCGCCTCCGAGTACGTCGAGTGCGAGTGTATGTCACCGACGGCTGCGCCCAAACCCGGGCCGCCGTTCCTCCCACGCCAATGCCCTCGCTGCATCATGCGCCCGACCTAAACGTGAAGTCAACAGCTTAGCCTGTGCGCGTGTAGGGAGGTGGTCGAGCTATACCAGATACCTCTATACCCACGACACTTCAAAATGAGGAGAAGCAACGTCTGTCAATCTTGTGCTCACCAGTGTACACACCTCCACCCTGAGAGCCGACGCGGATGGAGAACACCTCGGGAAAGCGCTCCTACCATGTGCGCGAAGGGATGTCGCCATTGCTGCACAGAGAGTCGGACAAATGATCAACGTCGCGGGTATTATCTTCGGGACATGGGGCAATTGAGTGTTGAGCGCAACCCGAACGGTGCCAGTGGGGGGAAGTCACGCTCGTCACGCCCAACCATCACGTAACACACCCTCAATCATCACACAATTGGTACTCGATCTGGCAGTGGTACGAGCGGCGCTCGCAACCCGACCTGCAGCAAAGTCTGCAGACACACGCTATATCTACACAAAGTTGGTGATATCATGATCATTCTGAGGAGGTGTGCGCAGCACACTTACGAGACATAGTGAGCTTGAGTTATATTGATACCAGCGACAGCAAGTGTATATATCAACGTCTGCGAACACGACTTGCAGAACAGGAGGGTTTGTTAGAGTTGTCTACGAAAAGGGTACAAAGAAGCATCACATACATACATACATACACGGTGAGCGGAGTGCACACACACACTGGGCTCGTACCCATCCGTCTGGTAATCGCTCGCACCCCACCACCGCGGGTCTAGCTACTAAGCTAGCCAAACGGACAAGCCTACTTGGCAACACACACAGTGATGACGACGACTTCAGCATGTCTTCCTTAGCTCCATGGGCATTGCTGCCAGTGGCTACTTCCGTGTTCGTGTCGAGGAGGGCACAGGTTCGATATCCTGGTCCAGACGCTCGGAGAACCTACAGTGCCACAGACGTAATGTCATGAAGCTACCTTTCGCATTAGCCCATGTGGTAAGCATCGGCACACTTGCTTACCAGTTGAATAAACACGTCTTCGTTCATCCAATGGAGTATACGTCTGCAGGCTTACCACGGCCCATGGAATGTAATGCTGAAAGCTGCGAACTTCAAGCGGCCAAATCCTCACATGCGCGCCAAACGTCGGACGCCTTGCGAAGGCGCGCGACTAGTAGGTGGCCGTCCTCTTCCTGTCGTAAACCTATTCGCTTGTGTGCCTGAGCCTGGCGTATGTAAAGGTCTTCTTGCGGATTGACGATGGTCTCAAAGCCGTCAAGGGGGCTTTGCTTGTGAATCAGGACCGCCAGGTACTGTGTCTCGTGTCAGTGCTCGCACCGATAGATGAATGCTCTAGCACAGCTCACGACGCCTTAGCCGCCCCCGTCTCCTCATTCGCCACCTGGAAGGAGTGGGTGAGGACGAGAGTCGTCGTCCTGAGCAATGTACTCCAGCTAGGGAGTGTTGTACTTGTCGTTGAGCTGCTTCTCCGCGGCCCACTGTATCGGAGGGCGTAGGAAGTGCCGTCCTCTTGGCTATGGTGAACGAGGACGCGATTTTGTTGGCGTTGTTGAACGCGACATTCGCCACTGCATTGGCAACGGGGACGCCGTTCACCTTCTGCTTGAAGTACACGACGCTCGAGGCCTCTCCGGGAAACGAGGAGCGAAAGTGGATGGCGTCGGCATCGAGACCCATGTGTGACTCGATGAAGGCGACGGCATAATCTTCGATCGTTGCGTCGGCACGCTTGGACAAAGGGTGGCCGATTCAAACGTCTGTGCGGCAGGACATAAGCATTCCAAGTGCAAGAACGAGTTGAGTAGTTGGCACCTAGTACGATGATGCCGGATGGTAGGTCTCTATAGAGATGTCCCCACGGATTGTGTGTGTGGTGTGTTGCGTTCTTGGATGTGAGAGGATAGGGAACCACTTGCGCCACGCTTGCACAGAGCACCACGAGGTACACGGCAGCACAGACTTTGTTGACGTCGAACATCAGAAGCGGTCTGTATACATACGCGTGGATGTCGCAGAGGCGGTCAACCGAGGGGTGGCCGTTAACTAGTTCAGAGCGAATCCAGTCTAGTTAGGTGTAAGGAGGCCCCTCGTGTTCGATGTCGCTACATTGTCGCGCATTGTTCGCGTCGTCGCATCGTTTGGGGAGGGACGATCAGAACCTGTAACCCGACTGGTTGCGAACTGCGTCCAGTAGAAACATATGCAAAAAGCTGTGCTCACCTACCCCGATGAGAAACGGTATCGTGATGCTATGACGCACCCTACACGATACTCGGCCATGCGCATTTGAGTTACGAAGGGCGAAGATGGCACGCAGAAGTGCATAACCTCACCTTTGCGCATGAGATTTGGGATGAATGTCGAGAGCGAACCGAACGCGCAACAGCGACTAATTCTTCGAGAGCAGTCCGAATGTGGCTTCGATGTTTCAATCGTCGAGTGTATAGACATCATCGACTACAAATACACTGTGGATACACGCCTTGTAACATGTGCATAATGTGAGTGAGGTGCACGACTTCTGAATTATACGACAGCACATACCACCTCTCCTTCAGTCAGATGTCGCAAGGCGATCCCCATCCCTCGCTTCTCCCTTCCATTTGCCCGTAGTCATGTTCACCTCGATGTCCACCCTCTTTCCCTCCTTCGGGTAGTGGCACACATCCACCGGCTCCCGACTGCCCCCGACGATGTACACAATCTTCGTTGCGCACGCGTTGAGCGCATGCGCTCGACGCCCACCCGAACCCAGGAAGGTTTTTGTTCTTCACCTCGACCTCCGTCGGAACGATCTCCGCCTTGGTCTTCTCGCAATGGGGCTCCCAGACGAGCAGCTTGCCGCCCTCGCCCGCGTCGAGTATGAACACCCAGTCATCGACGCGCTCGTGCCATGCTCGTTCCGCGGTGAGCCAGTAGAGGTGCACTTAGAGGGCGTCCGGTAGGAGGTGCGGACAATGTATCCCGACATCTCGGGGTTTGGCTGTGTAGTCGAGCTTAGCGACATCGGCCCTAGAGGTGTGTGTCGTCGAAGCAGTTGTGTGAGGGGCAACGTCTACGGTGTGAGAGGGAGAATGTACGTTCAAGGTACATATTGTTCAAGGACAGGCCAGCTGGGGTATTAGTAGGACAACGGTGGCAGCGTTCCCGCAGACGCCTGTTCTCGGCCGGCACGGTCCGACCCGATCCGAGGCGCCACCCAACTTGCCTAATAAGTATGTATACCAGTGTGCGTCGTCTCTGAGTCTGCATCCTGTGCTATCTTCTACGTGCGCAGCTCTGTGCGCTGTCAAACAACGACATGTGAGCAATACAACAACCTCGTAAATCTAGGTCACAGCAACCGTGGGGCAACGTGGCGTTCCAACCCAAGAGGCTGAAGCGCGGACAAGCGTTTGCTCCCCCGATGCCCCCGACTCATGTCCAACTCGTCCCCGCTACCTGGCCCGGACTCTGCCCGAAAATTCCTCGCACCTGCTAGGACGGCAGGTGTTGAATTTACCAAAACCATACTTTGCGGTCCGCGACAATCTCGGGAACTATCTGCAGGGTATTACACTTGTCCGAGATGAGAGCCAGGCTCAGGGGATAGGCTAGCCTGGAGGCTGGCAATTGGAAGGGGCCAAACTGCCCGCCGTCAGGCCCGCCCCTTCGGCTGGCCCAGAGGCAGCGGAAGACGTGCCGGTAAGTCTACACTTCGCACAGTGGTCTCCGTCATCTTCCCTTCGCGATTTATCGACACGTCGACACCATACAGACCATCGCAATGGACTGGGAGTGACGAGTGTTGTATGCAGCACGTAACGGTCAATTAAATCTCTGCCGCTGCCAAGTCTCCCTGCACGCGGGCACCTAACCACCAACCTCTGACTTCTGACCCGCCATCGTCCACTCCGGATGCCTCTGATCTCACTCGAATAACGCTAAAAGAGACAATGACGTACCAGTAAGACTGTCTTTCCACGAATAGACTTTGGATAGACGACTGACACACTGCCCGGTGAGTGCTGGGCCATCACGTCTCCATTGTCCCTCATCCTGTTCTGAATGTTCACCATGCGTGAAATAAGTTCGCACGTTGAGTTTCCCCGTGTCGTTTACAGACAGCCAAGACTCGACTATGGGACAGCGCTTCGTTCCAAGGCCACACTCACTGACGATGGCGCATGATGACAGCGTGCCCGGCCCGACACACCGTGATCCTTTTGCTCGCTTGCTGAACGACAGCCCCTGGACAGCCTCTGACGAACACGAGTCCATGCGGCAAGCCATCGTTGGGCCCGATCACGTCCCAAGCCCTTCCACCAATGACCATCCTCCTCCTCCTCCTCCTCCTCCTCCTCCACTCAGCGCACGGCTCTAGGCTTCAAGCTGACCATCCAACATCGAAGGTCCGTCTTGTGTGTTACATCTGTTTATACGTCCGGTGTATTGATGTCCGGTGTATCAACAAGCGGTTCAGGCGATGCACCATTGCTACGCGAGTTCGAGATGTCGCGCACGGACCTCGCGTTCTACGGAGAGTTCAAGTGGCTTCCGTCCGCGCCTGTCCGCGCCGGCGAACGCACACTTTGACATCGGACGACTACAGACACTCTCGCTGCAGCATGTGCCGTTCAAGGTGGTCGTCCCCCATGCTGCGCAACCTGTGCAAGCTGCACCTGTGAAGTCTCCACATCGTCAGCGCAAATCCGGGCTTCGAGTCGCTAAGCCTGCACTTCGTCTTGCCTAAATGACCTATCCTCCCGTCAAACCCGTGCACGCTGTCGGAGCTGAAAACGCTTAACCTGGGCGGCTAATATCTCCTCTTGAGCCTCATGGAGTCGCTGATGCTGCCCGCGCTAGAGACCCCCATCCTCGATATTGAGGCTCGCGATCCGATCGAGCACCCGGTGTCGTCGCTGCTGACCCGCACGGGTAACCTGCCTCTCCACCGCCTCTTGAACTCGTACGGCTCGACGACCGCACTGCACGGTAGCTTCACTGGGGTTCGGGCTCGGGCGTCGTGTCGTGGCGTCGCGTCGTGGCGGACCTCACCAACTGCACGTGCTCCAAGTCGGCTCCACGCCGCTTGAGCCGCTGATCTCCGACCGATGAGGATTTCGAGGAGATGAAGGCCAGTCACCAGATCTCCGAGGAGGAGGGGAAGAAGGTGAAGGATGGCTCCATCGTTGTCGTCGAGGCCCAGAAGCGTATCAGCAACGAGATCTTCGCTCACAAGAACCCAAGCAGCGAGGTGTCGTTCTTGTACATGTCGTCATCCGGTGTCGACCTGATCTAGCACGGTCGGTCTCGAGAGGAAGCCCCTCGAGGTCGTCACTCGCGAGGCCCTCGGTCTTCTCCGTCCCCTCATTCGTCAGGACATCGAGAAGTACTTTGCGGATATCGGTCTCGAGGCCGAGTTCGTCTCGCACAACTCCATGCCCAATCTCTGCGGTGGTCAAAAGGTCAAAGTCGTCCTCGGTGCTGCGACCCCGCGTCACCCGCATCTGTTTGGACGAGCCGACGAATCGTTGGCTGCGCTCATCAAGGCAGTTCGAGGGCGGTGTGCTTGTCATCACGCACAACTGTGACTTCTCCGAGTCGCTGTGCACGGAAGTCCGTGCGATGCGCGATGGTCTGGCGACTCTGGCCACAACTGGGTTGAGGGTCAGGGCTCCGGTCCGGCGTTTGGCACCCGCCGGGGAGATCCTCGGAGAGGAAGAGGTGTCTATACCAAAGTACGCAGGATGTGATCCTCTAGCCTTTGTGATATGCTTGGTGTATGCGCTGACCAATATCGAAGGTTCGAGGACACAGCCATCGTTGCAGGCGAATGACGGCCTCGCTGCGTCTGCGCACTCGGAAACGCGCGCACTCCCTTGCGCATAGGATGCGCACCCGTCAACATGGCGAACATGCTATACCCTGTTCCGTTCGGCGCATGCAAGTGGCGTCCTGCGCGATTTGGGCGAGTATGCGGGACGCTCGCAGGCGTACGACGTTGACCGCGCGCCCCTCTGTCGTACATTGGCGTCGGCGTGCTGAACATCAGCGCGCACGATTGCACTCGCACTCGCGCTTACTCTGGTACTCGCACTTGCAGTTGCGGCCGCAGCGGAGCGTGCGTCGAACAAAGACGAGCAACTACGTGATATTACGCGGGAGGAGTCATATGTACAAGCAGTTCAAGCGCGCCAGCCCAAGGCTAGCGGCGCGGGGCATTCAAAAACAAAGCTCGTAATCACCTTTTCAGCATCGGATGTAAGTCTAGAAAAGAGTTGTCAGCTAGCGATACAGCGGAAATAACAAATCCACACTGAACTTGCTAAATGATCACTCCATCTTCCATGGCAGCTTGTAGGAAGGTCTGCCCGAGTCTGCGTCTATGGTCCAGTATTTGCTCGCATCGCTGAGGTTCCAACAAGCTCGCTGACGGAATTCACCCGCGGCTGGTCCTGGCTGTCGCAATTGAACCACATTGGCGAGATTTGAGAATCTAGACAGCTCTTCTGCAACCTCGGAGAACGCATGTTTGTCCGCCTCATCGCCGTCTGTGAACGGCTGGAGGGTGACTTGATGAAGAGAGCGATGCGCGCTTGCATGCCGGCGCACCATATGCATGAGATCGCGAGTGTAAAGAGGGGGATGTTCCTGAGCTCCATTGGCATTGATATCGATTGTAAGCAGCTTGAGTTTAGCACAGTTGGCAGGGTCCTGGAGGAACGCGTACAGAGACCGTACGACAGAGCGATCTGGATCGTCCTCCCATTCGGGATTGAAGCGTACGCTCACTTCGTTCAAACATGGCATGGATGAGAGAAACGCCAGCAAAGCATCACAATCGCCACCGACGAAGATGCTGAGAGATGTCACTTGGTCGAGGGGAAGGGAAGCATCCAAGGTGGAGAACCAGGTCGCCCACGATCGCTGGTCATCGCCATTATGGTTACCCTCAAATTGACCTTGTAACCACAGACCGGAGTTAGAACTCTCAGCCACGAGGTGGAGCAAGTAACCGTCAGTGGCTACCTCTATCCGAGAGATACCGTCTACAACACTAAGATGCGGGAGCAGTGGGGGCGCGTCCTCGAAAACGTATACGTTATCAAGGCAAACATATGCGGCAGGTGGGATGATCATTGTGGTAAGCATGGCGGTCGCGGTGTGCATACATCCACAGATGAATGTAACCGAGCGCAGGAATGGGCAGCTGATCTGGTTCGAGAATTCGGTTGCGCGGTCGGAGGGAGCCAACCCATAGAGGTACAAGAACTCGAGTTGTGGTAGGTTGGAGATGAGTTTCAGAAGATCGATAGGGTCCGGGGTTTCGCGCACCATGCTCAGCACCAATAGGAGGTGTGTTAGTTGAGGGAAAGAATTGGCCGGAATCCAGGAAGCCATAGGTTCTATGGCAAGGGCTTTGAGTGACGGTAGAACAGACTGCGAGAAAAGGGTGATTTGCCCAAGAGGTGATTCCGGCTGGTCGGAGAGGTCGGAGTATGTGATGGTTAGGCATTCCAAGGTCTTGGGGGTGAAGCGAAGAAGCGGCCGTACGTCGGCATATTCAGAGGAAATAGTGAGGTGGAGTTTCTGCAGTCTCGAACCGTACGTGGTTAGAATATCCGTCGCGTCCCCTTTTTCCGTGCTCAGGAGCAATGTCAGTGGCATGCCTCGTGATCGTGCAGCGGATACGTCGAGCATGTCCCGATGTGCCCCATGGATGCGTGACCAGAAGGGCGAGTATCTGACGGCAACATCTCGCCACAGTTGACAGACATGAGTCAACTGTACAAGATCCGTAACGTCTAGCTGTGCGGAATCCTCTGGGTCGGTGACATGGAAGGCCATCCCGTTGTCCTCTAGAACGTATCGAAAGATCGAGATGAGGAGCTCGGCAGGGAGCTGATTGACATAGGACAGTATGTCAATATTGTTTCAAACATCCTCCAGAATCTTCCGAAGCACAGAGGCTAGAACGAGCGACTGAACGAGGATGCGTGCAATCAATGAAGGTCGGGTGGGCCAATGAGCCACTATCACTTACATCCTCACAGCTGTGAAACTGTTATGAGAATAGAGAAGGCGACAGACACGAAGCTCATCGTACCTCAGGGAGCACTGATGAGTCTGGTAAACCGCATCCAGTTGGTCTACAAGGAACAACACTTCCGCCTTGCTTCGGTCCTTTCCCGCTGGGTGGCGCTGTGGTGTCAAGGGTGCTTTGGGATTCGTGTTAACATCCATTGCAAGAAGACCCTCATCTACAACTCAACATCAGCGAGAGATAGAGGTAGAGCCTTTAGAGATAGAGCTCACAGGTCATTCTGTGGGGAATCACAGATACGGTTATAACTTCGAAGGAGCCGAGTGCAAGATGTATCATGCTGCGTTCCTTTTGTTCCTTTGTTACACTAACACCTTATATTAGTCAGCACACTTAATACCCCGTGCAAGGGGATAGTTGGTAGAAATTGGTTGAGGATCGGAGGCCTGAATGAGGGGCGTCACGCGTCTGGGCTTAACGACTGGCTGACAGTAGAGATATTGAACCAGTATTGAACCGTCGCGGCGAGTACAATGTATACATCACTAACTTGAAACCTACAACAGGTGGTGCGATCATATAGACGAATCAGTGGGCACGGCATTCACCGTTTCTTCGGGTTGTGGAGCTGCTTGACGCCCCATTGGGATGACACCCACGATGGCTGCTGCCTTGTGGGAGTGATGGTGAGCCGCTGGCCGTCCTCACGCTGAGTACCCTCCTTGGCGCGTTTCCACCCGGTTGTACCGTTGGTGTCACTCGTCCAGAGCCACATTTGCACGGACGGCGGCGCCGCCTTGACGATATTGCAGTACACGTCACCGACAGCCAAGTCCGGATACGAACTGAGGTCAGGAGGTTGGTCAAGAGGAGCCGAGGTGAATGACTCCCAGAAGTGGGTGACAACATCGGGCTCTGTGGTGGAGGTAACCCTGCTTTCCTTGATGAAGATGGGCTCTCCGTCCTAGCGTAATGTCGGTCCATGTGTTTGACAACGAATAGAGGGAGACTGACCTGCTCTCCATATCGTGTCACAATCCCTCCGAACGCTTCTAGACGATGTTTGATTTCTTCGACGATATCCATTTTGCTGCCCCTAGATGTGGACGTGATGGACCCGCGAGAAGCAGACATACCAAGAGCGGTAGTCGGACGTCCAGGCTTGGAGGTCGTAGAGGTCGTAGGCTGCTCCCTCTGGAGGATGATCGGTGTGGGTGAGGGGCCGGATGGTGCTGGAGAATGGGCACGCACAATCACAGGCGACGTTGAGCGAGAGGGAAGCTGAGAAGGCGGAAGATTGCCCGAAGGTGAGCCATGGTTGATGATTGCAGGCTCGGTTGGGGGATCACGAGACGGAGATGTCTCGCCACGTCTCGTAGTGGAGGTCGTAGTGGAGGTAGATGCACAGGTGGCGGTCTCGTGAGAGCGAAGGCTCGTCCGCCTTTACAAATTGTACACCAGTCAGTAATAGGTCGCATACAAGAGAGCGAGATACGCACTTGTTTACGCGCTTCTTGAAGACCCGCAAGACTGTAAGTTGGACATCGGGCATCCGACGAGGAGGCGAAGGGGCCGCTAGCTCAACCACTGTAGGGAGTGCTTTCTCACGGCGGCGCATCGCCGAGAACATGTAGGGAGAAGGGTTTGGGGAACACAACTTGGTATGGGTGGGTGCCATCGTCGACGGAAGTTACGAGGTGTGATGGTGTTGGGGAGCTTAGAGAGCAGCTAGGGTTTATATACGTGGACAGAAAGAGAGAAGGTCATAATCATGCCTGTATACGTCAAAGAGTGGTGCACAAAAGAGCGAAAGCACAGCGCAAGTGTCGGCGAGCCGTGGTAAAGGCTGGGTGAAAATGTCAAGGAAGGTGACCAAGGTGAAGGTCACTGTAAGCGCTGACAGCGAGATGGAGCGCTAGTCGCGTGCGCTTTTGGCCCGGGTGACACTGACAAATATTACAAAAGGCGATGGATGTGAAAGTGAAGATATATCTGTAGAAACACAATCGGCTTTGTTTATATGTCGCTTTACGGGGCTCTCTTCATCGGAATGGCGGCGGGAGTATCTCAACTTGCTTTTTATCTCCACGAGGCTCTCTTCACGCCTCGACTTTGCCCCCGGTTCGCTCGTAGTAAGATCAGGCACGATCAACTCAGGCTACCGTCGTCGACCTCTGCTCCTCCTCCTGTGCATCGCCAGCATTGGCAGGCTCTGGAGGAAAATTCTCAAATCGATCTCGACGTGGTCTCCATTTTTGTATACGACCTGCGAAGGCAGTCCAGGGTTGCCGTTGGGCCCTCGTCGACGTGCATTCGCCCCTGAGGCCGGCCGGCGTTTGCCGTGATCAGACGACACACCGCCTCACACACTCACACCCCCGGATGCGGTGGCCCGATGCGGGAGTGGCAACGCGATAGCTGTCACCTGTCAGCACAACATGGACGCCAGTAGCCCTCTTCGAGAGGAAAACAGGAGGAAATCTCTCAAGGTCATTGCAATGGGGGCGCAAAGCTTGAGTGACAGCAAGGATATAGCGATGTACGAAGGACGTGCATCATTAAACATCCCTCCCTGATCAAACGACTCGCTCAGCAGTCTTCGCACCTGGAGAATACGCATCTCGGTGTCTTGCATTCACCGATTCCACCGTCTCCAATAAGTGATCAGTAGCCATCTCAGTTGTGCAAACAACACATATATTTGTATCGGCACAGCTCATGACATCTTCAGCGACATTAAAGAATGCCACTCTCTCATTCTAGAATCTCCAGCGATCTGAAACCCTCGCTCTCGAACGCAGGCTCACTATCTATCAGGGCCCAGCCGAAGCCCAAGATGACCACGAACACAGCGATGAAGTAAAGTGCCTTTTTCGTTGTTCCATTCTGGTCTCGTGGCACCCATGATCGGAAGAGTATACGTCAGTTGCTAGCATCAGCAAAATGTGCGAAATCCTAGCACGGGTGGTCGCATGAGATGGCACTGGCCGGATATGATCGGGTGTGATCGGGACCTGCCATATGCGCAGCTGTTATTGGTCGTACACCGCCTTTGTCTGCGAGCTTGTAAGGTGAGGTAGTATGTGGTCGGTAGAGGTCTATAGAAGCGTGGATGTCATCTGATGTGCGGGCATACAGGCACAAAAGGTCGATAGCGGAAGGCGGCACAAGAGGCGGCCCCTAGTATTGAATAGTACTACTACTAGCAGATATAATCCAATCTGATCTCACTCGGCGCACGCACAACGAACATGATCACAACGACATCATAACACATTACAAGTCAGCGTACCCTTCGGCTGCATACACGGGGTCATCGTACTCGTCCTCTTCATAGTCGGCGGGTTCAGCGTGGTCGTCGCCGGCGTCCATAGCATCATCTCCCTCTTCATAGATGCTCTCACGATCAAAGTGCTGTTCACCACAGTCCTCCTCATGAGCGTCATCCTCCCGCTCGTCCGAGTCTTTGATTGCGACGTCAACATCCATTGCTAGGCCGCCGGAATCGGTGTCACTGCTCCAAGTCACCAGGTCCGAGTCCGACTCGGAGGACTCGTCGCGTGCCACAGCCTTCCCCTTCGCCGATTGAGGTAGCTTGTGCTTCTTGCGCGTGACATGTTCACCGTGTCTGCGTGACACTTCGAGACTCACACCAATTCTGCGCTGGCCTATTCCGCCACCATGGTAGTGCATGTACATGTCTCGGTCAACCCATCTAAGAAGTTTGAGTTAGTACTAGAACACCAGTGACACACACAGAAAACTTACATGCAGACATAATAAGCAGTCCAATCTTCGTCATCATGGTTGTAGCGCATGCGCCTGGCAAGCTTTGACGGACCGAGGTACTCGTCAGTACGACCCTGCGCGAACGCGGGCATAAGGAAGGACGCTCGAATGATGTTGTCTGGGTCAATAAACCCAAACGGGTATTCGGTGTCGGTGTCGTTCATGAAGCGTATGCGAGGTAGGCGGCGGTGCATAAAGCCACAGAGGTATTCGCGGTCACGCTTGAACCAGCACACCCATGCGAATTCGATGTGTTGCCACTTCTGTGTGGCACGCGTGGACCCGGGTCCGTGATAGCGAACATCAGCATGAAAGAGATCCAGGATGCGCGCATACCAGTACGGGTGATCTGCTGCGTCTGGTCCACTGGCGAGAAGCATGACATCCGGATGTGTCCGTGCGTTGATGGAGTCTTGACCGCGGCCCTCGTAAGCCGGCATGATGGTCTGTACGATCTGTGTTAGTGTATGTCCGAGTACAAAGCAGGAATGATTGTACCTGTAAGAAAGCTTCATAGTCGCGTGCGGCGAGTTTTTTCCGAGATGACACATCGTTCCAAAAGCGTCGTATCCTGTCGCGTCCAAAGGTGGGCATGAGACGCATGCTATTGGCATCATCTGAGTGCAATGTCTACGCGGGAGTGCACACTGACACGTACCGGCGGTCGTATTCCACAAGCACCCCAGGACCTTGTGCCGCAAGCAGACGCATGAGATGATTGAATGACCCACGCCACACGCCGAGCTCGAACTCATGCATGAGGTCGGGCGCGAATAACTCATAGCAGTTCAATCCGAGTTGTGACAGTTGCTCGGAAAATGCATTCTGTATTACAACTTCAGCTCAGCCTACTTTTGACTACAAGTAGATAAACATCTAACAGACCTGAATTGGGTTGAGGGATCGGTCATCGAGGAGGTTCTTGACACGTTTACTTGCAATGGAATGGCCCTGGAATACATACTCGCGGGCACGTCTAATGTCGGCCTGGAGCTCTGGGGTGTCGACGCGCTTCTTTGCCCGACGGCGGTCATCCATCTTGGTACCCGCAGCCAAGACTTTATCGGCAGTGATGTAACACCTAGGGCAGAGGCGTTTACCCCCGGCGCGAAGCGCAAGCGCGAGCATCCTATGTGTTCGATGTCAGCAGGATGTCAACAATGTAGGCATGGGGACGCACTTCTCAGGGTAGTCTGCGGAATACGAGAAGATGCGTGGAAAGATTTGTCAAGTGACACCGTCGCCGCAGGTGATGAGGAAGCCGTGCTCATATGCCTCGATGAAGTCACCATCAAGAATGAGCTTCCAGATTTGCTGGAAAAGCTCGCGTTTGCAGAATCTTCGTGCTTCGTCAGTGGGCGTTCGTCCGAAGACCGACGTGTAAAAGGCTTTGAACGCATCTCCGAGCTGGGATGAGTAAACTGTTGTTAGCGTCCGGTTGCATGACAGCTGCATGCGAGTTACCTCAGGGATGTATGCTAGATGCTGTCCAGCAAACTCCGTCAGACGTCCTCGTACGTACTTGGAGAGATTTCCGAAATATAGATATATCGGCCACAAGGATGCGGTGCCGAAGCTCGACAGATGGGTAGAGTCGGACCAGAACAGGAGGGGGAGGATCACATATTCAATTGTGAGGGCATCTGTTGGAATGCGAGGCTTCTTACGTAGCTTCGCCTCCTCTTGCAGTACGGCGTCCGAGTTGTAAAAGTCCGTGTGGACTCGAATGGGATCGGGGGCTGTGGACTGGGAGGGAGGCTCGGAAGATGTAGACGG
Source organism: Daedaleopsis nitida (assembly GCA_022606115.1). NCBI lineage: Eukaryota > Fungi > Basidiomycota > Agaricomycetes > Polyporales > Polyporaceae > Daedaleopsis > Daedaleopsis nitida. Next base: position 338,366 of record JABYQM010000013.1, read on the forward strand.
TGATGGGGTGTCATTCTGCTGGGACAATGAGCTAGACGCATGTGGGGGTGGGTCGTCGACATCCATGTGATCTGAATCTGAGGCTGACGGGGTCCAGAATAGAGCGTGTCCCATCCAGTGGTAAGTGTCCTTGAATCGAGAGACAGGGTCGGAGACGACACTCTTGATGACGTCAAGGAGTCGACGATATACAACACCTGATATAGTGTACGTGGGTGTGTCGGCCTCGTTCTTGTGCTTTGAATGGGTCTTGGGCATGGAGACCTCGACAGAGGCTTTGATCCACCCATCATCTCCGGAGAATACGCCGTCCGAGGGGGTATAATCATCGAGAACTTGCTCAGCTTTCCGAGCGGTGAATCCACGTACATCGTTGGTGTTGAAACCTTCGGAAGTGATGGCGTGGACGAGGTCGTCGAAGTCATCCTGTGAGTGGGTGTCCGATTGGCCGTAGTAATGGTCCGTCAGACGAAACTGAGAGGTGTTCTCGAAGGGGCCATACATGGGCTCATCTTGATCAGGTGTTGAGACGAGTTCCTCTTCATCGGAGTCGTACTCCCCTGCAAGGCCGTGCGTCATCCATGCGAGGGTATGGCACTGCACGCCGGGAGCGGTGCTGGTGGGGCAAGGAGTAGCGTCCCCAAGACCAGGGGCAGCGAGGGCAAGATCTTCAAGCGGCTGTGCGAGGGGATCGCGTTGGGGTAGAGTGCCGAGGTAGCGTCGCCATACGCCGTACCCATCAGGAGGGAGTGTCCACTCGTCCTCCTCCTCCTCGTCCACAGCATGTTCAACGACATCAGCGAGGTGTAGATCTTCGGGCTCCGGAGGCATGGGAGGTGTGGGAGGGTCGGGGAATGCATTGCCGAGCTGAGAGGGAAGTGATGACTTTTTGCCCGAAGGGAGGAAATCTTCATATTGTTTCGGGATACGGACTTTGCGCCCCCTTCGAGTGGTTGCAACAGGGTCGGCTTCGGCAGGAGGTACGGGCTCGAGTGCAGGCATGGGGGATGGGGCACGTTTGTCTTCAAGCATATGGTGTAACTGCCCGTATGAGGTCAGCAACGGCCAAAAAAACGTGCTTGCGTTGTTCTCACCTCGTCCACCTTCTTACTCATCGAAGCTATCCCCACTATTTTATCAACCCGCGAACGCTTGGTCGCGCGGTCGCCGTGAGAGTCGCCATCAGACGATTCTGTAGGTCGTTTCTTCGTGATGGCTGCGAATAGTGTGGTCGCCCGGTACTTGCACTTCCCGTAGTGCGTCTTCAAACCGTGAAATGTGTCGAATATCTTGTCGCATCCATCGGAATTGCAACTAAAGGTCATCTGTGAAATACGGCACATTAGTAGTGATCCCCCGGGTAACCGCAAGTTCAGCACTGACATGGGCGAAATCGGTGTTGCACAGTAATTGTAAGAAAAGCAGAAGGGCTGGAAAGAGCAGCACAAGTAGGGCTACCCTCCGCATTCCAGTGTACGTCGTCGTCAAGGGGGGCGATGGAGGTTGGTCGTCGAAGTCAACGACGAGCGCCCCACGGCCCAATCGAGCATGTATGTCATGTGACCGCATCCACTCACCTCTGCAGCTGTCGCGCCTTGCTACTCTCTGCTTGCTTCTTGCTATGAGTCTCAGCACCTCGTCTTCCCCTCCAACTAGGCAGCCCCAGCACAGTCACCAGCACGTCATGCCATCTGACCCATAAAAACCTCGCCCCAGCAGATTCTCCTCCCATCGCCTTTCTCCCTCTCACTTTGATCTCCCCCGATTGCCGCAACTCATCCTAATGCTCACCGTGTTCTCCGGTGCCCGTCAGACCAAGGGCAAGGTTGCGCCTCACTCCGCAAGCAAATTCAACACACCAGCCACACCAGCACCGAAAAGCGTCGCAAAACAGTCGCTTACATCGGCACAGACGCCTTCCCAGCGTCGCGAGCAGTCAATCGACTACGCTGATGAGCGTCCTCGCCAGTCGCGTAAGGTGCGTTGCTTCATTCATTACTCTCTTGTTCCCTCGTCAATGTTCTATTTTCCTATCAAGAGCAGGCCTCGGGACCGGTCCCCGGACTCACACATCACCGTCGCCCCCCTCGCAAACGTCCTCGTCAAGCGCCAAATGCACGAGAGGCCCACCCGCACCTGGGCTCGACTCCCGCAGATGACCCCCTCGAAGACATCGTGAACACGTTGTCATCCATTCACAACGTCGCAATCGGCTCCCCCAGTGAATGGATCAAAACCATGTCAAAGTTACGGCCACAATCTACGTAAGTCTTCTCGTTTCACCCAAACGAACGTTGTCAATACTGACTGTATTCACCTAAATCAGACTTGACCAACGCAAGCAAGATGGGTATCAAACCTGGTACGAGGAATCTCGTGAGACCGTTCGCAATGTCGGGCATTTCGTGCTCTTCGAGCGCGTCCTCCGCAATGGTCTGAAGCACTGGCAAACACCGCTTCAAGAGCAACCGTGGACGTACGTCAACCCCGCATGATATACCGCTATCGCCTACTGACAGATGCACCCCAAGGAAATCTCAAGGATATGATTCCGATGTCGAAGACATGCTCATTTTCGAAATCCTCCTCAAGAGGTTCAAAGGCCTTGTCGACCACGTTGAGGAGCTCTCCAAGTATCCAGAGGTCATCAAGAAGATAGCTGCATTTGTATGTCGCAGCTATTACGATTGTTACGACCACTCATGTTGAACTATACTTGACAGCTTGACGCTGTCCTCAGCCGGACACGAAGTGATGACCTCGCGCGCCTGAACCTGTCGTTCTTCGCGCACATCGACGGTGTCACTAACCCGGAAATCTACAAGACGATCTGTGGGTTCAAAGACGTCATCCTTGGGCGCGAGCTCATACCCCCTGAGTACATCGAGAAGTACGACGAAGATGCCGAGAGGTACATCACTCCCTGAGTCGCCTGTTACATCACTCATGTATCGCCATCCTCCTAGTTTCTGTGCGAAGATCCTGAGTGGGAAGATTTTCTACAAGTCTGGCTGCCTCCCGTCGTTCCTCATTGACCTCGACAAGTATAACCCTAATGAGCCCGTGGACGGATTTCTTCGAGGAAATACTCTAACTAATGTAACGTTCCTGTCGATCTGACTCACAATGATGCTTCAAGTACTAACTTTGATTACTTTAGGCTATCGTTCTCATCTACAACGGTCCGGGCGCCCTCGCGGAATTCAAGGGAAAGCACAGCAAGTCCAAGAAGGGCCAGCGATCCATCGCCAAGAAGTACGGTGTGACAGATTTGACTGTCGAAGCAGTCATCTACGTCGCCGGGCTGGTATGTAGATATTTCTGACTGTGCCTGACAACCACCTGATCACCCGTCATTTTGAGGTTCAACACGTTCTTTGCACACCTGCCGAGTGGAACGAGAAGGACGGCAGTTACGACATAGCTCAGATGACGCGCAAAATCAAGAACATGTGTCTACGCAACCCCACACGCATGCGCAAGATAATGTCATGGTATTCAGTGTACGTAATTACCTACTCGGCTGCTACTTACGCACTAGACTGATGACTTAGCTTCGCGACTAGATTATTGTTCGGGAAGACGGACAACAGCATCGTAGTCAACGAGGACACGGAGAATCGCACCACCTACGCTCGCATGATGGCCTGGGAGGGTAACGAGATACCCGACGAACCTGGTGCTTACTACAACACCCTCAGGCGTATGATTGGAGTCGATGCCGACGATGTTCAAGATCTCGAAGTCGCAGATCCTTCCGGCCCCGCCCACAGCGAACGCGACGACTCGGACGAGGAAGAACATCATGATGGCGCCCTCGCGGATGTGCCGATGGAACATCCCGCACCCGAAGACGAGACCGTTGGTCTCGGTGCATAGTCCTCTCACCGTATGTTTCGCCTCTCGCGCCCCTTGCTCAATCGCTACTCTGACCTCGTTCTCTCCCTGCTCTGCTCTCGTGCACTCAACGCTCCCCTCTCGCGCACCCCGGTGCCAGATTGCTCGCTACTGCCCTCGCATAATGTACGATACGCTCACGATCGATGTCTCCAGCGCCCCTCCTTTCGCACCCGATTCGCCTTCGTTGCTACCGTTCTCGCGCCCGATGCGCCCTCACCGCTACGCTCTCGTGTTCTGTATTGCTTGTGCACCCGTCCCGATGCCTTGTTGTATTCTGAGTAGAATGCCTATCATGTACTATTATGAACAAATGAATTCGTATTAGTTCCATCTACGCATTGGGCCCTGCACTACCCTCGTGTTAGCCCTTCCAACCGGCGCATGCTTGAAGCTTGAAGCTTGAAGCCTCACCATACCTATCTGCCCTCCTACCGTATTTGCTCACACCTGACCAGCACCTAGCGTGATACCGACCGCAACTGACTGTTCCTGGCCGGAGGCCGCGGGGGCCCGACGGCACCCGTTCATACGTGATCATTAGACACGCACGCTATTATCATACGAGACGAAGTTAGTCATATATGCCAAGGTTCATAGGTAGCGGGTGTGTCATATAGTACGAGATACATCCGACCATATACTACCGAGCATTATCATTGTGCGCACCCTTTTGCTGATGAGTGTAACGAGAGCGGTTCTTGCGACGACGTACATGCCCATGCGGCGTAGCGTTCCCCATCGTCTCTACGACGTCTTCCGCGGTCTCCGCGACGTTATCCGTAGTCTCCGCAACATTATCCGGCTCAAGGACCTCGTCATCTACGCTCGGCACAGTCACGGTCCAAATGCTCGTTGTAGATGGATTATCGTCGTTCATAGCGCCCGTGGCAATGATGAACCGGTCGTTCACTGAATCGTAATGTGCCTGGGGCGACATGAGTAATTGATATGAGCAAAAAGGGTAGTTTTCTTACGGCCAACGCCAAAACCTTGTCCCCATCTATTGCAGAGAAGTGAGCGAGAGTCAGTAATCAATGAGGAGGCACTCGTACTTGGAATTTGAAGTGACACGAGCTTGTACTCAGACTCGACGAACCACACGCTCACACAACCGGCGGTGCTTCCACCTACGATCGCATGGCCTCCGTGGATGAACAGGACGTGGATCGCACGTTCCTCATCGCCGAGCTCCTGCTCAAAATGGCGTATAACCTTCTCCGTTTCCAGATCGTAGATAACGAACCCTAACGATAATACGGATGCAGCAAGGAAAGCTCTATTGGGTGACAAGCTCCCTGCGACACTAGTAAAGTATCTCAGCGTTCAAATATTATGCTCGGCCGTATATACAAATATGCCTACATGTCATGATCTGTCTTGATGACTTTGACCGTCTGCCAGGTATCTGAGTCGATGAGTCTGCCATAATAAGCCATGTTAGCATAAACTCATTCGTTACATCCGCGAGGACGTAGCATGCCTTATACCCTGATGCAAGTAAGTCACAATCAACATCGCAGGTGCCCAGAATACGCCAGTGATTAGCGCTTCGTCCTGGGGCTCAGCATCATCAAGGACATGGCAGTCATTGTCTTGGCTAGCCAGAGCCGCTATAGACTTGACAAAACACGCCGTGGCAGCTGAAAGAGGCAGTGTGAGCGATCTACACCAGTAGTACAGCCGAAGTGAAACTGACGGTTCGTGTGCCAATGCCATATACAAAGCTCGCGTTGAGCACCAGATGCGAGTAAATTCCCAGATAGAGCAAGGTGTTCGATAGGGCAAAGATGGGCCCAAAAGCCAGTGACATTGGTGAGAGGCTATCGCGCATGTCTTTGGTCGTATGGGACAGTGCCACTCAACATTGTCAAACTCACCTCGCCCTCTTTCATCAAAGTAGATATGATACCATCCTGTAGCCCACAGACCAATGCGTGATCTGTGTACCAGGCAAGCGAGGTTACTGAGGTCTTCGCAGAGTATATGTCTTGAATTTTCCATGTCGTTGTGTTCCAAACACAAACAGCACCATCCAGACTGGAGGTTGCAAGGAGAGATCCGTCGGGATTGAAGACAACAGACGTGATGCCTTGTGAATGGCCGTCCTTGAGTAGCACGGTCTCGGTGTACTGGATGTTAGACATTTGTGGTCTGGGCGCAGTGGGCGGAGAGGGAAAGAAGAGATAGATGTCAAGGCAGAGCGCCACTCGCGGGCTCACAAGCATGAAGCTTGCATGCGGAGCGATTCACGTGATCAGCCGGAAAGTGAGGCGCTTCAGACAAGGCCAAGACCCTGCTAGACGGTTACCTTCTGTTCGCGCCCGCATGGTGCGTTGTGTTGATTTGGCATGCATCGTGTGCGAACAGTTTGTTGGCTATGGTGGTAGATGATTGTTGAAGGGAAGACAGTGGGTGAAGAGTGTTCGAGCTTGGGCCTAGAGACCATGCAGTTTGGAACCTACATGGCACAAACTTTGCATGAGCGCAAGACATTACATAAGGCAGAATTGAATATCTCTCTCTCTCTCTCTCTCTCTCTCTCTCTCTCGCATGAGCGCAAGAATGTGGGGCGTAGCTTATTTGAGGGCTAGGAATGGACTTGAGTGGACATGCAAACGTACCTGGATAAGTGTGGTCGTATGACCAACTCGCTACTACTGCAGGATGGTGGGAGCGAGATACGGCAACGTGGGATGCGTGCAAGATTGTAACGATTCCTAGGTACATGAGTGAGATACGGGCTGTTCCTTCAGGGCGCGCCATGGAGATGAGCCGACCGAGAAGATGACCACAAAACAAAGGATTTTGTGATTTGGTCATATGTAGGCGAATGAGAAGAGCGCGTGGTGCACCTGGTCAAGACGATAATAACGACGGTACACCACACACCTGCGACCAAAGCTAGCTCACTATACCCGTGCAATCGGGTGAATATTGACACATTTCATGTCGCGTTGAGAAGACCGGTCCTGTGAAGAAAGTCGGATCGCGGGCGGAAGGGAAGTTGAACTAACAGCAAGTGTGAACGACGTCATTGCAGGAACCGTGTCGTGGTCGTTACAGGGCTACCAGGGCCCAGACGCCCAGGGGCTGGGTCCTGTCAGTGTGGTCGACGAGAGCGCCAGGTTCCAGGCCGTCGGCCCCTCGCCGGGCGGACCCGCGCCTAAGAGCTCCGATGGCCTGATGTTAACTCCTGCTCAATCATCCTCCCACTCGCCGCCGATTGAGCTATCACTCAACAACTCTCGCAGACGTATCTACCTCTACCCTATGACAAGCTAAGCTCCAGCGATCCTTGGGACTTGGATGAGTTGCCGGATGGTTCGTCGTCAACCAGTGCCCGATCCATCTGGTGTACTTCGAGGGGGCTATCCGCGTAGTGTCGATTTTATAATCTCAGGAGTTGTTGAATTCCATCGGTACGTATGCACATATCCTGCTCTCGGCACTAGTCAGGGCACTGAATAGTCAGGCTCTTGAAGCAGAGTACTTACTTATAAAAGTGACCTCGGACCGGAGCAATTAGACGCCAGGCGACAGGAACCGACTCGCAGTTGCATCACTACCCTTGGTCTACCTCTGCTCAACTGTCCTTTCGCCTTCATTAACACCGTGCCATCTGCTTAACACCTTTCCATCTGCTCTGCACTGTAGGGCTGTCAGGTATGTCTACATGTACTGCGCTGATCACACGGCGGGCACGACCTATATTTTGGCGGCGGAAAATGATGTGCTGAATCCCTCCGATGGTAGCCTACGCCCGTGTTTCCCCGTACATTCTGTAGGCCTAATAATGTGACATTTTCCGTTCATTTTTGTGAACTATTGGGCTGTCAAAAGGGATGCCTTTGCTGGTGTCATAAAAGGTGGTCAGAAAAGAACAAGACAGGTAAGATTCATTGTCTCTTTCACCGACAGGGGTCGAAAAATATCGAGACAGGTAAGATTCATTGTCTCTTTTCAAAGGCAGGAGATGAAAAGAGACAACAAATCTTACCTATCTTGTTCTTTTCTGACCACCTTTTTTGACACCAGCAAAGGCATCCCTTTCTACAGCAAAATAGTTCACAAAAATGAACGGAAAATGTCACATTATCAGGCCTACAAAATGTACAAGGAAACACGAGCGTAGGCTACCATCGGAGGGATTTAGCACATCATTTTCTGCCGCCGAAATATAGGTCGTGTCACCCACAAAGCTCCAACTCATGCCTTGCTCCTACCTCAGTGCCGTCGCGCGATCGGTCCTGCATGGCCCGACACCTTCGAACTCACCTATTCTATAGCCACTTTCTTGCAAGACTACTCGGCCAGTCGAGATAGCTCTGAAAGTCACGATGACCACCGTGGTAAGTTTTACATCATGAACAATCGCTACTAGTAAGTTGAAGGACTGACAAAACCTGCAGTCAACATGGAAAACTGTAGATGTTGGTGCCCTGATGCCCTGTTATCGAAGCTTGCGTGCATCATGGTCAATCTACTTTCCTGATACCTGCGAGGAAGAGAAGGTATCACTGGCAACACAGGTTGATATGGTCACGACGGTGGTAACTCTCCCTAGTACGTCAGTGCCTACAGTCATGTCCTCACCTCAACCTAACATACGACATACTCATAGGTATCAATGACGGCAGGCCGACTCCGTCAGTGCGCTTGTACATGTCGGTGATCAGGCCGAGTATCATGGAATACATTCAAGAGCGCAGCCCTAGTGACGAGGAAGTGTACCGTTACGCCGGGATCCCTGCAGGAGAAGGCAATGGTCTCTATTCTCTACGTATGACGACTCAGGGCAACCCGCCTCAATTCTGCGCCTCCCTGTTTTGTCAGTTGGGAATTGTGGGGAGTTCCCGACGTTGTATGACAATCGTGGAGATCATTGAGGCTATAGAGGAACAGTTTTCCCAGTCGCTGATGGATAGGAACGGGGAAAAATGGAGAGTGAGTGAGATTAATCATGGACTGACCAGGCGAATGCTGATTACTTTTTGATAGCCACGGATATTCAACGCCCTTCGGACCCACGCATGGTTCTCCCATCTAGCATGCCCTTCGGATGTTCTGGATGCAGAGAGGCTCTGGTTCATCGACAAGCGGTCGTGATGGCCACCCCGAACCAAACTGTATCGTTGCTCCAGTGTACGTATTCGTGTGTAATACAGTCTCATCCCGCCCATACCCATACCAAACTTCTTCGGTCATAGGTCCAAGCTGCAAAAGCACCGACTCTCCCCCCGTCTGCTAGGCGCCCTTCACCCGGGTGCTCACAGTCACCTGAGGGAGGTTCATATGTCATGGTTAGTGATATGTACAATACAAACCATCATTGCGAGCGAAGCGAGCATACACCATTTAGAGTGCGACGCAGGCACTTGCCTCGACCAAACATGTACAAACTCTACGAGGCGCTACCATATTAGGAACGATCTCAAGCGAAGACCTTCTGGACATAGCAGAGTTTACTTGTTCCGCAAGGAACTCCGTCGAGGAGGTCTGCTACATGTATCTGCCGCGGAAGTTCTGAGAGCGATCCGTGATGAATCATCTGAGAAACCAGCGATATCGCCCAAGGGCGCCCAGGATGAACATCGGGCGCTTAGTCACCACCTGGGTTTGTTGACATTCTATGTCGCACATACTCACATAATCAGGCTTTCGGAGATGCTTGGATATGCATTGTCTCTGACGGAATGCTAGTACTATATCGAAACATTGCATGTTGTTCCATGTCATCTATCTACATTCAGCATGATCCTTCAAACGGATTGCGTGGCCAAAGAGCAGGCAATGATACTAATATAGCTCAAGGAATCAGATATTCTAGCGTTCGTATGCCAGCGCATGCGAGGGCTGCACTAGAAAAGTGCAGCAAGGTGCACCAGAGGAGACGACGGGGTTGTGGAGCGAGTCGAGTGAGTGGCAACGGCGGATGTGTGTACGGACGAGGAAGCATAAGGGGAGCGGATGGTCACGGTGAACTTGTGACACGATGTTTTGGATAGAAGACTGAGAACAGCTTGTTCTCTAACAGCTCGCCAACGCCTGACACGGTCGGCTAGTGTGGGGACCATGCGAGGTAACTCTACCATGAACACAATCTCAGGGAGGTCGCAGAGGTCCAATGCGGACGGGAAGGCTTCCCCGACGATACGCGGGTGAGTCGTGTCCTTCCGGTGAACGTCACGTTCTGACGAGCACAAAGCCAATGAAGGCTGCTACTGGGGCCGCTGAAAATCTTGTACAGGTCCTTACAGGCCCTAGACAGGCTGAGGAGGTCTGCAGGAGTCAAGAGATCGTATATCTAGGAGGTACCGATGAGCGACCTGAAGAGGATAGAGATAGACGAACCTCTCCTTGCATTTCCATAGGTATTCGTGGCCAGTAGGATGCGAAAGAAGCCTTCACATTGTTCTCCGTTTGGGAAGATACAGTACAAATTGTACGACACGGAGTCTTCTTGCGAGATGATTCTCGAGAAGAGGCCCGCTGCTTCTTTTGAGGGGCCATTGGTGAGTGCAGTTGAGGACGTGGTGAGTGCAGTTGAGGATGTGGTGAGTGCAGTTGAGTATGACGGCGTGAGGAGCAATGTACGCATCGAGTGCGTCGGCGTGAGGAGGGGTGAGGCTTGAGTACTTGAGTAGTCAATGACTTGGAGTGGCAACGACACGCAACGCACCAGAATATAGCGAAAGACGGTCCTCCTCCACTTGACGAAGGCCTAACACCGTGTAAGCAAGGCCTGGGTCTCGCTTTGTCGTGAAGAGGTGTGAGGGAAGCTTCAGCTTCGCTCACACCATAAGCTCTTTGGCTGCCAGACAAAGGTAGCCAGACAGCAGCTCAGAGCGACCAGAATGACCATCGAGAGTTGTGCCGCGGAGTAGACTGAGAGCGTGTGGTGGAAATGAGGCAGCAGTGAAATTTTGAAGCATGAAGCCTCTCAGTGAGGTCACCGTCAGAGGAGACCTATAAGACTAAGTACTAAAAGCTTAAGCAACTTGAAGTACTTTTGAGTCGCGCGCTGGGAGGAGGCGACGGCGGCGCGCCGGGGCGAAGAGGTGAGAGCAGGAGCAAACAAGGATAAGCCGATGGAACCAGACCTCTTCCCCAGCTCCTCCCTCCAAACCTCCCTCACTTCGCAATCGCGTCGGCTGATGTGCGCCACGATGCTTATAACAATGCTCATCCTATCGCGGACACATCAGATTCCATACACGCGACAGGTCACCAGGACACATGTTTGCAATTCAAATAGCCAGGGAGGAGACGTCCTCGGCGTTGCACTTCTACGCCGAGCACTATTCTCACGCCCCGACCCTGCTCATCTTGACCATTGCACAGTTTGACATGTCCGTGGACGACTCATGCTCCAGCATCTCAGGCCCAGCTGGGATTGGACTGAATTCTTTCTCTGATCCTCATCTCCATATAACTACGACTGCATCGTACCTCATGGATGTCCTTCAGCTCAATGTTTCATTGGTCCAGGTCAGCAAAGTATCTCTCCGTGCGGTGCATGACTCGACTCATCTGATTTACGTAGGGTACATCCTCTGCACCATCCAACCACCATGTTATTCTCACCAAAATGGAGCTGCGCGCCTTGTACATGAAGGCTCTTGTCTGTTCGTCTTTCAATTGATCGCCTCGACCTCACTTGGAAACTAACACGCTGGCCTCACAGGGTTCGTTGACCGTGAATGTGTTAGCAAGGGATCATGTCACGTTGTATTCGTTGGAGGTGTATGTACTGCCCCTCACACGTCCTTGCACCACTCGAAGCTGACACTAGAAGTAGGTATCAGGCCCTGCTCCTAGTTGCCCTGCTATGCCCTTGAACGAGATCCGCGAACTTGCAGCGCAACTTCCTTCCGATTTCCTTGATGAAAACCATACCTTGGAGTTCGATGCCTTCATGTTTCATGCTGGAGCCTTCTATAACCGTCCGTACAAATCCCTCCTTTGCATTCTCTTATCTCCGGTATTCCTATCTCTGGGTATGCTCGCGCTTTTTGTCGGGTCGTACCTCCTTCCCATCCTCGCAGATGCATGTGCTGGACAGTACTACTGAATGTATACATGGAGCACATATGGAAAATCTTTCAGAGGTGCCACACGACTCGAAGAAGTTGCGACTGCGAGGTGCGCGACAATATGTACTTGTTCATACATTGTGCGGATGCAACCACCCTTCAACATGCTTTGAAAATGCCGCACTCTATGGATGCAAAGCTCCGTGAAACCCCAGGTTGACAGGGAAAACAGGGAAACGAGGAGAGATTGTGCCCGTCCCGACTTACGACGGAGTCTATATGGCAAGACAGTGACTCTTCCCAAATTTCTCGTGCATCGCGCATGCTGGAGGAGGTGCACGGCATTATAGTTGTGTGTGCGAGTGTCATCTGCATTCGTTTCACAGAAAGTGAGCTCTCCCGTATGCACACGCGGGAATAGACGCACTGGCATTGATGCGTGAGCACTGGGGTCGTGAAGAGCGGAGGGCTTGCCTCGGTTTTGCTTGCATCCTCGGAGCAGACACAGCGTGACAAGACGCCGACGCATCAATGCAGGGTGGTGCTGATCACGAACGGTGGGCGGGGGATGGAAGCACGATGGAACCAACCGGGACGAGTGGACTCACCGGTGCATAGATTTATGGTCGCGCATGGAGCAAGCTACAAGCTGCAGAGGGTAAGGCAATGGAGAGCATCTTCGTAGTCCTCGCGGACGGTAGAATTCAAGAGGTATGGGCCGATGTCGTCCAAGGAAGAGGCAGACAGTGTGTGAAAGAAGCGGTTTGCTCACCGGTACGTGTTTCCCTCGGAATCGATGCCCGACGCCCACGTAGTCGTCCAGCGAGCGGTGTTTTTGTAGTGCTGGGTCTCGGTCGAGGAGAGAGATGAGAATGGGAGGAGAAGACGGAGGGGCGGGCTGGATTGGGGAGCAAGAATGACAGAGGATGTACCTTGGCCGCGGATGAGTGCAGAGTGTGACGGCTCCTTGTACATGGTCTGAGACGTTCTGGCCATAGAGTACGAGTCAATAAAAGTCAATGCATGCGAGCCACTGAACGGGAGGATGGACGGTCCTTCAACGGCAATGTTCAACTCTTGACGACGAGTCACGACAGGACCCCCGCATGCGCGCTTAAGATCTCATATCCCCGGAATACGGACTGGGAGTCAGCGCTCAGCGCGGAAGCGATAATCGATAATCACTCAACCATCTCTCAACTGTCACACGATTGCTGTAGAGTTGACGGTCAATAGTCACAGCGAGTTCTCTCCGCGCCTGGCAAACTGTAGTGTAGAAACCTCATCGGGCTGCGGATGACAAACGCTCTCTTCCTGCTCTGCAAGGACACATTGTAGAAAGCTGATCAAGTCATGACCAGTACATCGTATCTGCTGCTGAATGGCCTGGGGCGAGGCCTGATTCGACATACAACCGCAAGAGACGAACGGCACCTACCGTCTCGCCATATATGTAAAGGACCCTGGCTGAGTGCTCATGGCGAGCATCATCGTGATGGAGTCCGTGCGCGGTGGGACTCAAACACGCGAATGACGTGGGCAAACGCGCCACGGATATGGGCGGGTGGGAGGCAGAGGCCGCAGAGGATGCGGTCGGGAACACAGACGCGCGGCACGGTTCTGCCGCTGCGCGGGCGGGAAGAGGTGCGTCGGGCGGTGGACACAGACACGCCACAGATGCGCCGGGCGGGCGAGGTGGAGGACGCACACGTCGACCTACGCGCGTGGCACGACGACCCACGCGTGTACCAGCCCGCGTCTCCAGCCCGCGACTGATGCCGACACCTGTCGCCCTACCCAGTCTGACAGCACTGGTGGCCCAGCATTGGCCGCTCCGCATGAGCACCTCGCGCGAGGCTCCTCAAGCTCGCCGGCATTCTTGCCTGTCGCTTAATGTTGCTGATTGTCGCTGTAGGTGCAGACCTACACGTTGCGTTGGCTGTGGTTGAGCGCGTGCGGAGAGGCGCAGTGCGGTGCGGTGCGGTGCGTGGCCCTTTCAGGCTTGATTAAATAGATACCTTAACGGAAGACCATCGTCAGCTTGTTGTCAGAAAAGCACAATGTCCAGGGTGCCCGAACAGGTGGCGCACGCAAGGTTGTCGAGACAGACTCACTATGGCGGCCCATTATCTCCGAACGTATTCGAGCTATCATCAGGGCAGCGGACCCGCTTGAAAAATCGGTAGAGCAGCAAAGATGTGGGTAGAGGCTCGACGGTTGCGCTGGATGAACGACGAGTGCGCAGGAAGGACTCTATTACCCAGCGCAGGCAGCCAATATCGATGTCAAGAGCTTCGACACCACCGCCTCACTTGTATGGTCGTCTCAATACTAGATGGCACCAGAAGTCGCTGAAACAAGAATGTCAGAAAGCAAGTGAATCAATTTACGTCTGGTAACACCCTACAGCAGGCGAGGAAACTCACGAGGAATACAAAGAGCAAGGCATGGCCACACGTCTAGGTTCAGACGTCTCATCGAGCCTGAGCGATCTTCTCTCCCGCTTGAGTGCAGTGGGGAGCCTGTGGGAAAAGACAGAGGACGCAAATTCGCCGCTCACATCCGCAAAGAGCGAGAGCAATGTGGAGCATAGACGTCTTTCGCCCTGACTCTCCCTAGTTGTACGAAAAACCGGCCGACTTTTCACTGGGCATAGACACTGGCTCGACCAAACCGACGGTCAAGATAGTCTGGAGACTGGTATGCCCCATCACGGGGTAAACTCGAATGCGATTCTGTATCGTGAGCATGCACCACTTCAAGGGTACTATAACAACGCACAGGTCCGAGACGCATTGTGGATGCCAACTCCGTGATCTATCGTATTAGATATGCCGACCTCATCCTAGACTCCACAGACTCCCTTGTAGTCTGCAACCGCAAGACCAAGCCCCTCATCGCATCCACATGCTGGCCGACAATTGTCGAGGCTCCCCAAAGCGTGTGCGCGAGAGTGAAGTTCGGAATTCCGGCCCCTGCTGTGACATAGTCGTCCATGGAGAGATGTTCTTTCAGCTCGATCAGCTTGTCAAGGGCGGCTCCGATAGCTATATCTCCGCGAAAAAGCGGCACCAAGGTCGTGCACGCCTCCGGAGAAAGGGGTTGGGGGCATGGTGTGTACGTTTCCCTCTCGACGACAAAGCGGCGGAGAAGGACTACCAGTCTGGTGATGATCGCGATGGCGGACTGCACTTCTGACTGCAAGCAGCCGATTGAGATGGACGCTGCCTCGGAGGACACGTTTAAGAGTCGAAGAGAGGACTGGGCGAGTCCAGTGACGTCCATATGTGCCGAGCTGCTCGAGATAGTCCAACGTGGATAGATATGCGCTATAGACATGCGTCATTCTAATGGTTGCACAGAAGAGAAGGGGTGAGTGGAATAACAGACGTCAGGTTCGAAAGACGTCACTTACAAGGTTGCGCTGAGCTCGGCGTGTATGAGCACATTGCGTCCCGCCAGAGCCGCGGCGACTGATTCCTTGTATATCTCAACAACGAGAGTGATATTCCCGACTCCACGCACTTGTAACCCACCATCTTCAGCCAGGAGGATGAGATCATCGACTGCCAACGCAAACTGGGCTGCTTCCACGACGGACATGAAAAGCGCGACCGGTTCATTGTGCGTGAGGATTCGCGTAGTACCACCATACAGGGCGAGTTGAGAGGAGATGAGGTCGTCGAACATTGCATCATCGGGCTCGATTGTGAGGGCAGGGCAGACGACCGGGATTACGGGGATTGGAAGAGAGACGCACATCGCCGCAGCCAAGGCAGCCTTGACAGCCGACGCTGAGTGCTTTATGTGGGGATGCGCAGAGGACAACGGAATGCGACTGACATCGCGCAAGAAGGAGGCGTAGTGCCGGGCAGGCGGGAACAAAGGGATCACGACAGCGAATGCGACCACAAGCGCGTAGATGGCCCAGTTGCAGCGCATGGTCGTCTTTATCGTCTGTGGGAGAGAGAGACCGCTGGCTTTGATTAGTTGAGAAACTGTTGAGCAACGGCGCAGTACCTTTGAGATGTTTTGGATGTCTTGATCGTAGGAGAGAGAGGAATAGGCGTCATGTGCGCGACATGTTGTGGATGTTGATGCGGGCGCTTGTTGGAGGGCGTGGCCTGACATGCTGCTGAGGCTTTCTGAGGCCGAGATCTGCCAAGTCGTGCGTTGGAGCACAGACCTATTGGCCAGCTGGCGCACCTAGGGTGAGCGATGAGTATGTGAGTAATACAGAAAGCATTTCCGAGTATCTGACATACGGTGTTCATATTTCCAACAACCATATTTCCAACAAAAGATCCTGTCCAGACTCCACAGGGCACAAAGTCCGTTGGGGTGAAAACTCGGTCGCGATTACTATAGATGAGTCTGCGATAGTACTGGCACTCTGTATCAGGATACGTCAAGAGTATACACGCGCACTTTCACTTACAATACCGGATGACATTGAAAAGTGCTCGTCGCCGTCGTCGCCGTCGTCGGGCGTCCCCAAGCGCACACAACATCCATTTTAGAGCGTCTATCTCCATCCACGTGGACAACCTCCCACGAACCACCGATCTACTGATCCTGTACCTCCTTGTCCTTCCCGGGCCCAGACGTAATCAGATTGAACAAGTGTGATTAGGCAGATACAAGGATAGTGACGATCGTAGCAATAACACGTGCATAACGGAGACGAGGATCGAGCCAAAAGGAGTGTACGACAGAGGTCGAGGAGGGGAACAGTAGTGTATAACTGGGGTGCGCGCCGGCGAGCACATGGGTGGGTCCGGTGAGTAGTCCGAGAGGATCACAACGGAGATAAACGAGTGGAGTAGTATCAACAGGAACGATTATGACCAAAATGTTTGGTTATCGCGAGTACGACGGGGTCCGCAAAGTGGTGGGAGCAGTACGCAGGTTGGCTGAAAGCTGCAACGTCTGGGTGCGAATCTCTGCTAGTCCATGGCCAAGGCCCTGCAACAGCAATGAGGAAGACTGCCCGCGCTAGATGCATGAAAGTTCAGCACTTACGAAAGAGCTACCATTTCCGGAGCATGTACGAACAAGTACGCTTCGCCAGTCTTGATGCTGAAACGGTTGACTTCTTCTTCGGTGAGTGGTTCCAACCATGCCTGGTTGTACGCGTTGCGCGGAAGTGCGCGAACGGCATGCACACGTGGGGAGACTTCGTCCGAGTGATAGCGCCGTACAATGTCTTTCCACATTCCGTTGGAGCACAGCGGACTGAGGATGAAGACCTTGTCGAACAGCTGCAGCCAGGGGGACAACGCCGGATGCCTCCACTGTTTGCGCCGACCACGATAAAAGCGATTGCCATTGCTATCATAATCAGACTCGTCTGAGCTCATGCCGTCTCGCCCGAGAGCTTGAAGCATAGGCACGTGAGGACTCAATTCGGGATATATGGCCGCGGTAGCGATGCGTCGCACCAAGGCCTAGACACAGATCAGCCCCTGTGGTCGCACACAACGACAGCACAAGACTTACGATATCCTGGCGTGCGATCCTGTTCGCGGCCCGCTGTCGACGATGGATAGCCTCCATACCATCAGATGTGTTCTTGTACTGGATGCGGAGATGTTGAAGATGGCGTTCGAAGATGCGTTGAACCATCGCTCTATCAGCAGTTGGATCGATCTCGCTGTAGTGCTGGGTAAAGACTTGAACGATGGAGTTGTTCCATGCTGTGTGGGCTTCTGAGGCGAGGTCAGGTCTGAAAGTAGCGGGCGTGCATGCTGGTCCGTCATCGGGGTTGTACTCTTCGACCTCAACATCGCCTGCAAGGTGACCAGCAGGGAACCGGTCCTTGGATGATCGACGCCCCATGAGTTCACGGACAACCTCCTTGATATGGATCTACATAGAATGAGGTGAGATATGGTACGAGAGCCTGATAGACAACGACTATACCGATAGAGCTTCCATGGTACTGTCTTGCATGTTCCGAGGAAACGGAGATCCGCCGGTTGGGTGTGCTCCAGGAACCGAAGACACAGGCTTTCCCGTGCATGAACGCGAGCTCGATGGAGAAGCAGCGTCAGAGGAAGGGAGATTAGGTTGGGGCGACCCCTTGCCGGTGATGTGTGCACTGTGAGGGAAGCCACGTGCTTGCATGGTCGAGAAGAACCGGGTTTGCTGCCCGACCATGCCGATAATTTTGTCAACGTTCCCAGTGAGTTCCTGCAGGAAACATTTGACGTCGGCGAGATCGCTGCGTGGGTTGTAAGACGAGGATGACCCTCAGGGTCCAGACGATCCGCGTGCTTGTCGGTGCCTGACGGGGAACACTCGGATTCGCTCTCCTCCACTTCGCGAGCTTTACCCTTGAGCAGCCGCCTGTCAGCGCCCACAGAGGGCGACAGCTCAAGCTCGCTGTCGCTATTGACTGTGACTTTGTTACTATGGATGTGGGAGCAAGTACGAAGGACCCGGGGAGCGGTGAGCGAAGCGTCGTCGACAAGCTCTGGACCGATGCCAGCGGGGAGACTTGGTGGAGAGACTTCGCCGATGGGAGCGGACACCGACACACCAACGACGGGCTGGAGGGCATCGAGAGCGGGAGGATCGTCAAGGTCGGTCCGTGGACGCTTGAAGAACGTCGGTATATCTTTTCCTCTCATGTCGTGATCCTCGTCCGGGTCGCGGTCTTCGATCGGTGCAGCTTTCCTCTTGTTTGCCAGGCGGTACCTGTTCCACGTCAGTGAATCACGAGACACAACCCCCAATCGCAAGGTGCGTACTGAGCATGAGAATGAAAAGGCGAAACAGGCCGAAACAGGACCGGCAGGGTTGTTTGCGGAGCCAAATTCGTCGCCAACTGCGTGAACGGGGTCATCCCCGCCAGTTCGTTTGAAGTCGTTGCCACTCGCGGGTTGGACGTCATCGCGGCTAAGGTCGGGTCGGGTGAAAGAGTAGCTAAGATGGACGCTGGTGGCTCGTACCTGAACCTATCGCAGCGTCGTCCACAATCCCGTTGGTCTGCCAGGGCCAGGGGTCATCTTGATCCCTCTGCATGCCCGGATTATCCCCTGATGAAACAGACTGAGTGAGCACGAACGCGGAGATGCGTCGAAAGGACTCGCCGCCGCCGGATGTTTGAGTAGCACTGTTGGTAGGATCGGTATCGGCTTCGCCAGAAGTGGACGTCATGGTGCGAGCGACAGGTTGAACGACTCTCTAGATGGTGAGGGGTATTTGTGGGGCTAGTTTTGCGAAGCTCTGATGGCACGGACGGCAAGGTTTTATAGGGGTCCAGAGACAAAGCACGGGTGGAAACGATTCTGCCATGAGGTCTGTTGATGTGATAGGGTGCACATGGGCGCATGGAGGCATGACGGCGTTGCTGAAACCAGCACCAATTCATAGAGAGTCCCAGAAGCTGGCAGCCGAAGGCAGTACACGACAGTGCACGGAATCCGCGACTGCCGACGAGTACTTGAAGCTTGAACTTGTATTCATTCTGAGGCTGTGTTTGCCAACCCCGAGGTTGACATGATGAGCGCCCACATCTAATTATAGTAATTGTGCGACCGCATATGGCAATCGTGCGACTCCTGATACGATTCCGGATTTGTGGGATCGTACCTCCCACTGGCAGTCACTCTGAGAGATTACTTTCAATTGCAGCCTCACAACGCAGGTCAATACAGGACAGATGGAGTGAGCATTGCGGTTTAGAGCTCGAACTCATATTTCAAGCAGACTCAGACAGTAGCGTATGCAGCCCATCGATGAACTCGTTGAGCGACTTGATGACAGGACCGGACGACTGGAGGCGGTGAGAATACTGCCACACTGCTACTCACATATACACAGCTCACCTTTATCAAGTCACGGCATCTCTCTGTGAGAGATCCGTAAGCATCGAAGGCGTTCTTTAGCATCTCCGACGAGATGCCGCCGTCGGTTTGTCCTGGCGCTGGGATCTCGGTCGGGTGCGAGATGGCAAACTTGTGCAGATTCTAGAAGTCTGTGAGGACTGCGAGTACTCGTCTGGAGTGATTGCACTCACCTCGAGAGTGAGGAGCGCCTCATCATGAACTGTCTTCTGTTGGTGGATACGAGCCAAAAGAGGCCGGAACTTGGCGGTCGTGGATCGATAGACGGTTTGCTCGACCTCTCCGCTGGCAATACTGTACCAGTCAATAGCGATATCGTCACCAAGCTGATGTACTTCTTCCAGAATACGCTGACGGTCTCGGGCAAGTCGGACAAGTGTATCCATCGCAGGAGTAACTCGCTCCACAAACGTTCCGGCGGAGACAATGCATCCATGGATAGCTTGCCAGCATTTCTCAACCTCGTCCTAGATATTATGATGTCTGGAGTTAACGCAGGGTATATCACGACCATTGGAGGATGGCTACCTTGTTCGACAGGAGATAGAAACACTTCTTCCACTCGCTGAACGTGGTCTTGAGTCTAGCGGCGTCCTCGCCGATCATCCCCACACTGTGCTCAATCTCCGGAGTGTTGTTGCGGATGAACACTGCATCGGGGTTACTGACAGTGCCTGCGGAGAGGAGGGTATCCTTGACAGACTTGAACTGCTTCTCGGTCAATGAGGGGAAAGGTGGACACAATAGGGCACGCACCTGAGCATACAAAGCAGATGCCTTGTTCGCATTGCCGACGGCTTCAACTATAAGGGATACAAGCTTGCTTGTGGCGTCTGGAGTAGCTAAAATGAAGAAGTGAACAAAGAACCGCGCGTGATAGCGCAGGGAGGGACGTACAATTTCCCACGCCTTGCTGAGACGTTCGAGAAGCATCGCTAGAGCTGTGCCTGCTGGAAGACTTGCTAGAAGGACGAGCATGGAACATGCGCAGGTTGTGCGAATGAAGTCGGATAAGCTGTCGGAGGGCTTCGACATGGGAAGCATTCTGAGCTGCCATGCGAGCCCCCATCGTTGAAGCCCACATAGACCGGTCTGCAGGTAGGTTGAATGCGTTTTGCATGCTAAAACAGTAAGGAGGTAGGAGAATGTGAGGACGATGATAGGTACAGTCGGACACACAGAGTCGTTGAACAAAGAACTCACACCAAGAGCTCTCGGTCCATTGCAGCGGCTGCTGAATGCACGGCTCCTTCTTCAACGGAAGCAAGCTTGACGGCGAATTCTACCGGGAGTCTGATTGAAGACATCTTCGACAAGGGCTATGGACCGAGCCAAGTTGTCACAAATGAGGGGAACAAGGTAAGCTTGAAGACTGCTTGAAGTTACGCGATTAGCCGCCAGGGATTTGCGCCACTTCCAAAGGTTCTCGCCTCGTTGCATCATCACGAGCATCTTTTTCTAACTCAGCACATCCGGCATCCAGCACTCAACGCATGAGCCTGGCGACCGGCTTCGAAGACGAAGTAAGTACTTACAAATCAACGGGTCTGGAACGCGGCTGACTGCCAACGGAATTTGAGTCGCAGATTGAAGCCCGATGGAGCTACGATTGAGGAACGATGAAGTGACAGTTGAGGGACGGTTAGATGACAGTGAGCCTTCAGTGTTCACTGACACCGGCAGGCACGACACTACTAGTTAGTACACGTCCCGGTTCTAGTGGTCGTAAGTCCGAGAAATTGGGCAACCTACTGTCTATCAAGCAAACTGGAGTATGACGTGTGCGTACGCTAGACTATCATGGATGATCGTCTCTTACGCATGTTCTGGCAAGAAAAGTCTCGTGCGGGGTCTTGATACAGTCGTGCTACAATGATACAGGGTAGGCGATGCTTGGCACGTGAGGCCTTGAGGACGAAAGAGGGCAACCGTCTAGGACATGGGAAGCACCGAGTTGATGGCGGACACGACAAATCGGACCTGCTGCTGTTGCGCCTGGGCGGTGGCAACGGCAGATGCGGCGGCAACATGACGCTGCTCAGCGGTCTCGAGCATGAGGCCTTGAGAGCCTCGTTGACGTGACTCAGGTGGGCAGTCTCGGCCTCGGTCTGTTAAAGCCTCTGCTGTGTCATTTCCAAGTAGCGAATGTTTGTCGTAGCTGAGAGGCAATTAATGGTGCGACATCACTATTAGTAGCAATCGGTCGGGCGCGATCGAGATTGTAGCACTTACCCCGATCTAGCAGGGAAACTTTGCTCGGCTTCTAGGTAACCACCAACGGAGCATCCTTGAGACGACAGTAGCCGTCACTGAGCTCAGAGTTCCATGTCCTCTACTCGGACTCGATACGCTGACGACGGATCTCTTCACGACGCATGTCGTTCTTCGGAGCCGGGTTGACGTCATCATCGTCGTTGCTCGCGAACTCGACGGACTCCTTGTTTAAACGCTTCTGCTGCTGCTGGCGCACGGAGGCGCGATCGATGGGAGTGGTGCCGAGGAAATTGAAGCAGTGCGATGGGGATGGCAACAAGCGAACCAGAGGGATAGCGGGGCCTGGGGAGTGTGAACCGCTACGGCGGTAACGGCCCGAACAAACGCTGTCGGAGCGCGCCTGGGCAAATGCCAGTGGGCGTGAAGGGGCGCGTGGGGAAGCTTGTGCTGTCGTTGCCGCTGAGGAGGAGGAGGAGGACTTGTTAAGGCTGCTGGACAGGTTGTTGACGGTGCCAAGGGACGAGGTAGGAGGCACTTGATGTAGAATGTCGTGATCAATGACATGTATTAGAAGGGGGTACTAGCCAACTAGATACTCACAGCCCGTGGAATAAACGCCAGATGGCGAGTAGCGAGGATACTGTAGGTGATCGAGGACCGAAGACGGCATCGTTGTAGTATGCAGAGGTATCCATGAAGTCGGCAGCGTTCTTGGTGTGGTCGAGGACGTTCTCGATATGGGCCCGGAAGCATAGAACCGTCCTCCCCTATTGTCGCTAGTCAGTACTTGCAGTCATGGAGCGAACAGAACCAGTTCCTCGCATACGCGAGCTGGGCGCAATGTCTGACTGGTCCGCACGGGGCGCTGGATATTGTATGATCAGCAGGACAGATATAGGAGCACGGCGAGCACGATAACTCACTGATACTGCATGTATAGCTTCTAGCTGTGACGGCGCTCTGACGGCAAGGAATGCCGGTATGGTTGCTCTCAACGCATCGTGCGACGAGCCGCACATCAGGCTGAGTTGCGAGTGAGCATAGTTATCGTTGTCGGATGGTGCAAGGGACGCGAACGTGACAACTAGCAGAGCAGTTCCAAGTTCCCGGGTCGGACAGCAGGTACCAGTATGGACTGTATCTTCGCAATGCCGACTGGACCTCACCACGTAGAACGACGTGCAGTGTGTCAGGATTCTGTGCGATGAGTAATGACGGTTGTCGGGGAGGGAGTGAAAGATACGTTCGTGCGGCAGGCCGCGTTTGAACAGGTGGAAGGCTGTTTTGAGTGGCCGCAGGAAGGGGAGGGCCCAGAGTCTGCAGTCTGCCATGAGTAGTCGTTGTGCCAAGTCAACGACAATTCCCGAACACGGCTGAGCGCTGACTATCAACGGAGTGTGTCACAGATTGAAGCTCGATGGAGCGACGATTGAGCAACAATTGAGGAACGATAAAGTGACAGTTGTCAGGACGGTTCAGCGCTGAGCCTTCACACCGGCCCGCGACACACTAGTCTTGATTAGTACACGCCCCAAGTTCGGCGAGCGACTACTTAGTCCATGCTAACGCGCACGTCCACCGGGGCTCACTCCTGGCTAAACGTCGCGAAGGGAAAGGAAGACCGGACCATGGTGTTATTGACTGACGGAGAAAAGATACAAAGCGCGCATTCTGAACTACCTAGACGTCTGGGTAGACCAAGATTCTTCGGGTTCATGACTGGCATGCTACAAGTATGCGGAGACAAAGCCCACCGCATGATCAGCGAGCGCCGTCAGGATGCGGATGATGAAGAGCACGACGAACGCCTGCACCAACTCCTCTCGCGCAATGCTGGGGAGGTAACCTCCGGTGTCAGCGTCTTCAGCAGGAGCCTGGGCACCCTCAGCAGAGGCTGCAGCACCCTCGTACCCGAAAAGGTGCAGGTGCAGATACTCGAAGGGAGGATCTCCAATCGGGCACGTACCCAAGGGAAGTGCCCTGCCCTCTTCGAAGAGTTGCGCAAATCGCGCCGCGTCGGTTGGACCACCTCGGAAGGTCAGAGAATGGCGACAGACGCCTTCGTTGGTGGCGATCGACCAACGGAAGGTCAACGGGCCCTTAGTATGTTTAATGAGGGATAAGGCTGGTGTGATGGATGGGACGAAGTGGTACTCACAACCTCCGTCTCGACAGTCCAGCTCCAGTCAATGTACTTCGCGAAGCAAACTTGTCCGCTGTTGCTTTCAATGATGAGCAAAGCCACTGAAAGGCAGGTTAACAATGTATATGTGCGACCAACGGGAACTTACTGGTATCAATGTTCTCCGCTTCAGAACGAAAACTAACGACGGCGAGTTCGACGTCGCTCGAAAACTGGCCGGGCATCCCGTTGACATGAAAGGAAGCTTTTGGGGTCCACTCGGGCCACACGCGGTGGCAATACTGGTAATCAATTCTGCGATCGGGAGATGTCAGAGGGGACAGGTAACTATGCAGAGTCGAAACGTGGAACAAAAGCCCACGCGAGTCGTTCCATTTGCGATGGTGCTATGAGGAAGTGGCGCGAGTCGGAGTGAGATGGAGTAAAGAGGAGAGATTGAGTGCATTCTGTAGCTTATATGAGGGAGGGGAGAGCTGAACAAAGAGTTCTTTGTAGTAGTACCAGTGCCGTGCGGCGCGGACCTAAGTGTGTGCATGTCCCTGCAGAGCGGCCCGCGCCATGTCCGGCGCCACGTCTATGTCGTCCGGTGGGTCGGACCGCGACTGTACTTCATACGGCAGTGGAGCCTCGAGGAATAGCACATATGGACCGATATGATGACGTTTCCTGACCACAAGCACATCCCTACAGATATAGTACACCCTTTCCCGGCGGCCACAACACCCCAGCGGGCATGCGTACATCGTCTCCCCGCAGCATCTACCAAAGACCCAATCGGAGAGACCTCTTCATCTCCTCGGTGAGAGCTTGCTCCTTCCATTTCGGCCGATAATGAACGGGCCCAACCAACTGGAAGCTCATTGCGCGACCCCATGGACGTGCCCGAGCCTCACCCAGTCCTCGTCTTCCGCCGTCAGCCTCTTTGCCATCTGCTTAGTTATCAACCATCACCACATGCGAGTGCAAGGCCCGATGCTGCAAGCTTGCGGGATGTGGACGTACTTTTCTATATCATCCTCAAGCTCAAGCTCGTCCCCCGGCTGCCTTCCATCGAGCTGGATGCCATCGCACGCTCCGTTCGGCAGGTCGAAGCTCGTGCTCCGGCTCGAGCTCCTGCTCGTCCGGCCGTCTGGGGTCGACGACCGCCTGGTGCTGGAGAACGACGTCCGGCGCGACGGCGGGCCAAAATTGCCGCACTGTGCTGCTCCCAGGCGACATGGAACGTACGGGCGATATTGGGCTCGCAGTCCGTTGTACGCCCAGATCGAGTGAGGGGGTCTTGTCGAGGTGATGATCGATGTGTGGAGCGCGTGCTGCGCGACGTAACTGACGGCCAATTTGGGGTGCTTCTAGATGTCACTACCCTTCTTGGGCTCCATGTTACCGATAGGGAGCGTGACGAGGGTGGACTTGCCTTTGTGATCAAGAATGGCCACGCGGGAGGAGAGACAGACTTGGAGCCTGGAGGGAGATGTTGTGGAGCTGCTGGACGGACTGCGTGGGGTATTAAAAGTCAACCCTTGTGCATGTTGGTCTTGAAACCGTCGAGGAGCGGCGAGTCAGGGTGCTTGAACTGGTAGTTGTGCGAGACGATGATAGACATGCAGTTCGTGAGGCTGGTGAGGTAGTCCCCGAGCCAAGCGACATTGACGACATCCAAGTGATTGGTGGGCTCACCGAGAAACATGCATGTCAGCTTTGAGGAGCATCGCGCAGGCAAGCGCGAGCTTCATCTTCTAACCATCAGGGAAACTGCCGACGGCGTGCTTCTTCTGCCTCTCATCGGAGAAGCCAACGGAAGCGCAGAGAGTCTCGACTACCCCTCTGAAGTCGGCAAAAATGAAGTCCAACACCGTGGCGTCGGCCTCGCTGCCTTCGATGTCGTGCTCGACATAGACCTTGCAGACCCATCTGAAGACGCCGCTATTTCAGACCTTGAGGTAGGTGCGCTCTGCGGAGTGCTGGAGGATTTGGTCGTGGACTATAATTAACGAGGATGCGAAACCAACGCTCCAGAAATGGCCCTGATTGAACGTTGATGCTCGCCTGAGAGTCAACAATCAGATGTCGATACATTGAAAGACATATTTAGCGCTTGTTGAAGACCTCGGTCCTCGTCGTGGAGGGAAGCAGAGAGAAGAGGTCTGTGTAAACGCCCACTATCCATTTCGAGTATGGGGCAAATTTGATTACAGCGCGCAAACTGACGCCGCAACCTCTTCTGCCACACACCACGATCGCGTCTGGCTCCTCCTGCCCTCAATTACATACTGCCAAAGATATCGCGCGTAGAGACGAATGTGAACCCACACCAGCAGGCGAGTTTGCTCCACAAGCAGCTGCAGTCCGCTTGTATGAACGAACCCGTCTACCAGATGCTCAGCCTCGCCCTCCTGCTCGCACGTTCGTTCGCTCACGCTCAACGCATCTATGGAAATGGAGAGGGCCGCTCAACGATGTTCGCAACCAGACGGTTGACAAACTGTGCAAGCACATACCTTATATGCTTGCCAAATCGCGCCATGTCCGTCTCATTTGGGTGTGGAGGTGAGTCGGAGGTTGTCGGTGCTGCACAGAGCGTGAAGCCCATTAAGCACCTCAATAGGCCGAGCAGAGCAAGGCGACCACCACTGCAGGAAACGTCACAAGCAAGTCAATCCAGGCTGTGCAGTACCGTAGGACGGGCACTTACAGCCATACCTGGATGGCATGGAAGCGTGACTCTCACACCAGGCCATGAGCATCGACGCGTGTCCACTACGCGTCATCCTCAAGCAATACAGTAGAGTGGACACGTACCCGACGCAGAAGAGTGCTTGGGTTAGACTCTGGAGGGACAGACCTGCATAATCGGTATGTCAGCTAGACATCGAGGTCGGGTATCCGTTGACACTTACAGGATATCAAGACAGTCTTGTCGTAATCCGACCTTCATGCAAATGACAGGCGTCGGGGACGCTGAACGTCATCGAATCAAGCGGAGAGACCACGATTCCGCATGTCAGAGAGCTCGGGACGAGACCAATGGGCGGCATGGCCGCTCTGCGGTAGCTTCGAAAGGCCTTCCTGGGTGACGAACTGCAAGGGTGGCCGGCCCAACAGCAGCGATACTCATTCTCTTGGCACAGCAAGGGCTCAACGGCGGGGTCTGAGGGAGAGGTGAGCACCTCACTGCGTACTTAACACATCGCAGACCACAGATTGCGTTGCCGCCCTATCTGCTCTCACGAGGATATTGGTGCGTTGGGCGATGGAGTCAGGTGCATGCGACTGCTGACTGACTGCTTCTAGCCCAGTTCTGATGCTGCCTAGCATGCACTCCAATGAGAGAGAGTGGGCCGGCGCGTACAGCCCCAAAACGAACTCATTCATTGAGCGGCGTAGCTCCGTACCCTCTGGGAACTCACTTGCCACCTCCACGAGGCTCCTCGCGCCGCCACGCTCGGCCCCGAAACGAGCCTCATGTAGCACCAACTGCAAGCGACAGGGGATGCCAGGGGATGCCCCGTAACCATGGGGATATACTCGCGCCTCGTCCTCACCGTCCTTCTATGAAGCTCCGGGGCACTCACTGTGCGGTGCGGACTGGGTGGATTTCAATGCGTTGGCGCGTAGTAGCGGAATTCGAAGTGGAGCGATAGCGAGGGTGTGGCAGCGGTGGCTGGGTCGCGTTGAAGCAAGTGAGTGCGCTGGCATGTGGGAAGGGAAGCCTCGTACCCAGTCGGTTAGTCTCAGAAAGGCAGTACCCTGTCTCTGTCTCTGTCTGCTCGTCCTCCTGCCTTTTAGACCGAGGCAGAGATGTGCCTATAACGGCTGGTTACAGATGGTCGTTCTTCGGGTACTTACGGTGCAGAGGGGCGAAGCTCAACGTGATGGCGTGATGTAGAGAGGCGCGGCACGGCGCAGATCGGAGGTGCAGCGCGGGGTGCAGCGCAGCTGTACTTACACCGAATTCGAAATCAGTACTTACGGGCGTACTAAGCTACCATCGCTGTTGGAGGAGTTTAGCACATCAATGCATCGTGCCCGCCGCGTCGTCAGATGGAAGGCTATGGAAATTTGGTAGGGCGCTAAATGTTTCCTGCAATCCACGTGGTCACGGTGGTGAGCACGCAACTCTGGCACGTACCTCCAGGTAGAGTCTGAGCCGGACCCGAGTCTTGTCACTATGTCCAGCTCCTTCTTCTCCGCGTATATCGAGGTCAATCACCTCACGAGGGGTCACAGCGATACCATCAATTCGTTGAGTTTCTCACCTGATGGTGCTCACCTTGCGAGCGGCGGTGACGACCTTGCACTATGCATATGGAACGTCACGAAGGGCCAACTGTTGTACCACTTGCTGTTCGACGAAGCGGTGGATTGTGTATTATGGCATCCCTCTAATCCGGAGACCGTCATCATTGGGCTATTGAACGGATATTTGGGACAAGTGTCTGGATTCTCTCTGGTGCGTTGCTAATCCTACTGTTTTCGACTACACTTGGAACTCACAGTCAAAGATGAGCAATCGCCGTCACGATATTCATCTCGGGGCGCACAGTGCAGTGTACTCCCTCGACTACAATGTGGCAACCCGCTGCTTAGCTATCGTTATGGGGGAAGAGGTACATGTTACCCGCGAGATCACACCAAGTTCAGTCCTCGAGTCGATAACGGCAGACTTAGTCGCTAACAGATTGACTGCTAGACATCTTTGACGGGGACATTGTACTTCCGAAGCCTCCGCAACCTCAAGGGAGAAACTGCAACAGGGATGCACGACTGCGCGCTGTATCAGTCAGGTTTCATGAAGCTGGTACAAATCTGATTGTATGCTACGTGGGCCACGGGATCGTGTTCGTACATGCTCAGACCTCTCCAAGGCCGCAACTGACACGTTCTTTATGCGCAGATGCTGGGACATTATGACACAAGACAAACTGTGGCATATTGAGATGCCAGAACGGTCACCAAACATGTAAGTGCATTCTTCAACCCTAACTGTTCGATACTGATGTAGAGCCTAGAGGAGGAGCGGCACTCAGTCCTGACCATCGGCACGTTGCTGTGTATAATGTTTTAGATGGACTCGAACTCTACGCCACAGGCAGTACCAATGGACGGCAAACTGCGCAGAAAAAGTACAATTTCAGGGAGTTCTCCGCACCATCTTCAGGTGCAATTCATCCACGAAGGCGAGGCCTTGATTTGCGGTACTACCAATGGACAGGTTATGCTCTGGGAGACCGCAACTGCGGACGCCCTGCAAGAACTCACTCATGGTGGTACGTTGTTAGCATTTGTGTACGATATGTGTCTAAAACTGCTACAGATGATATCGTTCAAGCAATCAGCATGCGTATACCGATCTGCATCGCGTACTCATAGCTCATAGCGTACAGTCTATAACATGTCGCCGAGAACGAAGTAGCTATATAGCGACTGGCTCTGCGGCGAGAGGCCAGGGAACATACATCAAAGTTTGGCGGGCGAAGATCGATGCACGTGCTGATGTTCCTGACACGGTCGCCGAGATCGTACGTACTGTCTCGGTACGTTGTTGAAGGCCGTCATTCCGGCTGTGATCTTGCTGACGCACTCGCAGGAGAGTTTTCTATCGCGACAAAGGATCTATGCCGCCAGTATTGTTATACTTAGCGTTGTTTCATTCCTATTCTTGGCCTGGGTTCGTACAGAGATATCATGGCCAGCAGTGTTGAAGCAGTTGCTCCTTGCGGTAAGTTTTGGTTGCTCCCTGGGCTCTGGAGGACATACTAACGACATTCTACCAGTCGACCAAACTAGCAGAGGCAGCGCGGCCTATGATTTCTGTGGTCAAGGAAATCACGACCAGGTCAAGCATCTACTTATCGAAGAAGGGGTCTTCTGCTAGCCTTCGTATCACGAGCATACTGAGGGGTGCGCTCCTCGCTTTCCTGTTCCCAGATGGTGCGATCCAACCTGCCTTGCACGATGAACGCGGATTATGAGGACGTCCCTGCCGTCAACGGTCAGACAAGCATTGTAGCCGGTGCATCTCGAGAAGTGATCGTCCTCCTGTCCTTGTCGTGGCAATGTACTGTACATGTACTTGCCAATTGCCAAACGAACACCACTGCCAGTCATTGAAGATGCGCTGCGGCTCATTTCCTGTATGTCACCAGTATCTCAGTCGTGCATTTGTCGGATGGAGCGCTAGCCGATAGAAAAAAAAATGCACATTTATTCTTGTGTTGCGCTACATATGTGGATATAATGATATTGATTAATATGTACAACCACGTGCAGCCATCATTGCCACGCCGAGAAGTCTATATTGCCCTCCTTGGCTTCACGAGCTAACTTCTGAACACGGCCTCTGTAGGTACGAACCGTGTCCTTAGTAACCCACGAGGGTTCTCCGTTCTTTTGGAAGTTGAGCACATAACCGCGGAGATAAGGATGCGGATGGAGTAGCTCGATGGAAAGCCAGGCGGGTTCGGCGGTTCGGATCCATGCTTGTTTGATGTCGTTGTCACTGGCGTGAACGTAAAGATCGCCTATGACAGCCTGAGGCAATACTGGAGGGACATCAAGTAGCTGACTGCTTCGAGAGGCGAACCAGGAGGTTGTCTCCCCGCGAGTCTTGTCACCGCGGGTACGGAGAGACCGCCATTGATACGTCACCTCCAGAGGGCCACTTGGGTAAGAATCAGTAATGAGCTAGCGCATCATAGACAATACAGCGTACATGGAAGTTGAGACCGTCTGGTTAGAACCCACCACATCGTCATCCAGACGAAGGTGTTTTCGAGCCCTTCGGATAACACTAGGGGTGGAGTAAGTATTGACTGGCGAATGCATGTACGAAGAACGTACTGGTGGTGCGATCTCTGAGCCCACCTGCTCGAATCAATAGAAATTGATTCAATATGAACGCGCTGCCGGGTGTGACGAATTTGAGTTGGAGTTGGTCCCTCGGGAGGCACTGAGATCGGCGGAATAGATGAATGGTGTTGTTCGGGTGCAGGAGCGGTAGTAGTGGAGGGACTGGATCTCCGTGGAATAAAATTTGGAGAAGTGGCGGGGTCCGGAGGTGGGGAGTGAACCGGAGGGGCGTCTACGAGCACTAGAGGAGGGCGCACGGGAACCACAGCAGGAGCGGAAGTCGAAGGAACAGAGAGGATAGGCACGATTGGTTGTTCTCGTTCGGATGGTGGTCTCGTCTGGAGTAGGGTGTGTGATTGTTGGTCGAGAAGCACAGCGTTTACTCACTCACTAAAAGCCCAGCAGAAGCAACAACTACACCGCGTATGTTCTTGGCAGCGGGTCCATCTCCAGGATTCACTCCGCTTGAGATATGACAGGACCTCAGGGGGGATAAAGCATGAAAAGAGTCAACGATGCTTGCCTGTGGATTATGCGCTGTTGATGACGGAGGTGCCTATGTCGCAAGATCACCGACGATGGCGATAGAGGCACACCTTCGTCACTTGCGAGGAGAAAGGCGGGATATAGAGGGTAATTGACCTTGAGGGTAACGGGAGAGTCGGGTTCGATCATGACACTCTGGTAGAGTTACGTTGTGTGCTGGGGACGAACGATGCTGGGGATTTCACTAGTGTCATTTCGGGAATAGCGCTATTCAAGTAGGGACAGATGGGACAACTGGCTCTGTTTGAAATCACTGCCATAGATGATAGAATCGAGATGTTGACTTAAAGGAGGGAGCCCGGATGAGCGTGCATTGTTGTGGCGCTCGTTTCGGGGTATGCCGATCATGCCTTGTTGGCGGCTGCGGCTGAGAGCGGCTGGGGGGGGCCGTTCCGGTTGGAGCCGAGCATTGTGTGAGTACTTACTACGTCATCACGACTCGGCGCAAAGTTCTGTTTGACGACGACGTTCAGTGTTACTTGACTTCACCGTTCGACGTTCGACCCCTTAAGTTCTCAGATGGCGATCTTACTCACAGAAGCAGCACTAGTGCCATGGTACCCGGTACTTTCAGGTGCTTTCCGATTCAGCTGCTGACCCCGCGGGATGACCGCCTCCATGCTATCTTCAAATTCAGGCTAGTCCAGGGCACGTTTCACCGCATACATAGGCATACACCCGCCACGAGCACGCCGCTGAGTCTGCGTAACAGGCACATTCATCATCATTGACAATGGCATTCTAGGCTCTACCTCTTGTGATGCTCATAATCTCCAAGGTCCATCCTATCGTGGACACATCAATTCACAAACACGCGGCAGGTTACCGAGGGCACGACGGGCACATACGTGGGTCTGCTCGCTGTTATCACCTTCTTTGACTTGCGCTCTGCCCCATTCTCCCCCCTTCCTCTTGCTCTCCTTGGACATGGACGACTCTCAGAGACAGCGTGCACGCTCTTCGGTATATGTATTCACTTTCCCGCTTGTAATCAGAAACCTCTGACATAATCTCAGAGTGTCCAACTCAGAGTCGACGTTTCCAAGAGCTGTCCGCTATCATCCCAGGTGTGTGTCTTTGCTGGACACCTCCCTGCCCCTCTTCATTGAACTCCATCTACCTAGATCACCTATAGTGACCTCTCCGGAGGCTACAACAATGTGTCTCGCGAGATCGAGACAGTGCCGACATCAGAAGGTGGCCGCATCCTGTTTCTGCCGAAGCGATGGGTCGCTCTTGAGGAGGACTGCGATAGCCTTGCGGCCATGGTGGTGTGGGCAAATTCATTGTGTCCTGTATAGACCGTTGTTCATTCAGAAAAACTTAGGTTATCCCCAGTGACCATCGTGGTCTCTATGACGCCGAGGTCATGATCACGCATCGCAAGCTCCGATATCTATTCCGTGATGCCGTGCAGTGTATGTCTCGTCATGCACTCATTACTAGCATTCTCTTATGCATTCCTCAATCAAGGGTATCTGAAGAAATGCGGTATCAAAGCCTCTGCAACTGAACTCCTGATCAGTGTCAACACCCTGAATAATGTACGCCGTGTGAACGTTGTCGCATGAGGATCGTCCTAACGATGATTTCTCCCAGCTCAATGGTGATCACCCACTCCAAGGTCTAGTTCACATGGACATCTCTCCTGGAGATTTCGTCTTCTCAGCTCCAGTTGCAAAGGCTTCGCCACGCATTCACAAGTTCGGCGTGATGATGTTTCTATTGCTGTCATCTGTCGTGGTTGTGGTTCTCCTCCGCCAAGATGACAGTATCTGGCCCGGGGTTGTGCTCCCGACACACCAGTCCGCTGCCCCGTTCAACCGAGCTGCAGATGGCGTCGTGCGGCTTGCAACTTGTCTTGTCCACAACATGTGCCTGCAGGTGTTACTTTGGTGGACCCACATTTCACACTGTTTGTCCTATTCAGCTCAGAAGGCATGGGACGTGATAGGATACACACTTCGACACTAACAATAGACGCAATGTTAACCTCAGTCTCAGCTAGTTAATATGGTCAAGGTCGTCCATTGAACTCGGGCTAGATAAGCCTCGCACGCATCAGGTAGCCCGGCACTTGCCTTCGCCTCACGTCGGTACTTCGCGTGGTCGGGTGGTGCAGTCTCATACGCTTCCAAACCCGACTTTCTTTCTTTCTCCTCCGACCATCACTCTCTGTACCTCTCTCCTCGTACGCAGGAGCACCCTCTCAGTCTCGCTCTTCGTTTGTCCCACCATTTAACGATGGCTACTATTGATATCATCGACGCTGTTGCGAAGATTCACAACAAAAACCTCGAGCTCCGGGGCGCCTTCGATATATTCGACGTGGCGTTGTACAGGTGAGTATTTGTGTTCGACGTACTCGCTTGGAATCATCACTAGCTTTCTGAGTCTGCCGATGGTACCACAGACTCAGGGAAGCCTACCTCTTGCAAGCTTCGCCGTCGCAGTGGCCAGCGAACGTTGCTGCTCAACTATCTCGGAAGAACAAAAATCATTGTGCCGCATTGCGCGAAAACCTGCGCCGCTTTCGCCACAAGCTCTGCGATCTGTACCGCGAGGACCTGATGAGTCATGAACGCAGCCCTCTGGAGCCTGTGAACAAAGGCGCCGTGGTCTTATACAGTGCGTTTGCCACTGAGTCTGTCTCGAGTGCGGGTGGTAGCACGTCACACACCTTCATTAGGATCTACGCCCGAGGCGGGGGATGAGAACAACGATCCCGCCGCTGTCCAGGATGGTGCTGATGACGTCGACTTGATGTCCGAGCTCACGAAGGACCTCACATCTGCGTTGGAGTTATGCAACCTCCTCAAAGATCTCCAAGAGCAGGTATGTCTCCAAGTCCGGCCTCGTCCTCCTTCTATCCTTCATATATGTCAGACGGAGGTCCTCCGCGCCGCTCGAATCCAAGCCGGCACTGTATCCCCAAGGGAACGTTTCCTTCTCAATAGAGGTATCCCGATGGTCTGCAACGGTCTCCGTGAGATCTTTGAACAACGTCGTATACTAGAGGATACAAAGGAGCAATGGTGGCCGTATTTTCGTGTCCTCAATACTAAGGTAAATTATCCGTCTTTACTATCTTCCTGCCGATATACTAGCGTTTATAGAGCGAGTGCGAGAAGTTCCTTGATGCAGTCAAGCAAGCCAAGACTTCGCTGAAGGATTTCATGCAACATACCACTCCGGTCTGTCAACGTCTTAGTGAATTGGTCGTCGAACGTGATACGATTATCCTGGCGGGCGGTGAATTGTGCCACAAGCAAGAGCTCGCTTGGCTTGGCCAGCAGACCATTCCTTTGGTCGACTGCGACATTAAGATGCAAAGCTACCAACTTCTGCTGGCGAAGGCGGAGGGTCAACAGGTCGAACTTGATGGCGTACTTAGTTCCTTCGAAGTGCGCATCTGTCATCACTTCGTTACTACGAGCTGACGCTGCACAGGAATTGGAGGCCATTGCAAACTCGCCCAAGACTGCTCTTGGGCCAGACAGCGTTGAGTTGTCCCTAGATAGCTTCTTCAATGCGTACCACGAGTTCCGCATCTTCCGCGGCCTCATCGATACGATCCTCACGGTGTGTCTCTCAATATATATGCATATATGTAGAGCGCGAACTCACATATCATCGTCTAGTTGGGCGAACCTCTTGCTCAAGTCATGCACAACCGTATCATCGCGTTGTCTGCCACCACTCAGTCTGAGTAGGCGGCCAATGCCGACTTGTAGTCCTGAAGTCGCCGGCGAAAAGCTGATCCGTTGTGAGGAGAGAGTGTCCGTCACGTAACTTGCCATGCTCTACTACGAATGAAGTTCATGTAATTCAATTGCTTTTGTGAACTCGAAAAGAAAGTTGACGCAGCCCCTCATGGTCACCGTGGTGGGTTCGCTAGCGCGTAGCCTGCGCCAGCGGCTAAGCCTCCCGACTAGGTAAGTGACTCGTCGGCTATCTCCGTCTCGTGTCCCGTAGAACTTACGGCCGCCTGTATCTGATCGTTGACTACTTCGACTTTGACATGACGAAAGATAGCATGAGTGTGGTCAGTGTTCTGCAAGTTATACATCATGTTTGCCTCGTCTTCCTAACTCTTAGTAGGTGCCTCATCACCCCGAGTCATCCACAACGGAGTGGCGGCGCGCTCGCCGGACAGCGCTGCAAGAGCACGTAAAAGCCAGCCAGTTGGAGGTGTTGGGACAGTCTATGTCAAATCTTTCCATTGAAGGGACACTGCCAACACCTGCTACCCAAGTAGTCGACCATACAGTCCCCCAACTCTACCTCATCCCGGGTCGTCCTCTTCTGCCAGCTCCCCCGTACGCCCAGAAGGAGACGTGTGTCTGATCTCTTCCTATCTCGACGATATAGCTCATCTGCATCTGGCTTTCATTCAAGGCATGATGGCCTTCACGACCTCCGGGCAAACTTTGTGTTTCGTGAAACGCCCGACACCAGATTCACCTGCCTACAAACACTGGCATGTAGATTCCGACGAAGATCCTAACGGCGGCGAGTCTGCTTTGGACAGCGTTGACAGTCGTAACAAGATGTTCCTCAAATATCAAGAGTGGCTAATCGAGGCGCTCGTCGTCCTGAATGATATGGAAGATGGTTTGGACGCCGAGATCAATGTGTCCAAGAAAGAGCTCAAGAGCCAGATCTGCGAAGAGCTTGACCGTCTGGAGGATGTGAAGGAGATGGAGTGGGAAAGGCAGCAGACTCAGTCCGATGCCCCCCAAGTGGATGGGAAGCTGGCCGTTGATACGAGTGTGTGGTTCTGTTCCTGCAATGAAAATAGGCTGACCTTCGTGACACTTAGATCGTCATTTTGACGCACGGTCGACCTCTTGGTCACCAATGGCTGCTCCTATACACGCTTTCTCCGTTGTGGTGGCCACCGCTAATCTTCTCCTCGGCCTGTCGCGCAAAGGAACTTACCTGCTCATGGGCGGCATGCGCAGTTTGGTCAATCTCACCTTGCGGTACGTGCGTGGATCAGAGCCGTTGACGAAGTTTGACAATCGACTCCTTCGTCAACTCGCTCGCGATCCTCGGACTATCCTCAGCTCATTCGATTTGGACCCATGCGTCACCGTTTATAGCTGTTGCTCCGAATGCTTCGCGCTGTACGATATGGCTGGACCCGTACCCGAGCAATGTACCTATCGTGCGGCCGCCCGAAGTGAGCCGTGTGAGGCAGACCTATGGAGGAAGCGCACGATTCGAGGCAAAGTGATGCGATTTCCCGTCAGGAAATATCTGCATCAGTCACTGAAGCACTGGCTTGGGCGCATGCTCTCCCGCGAGGATATAGAGACCTGGCTGCAGACACCCCGAGATGGTGAGCCATCGCAGCCCGGACGGCAAACCGTTCCTAGAAGCTTTTGGTGACGAACTACGACTTGTGTTCAGCCTATCGTCTGACGGGTTCAATCCCTATCAGATGAAGGAGGCGAAACACAACGTTTCTAGTACTGCGATCTATATGATTTGCTTGAACCTCCCCCCAGAACTTCGCTATCTCCCCGAGAACACGTATCTTGTCGGTGTCATCCCTGGTCCCACCAAGCCGTCGGCCGACCAGATGAACCACTTCACCCGTATCCTTGTGGACGAGCTTCTAGACTTCTGGAACCCCGGTGTATACTACTCGAGAACTGCGTTGCTGCGTCATGGGCGACGTGCACTTCTAGCTCTCGTCCCTGTGGTAGGAGATCTCCTGGCGGTCCGCCAACTCACGGGATTCGGAGCCCACAATCACACACATGTGCTCTGCACTCTCTGCAATGCCACATCTGATCAAGTTGAAAACACCGACTTCGCCAAATTCACTCCTCGAGACCTCGAAGCTCATAGGGAGGCAGCGGAGGCCTACCGAGACGCCGAGACCACACAAGAGCGAGAGGAACTTCAACGTATCACTGGAGTGCGTTACTCTGAGCTGCTACGCTTGGATTATTGGAACCCTTGCATGTACACTGCGGTCGATTCTATGCACAACCTCTATCTTGGGTTGCTTCAGCGCCATGTTCGCACGTTCTGGGGTATCAACACGGAAGCCGAGGATGGAGACGCATCTGCTGTAGACTCCACTGCCCCGCCAAAGTGTCCGTCAGACGGCGACATGAAGAAGGGCGAAGAGCATTTGCTACATGCCTCGACCGCTTCGTTGAACAGGTTGAAGAAAGGCATCGTGTACTATCTCTGTGCCGATCGTGGCCTCCGTCGCGCTGGTCCAGTAGCTCAACTTGTACGAAACCTCGACGACTGGGTAAGTACATCCATGGTTCTGCCTTGGAGTCGCTCTCTGACAGCATGGTGCAGAGGCGAAAAGAGGGACTCCCTGTACCAGCGATCCCGAAGGGACCAGGTGAGTGAAAATGATGTCGTCTTGTACATCCTCGTGTTACTGATAGACAGCACAGTGCTTCCTATGCCCGACTATGGAGATCAGCTCACAGGAGAGATCACACAGGCTGAGGCGTCACTCCGAAAGGGGAACAAGCATACGACATTGGCGCGATATAGTCGAGAGAATCTGGTCGCTATGTGCAAGATCCGGCAACTCGTTACGTCTAGTGCCAAGCTCACTCTGGCAACTAATTTGACCAACTTCGTGCGTCAGTCTATATGTTCCCATATCGAACCAGTCTGATAGGCGCTATAGCGCGATGAGTTCATTGCGGCCATGAAGGCAAACGATGGAGAGGAGTCGGCTGTGAGTGATTGTTCCTTCGATCAACAAGCGCTCCTCAGGAAGCATGTCTATCACCGATGGTCCTTCCGCCTAACTAACGTTTATTGCGATCGATCAGGGCGCTGAAGGAGAAGAGGAGCTCGACAACTGGGGGAGAGTAGATGATGATGGCGAAGAAGAGAAGGATGAAGAGGACGAAGAAGAGGAAGAGGTTTTCCGCCACGCCTACGATGCTATCGGAAAGGACACCCTCAATGCTTACCTGGAGGACCGATCTCGCATTGAGCTCCCGAGTTGGGTCAATGCTCCTCCAGTCTCTTTTGGCACAGTTCAGCACGGCAAACTCAGCGCGGATCAGTGGTGAACGCTATGTACGGTCAACTTGCCCATAACACTGATCCGCATGTGGGGATTCCAGGAGGAGCGCCGCGTAGCAATGTTGCGGAACTTCCTTGACCTGGTTGAGTCTGTTGAACTCATCGGTCTTCTGGAGAACGACATCGAACGGATCAAGCGCGCAGAGAGTTTGCTGAAGAGGTATTTAGACGTTGTCAAAGAACTCTACCCGGGGGCGAAGTTCCAGCCCAACCATCATCTTGCCTTGCACCTCGGAATCTTCATCCGCCTCTTTGGGCCTGTGCACTCTTGGCGATCCTTCGTATTCGAGCGTTTCAACTATATGCTGCAGTCAATGAATACGAACTTGCTCTTCGGTAAGAAACCTGATGGACTGTTCTATTGTGTGGTTGACAGAGCCTTCTTGTAGGGGATATCAAGGTCACTTTCATGATGCAAAGCTGCCGCGAAGCCAATTTTCGTCCACTACTACGCAGTCCTGTTGTCAATTCTCATATGGACGCTTTCAGACAAACACTGAAGGCTCTTGACAAGAACAGCCGCCGTGGCATGCGGCTCGACGCCATCCTACGATCTGCGGGAGTAGACTCACCTCCTGTGAGCACTATGAAGGCTTCCTCACGCAGGATCACATTGGATGCCTCAATTGTTGCCGCGCTTCATCACCGGTTGGCCCTGGACCGCGAGAGGAGGCAGTCCGGTGTATCGGGTGAGAATCGAGCTCCGGGCCTATCCGCGATTGCTACCCCGTGCGCGGTCGTATCCGTTTCGGGCGTGTTCTACAAGCCACAAACGTGTTTGCAGGGTGACAGTCATATCATATTCCGCCATCCTACCTTGGGCTGCAAATCCGCTGGACGCATCGAGCAAATGTTCAACTACAACCTAACGAAATCTGCGCCGGAAGAGACATTCCTAGTAGTCCACCAACTGGAAGAGCTCTCCGAGGAAGACAGGGCGCTGGATCCATACCGCAAGTACCAGCCGATCGGCGGCAGCCTATACTATGACGCTTATAGCAAGGCAGCGCTTGTCCTTCGGACGACCGACATTATCAGCCATTTTGCAATGACGCGGATGGATCACCTCGTGGTGCGCAGGGAATTGCTGGAT
The DNA here is from genome assembly GCA_022606115.1 of Daedaleopsis nitida. Lineage (NCBI taxonomy): Eukaryota > Fungi > Basidiomycota > Agaricomycetes > Polyporales > Polyporaceae > Daedaleopsis > Daedaleopsis nitida. Next base: position 378,071 of record JABYQM010000013.1, read on the forward strand.
GGACAGGGCACAGAGGAGACTGCGTTGAGTCGTCCGTGCGTGCATGTGAGACCGTTGGACAGAGTGAGCATTATTCATACATGGATCCGCAACTCCTTCAGCTGATCAAACCTCGGCTTACTTACATAGCTGCTCCGCGAGGTCCACGACGACCCTCATCATTCAGACAGACACGACCTCGAACAAGATGATGATGAAGAGACACATTCAGACCTTGAAGATGTTTCCGTGGAGCTTCCATACATATGAGACTATCTCGGAGTGTACATACTTGTGATGGTGCCGGAGTAGAATCTTTTGGTCAGGTGCTTAGCTGTGCTTAGGCCTTCTGAGGGTTGATGTGTGGGAATATGACTGATTACCAGTGACTTCCGCAACGTGAGAGCGTCTACTGAGGAGTGTGCTATATTTGCGTGCCACGTGGTGGCTGACAGAATGGTGTTAGCGCTTCCCAACCTAAGTGCTGCTGAGTGACGCGACACTTCGTCCTGGACTGCTACTTTAACTTAGATCCCGCGTACTATTCTCCACTATAACCCTGTCGGCATTGCTGTCTCCATCCACCGATTCCCTGCGTTAAATCGGCTACAAACATCCTTTGTCTCTGGGCCCTTTATATCCTACGACCCGCCAAATGAAGCCTGGCAATAGCAAAAGCACGAACACCACACCACACCACTCCATTACCCCGACACGATCATACCTCTCTTACACTCCTTGGAATCGTTCACCTTCTCTGCAACATGCCGCCGACTGGCGACGACGGCGCTATCACCAGATCTGCCCAGACGTTTATCAGTGAGGTGTCCCATCGCTTGTCGTGGTGTTATTCTGACAACAATTGCAGCGGCGTACTTTGCCGCTCCACGTAAACGGACCGCTCAGACAACTACACCCGTAGGATCCCCGCCAAATTGTTCATATGCTGGTGGCGTAGATCCAGGTATGATGTCCCAGTGTCTTTTTTGACATAGTGCCTTATGATTATGTTGTAGCGGCGACGGCATCACATGTGCAAGTCAGCGAGCCGGTATTGTTTGGGCAAATTCAACCGTACCATGCGCCTCCCAAGTATGCATATTCCGTTGTGCCTAGATGTGTTGAGTTAATCTTGATTTTGCGACAGCCGACGCTCCCTCAAGAAGCGGAGGGCCGTGCCTATAGAAGAAAGGGACCCTGGCGAGGATCATGACATGCGCGGGAAAGACATACCAACCAAGTTCAAGCGTCCCCGGAAGGAGCGAGATGACCCGCCCTCCTCTGACACTAACCTGGACACCGCGCAATTTGCCCCTATGTACCCACATCTGTTCTCGTTCAAAGGCGCCAACATGTTCCCTCCGATTGGAGCATTACAGGTCACCGCCAACATCGCGCCCAGCACTCCTAAACGTATTGCTGGATCTAGCAATGGCGCTGGTCATTACCGTCTCGGACTACCATCGCCTTCCTTGCAGCGCAGTCTCCTACGCTCAGAGCCTAGGCGTAGCAGCGCTGTGCAAGGCAACGATGATGACTCCTCAGAGGATGACGTAGGAGACGTCGACTTCGAGGACGACATACCGGACACCAACCCATCACCCGCAGCCGTTCGAACCCGTGGCACTCGCATGAACGCTGCTCGCAAGCTGATTTTAGGGGCTGTACAGGAAGAACCGGACGCAGGTCAGGTAGCTGATGATGGGGATGGGACTCTGAACAGGAACTGGGGAGCCGTCTGGCCATGCTCCTGCTTCGGCAGGTCCGAGCAAGAAAGGTAAGGGCCGTGCTTGTTACGAACACAGGCTCCTGGGCTACTCTTTTGCCTTTCCTAGGTTACCCCGTTCAGGCAACCTCCCCTTTTTTTAACATCCTTTTGTTCTACTTACTTCGCTCTCACGCTATTGTTCCCCACACGCTATTGTTCGCTTCGTATATAGAGATCATGACTGCCACCTGGAGACTCGGTTTCGACCTCTTGTCTCCAGGTGAGCCTCACTGTACTTCGCTCGTAGATACTCACTCAATACAGTCTTGTCTCCAGCCCTGATCGTCGAGCCTTGCTCCGCTCTCGCTGCACAAGTGCTCGTCGACGCCCCTGCTCGTCTCGTGAGTTCCCTCCCTTCGACGATCAGTCGTAACATTAGGTCGAAACTTCAAACACGAGCACTGGCGTACCCTCCCCTTTTCCCCCACTTCCTACCCTGCGCAGAAAAGACTTTGACGTCCCCTGCTGCTCGGTAACCCCGCAGAACTTGGTGTTCACGGTGGTGCTTCATCCTGGCTCCCCCACGGCGCTGCAGATACTGGACACACGCGTTCCATCACGCAGCGGTCGAGGACCACGCCTACAACCCAGAAGAAAAGAAATTCTACGTCTGCGAGCAGCAGCCGTGTGACAATCGATACGAGTCATTCCTTACCGCGCCAAACGGCCCTTATCGCAAGCCCACCCAGGAGAACAGTGAGCTCATCGTACAGAGGAAGGAACATCCTCCCCCACCTCCCACTCGTGACCCTTCCAGACCCCCTATCCGAGAAGCAGCTAGCCGAGCAGTCAGCCAACCCGGCAGCCAACACCCTACCCCGCCTCCCGCATCTCCAAACCTCCCAGGCCTTACGCTCGTAGCAGAATATCTTGAACAAAGACGTGCATCACTACCACGTGAGCTCACCCCTCAACCTACCATCTCCCTCGACTCTCCACCTCCTATCCCCGCAAGATCCCCAGCTCGAACCCAGTCATCGGAATCGTCGGGAAGGAGCTCCCCCAGCATGACAACCCCATCCATCGACATATCCCGGCTCGTTTCCAGCCTAGCTCCTCGTGAGTACGATGGAGCAAGTGCACAAGAAGGCCTCGCCTTTGTAAGCAGCGCTGGGATGTACTACGGCATTCTGATTCAAGGCAGTGTGGCCAAAAACATCGCCTGGATGATGGTGTTGAACCAACTCACTGGTGACGCGGCTAAGTGGGCCAATCCTCACATTGTCACTGCCGCAACCACCGCACCGTGGACGGACGTGGCTGAGTTCGCCGACGCGTTCAAGGCTCAGTTCTGCGCAGTCGACGACAAAGAAGCGGCCGTAGCGGAACTCGTCAAGTTGTGCAAGGTGTCGCACAAACTCGGCACGGTCAAGAGCTACACAGCGGAGTTCAATGCAGCGGCAGCCCGTACCAGCTTCTCTGACGAGGACAAGCGAGAACGTTACCGGCAAGGGCTTCCATACCGCATCAAGGACGAGTTCGCGATCACGGCACACGACATCTCGACCCTCTCCAAGGCCCAGTCAGTCGCCTTGAAGATGGATCAGCAACTGGCGACCCGAGCAGAAGAGAAGCCACGTGTCTTCTCCTACCGAAACCGCGGAGGGAGGATTGCCGCAACGAACACTCAGGTCCCCTTCCATGGGACGTGTCGCGGCTGTAAGAAGTTCGGTCACAAGATCGCCAACTGCCCTGATCGTCAGAGGAATGGGCAGCAAGTTGCGTCGTCGTCCACTCCTCCTGTCCCTCCCCCAGCTCCCACCTCATCATCCAACTCATCGGACGAGCTCGTCGCGCTTCGAGCGCAAATCAAGATGATGGAGGAACACATTGCCGCCCTGGCCGTGGCGAGGGAGCAGGAGGGTTTTTGATTCGAGCCGCACTCAACGCTGCGCGTGTGCGCTCTAGTACTAGTAGTCGATATGCCGTCCTGGACTCTCCATTTATATATGAAGCAGATCACAGTGGACAACACTTTCATATTCCCATCCGGCTAATCGGCAAGCAGCGACAGAAAGACATCACCGCGATGGTGGACAGCGGGGCCACCACCAAGTTCATGAATAGACGATTTGTGAAGCAGAATAACGTTCAGACGAGGAAGTTGGCAAAGCCGATTCCTCTGTACAACATAGACGGGACAGAGAACCGAGATGGGACAATCTCGGAGGTGGCCGTACTCGACATGGCTGTTGGGGACCACCAAGAACGAGTGGTGTTCGTGGTGACAGACATCGGGGAGGAGGATGCTATCATTGGCCTGGACTGGCTGCGCGAACACAATCCTGACATCGATTGGGATCGTGGCTCGCTGCGCCTGTCACGATGTCCCAGTACGTGCTCGGCCCACCGGAAACCTGCAATGCTCGAGGGGACAAAGGCGTGTGATACGGGGGTCAGGCCTACGGCACGTTCGAGTCCACGAAGAGCAAGGAAGGCAAAGCGGGTCGGCAGTATCCGCGCGGCAGTAATGGTCGAGGAGGTAGAAGAACAACACACGGAGAATCCGAGTGTAGCGGAATGGGATGGCCAAGAGACTTTGCTACTGGACGCGTGAGCAGAGGGACACACATTGCTCAACGCTCCCCAACTCTTCGTAGCGGCAGGCCACACGTATTCCCAGCAACTTGCAGAGATGGAGTACCAGAAGAGAGGAGCACCGCTGCCTGTTGAACAAACAATCCCAGAGCAGTATCACGAATATCTCCGCGTGTTCTCCAAGGAAGCATCAGAATGGCTGCCAGACCACCGCCCATACGACCACGCAATCGAACTCGTACCCGACGCGAAGATGTTCCACTCTGGGGTCTACCCCCTATCGCCTAACGAGCAGATCGAACTTGACAAGTTCATCAGCAAGAATCTCGCCAAGGGATACATCCGCGAGTCCAAGTCACCAATGTCCTCGCCGTTCTTCTTTGTCAAAAAGAAGGATGGAAGTCTACGACCAGTACAGGACTACCGCCGACTGAATGACATAACAGTGAAGAACCGGTACCCGCTCCCTCTCATCTCTGAACTTATCGACCACCTGAAATCAGCGAAGTACTTCACCAAGCTCGACATACGGTGGGGGTACAACAACGTTCGCATCAAGACAGGCGATGAGTGGAAGGCGGCATTCGTGACCAACAGAGGCCTGTACGAACCCAACATCATGTTCTTCGGACTTGCAAACTCCCCTAGTACATTCTCGGCATTCATGAACGACATCTTCAAGGACCTGATCGTACAGGGCTGCGTTACCATCTACCTCGACGATATCCTCATTCTGTCACAGGACCTCACGGAGCACCGTCGAGTGGTGAAGGAGGTGCTACGACGCCTACAGGAGCACGATCTGTTCTGCAAACCCGAGAAGTGTGAATTCGAGCAGCGCAAGGTGGAATACCTCGGGGTGGTTGTGTCAGAGAATCAGGTGGAAATGGACCCGGTGAAGGTCGCGGGAATTGCGGAATGGCCGGTACCAAAGAACGTGTCCGACGTCCGGAAGTTCCGAGGGTTTGCGAACTACTACCGCCGGTTCATCAAGGACTTCAGCGCGATCTGCAAACCGCTCGACCGTCTCACCGGCAACGAACCGTGGAGATGGGGTGAGGAGGAACAGAAGGCCTTTGATGAGCTCAAGCAACAGTTCACCACGAGTCCAACCCTAGCGATGTACGACCCCGACCGCAAAACCCGTGTGGGGGTGGATGCATCGGGATTCGCAACAGGTGCAGTCCTATCGCAGGAGGGAGCTGACGGCAAGTGGCACCCTGTCGCTTTTCACTCGGAGTCCATGAACGACGCGGAACGGAACTACGAGATCTATGACAAGGAGATGCTCGCAATCATTCGAGCCCTGCAGACCTGGCGCCACTACCTGGAAGGTCTCCCAAGCACGTTCGAGATTCAGTCCGACCACAAAAACCTTGAGTACTGGCGGACAGCGCGGAACCTGACACGTCGACAGGCTCGATGGGCACTCTTTCTGTCTCGATTCGACTTCACCATCTCGCACAAACCTGGAACCTGGAACGGCAAGGCAGATGCCCTGTCCCGCCGGCCTGACTATCAGCGAGACGACTCCGACGACAACCTGGGTCGAGTACTCCTAACGCCAGACAAGTTCCGAATCCTCGCAACTCAGAGAGGACACCTGTCGACATCTCCGGACCGGGCTCTACTTCGACGCATCCGCGAGTGCTCGGAGCGTGAACAGACGGTGGTTGAAGCCTTGCGGCAGATCGAGCAGCTGGGACCCGCGCGACTCCACAACGACCTGGTGGACTGGAACGCGGAGGGTGACCTTCTCCTCTACAGAGGAAAGGTCTACGTGCTGAAGGACGACAACCTACGGGCAGAGATTATACGCATCCACCACGATCTACCACCGGCGGGACACCCAGGGCAGTGGAAGACGGTGGAACTCGTGTCACGTAACTACTGGTGGCCGGGCATGACAAAGTTTGTAAAGGACTACGTCAACACCTGCGACACGTGCCGACGCGGAAAGGTGTCCCGCGGACCACCACAGGGACCTCTCCTGCCCAATGAGATCCCAGAAGGACCGTCACAGGTGGTGACCAGCGACTTCATTGTCGGACTACCTCGGGTCACAGCACGTGGACAGAAATACGACGCACTACATCTCATCGCCGATCGACACTCGAAGCTCATCCACTTGATTCCATGCGACGAAGAGATTGACACAAACGGAGCAGCAGACAACTTCATACGTGAACAGTTCCGGCTACACGGGTTACCACGCAAGATCATATCAGATCGAGGTCCACAGTTCGCCAGCAAACTCTTCCGTGCTGTCTTAAAGGGCATCGGTGTCGAAAGCGCGCTGTCAACCGCCTACCACCCACAGACCGACGGTCAGTCAGAACGCTGGAATCAGGAAATCGAGGCCTACCTACGGATGTTCTGCTCGAGGAGGCGCGACGACTGGGTCAAATGGCTCCCCATTGCAGAGTTCGCATTCAACTCGCACGTTCACTCATCCACAGGACACTCACCGTTCTACCTGACCTATGGGTACGAACCCTCATTCCACGTCCCTGCTCATCCAACCACAGTACCGACAGCAGACGAGCGCATTGCAGAGCTGGCAAAAGCACGAGAAGATGCAGCGGCAGCACTACGACTAGCCGCAGAACGGATGAAGGAGCACCATGACCAGCACGTACGGGGAAGCCCTGACTTCAAGGAAGGACAGAAGGTCTGGCTCAACACGCGGAACCTACGCATCACGGGCATCCCTCGTAAACTCGTAGACCGTTACGCGGGACCGTACCAGGTCAAGCGATGAGTCGGGAAGCTGGCCTATGAGCTAACTCTGCCAAAGGACCTCTCCATTCACCCCGTTTTCCACGTGTCTTTGCTTTTACCGCATCAGCAAAGCTCATTGCCGGATCGTCACCCTCCAGAGCCGAAGCCAATTGACGTAGAGGGCGAGGAGGAGTACGAGGTGTCGGAATTCCTAGACTCTCGACGTCACGGGCGGGGGAAGGCGCTGCAGTATTTGGTGCACTGGAAGGGTTGGGGCCATGAGCACGACAGTTGGGAACCAGCCGCCAACCTAACGCACGCACCGGACGCGGTGACACGCTACTACAGGAAGTTTCCTAACGCGAGGTCGTGAGGACACGACCCTTGACGGGGGGGTAATGTTATGAACACAAGCTCCCGGGCTACTCTTTTTCCTTTCCTAGGTTACCCCGTTTAGGCAACCTCCCCTTTTTTGAACATCCTTTTGTTCTACTTACTTCGCTCTCACGCTATTGTTCCCCACACGCTATTGTTCGCTTCGTATATAGAGATCATGACTGCCACCTGGAGACTCAGTTTCGACCTCTTGTCTCCAGGTGAGCCTCACTGTACTTCGCTCGTAGATACTCACTCAATACAGTCTTGTCTCCAGCCCTGATCGTCGAGCCTTGCTCCGCTCTCGCTGCACAAGTGCTCGTCGACGCCCCTGCTCGTCTCGTGAGTTCCCTCCCTTCGACGATCAGTTGTAACAGTGCTATGGCTAGCACATTTTGTGGTAGTGACGCGCAAGCCGGGCCGCCTCATTCTCACCATGGGACGAGCCGCCCAGACGGAACTCAGCACGGCCGCAAAGACTCTGGATCAGTGAGTGCCCATATGCGCGTCGTACCTTCGGCGTCGTCTCACGCTTGTGTTTGCTGTCCTAGTCGTCGTATCTGCCACCTGCCGAGATCGTCAACTCAATAACAACATGGGCCGGCTCGTGACACTGGTCGGCCAACAGACGCAGTTTTTCTCGACCATGCAAGCGCGTGGATTCCCTCGACGTAACTCGCCGGAACCCAGCAATGTAGGGAACGAGCATCAGGCCAACACCGCCTCAATCGCCAAACTCAGGCGTCGTGTAGCGCGCGACCCCGAACCCAACGAGCTTCCCTCCTTGCGTTCCCCTGATATGAATGCACTTTCGGTTTGTGTTCACCTCTTCGTTCACCTTCTCAATAACCTGAATATTTCGTGCAGGCGCATATCCGGGAGGTCGCTAGAGAGCTCATGAGGCGAAAATTGAACAAGGATGGGTTCCCCCAGAGCATTTAGCAGACCACCAAGAGGTCGAGGACTACAAGCCTGCCCATGGCCCGGCATGCACCACGCAGAATTTCCGCCCAGATCTTACGTCAACCCCTGGGAGTGAGTGGAACGCGTCGGTCATCGACGTCTTCGGCCAGTACTACGCGACCCTCAACGCAAAGCCTGATAGGAAAACGGTCAATCGGCTATTCAGGGGGCACCTGAAGTATTTGTGCAACCGATATCAGCAGTCCTTGGAGGGCGAGGCGGCGGTTCTCCAACGTCAGAAGTTAGCGAGGAAGGCCGAGCGCCAGCGCAACGTGCGTGTCCCCCGATGTTCAAAGGTAGTCGAAGCTCACGTCCTTCGCAGGTTTGGCATCGACATCTGGGCGTAGCTGATCTCTACCCGGAGCTACATCAACATATTCCCATGCTGTTAGCCCATGAGCTCTGAGGAGTCCGACCATAAGCCTAACGGTGAAGCCGTCTATCGCATCCTGAAGAAAACTTGGAGGAATCCACTGTTGACACCGTGGCTGAGGACATTCGACAAGTTGCATGACGTGAGCCGTTTGGACTCACTGAACGGTTCCCTGCCACACAAGCGTATCCCTTCGAATATAGTATCTGATCGCAGACCTGCGGTACGCGGACTGCCTCACAATGCCTACAATCCGCGTTGGCTCGCTTCTCTCACGGACCATGATCGAATGCTCCTCTGTGTCAAGATGGACAAGCAGTACAAGTTCTCTCACTCCGACAAGTTGACATCGAGGGCGTACGTGAAGTTCTTCGTTAACAGCATGTTCTAGTCTAATTTTGCGCCACAGACTGTTACGACTGATCGTCGAAGGGAGGGAACTCACGAGACGAGCAGGGGCGTCGACGAGCACTTGTGCAGCGAGAGCGGAGCAAGGCTCGACGATCAGGGCTGGAGACAAGACTGTATTGAGTGAGTATCTACGAGCGAAGTACAGTGAGGCTCACCTGGAGACAAGAGGTCGAAACTGAGTCTCCAGGTGGCAGCCATGATCTCTATATACGAAGCGAACAATAGCGTGTGGGGAACAATAGCGTGAGAGCGAAGTAAGTAGAACAAAAGGATGTTCAAAAAGGGGAGGTTGCCTAAACGGGGTAACCTAGGAAAGGAAAAAGAGTAGCCCGGGAGCCTGTGTTCGTAACATTACCCCCCCGTCAAGGGTCGTGTCCTCACGACCTCGCGTTAGGAAACTTCCTGTAGTAGCGTGTCACCGCGTCCGGTGCGTGCGTTAGGTTGGCGGCTGGTTCCCAACTGTCGTGCTCATGGCCCCAACCCTTCCAGTGCACCAAATACTGCAGCGCCTTCCCCCGCCCGTGACGTCGAGAGTCTAGGATTTCCGACACCTCGTACTCCTCCTCGCCCTCTACGTCAATTGGCTTCGGCTCTGGAGGGTGACGATCCGGCAATGAGCTTTGCTGATGCGGTAAAAGCAGAGACACGTGGAAAACGGGGTGAATGGAGAGGTCCTTTGGCAGAGTTAGCTCATAGGCCAGCTTCCCGACTCGTCGCTTGATCTGGTACGGTCCCGCGTAACGGTCTACGAGTTTACGAGGGATGCCTGTGATGCGTAGGTTCCGCGTGTTGAGCCAGACCTTCTGTCCTTCCTTGAAGTCAGGGCTTCCCCGTACGTGCCGGTCATGGTGCTCCTTCATCCGTTCTGCGGCTAGTCGTAGTGCTGCCGCTGCATCTTCTCGTGCTTTTGCCAGCTCTGCAATGCGCTCGTCTGCTGTCGGTACTGTGGTTGGATAAGCAGGGACGTGGAATGAGGGTTCGTACCCATAGGTCAGGTAGAACGGTGAGTGTCCTGTGGATGAGTGAACGTGCGAGTTGAATGCGAACTCTGCAATGGGGAGCCATTTGACCCAGTCGTTGCGCCTCCTCGAGCAGAACATCCGTAGGTAGGCCTCGATTTCCTGATTCCAGCGTTCTGACTGACCGTCGGTCTGTGGGTGGTAGGCGGTTGACAGCGCGCTTTCGACACCGATGCCCTTTAAGACAGCACGGAAGAGTTTGCTGGCGAACTGTGGACCTCGATCTGATATGATCTTGCGTGGTAACCCGTGTAGCCGGAACTGTTCACGTATGAAGTTGTCTGCTGCTCCGTTTGTGTCAATCTCTTCGTCGCATGGAATCAAGTGGATGAGCTTCGAGTGTCGATCGGCGATGAGATGTAGTGCGTCGTATTTCTGTCCACGTGCTGTGACCCGAGGTAGTCCGACAATGAAGTCGCTGGTCACCACCTGTGACGGTCCTTCTGGGATCTCATTGGGCAGGAGAGGTCCCTGTGGTGGTCCGCGGGACACCTTTCCGCGTCGGCACGTGTCGCAGGTGTTGACGTAGTCTTTTACGAACTTTGTCATGCCCGGCCACCAGTAGTTACGTGACACGAGTTCCACCGTCTTCCACTGCCCTGGGTGTCCCGCCGGTGGTAGATCATGGTGGATGCGTACAATCTCTGCCCGTAGGTTGTCGTCCTTCGGCACGTAGACCTTTCCTCTGTAGAGGAGAAGGTCGCCCTCCGCGTTCCAGTCCGCCAGGTCGTTGTGGAGTCGCGCGGGTCCCAGCTGCTCGATCTGCCGCAAGGCTTCAACCACCGTCTGTTCACGCTCCGAGCACTCGCGGATGCGTCGAAGTAGAGCCCGGTCCGGAGATGTCGACAGGTGTCCTCTCTGAGTTGCGAGGATTCGGAACTTGTCTGGCGTTAGAAGTACTCGACCCAGGTTGTCGTCGGAGTCGTCTCGCTGATAGTCAGGCCGGCGGGATAGGGCATCCGCCTTGCCGTTCGAGGTTCCAGGTTTGTGCGAGATGGTGAAGTCGAATCGAGACAGAAAGAGTGCCCATCGAGCCTGTCGGCGTGTTAGGTTCCGCGCTGTCCGCCAGTACTCGAGGTTTTTGTGGTCGGACTGAATCTCGAACGTGCTTGGGAGACCTTCCAGGTAGTGGCGCCAGGTCTGCAGGGCTCGAATGATTGCGAGCATCTCCTTGTCATAGATCTCGTAGTTCCGTTCCGCATCGTTCATGGACTCCGAGTGAAAAGCGACAGGGTGCCACTTGCCGTCAGCTCCCTCCTGCGATAGGACTGCACCTGTTGCGAATCCCGATGCATCCACCTCCACACGGGTTTTGCGGTCGGGGTCGTACATCGCTAGGATTGGACTCGTGGTGAACTGTTGCTTGAGCTCGTCAAAGGCCTTCTGTTCCTCCTCACCCCATCTCCACGGTTCGTTGCCGGTGAGACGGTCGAGCGGTTTGCAGATCGCGCTGAAGTCCTTGATGAACCGGCGGTAGTAGTTCGCAAACCCTCGGAACTTCCGGACGTCGGACGCGTTCTTTGGTACCGGCCACTCTGCAATTCCCGCGACCTTCACCGGGTCCATTTCCACCTGATTCTCTGACACAACCACCCCAAGGTATTCCACCTTGCGCTGCTCGAATTCACACTTCTCGGGTTTGCAGAACAGATCGTACTCCTGTAGGCGTCGTAGCACCTCCTTCACCACTCGACGGTGCTCCGTGAGGTCCTGTGACAGAATGAGGATATCGTCAAGGTAGATGGTAACGCAGCCCTGTACGATCAGGTCCTTGAAGATGTCGTTCATGAATGCCGAGAATGTACTAGGGGAGTTTGCAAGTCCGAAGAACATGACGTTGGGTTCGTACAGGCCTCTGTTGGTCACGAATGCCGCCTTCCACTCATCGCCTGTCTTGATGCGAATGTTGTTGTACCCCCATCGTATGTCGAGCTTGGTGAAGTACTTCGCTGATTTCAGGCGGTCGATAAGTTCGGAGATGAGAGGGAGCGGGTACCGGTTCTTCACCGTTATGTCGTTCAGTCGGCGGTAGTCCTGTACTGGTCGTAGACTACCATCCTTCTTTTTGACAAAGAAGAACGGCGAGGACATTGGTGACTTGGACTCGCGGATGTATCCCTTGGCGAGATTCTCGCTGATGAACTTGTCAAGTTCGATCTGCTCGTTAGGCGATAGGGGGTAGACCCTAGAGTGGAACATCTTCGCGTCGGGTACGAGTTCGATTGCATGGTCGTATGGGCGGTGGTCTGGCAGCCGTTCTGACGCTTCCTTGGAGAACACGCGGAGGTATTCGTGATACTGCTCTGGGATTGTTTGTTCAACAGGCAGCGGTGCTCCTCTCTTCTGGTACTCCATCTCTGCAAGTTGCTGGGAATACGTGTGGCCTGCCGCTACGAAGAGTTGGGGAGCGTTGAGCAATGTGTGTCCCTCTGCCCACGCGTCCAGTAGCGAAGTCTCTTGGCCATCCCATTCCGCTACACTCGGATTCTCCGTGTGTTGTTCCTCTACCTCCTCGACCATTACTGCCGCGCGGATACTGCCGACCCGCTTTGCCTTCCTTGCTCTTCGTGGACTCGAACGTGCCGTAGGCCTGACCCCCGTATCACACGCCTTTGTCCCCTCGAGCATTGCAGGTTTCCGGTGGGCCGAGCACGTACTGGGACATCGTGACAGGCGCAGCGAGCCACGATCCCAATCGATGTCAGGATTGTGTTCGCGCAGCCAGTCCAGGCCAATGATAGCATCCTCCTCCCCGATGTCTGTCACCACGAACACCACTCGTTCTCGGTGGTCCCCAACAGCCATGTCGAGTACGGCCACCTCCGAGATTGTTCCATCTCGGTTCTCTGTCCCGTCTATGTTGTACAGAGGAATCGGCTTTGCCAACTTCCTCGTCTGAACGTTATTCTGCTTCACAAATCGTCTATTCATGAACTTGGTGGTGGCCCCGCTGTCCACCATCGCGATGATGTCTTTCTGTCGCTGCTTGCCGATTAGCCGGATGGGAATATGAAAGTGTTGTCCACTGTGATCTGTTTCATATATAAATGGAGAGTCCAGGACGGCATATCGACTACTAGTACTAGAGCGCGCACGCGCAGCGTTGAGTGCGGCTCGAATCAAAAACCCTCCTGCTCCCTCGCCACGGCCAGGGCGGCAATGCGTTCCTCCATCATCTTGATTTGCGCTCGAAGCGCAACGAGCTCGTCCGACGAGTTGGATGATGAGGTGGGAGCTGGGGGGGAACAGGAGGAGTGGACGACGACGCAACTTGCTGCCCATTCCTCTGACGATCAGGGCAGTTGGCGATCTTGTGGCCGAACTTCTCACAGCCGCGACACGTCCCATGGAAGGGGACCTGAGCGTCCGTTGCGGCAATCCTCCCTCCACGGTTTCGGTAGGAGAATACACGTGGCTTCTCTTCTGCTCGGGTTGCCAGTTGCTGATCCATCTTCAAGGCGACTGACTGGGCCTTGGAGAGGGTTGAGATGTCGTGTGCCGTGATTGCGAACTCGTCCTTGATGCGGTATGGAAGCCCTTGCCGGTAACGTTCTCGCTTGTCCTCGTCAGAGAAGTTGGTACGGGCTGCCGCTGCATTGAACTCCGCTGTGTAGCTCTTGACTGTGCCGAGCTTGTGCGACACCTTGCACAACTTGACGAGTTCCGCTACGGCCGCTTCTTTGTCGTCGACCGCGCAGAACTGAGCCTTGAACGCGTCGGCGAACTCAGCCACATCCGTCCACGGTGCGGTGGTTGCGGCGGTGACAATGTGAGGATTGGCCCACTTAGCCGCGTCACCAGTGAGTCAGTTCAACACCATCATCCAGGCGATGTTCTTGGCCACACCGCCTTGAATCAGAATGCCGTAGTACATCCCAGCGCTGCTTACAAAGGCGAGGCCTTCCTGTGCACTTGCTCCATCGTACTCACGAGGAGCTAGGCTGGAAACGAGCCGGGATATGTCGATGGAAGGGGTTGTCATGCTGGGGGAGCTCCTTCCCGACGATTCCGATGACTGGGTTCGAGCTGGGGATCTTGCGGGGATAGGAGGTGGAGAGTCGAGGGAGATGGTAGGTTGAGGGGTGGGCTCACGTGGTAGTGATGCACGTCTTTGTTCGAGACGCTCTGCTACGAGCGTAAGGCCTGGGAGGCTTGGAGATGCGGGAGGCGGGGTAGGGTGTCGGCTGCCGGGTTGGCTGACTGCTCGGCTAGCTGCTTCTCGGATAGGGGGTCTGGAGGGGTCACGAGTGGGAGGTGGGGGGGATGTTCCTTCCTCTGTACGATGAGCTCACTGTTCTCCTGGGTGGGCTTGCGATAAGGGCCGTTTGGCACGGTAAGGAATGCCTCGTATCGATTGTCACACGGCTGCTGCTCGCAGACGTAGAATTTCTTTTCTTCTGGGTTGTAGGCGTGGTCCTCGACCGCTGCGTGATGGAACGCGTGTGTCCAGTACCTGCAGCGTCGTGGGGGAGCCAGGATGAAGCACCACCGTGAACACCAAGTTCTGCGGGGTTACCGAGCAGCAGGGGACGTCAAAGTCTTTCTGTGCAGGGTAGGAAGTGGGGGAAAAAGGGGAGGGTACGCCAGTGCTCGTGTTTGAAGTTTCGACCTAATGTTACGACTGATCGTCGAAGGGAGGGAACTCACGAGACGAGCAGGGGCGTCGACGAGCACTTGTGCAGCGAGAGCGGAGCAAGGCTCGACGATCAGGGCTGGAGACAAGACTGTATTGAGTGAGTATCTACGAGCGAAGTACAGTGAGGCTCACCTGGAGACAAGAGGTCGAAACTGAGTCTCCAGGTGGCAGCCATGATCTCTATATACGAAGCGAACAATAGCGTGTGGGGAACAATAGCGTGAGAGCGAAGTAAGTAGAACAAAAGGATGTTCAAAAAGGGGAGGTTGCCTAAACGGGGTAACCTAGGAAAGGAAAAAGAGTAGCCCGGGAGCCTGTGTTCGTAACACAGACTGGGTGGTTAACGAACATGACCTTGCTATTGCCGCTCTCCAACACTCCCCATCACTTCGGAAATCGAACCCAGACGTTCCAGCTTTTAGTTCACCTGCGGACTTCGCGGACCCCGTCGTACTCGCGATAACGTGTTGTTCATTATTGTTCCTGTCGATACTCTTCCACTCGTTTTTCTCCGTTATGATCCACCTCGGACTACTCACCCGACCCAGCTCCTTCTCCCTCCCCTCCCCCCCATGTGCATGCAGGCGCGCACCCTCCTCCTCCTCGACCTCTATCGTACGCTCCTTTAAGCTCGTGATTGTCAACCTCCTCTCCGTTATGCGCGTGTCATCGCCACTATCGTTACTATCTTTGCATCGGCCTAATGACACTCATTCACTTTGATTACGTCTGCCAGTGGGCCCGGGAAGGACGAGGAGGTGTAGGGGGTCGGTGCAAGTGGGAGCTGAGAGTAGTTGAGTAGCTTGCTGCTGCGTGCCAGCGGGAGGTTATCCACGTAGTCGATACCGGCCATCCAGCAGCAGATACGATGTAGCGGTTGTGACTTGATGTCCTTCTCTCTGCACAGCGTCCTCGCAGAGCAGGAAAAGAGTGTTTGCCATTCGCAGCCCGATCAGGTATCTACTACAGTCTGCCAGGTGCGGAGAGAACTCCACTGCGAGTCTGTGACTATTGACCATCAACTCTACAGCAATCGTGTGACAGTTGAGAGACGGTTGAGATATCATCTGATTGAACGCTGAGCGCTGACTTCCTGTCCGCACCCTCGCCAAGAGTAAAAGTTGAACGTTGAACCGTCCATCCTCCCGTTCAGTGATAAGTACAACTCGCATGCATAACTTTTATTGACTCGTACTCTATGGCCAGAACGTCTCAGACCATGTACAAGGAGCCGTCACACTCTGCACTCATCCGCGGCCAAGGTACATCCTCTGTCATTCTTGCTCCCCAATCCAGCCCGCCCCTCCGTCTTCTCCTCCCGTTCTCATCTCTCTCCTCGACCGAGACCCAGCGCTACAAAAACACCGCCCGCTGGACGATTACATGGGCGTCGGGCATCGATTCCGAGGGAAACACGTACCGGTGAGCAAACCCCTTCTTTCACACACTGTCTGCCTCTTCCTTGGACGACATCGGCCCATACCTCTTGAATTCTACCGTCCGCGAGGACTACGAAGATGCTCTCCATTGTCCTTACCCTCTGCAGCTTGTAGCTTGCTCCATGCGCGACCATAAATCTATGCACCGGTGAGTCCACTTGTCCCGGTTGGTTCCATCGTGCTTCCGTCCCCCGCCCACCGTTCGCGATCAGCACCACCCTGCATTGATGCGTCGGCGTCTTGTCACGCTGTGTCTGCTCCGAGGATGCAAGCAAAACCGAGGCAAGCCCCCGCTCTTCGCGACCCCAGTGCTCACGCATCAATGCCAGTGCGTCTATTCCCGCGTGTGCATATGGGAGAGCTCACTTTCTGTGAAACGAATGCAGATGACACTCGCACACACCACTGTAACGCCGTGCACCTCCTCCAGCTGCTGGGAACACGCACTAGGTGAGCTAGTCCTGATGACGGTCTGTGCTGTACGATCTCACCGGCACCTCTTGCGCAGCAGCTGCGCATGAAATTCCACCGCGTCCTGCGACTCATCCAGTGACAATCGAGGCAAGCACGCCGCATACTTCCCTCTACTGGAACTCGCACCCGAGAGTATGTACTCAGATCGCCCGCCCACTATTCGGTCGACCGACGAATCCTTCGCTGTAGTTGAGCGAGTCGCGCCCGATTTGCACGCTGAAGGTGTCCAGCGAGTGAGTGTGCGAGGGGGACTGTGAGAGGAGCCTTTCCGGGTCTGATAGTGTCGGCAGAGGTGACGCGAAGGGGCTCGGGATACAAGTCAATCGGTAGTTTGCTTTGGCCTGAGGTGTAGGCATGTGCATGTGCTGCCTTTACCTCATGTTAAACTCGTTCCTTCAGCCGAGATGGCAATATCCGAGTCGAGTGGCTCAAGATCTCAAATACGTGTGGGACTAGCCTTCGCCTTCAGCTTGCTCTTGACCTTTATCCATCGAGTGAAGAACGCTACCCTTCGTCTTGAAGAACACCTGCAACCATGCTCCGCGACGCTGCTCAAACAACCAAAAAGGCCAAAGACCAAGTGAGTAGTCAAACCAGATTGCTTGTCGATGCCCGCCGACCATGACAATGTAGATTCTGGTATCCCACACCAATGCTTCAACCCACCTTCACAACACTCCTCAGTCGCCCCCCGGTGACGCTGTGGTCCATCACAACGCTCTTACTGTCACGGATGAGAGTATTCGAGACGACGATGAGAACAATGAATGCTGTGCCAACGACGACGCTTGCGAGGCTGACCAAGCTGAGGGCAGCGACAAAGGGAACGGAGAAGGCATCGCCCTCAAAAACTTAGTTGTCTTCATCACGGTGCTTCTCATCAGTGCTTATGCTCTACTATTCTTCTTCGGCTATGCCGTCGACGTCGCCACCGTACAACTTGCACCCGTCTGTGCTGTCTTTCCCGGGTTCACCGCCTGCCGGGTCGCAGCCGCCGCCGATTCTCTCGCTACCATGTTTGGTAACGTTGGTCGGAAGCCCTCACTCTCTGAAGACATCCAGCGTGTGGATTTCCCTACCCTTATGGCCACCCAGAGCCGCACTCTCGAGCAGCTTCTTGCCCACACCATGACGGGCTCTCAACTTGCCTCCAGCGTGAAGCACGTGGAAATCGCAGTCAGGGACCTGGTCGTCGCCGTCAGAGCGAGCGACATCGAGGGTCGAGAGGCCTTGTCGAAGTCCCTGGAGGAGTTTGCTCAAGATGCCAAGACTGTTGGGCGTAATCTTCGGGTGCTGTCTGCAAAGATTGATGGGACTGTCGACAAGTAAGTACCTCGCAGTTGATCGCTATATAACACCAGCTCATCATTGCGTCGCAGCGTCCATGCATTCAACGAGTATGCGCTTCGTGCCATCTCTGACTTGGATGCTTCCGATACAGACCCCAATCCGACGACCATAGAGTTGCTCATATCCATCATGAGCACTCTATCCTCCGACGTCGCCGAAACCTTCGTTGGATTCACCGCTGTTGCATCTTCACTCGACACTTTGGAGGAGAAGCTTCACAGCATCCGCGCCTTGACTCATCAGGAACGTGTAGTCATCGAAGGCGCTGTCGGGGATCTCCTATCCAAGTTGTGGACGATCGTTGGGGGAAACAAGGCCAAGCTTCACCAATTGCACCAGCGAGTAGACGTCCTCCACGCTGCTGAGTGGTATCAGACCCATTCCCTGGCACACATCGTGGCAACTACGGAGACACTCCTGACTATCGAAGTCGAACTCTCGGAACTTCGCGACAAGCTCAGCGCCCCAGAACTCGTCAAGGGCTCCATTTCTCTGGAGGTTCACATCGCCAGCGTCGAAAGAAGGGTCAAACGCCTAAGCGAAGGTAAACTCAAGCCTCAAGCGGACGTTTCTCATATCGGAATAGCAGGCCCCGAAGCCGTCTATCGCAGCGATCGTCAAACTATGGAGCATTCGTGATCCAGCATGGTGATGTCTCCTTCACGCTTTCGGGACGCGGCGGGTAGGGGCGGAGACGGTGGGAGGACTGCAGAGGTGGGGAGAGGTCTTGTGGTGCAAACGGTTGGTTAGTCACATGTAATCCATGATGTCGATCTTGTACTCCACCATAAAGCGTTGAACCTTCCAAGTATCGCAGAGAGTCAGATGGCTGCCGTAGCGGTGCGCGGGGGAGGGGTGGGCCGTGTGACTTGACCTCGTAACGCTCCAAGCTCGTTCTCGCAGCCGATGACAGCTCGGAGAGCTTTATGCGCGTCCTGAAGGACCTATGCCGGAGTGCCGGAGTGCCGCAGCGTAACATAAAAGCTCAGGAAGCATCGGAAATAGCCAGGGTGGAGGAGGAGGCGGGTCCGGTCCCGGCGGGAGGCACCCGGGAATAACGTCAGCTAGCTAGCGCTTTCTACGTCATTTTTAGGGGACAGCTGGCTTGCGGCCGTCCAGCGTCTCAAACAGTGGTCGTGCCTCATTGTTACCTCAAGGACGATATAACGCCCTACGTAGAGTCGTGGCTCCTTCACGAAAGTCGCGTACATCTGCATTCCACTCTCTCCCCTCTCACGAGCGACGATGGCCGACCCTTTCGACCCACAGAGGATTTTGTCGAGCCGTATGTGTCTTCTTTTACCATGCGCGTTTTGTACATGGACCTGACCTCATTTATAGCTCGACACCGCGTTGGCATGCAAGAAAGGGCTGCGACGCCGAAGAAGAAATCAGACGATGGTATCAAGCAACCTAACATCGAGTCCCCTAGGTCGGAATCTAAGGAGAGCACCGGAAATCCACCTTCCCCTCCAAAGGATGCTCGCTCGTCCGCCATTTTCGCTCGGAAATCACAATGGTCCTGGGACAAGACATCGTATTTGACCGCCCTCCTTGCTTTCACGTTCTTTGCACTACTGGCTAGCCATGTGCCTCCCGGAGTCATCTCGGGTGAGAACACTGCATTATCTACTTTCACCGGTACGACAAGTACCCTTCGTTCCACAATCGCTCGCATGATTCCCTACAAACGCCACTCTACTGGCCAGATCCCTCCCTATATCGCATCCTATATCAACAGGGCCATCGTTGCTGCGCTGAAGGACCCTGTGGGCCGCCGTGACTTTGCGCTCGGAGCCGACGGTGCTCGGATTGCGACGAAGCTCACCTTTCCGCACGACTCTGCCGATCACTCTCCTACGCGATCCCCCGAAAACATCCTTGACGAAGACCTTCGTAGCGGTTCTTGTTGGTCTCTCTCAGCTCAGCACGGCCAAGTCGGAATCAAACTATCAGAGTTCATTTATCCCACCCATGTCACCATCGACCACGTCCCACACGAGATCGCTGCTGACATCAAGCAGGTTCCTCGGCAAATAATCATATGGGGGCTGCTCCAAGGTGCGGGCAATCAGAAGCGTCACGTAGATGCCCTAGAAGTCTTGCAGGCCTCGCCCCTCAATGCGACGGGCGAAGGTCCTCCCGTCACGCGCGGCGGACACTTTCTTCCACTGGCCGCTTTTGAATACGCTGCTCCCTCTCCTCGTCATATCCAAACATTCCCTATTGATCCCGCCATCACTTCATCCTCCATCTACTTCGGCGTTTTCGTCATCGAGATCAGGAGCAATTGGGGTGCCTCCTCGACTAGAGTTTACTGCGTTCGCATACACGGCTCGGATGCATCGACGTAGCTGTAAGCTGCAATTACTTACTTGTAGTTTTTTCAATCCCCTGCAGGCACGATGTAGTAGAGTATGATCGTGTTAGTAACGACGTGTTCTTTCACTTCTCCGTGCAATCACCTTGATGCAACTCATCATCAGCATCTTCGACTCCCTCCCCCTGCCTTTACGAAGACGTTCGGGCCGCCGGCGATGTTTGCCTTCGCTGCTGCTCGTGACTACCTAGGCCCTGTTGTAGTTCGAGTTGCACTTCCGGTGTTCCGGTTCTGCGTATCTAAGTAGCTCCGAGTCAAGGTGAGGTCGTCGCTCTACTCTCAGACCTGAAGCGTGGGGCCGAATGCAAGCTTGTAATTGGAGCTATGCTCGCGTGAGGAACGCCCCTGTCGACTTGAGAAATTGACCTGAACATGACCTCAGGTCGCGTTATGATCGATCCTTCCGCTCGAGCGGGTGGAATGACGGACAGCCACCAGCACTGGTAGAGTATGGAAGGGAGGACACTTGACCATACTACGGCGCCCCGCCAACTTCGTCGTGGGTATGTCTCCTTGCTCACCACATTGCGATCTGTAGCAGGTGCTATTCGCATACATGACACATACGATCACAAAACTTATCACGGTATCAATTGAATCTCTCGTATGTGACCAGGCATGCAATCGCAAGATGCGTGAGCCTACTTCGCTTCTCAGGGTGCGAGCATCGCCGTTGTCATGTTGTTGATTGCGTCCTTCATGTCTAGTAAGCGCTATCAAGCCTTGTGAGCAGATTTACGAACATGATATAGTATACACACGTACACCGTTCAGGCGTGAAGCCTCGTTGCAGAGCCGTTCGTACATTTCGTGTGATGCTCGCACGTCTTCCATAGATACTGGCTGCCCATCTGTACCAGTCAGGGTGGAGCAGTTCGCGTACACAACGCACATGAGATCCTATCCAAACGTCAGAGATCGCAAGTGACAGATCGCACCCCGGTATACCTTGAGTTGCGTCAACATAGACGGCTGCTCCTGGGCCTGGCGAGCTAACTTAGCGAAGACGTGAACATACTGGTCCAGACCAGCATGAAAGTCTGTAGCGGACAGGCTACCGGACCAGTTGGTTTGTTGTTGGTCCAGATGACTGCGGCAGGCTTGGAGGAGATCGACGCGCTCGCCCACCAAGTTCATCAAGCGAGTGATGATCTCAGAGAGTTGGCTTGGGAATGTAGTCCTCATCCAAGCACTGCGCAACTCCATGTCGCGTTCGTATGCTTCGATTCCCTCCTACATGCGGTGATCAGCAGAAATTACAGGTATTAGTGGTCGAGCGTCATAGTTCTCACCTGCGTAAAGACCAAGGCAAAACACCGGTCCCATACGGAACGGGACTTCGTAAGTCGAGCAACAAGCGGAGCAATTTCAGCACAGGTGCTCTGTAGCTTGGCATAAGCCACATTATCGGGTCCACGGCAGGTGCCCTCGGAGCGAGCGAGACTACGATCGTACAGTCTTCCAAGCTGATAGAGGGTGTCAAAAGGGACACCAGAGTGGGCAACTCACAGAACGCACCTGCTGGAGAAGCTCCAAATTCTCGTCGTACGCATAGCTAGTTCCGGAGATGACTTGCAAGAGTTGCGTTGCTAGATTTTCCCCCGTACTCAAATATAGTTGATCAAGCAACGCCTTGCGACGAGGCAATTCTGAGTCGACTGTCATAGAGTACGACTCGAAATTGGCGAGGGCTCGAGTTGTGAGTATCTGTGCCCATCGGCCTACGTCACCAGGTAAGAAGTATATGTCACGGATGCTGAAAAATACAATCAACGTCATTAGTGTTCAACAGATAGGGAGATAAATCTGGTGAGCTCACGTATCAAGATCAGCATCCAAGGACTCGGTGATGGCTTTGGCAGCAACAGGAAACCCTTTGACAAGGGCGAAGGCATCAGTAGCCTGCAAGCCTTGACTCATGGTGGTAGGCGAAGTGGCGTGAATGCTAGTGAAATGCTGGTGGTAGTGGAAAGGATGAGAGCTATGAGCCACTCGCCCGCTCTGAATTCGAAGTGAACCTTTGTTCTCGCGGAGTACCGGAGCGATCTCCGCTCCGGACAACGTGTCCCCGCGAAGACGTCATCTTCGTAGGGTCAGCCGGAGGCGTATAGGTGATTCGTCGTGAGCTTGGCAGAAATCTTTTGCGAAGGTGATACCTCTATGACCAGCCGGTGTTATGAGAGTACTCTGATGAGTTGTAACCGGGATGGGATCAATGCTGGAGAAGAATATGAACGCGAGGTAGGATTGCTTGTGTAGATAGTGGAATAAACGTCGTTGAAGTCTGAGACGTAATATTAAATGGGAGACGAAGCACGCAATGCTAGTGTTAGTATTAACGTCTCGATGCAACGTCTCGATGCGCTCATTGGCTTCGTGCGTCCCAACACGAATGATGCGACCGAGAAATTGTGCGCGTTATCGAACATCACGGATACGAGACGGCCCTAGTACGTACTATCACAGGCAGATTGCGGCGAGCAGATATGAATACGATGCGTGTCGCATCTCTAGGCAGCTCACTGGCATGCTCGGTGGAGGCAGTCGGAGAGGAAGCTTGAAGCGTCACCAGATTCTGAGATGGCGGCAACTGCCTTGTCCGGTAACGCTTGGACTCGCTGCTTGCGGCCCAAGTCGCGGCCTAGACAGAATATGAGCCCTAGAGTTCGAGTGAGTGGGTGAACATTAGAGGGACAGCTTTGGAAAGACCGTGAGACATACCATATATGGCGAAGCTGTCGATCGTGGTATACTGGTAATCTTGGTAGGTGACGTGGTAAGTTACGGGAATACCTACTGATTGAGATGTTCGAGTCACAATCAGCGGGTGGAGCATGGGTGTCGTACAGCTAGCTTTCACGAAGCTAGGAGGGAACATTAACCTGCCGCCTTCTCCAGTGCCCCGAGGAGTGTTTGTGCCGTAAGGAGTGGAAGTATGGAATCGTAAGAGAGCATTCCATCGGTAGATACACGGCTCTGTGTCCCGATACCGAGGTAGATGGGATGGGGATGGTCGACTCGCGGCTGTCACCAGAAAGAAGAGTGTGAGATGTGAGCTTGATCTCAGATCTAGAGCATACCCGCGGCATTGCCTGGCATTGCCACACAAACTTGACGCTCTGTCACCAGTGGTGTGCGGGTCAAGCGCGGACTGCCTGACCCCATTGACTCCAACCCAGGTCTGACCTTGCCGTCCGACCAGGTCCGACCTATTTTGCGGGTCAGACCCCCTTGGTACGTGATACGATTCTGATAATGGCGCCAGGCTGCTGAGGGCGTCGAGAGGCGCGAGTTGGCGTCAAGTGCCGTACACTATCCCGTAATTCTGTTAATCTGGCTCCGATACGATGAGATGATGTCCATCGGCAAGTTCACGGCGTCTCGCGGTCCCAGGTCCGACTTGCTGGGGTCAGACCGGGGTCAGACCGCCTCTTGACCCAGTCCGACCCAGTCCGACCACCGTCAAGAACATCACTGTCTGTCACAGTGACGTGTCACTGTGTGATAGTTGAGTTACAGTTAATCAGCGTGACATGCACAGTTTTGCCACCCTGGTTATAATCTGAGAATGGTCTAGTCAAGTTTGGTTCTAATTCAATAGCACAGATTATCAGCGGACGTGACGTTGGTGTTGCGAGCCATCATTTGAACAACATAGACTCTGATATAGAAGATATTTTCCAACAAAACAACTCCCGCCACCTCCTCCGAATCCCCTAATCATCATCACTGTCTACGTATCTGCTCAGTGCTGCACGACTGACCCACGGTATGGTACTTTTGAGTGTTGATTACTGATCAAAGGTACACGCTAGGCTACATATAACAAAGTTGGGAAGTAAGACATAGTACGTCAGGGGGTGTTACAGATGAGGAGAGTTATACAGCTAAGTACGAGAGGTAACGGTGTCATAGAAGTTCAATGTACATCAGTCACTGATTCAGTGACGGGAATGTCGGCTGTCTAGACGTAAGGGATACACTGTAGAGAGCGAGTCAGCATGGATGTTCCAGGTGGACTGATGGTGTTCTATGGACGATCTTACCAGCTAGGTCTAAGATGGTTCAGACGTCTTGATCATCGAGGACTTCTGTTTCACATGTATGTCTAGTCTCAACTCTTGACGATCAAAATACAAGACACATACAGGTCACGACGATTGCAGACCATCATTGTCTACCAGGTCGCAATCGTTTACGGCTCCGATATGCGAGCATGGTTGATCTTTTGACCCAGTTGGGGTCGCCATTCCGACATATAATGAGGGCGCGATCACAGTTGGAAGGTCGTGTGTCTTCCGGTTTAAGGGCGGTCCAAGTCATGGTAGTGTCCAATACCCAGAACCTGATCCTCTCAGAGGACGAATTGTGATGTATGAATATGTCGTCCACGCGTGCTCCAGGTATGGACGGAGGAGTCGTTAAAGCGAACGGCCCACATATGCGATACCAAGCCGTATGATTAGGATGGTCACGTATACCCAATTCCTTACGATACCACTCCCACATGTCCTCGTCATGCAGATTTCCGAGCGTCGAGTGAGTAATCCCTTCATCGTGAGGACGACTGGGGAGGCCAAAACGCGAAGGGTGAACGAAAGGCTGGACAACCTGTGTGAGAGGCTTGTGGGTGGGAAGGTCAGTCGTAGCCACGATCGGAGGTGTGTTTCTACTCGGCGTCGGCTGACTCTCTGTGATTGCCACCATGGTAGTGGGAGATTGATTCGACAACGTGGAGGAGCATAGATCGAGGGAGGGCGATAGTTGAAGTGGACCCGGAAGTTCCGGCAACAATCTCCCTTCACCCGAGGGGACTGGAGGAGCATGATTGGGGCCAGCTTTCAACCCAGAGAGGCCTCGTAAATGGGTGCAAAGGAAAGTTTCATACTGTTGTGTACCTGAAACCTCTCCGTCCAGACTCGGAGACCTATATTCAACCGAAAAGTTGGTGTTGACCGGCCTCGACGTTGAAGCAGAGGATTGTTCTGGGGGAGGATAAAAGTCCAGTTATCATCGACGTTGAACGGAGGCAACCCGTGTCGATGACTCACCCAATCTGACTTGTGACTCGCTATAACACCTCGATGAACCCGTCATAAATCCACGGGAAAGGAGGGCGATTCTGTGGTCCGACATGGGACGCAAGGCGTAATCTGAGTACGCCTCGGGTGACATGGTAGAGACCTGCTTGTCGGGTGAGTTTAGCTTGCATAAAGGATGAGCTTTACATAAGGCACCACGGATGGACTAGACGGCTGAGTTGCAGAGAGTAAGATCATAATAACAGAGGGTGCAGTGGGTGGAGGAGGAGGAAGGTCATTCGGCTCGCTCGATATGGGTGTAGGGCTCAAGTTGTTGGACCGTGACATTGAACAGATGTGAGAATGGGCCAGAGCGCCCACGGGCCGGGCCGGCGGAGATGCGACAAGCGCTATCGAGCGCTATTTACAAATCTAGTGACCTCTCCTCGGCCGAAAGACCTTTCTCGTCCTTATAAGCTTCCACCGTTCGATGTAGGGATGCTAGGATCTCTTCGGTTGCACTCAAGCCTGATAATTGAGGCTCTCTTGATCGGCGACATCGAATCCTCGGCAGACGCGGCTTACGCTTGTGTTAGAACGTTGTTCTGCTCGAAAAGTGGTGCTACCACTGGCATCTGCGCGAGGGTTCCGCCCATCACTCACTCAGGACCAGGCGAACTCGCACACTGATGATGGTCGGATACCAGCACATTGGAACTAGCGAAAGTACATTTTCACTGGGTGAGTGCACATCTACACTTGCAGCTACCCTCTACATCGCGGCCGACTCGCGACACAATCTTAGGAGATCAGACTTGTTGTGATGCCAGAATACTGTCAATGCAGGCACAGAACTCCTGGCGCATTTCGACAAGGAGCCTTTTACGTCGCACTATGCATACTCGTGCATGCACAGCCCGTTCGCATACATGAAAATGTCTGTGTCGTGCGCAACCGACTGCTATCTAGCTGCTACTGAAGTTACGATCCCATCATGTCTCGGCCCTCCATGACGCAGTCTGCTAATGCAAACTGTACCCGCGTCAACGCGAAATTTTATCCGATTCTTTCGAAACTTCTACGGTCGACCGGCGTTCCCGAGGATTTGAGAGAAGCGTGAGGCAGCCTATCATATCTCAAGAGTCGGGATCCCGACACTCCTCCCAGCCCACATTCAGTGTACTTACTCTACCATGTTTCGAGTGCGCAGACTTGGGTAGGAGTCTGTCTCGATCACAGTTGCACGTGTCGAGTTACTCTCTGTAGGACCTTGTTCTCCGGGATTTCTGATTGCTGTGGAAAAGAATGCCGTCAACGTTATCGTCCTCGTCAGTCCTCATCGGAGTTGAGGAAAAGGGGCTTGCATTGAACTGTCAGGCCGCACGTCGTTTCAGCTCAGCCTTCGTGGACAAGGATCAGCGGTACCATGTGCTTCTTGCACGGAGTCGGGCGAACGGTTGGGCTTCGAGGTCACACGCATGGGGTTCTGGTTGCGAGCCTGTCAAATCAAGTCTGCGAAGACTCCGAAAGAGAAGAATAAATGGGCCGAGGTAATCTCGGGCGGTGATGGGGAGGCGATAATTGGCACGAGGCGACCCTGTCTCCTCCGCAAGATTGCCACGACGGCTCCTGACAGAAAACTCCGCGGCAGTTCTCACGGGTATGAATCCCAAGGATGGATATGCTTTCCAAGTATTCTCTAGTACTGACTGACATTGCAGTTCTCGTTCCTGCCTCTTCAGCTTTCCTGATGCATCAGTCACACTTTTCCTGACGCCTCACCAAAGTACGCTCACTCATATGTATGATTGCAAACCTTCGCGACAAGTTAACCACATATCCAGGT
This sequence comes from Daedaleopsis nitida, assembly GCA_022606115.1. NCBI lineage: Eukaryota > Fungi > Basidiomycota > Agaricomycetes > Polyporales > Polyporaceae > Daedaleopsis > Daedaleopsis nitida. The sequence continues at coordinate 405,364 of JABYQM010000013.1, forward strand.
TGACACCACCATCTCTGTCATGCTGCCCGTGGCCCGTTTCTGGTTTCAACAGAGGCACACCTACGTTCAGCACTGTATCCAGAATATGGTATGTCCCGCATACCAGCAGGGTGTCGGTGCTTACTCTCTCTATGCCCTTCTCGCATATCTGCGTGGGAGAGATCGAGACACAAACGCTGTCGGCTTATGCCGTTTGCCATCTTATTCGAGTGGGTGGCCAGGGTGCAGGTGTACTGATTAATATTAATTCTTGAGGACCGAATGAACATCCGGAACGATGTAGCCATGACTCGAATGCCCCGACCTATATAGCTGCCTCCTCTCCCCCCCTCAGATGGCGTCTCCTCGGTCCTACCGTGCAAACTAGCAACCCTCTCGCCTGCGTCCGAGACGACTATCAGAAGTACCTCTCTCGCAAAAGGAGTTGAATGTGAGTCTCCATTGTAGGATTGCCTTACGCGTGCTCCACCATTTCCTTACCATACACGCCTACAGCAAACACCACGCTCTGCACCGTTACCCACCTAACCGATGGCATACATGCCTATGGGATATCCTTACTTCCCAGTTCCTGTCCCCGACATATACTGGCCCCCGGGCACTGTCTTGGTCCCCGTGAATCACTTCCATCCGGTCCCGGCCCCCCGAGGGGTGCACCCCGCTGTCATGACCCCCGCCGTTGCCACGCCCAACAAGTCAGATGAAGATGCAAAGCGGGAGGATGCAGCAGTTGGGCTCTTGTTGCTCAAGTACGGGAGAGAAGTCTGAGGAACGTAGAGAGGGCGACAGTCCAGTGGCAGACTGTGGGTTGGAACGAAGCAAGGCGAGCTCGTCACGAGAGGTCTCAATGTTTCAATAATCTCAGGACCTCTTTCAATGTACCACCAGTGATTAATGTACCACCAGTGATTAATGTACCACCAGTGATTGGTATCGCATTCACGTAGCTCACAGTCTTCGCGCAACGTTCTCATTGAAGTCTATACTACGCCAGATGTGTTGTCCGCGGTGTGCGTAGAGTGCATGTGCTCGAGCCGCCACCGCCCGCCCTGCTATGTTTTGGTGAATGTATGTCTTTGCGCATCGTTTACCCTGGTCTGTTGGAGGGGTATGGCACAGAAGAAAGGCGCATGGGTACAAATAGGTCCCAGAGTGAATAGGCCGGCACAGAATCGCTGTTACAGTGTGACAATGACAATGCTTTTCGGTGGGATGTAGGGTCGTCGGCAGGGGCAGTTCTAATTGGCGGCGCACGATTCTGAGGGTCACATTCTGGGCAACGCAGGATATGGACTTATATCGATATTCGGACTTCTACTCGCAGCTGGCGCATGTGCACAGCGAGCGAGGAGACGTGTGGTTCTGGTGTTGCTTACAGCGTATCTACAACCACCCTACCGGCTCAGAGTGAGTGTAAGAACGATGGGAACGGAGGCACGGAAGCGGCTAAGAAGGGCCATACAACATGTTCGACAAGAAGGCGTCGCGGCGCGTCACTAGTCGGCGAGTCGCATTGGCGAGAGCTTCAATGACGTCATACAGAGCCAAGGAGCGTGCCAAAGGGTGCACTGTAGCGAGCGCATCCCAAGCAGTCCATGGCGAGGCGCGAAGGGAGAGCGAATCGAGTCGATTTGTCGCACGCTGTCCTATTCAAGACATTGTGCGGAGAAGCGACAAGATCATCCAACATTGATGGCAGCGACAATCATGAGGGGCCAAGGAGTGCGCCAAAGGGTGCATGGACGGGCTCAAAGGCTTACCGCTTGATCTTCATCCTCCGAGAGCAGGAGACTGCGATTGGGGGGGGGGGGGGAGAACGGGGATGACGTTGCGATTGCGGCGTGGTGAAGCATCAAAGAGAGTGGCGAACGAGCGATGTCGAAGCTGTAAGTGCCTTCCTCGTCGTAGATGGGCAACAGCGCAACCGCTCGGAGGGTTCTACGATTGGTGGGAATGCTGTGTCTCTTCGTTCGCTGGTGCAAATGTTGTCCACGTAAGCAGAGCGAAATGGAATGGAACGGCAGCGAGAACGAACAAGTTGTGAGAGTGGTCGTGGGTAGAACTGTGTCCTTGGTCTTCGCTGTAGATGGGTGTATACGCCGCTGATCATGTGCGACCAGGGCGCTGCGAAGCTTGGGGAGAATTCGTGAAGGAGCGCAGTGGGAAGGATGGGAATCACCAGGCTCTTCACGAAGAGACATGCACTGGGAGAGCCCTGCCGTCAGGCACGGGTCGCGCGTAGTGTTTAGAGTTGTCCTGAACGTACCATGTAACTGCGGATGATCTAAGCAGTCGGGCCTGCACGAACCCGAGCGCAGTAGTGGGCTGTTCGTTCGCCGTGTGGAGTCGAGGACACGAACGCTTCGAGCAGCTTGAAGACACGATCGAGTCGCTTCCGGGGGCCAAGGAGTGTAGGAAAGGGCTCTCAGATGGCCATGATACTGGGCTACTACCGGTAGCAGGGCTTCTGTCTCGGAACGACCTGCTGTGCTGTATTGGCGGGGACGACGAGATATCCCTGATGTAGCTGCGCTTCTGGGCCCAGTGGTATCGTTTGTAATGCGTCCTAGCCGAAGTTCGAGGGACGCGGAGTGGCCAGCTAGTCTGGAAACACGGCTGGCCATAGCAGCCTGATAACAGCTTCAAGCTTCAAAGCTGCGAGCACTAGAATAGTGGGGACTTACGAATAACGATACTCCCCCAGCAAAAGTCGTGTCAAAATCACCCGCCGTCCTACATAGGCAGTGGCAGGGGTACGGGTAACCCAGGCGGGTACGGCATCTATACCCATAGGGTGACGGGTACGGGTTGTCACTTGGGGCACCCGCGTCTACCCGTACCCGTGCGGCTATACCCGGGGGACATACTGAACGCCACTGGGGCAGGCGCTCGTCTGCTGTACACAGATAATGATGATATTAATACGCAAAAAGCTATAATTATCACATGGCATGTGCACTTGAAAACAGTTTTCACATATCCAGTCAGCTAAGATACACACACATTGGTAAGGTAAGGCCTTCGTGCCACTTTGCAACACCTAGCTTCAGATCCGAGCCCCGGAAACTACGCTACCACCCACCATCATCCATCACTCCTGCTGCTTCTTTTCCCATGGCGAAGTCCACTGCTCAAAAGCGAAAGGCGGCTACCGCTCGCAAGGTTCAACAGGCCAAGGTGGCTGTCAAGAAAAAGGCTGCTCGAAAGTCGAGTGAGCAACCTGCATCTGACTCATCGGCGTCATCCGATCTGGAAGAGGACGGATCGCGCTTGAAAAAGCGACGTACTACAGTTGAGACGGAGGAGGAAGCGGATGCAGCGCAGAAGGAGGACGGCTCGGAGGTCATCGAGGTCAATTCCAGTGGGGAGGAGGGCAGTGCGGCAGAGCCCAAGTCGGCAGAAGCAGAGCTAGGTGAGCAAGTCAAGTGTGTCAGCGTGTGCGTGCTTCTGATACAGGTCGCAGAGCGTCTGCAGGCAACCTGGGACGCACCGGTATACACTTTCTACCTCCCCGAGGTCGAGATCGGGCACGACCGCGGTCGCCGCTATCACGCGTTCACATGCGCCCGGAAGGGCTGCAAGCTCGTCGCGGAGAAGAAGACTTTGAAGCGGTTTTTGGATACAGCAGATAAGAAGTCCACAGGGAACTTGCGGAAGCACGCTCGTGTGTGCTGGGGGGCTGAGATTCTCGAGACTGCGGACAAGGCGGCTGACGCGGACGAAGTGCGCCGCTCGATCCTTCCTGGTCATTTGCGAGACGGTTCGATCACAGCGCATTTTGCGCGCAAGAAAGGCAGCGCAGTGACTTATTCGCATCGCCAGCACACGAAGGCCGAGACACGGTCAGTATGCATTTGCCCCGGATGCATGGACAAGTACTCACACTTGACGGGGTTCAGTCTCAAGCTCGTAGAGTGGTGTGCGGAAGACCTTCGGCCGTTCTCGGCTGTCAAGGACCGTGCGCTGCTGTCCCTGTTGAAGACGGGGAGGCCCGGGTACTATGTTCCTTCGCCTTCGACGGTATCGCGGGACCTCAAAGTCGTCTTCAAGTGCGTTCGAAGCCGGATTGCGAAGATGTTGCGGGAATATGATGGTAAACTCAGTTTCGGGACGGATGCGTGGACCTCTCCAAATCATCGGGCTCTGGTCGCGGTGACAGTGCATCTAGAGCACAAGGGTCAGCCATTGTCAATGCTGCTCGATGTGGTTGAAGTGAGCAAGGTACGTACATTGCTCGTATACATCAGTAAACTCTGTATGACATGTTCGACATGCTGCAGGCGCACACAGGCCTCAATCTTGCGTCGGCGTTTGCGGAGATCCTACACGAGTTCAATATCGAGCATAAGGTCAGTGTGCAAACGATTATCTGCGAAGATTGCGCTCACATTTCGCAGATTTTGAGCGTGACTTGCGACAATGCTTCGAACAATGACACAATGATCACCACCCTCGCGGAACAGCTCCCCGGCTTCGAGGGATCTTACAGCCGGACCCGCTGCTTCTTGCATATCCTGAACCTTGTTGCGAAGGCTGTGCTTAAACAGTTCGACGTGAAGGGCAACGGAGAGCCGGATGAGGCGGCTGATGAGGATGTCCGGCGGCTAGCTGAACTGGCCAAGGAGATTGACGAGGAGGAGCAGGCGGCAGAGGAGGAACGGCGTGATGCGGAGGGCGAGGAATACGAGGTAGATGCAGATGACAGCACGGTGTGGCTGGATGAGCTCGCGACGATGGATGGAGAGACACGAGAGGAATATGAGCGTGATGTTCTGCCTATTAAGCTGACTTTGGTCAAGGTGAGTGACTTATCACATTGCACTGAAGGTTTGAGTACTCACCTTGGTGCAGATTCGAAAGATTGCCTTCAAAATTGTCCACTCCACGACCAAACTCCTCCCTGCGTGGCATGAGGCGTTGAAGGAGATGAAGCTCGACGACCGTCTTCTCCCACGGGACGTTCGGACGCGTTGGAATTCCACCTACGATATGGCTGTGGTGGCTGTCCAGTACCGTGAGCCGATAGAGAGGCTCTGCGCCCAGAGGGATGGTGGATTGCGAGCCTACGAGCTGTCAGCGCGGGAGTGGGACATCCTGGAGCAGCTGTGTGACGTTCTCAAGGTGAGTACTTTGAGTTCGAACTCAGATCGAGCCCGACGCCCAAACAATGGCACCCACAAACTCTAACATATTCATTTGCCTTCTGTTCCCTCATCCGACTGCTTCACCACCTCCCAGGCCCCCTTGGCTGTCTGCCACTACCTCTCTACGCTCATACTCGACTCTGGCGACCTCATACCACCCCTCGTCTCTCTCAGATCTTCAAAGACGCGACACTCTTCTTCTCGCGCAAGACCCCGAATGTCGCGAAGGTTCTGCATGCTATGGACCATATCGATACGGTCCTCACAAACCAAACTCGCGACGAGAAGTACGATTCCGCCATTCGAGCCGCTCTACACCTCGGCAAGAAGGTTCTCAACAGGTACTACGACCTGTCTGACCTGTCCGCAGTGTACCGGCTCGCGCTCAGTATGTCCATTGTTCCTTGCCCGACTGTATACCATGCTGATACGCTTCCCTTCCGCAGTGCTTCATCCGTCTTACAAGGCCGAGTACTTCCGGCAATCTGGTTGGCCATCTCGATGGACGACACATTCCATTGAGATGCTGCAAGAGAAATTCGACCGGACGTACAAGGGGTCTGCCGGAGCCTCAGACGTGGAGGACCGCGACCACGACCGATGTGCGACTGACTCCGGTCGGCGTAAGGCACAGGTGCGTCCGCATGTTGATATTGCGCTGACATTATCATACTCGTATGTCCCACAGGCGACGAACGAATTCGACCACCTCCCCACGCCCTCGTCGAATGCCCAGAAGGCTCAAGAGAAGGATGAGATTGCTCGGTATCTTGCTGCCCCAACTGAGGAGACCACAGAGTCACTGCAGTGGTGGAGAGAACGTTCGTCGCTCTATCCGTGCCTGTCTAGAATGGCAAAGGACTACCTCTCTATACCTGGTACATCGTCTGATCCCCTCTCCGAGTCACTGTCCATCTCCCTATCAGCTTGCGCTCAACAGCGCTTCCCGTATAGGTACCTCAGTGGACGTCGAGCGGGTTTTCAGCCGAGGGCGCCGTGCTGTGACCCATGTTCGTAGCCGCTTGAGTGCCCAGACCACCCGCGCCTTGCTTTGTGTGGGAGCATGGTCTCGTCTTAACTTGATCCTCCCGTCCGATGCGAATGCATTGTCGAAGCTCCCAACTATCAACACCGATGATTCTGACTATGAGATGGAGGAGGGCTGGGACCGGATTGAACAGGCGTTGATGACCTCGTAGCTTACAAACCCGTGCTCACTGCTCACATAGTACTGTACTTAGTAGCTGCTTATCCTGTACTACTCATCAGGCTGCAATCACTCGTGAACATGACTGAATCTTGACTCTGATCACCTCAGTGCTCAATACCGCTCAGCGTCTCAGTACTTTGACCTCCAACTTGGCGTTGCCGGCGCTCAAGCGCTCAAGCCTCAGCCTCCACTTCATCCATCGTTAACTGTACTCCTTGTCACCCGCGATACTCCCTGCATGCCCGTCTCCGACAGAGCGACCCCCATCGAAGTTGGCCTCGGTGACTACGATGAACACCCGTGTCAAGTGCCAGGAGACATCCCCGTGCATGTTGATCTCATCTCAGATACATGGCAGGGAAACATAAGTCGCAAACCGATTGTTGTGTACTCGATTTCAATCACCCAGGCCTCAGACCTCATGGAGACCATACCGGTGAGTTTCACGTCTCTATGGTATCCTGGATTATGCTAGATGACTCCATACTGAGCACTGATCCGTTTCCAGTGGCTCACCAGCCAAATTACCTTGTGTGCGCCGTCAATTGCCGTCCTCCTCGCCTGGTTGCATCTCCTCAAAGCAGGAAGGTCGCCACCCGGTGCCGATGCCTTGACCTCCCTTGAGAACGAGCTGCTTCTGCTGTTTGCGACCATGTACCCCGGACCTCGCCAGATCTCTGACTCAGAGTTGGATGCGACCGGCATAGAGGGCACAAGCAGGGAGAGTGACATCATGCTATTGGTGCACAAGCTTCGAGCTAGTCCGAGTGCCCAGGTGAGTACCTCCATTCCGAGAAATCATCCTGCCGATATCAATACCCTGCCCCATATCTTCAGACATTATTTCTGCTTAAGCATGAAGAGCTTAGAGTCTAGAATCAGAAAAGGTTGCTCTTACAGGAATACCGGCTGATACAAGGCTAGATCATACTATATGTACTAGTACTATACTTCTAAGCCATAAACTCGTACTCATTGATACCCGAGGGTGTATACCCTGCGAGGGTATGTACCCTCCAACTACCCGTACCCTTCGTGTCAATACCCATACCCGCGGGTAGGATATCACGGGTGGGAGAGGGTCCGGGTCCGGGTAAGTCCGGAGATACCCGGGGGTTACCCATGCTATTGCCTAGCCCTACATGATCCATGTGTATTTTTGAAACTTGCACTCGTCTAGACGGTTAACGTGAGTCGGTCGGAAGAGTGTATGTATATGTGAAGCTGAAGCAAGAGACTTGCTGGAGACTTGGGACTCGGAGTTGGGAGTTGGGTCCTAACTCGGGTTGGGAGAATTTTTGCATTTCGGTGCACGTGGCCCCCCATCATTGATAAACAATTTCCCAATAAGGACAGCGGCGGATAGTACCCAATCCTCGAGACAGACCTACTCGCACCTCGACGTCGACTACTGTCTCTGCAGATACTTACAGCGCCTTCGCACATCAAACCTTCTCAGGTCGCCGATTGAAATGAGGCTGATGCTTGAACGTGGTCGCGTCGAGCCGGTGTTCACCCTCGCCCTCTCCCTGTTACTACAACCGTCGCTCTCACTCTTTTGTCCTCTCACCCTGCGACTCCCGGGGCCATCTTCTGGACATCCGATTGTGGAGGTGATCTATCACTACTAGCTGCAGCGCGTATGCAGCCTTACTGATCTGCCGTTGGTTGCAAGGACACTTCGCCATTGGTTACCCCGCTGGCTGTCGCCCACCACTGTCTTGAGTGTTCGTCAACAACATCGCATCCTCGCCGAAGTCGACCGCGATACCCGTAACCCCCTTCACGTCAGCTGAGGTGCATCCACTGCTCCCACCCATCGTGCCTCCATTCTCCACATCGCTGACCCCAGTGCCTTCAGCTTCCCAAACGACGATCACACAATGTCTGCTTCTTCACGGCAGCGGTGCCCCTACTCCTTCTCGTGGCCCTGTTCCTCCCAGAGAGTGTCTGGGTGCACCCATATCTCTCGACGTCGGTACTCGTGAAGCTACACACGAGATGCTCGACGCCGCCGTTGGTACTCCCATTCCGGATGGTGCTATGAGCGGGGTGCTTCTTCACAACGCCGAAGTCGGGACCGCCCTTGAACTACGCAGCGTTGCCAGCGATCGCCGTGTTGGTCAGGATTGCCACAACGCCGTCAATGTCGGGAGCCAATCGGTCCATATGTGCTATTCCTCGAGGCTCCACTGCCGTATGAAGTACAGTCGCGGTCCGACCCACCGGACGACATAGACGTGGCGCCGGACATGGCGCGGGCCGCTCTGCAGGGACATGCACACACTTAGGTCCGCGCCGCACGGCACTGGTACTACTACAAAGAACTCTTTGTTCAGCTCTCCCCTCCCTCATATAAGCTACAGAATGCACTCAATCTCTCCTCTTTACTCCATCTCACTCCGACTCGCGCCACTTCCTCATAGCACCATCGCAAATGGAACGACTCGCGTGGGCTTTTGTTCCACGTTTCGACTCTGCATAGTTACCTGTCCCCTCTGACATCTCCCGATCGCAGAATTGATTACCAGTATTGCCACCGCGTGTGGCCCGAGTGGACCCCAAAAGCTTCCTTTCATGTCAACGGGATGCCCGGCCAGTTTTCGAGCGACGTCGAACTCGCCGTCGTTAGTTTTCGTTCTGAAGCGGAGAACATTGATACCAGTAAGTTCCCGTTGGTCGCACATATACATTGTTAACCTGCCTTTCAGTGGCTTTGCTCATCATTGAAAGCAACAGCGGACAAGTTTGCTTCGCGAAGTACATTGACTGGAGCTGGACTGTCGAGACGGAGGTTGTGAGTACCACTTCGTCCCATCCATCACACCAGCCTTATCCCTCATTAAACATACTAAGGGCCCGTTGACCTTCCGTTGGTCGATCGCCACCAACGAAGGCGTCTGTCGCCATTCTCTGACCTTCCGAGGTGGTCCAACCGACGCGGCGCGATTTGCGCAACTCTTCGAAGAGGGCAGGGCACTTCCCTTGGGTACGTGCCCGATTGGAGATCCTCCCTTCGAGTATCTGCACCTGCACCTTTTCGGGTACGAGGGTGCTGCAGCCTCTGCTGAGGGTGCCCAGGCTCCTGCTGAAGACGCTGACACCGGAGGTTACCTCCCCAGCATTGCGCGAGAGGAGTTGGTGCAGGCGTTCGTCGTGCTCTTCATCATCCGCATCCTGACGGCGCTCGCTGATCATGCGGTGGGCTTTGTCTCCGCATACTTGTAGCATGCCAGTCATGAACCCGAAGAATCTTGGTCTACCCAGACGTCTAGGTAGTTCAGAATGCGCGCTTTGTATCTTTTCTCCGTCAGTCAATAACACCATGGTCCGGTCTTCCTTTCCCTTCGCGACGTTTAGCCAGGAGTGAGCCCCGGTGGACGTGCGCGTTAGCATGGACTAAGTAGTCGCTCGCCGAACTTGGGGCGTGTACTAATCAAGACTAGTGTGTCGCGGGCCGGTGTGAAGGCTCAGCGCTGAACCGTCCTGACAACTGTCACTTTATCGTTCCTCAATTGTTGCTCAATCGTCGCTCCATCGAGCTTCAATCTGTGACACACTCCGTTGATAGTCAGCGCTCAGCCGTGTTCGGGAATTGTCGTTGACTTGGCACAACGACTACTCATGGCAGACTGCAGACTCTGGGCCCTCCCCTTCCTGCGGCCACTCAAAACAGCCTTCCACCTGTTCAAACGCGGCCTGCCGCACGAACGTATCTTTCACTCCCTCCCCGACAACCGTCATTACTCATCGCACAGAATCCTGACACACTGCACGTCGTTCTACGTGGTGAGGTCCGGTCGGCATCGCGAAGATACAGTCCATACTGGTACCTGCTGTCCGACCCGGGAACTTGGAACTGCTCTGCTAGTTGTCACGTTCGCGTCCCTTGCACCATCCGACAACGATAACTATGCTCACTCGCAACTCAGCCTGATGTGCGGCTCGTCGCACGATGCGTTGAGAGCAACCATACCGGCATTCCTTGCCGTCAGAGCGCCGTCACAGCTAGAAGCTATACATGCAGTATCAGTGAGTTATCGTGCTCGCCGTGCTCCTATATCTGTCCTGCTGATCATACAATATCCAGCGCCCCGTGCGGACCAGTCAGACATTGCGCCCAGCTCGCGTATGCGAGGAACTGGTTCTGTTCGCTCCATGACTGCAAGTACTGACTAGCGACAATAGGGGAGGACGGTTCTATGCTTCCGGGCCCATATCGAGAACGTCCTCGACCACACCAAGAACGCTGCCGACTTCATGGATACCTCTGCATACTACAACGATGCCGTCTTCGGTCCTCGATCACCTACAGTATCCTCGCTACTCGCCATCTGGCGTTTATTCCACGGGCTGTGAGTATCTAGTTGGCTAGTACCCCCTTCTAATACATGTCATTGATCACGACATTCTACATCAAGTGCCTCCTACCTCGTCCCTTGGCACCGTCAACAACCTGTCCAGCAGCCTTAACAAGTCCTCCTCCTCCTCCTCAGCGGCAACGACAGCACAAGCTTCCCCACGCGCCCCTTCACGCCCACTGGCATTTGCCCAGGCGCGCTCCGACAGCGTTTGTTCGGGCCGTTACCGCCGTAGCGGTTCACACTCCCCAGGCCCCGCTATCCCTCTGGTTCGCTTGTTGCCATCCCCATCGCACTGCTTCAATTTCCTCGGCACCACTCCCATCGATCGCGCCTCCGTGCGCCAGCAGCAGCAGAAGCGTTTAAACAAGGAGTCCGTCGAGTTCGCGAGCAACGACGATGATGACGTCAACCCGGCTCCGAAGAACGACATGCGTCGTGAAGAGATCCGTCGTCAGCGTATCGAGTCCGAGTAGAGGACATGGAACTCTGAGCTCAGTGACGGCTACTGTCGTCTCAAGGATGCTCCGTTGGTGGTTACCTAGAAGCCGAGCAAAGTTTCCCTGCTAGATCGGGGTAAGTGCTACAATCTCGATCGCGCCCGACCGATTGCTACTAATAGTGATGTCGCACCATTAATTGCCTCTCAGCTACGACAAACATTCGCTACTTGGAAATGACACAGCAGAGGCTTTAACAGACCGAGGCCGAGACTGCCCACCTGAGTCACGTCAACGAGGCTCTCAAGGCCTCATGCTCGAGACCGCTGAGCAGCGTCATGTTGCCACCGCATCTGCCGTTGCCACCGCCCAGGCGCAACAGCAGCAGGTCCGATTTGTCGTGTCCGCCATCAACTCGGTGCTTCCCATGTCCTAGACGGTTGCCCTCTTTCGTCCTCAAGGCCTCACGTGCCAAGCATCGCCTACCCTGTATCATTGTAGCACGACTGTATCAAGACCCCGCACGAGACTTTTCTTGCCAGAACATGCGTAAGAGACGATCATCCATGATAGTCTAGCGTACGCACACGTCATACTCCAGTTTGCTTGATAGACAGTAGGTTGCCCAATTTCTCGGACTTACGACCACTAGAACCGGGACGTGTACTAACTAGTAGTGTCGTGCCTGCCGGTGTCAGTGAACACTGAAGGCTCACTGTCATCTAACCGTCCCTCAACTGTCACTTCATCGTTCCTCAATCGTAGCTCCATCGGGCTTCAATCTGCGACTCAAATTCCGTTGGCAGTCAGCCGCGTTCCAGACCCGTTGATTTGTAAGTACTTACTTCGTCTTCGAAGCCGGTCGCCAGGCTCATGCGTTGAGTGCTGGATGCCGGATGTGCTGAGTTAGAAAAAGATGCTCGTGATGATGCAACGAGGCGAGAACCTTTGGAAGTGGCGCAAATCCCTGGCGGCTAATCGCGTAACTTCAAGCAGTCTTCAAGCTTACCTTGTTCCCCTCATTTGTGACAACTTGGCTCGGTCCATAGCCCTTGTCGAAGATGTCTTCAATCAGACTCCCGGTAGAATTCGCCGTCAAGCTTGCTTCCGTTGAAGAAGGAGCCGTGCATTCAGCAGCCGCTGCAATGGACCGAGAGCTCTTGGTGTGAGTTCTTTGTTCAACGACTCTGTGTGTCCGACTGTACCTATCATCGTCCTCACATTCTCCTACCTCCTTACTGTTTTAGCATGCAAAACGCATTCAACCTACCTGCAGACCGGTCTATGTGGGCTTCAACGATGGGGGCTCGCATGGCAGCTCAGAATGCTTCCCATGTCGAAGCCCTCCGACAGCTTATCCGACTTCATTCGCACAACCTGCGCATGTTCCATGCTCGTCCTTCTAGCAAGTCTTCCAGCAGGCACAGCTCTAGCGATGCTTCTCGAACGTCTCAGCAAGGCGTGGGAAATTGTACGTCCCTCCCTGCGCTATCACGCGCGGTTCTTTGTTCACTTCTTCATTTTAGCTACTCCAGACGCCACAAGCAAGCTTGTATCCCTTATAGTTGAAGCCGTCGGCAATGCGAACAAGGCATCTGCTTTGTATGCTCAGGTGCGTGCCCTATTGTGTCCACCTTTCCCCTCATTGACCGAGAAGCAGTTCAAGTCTGTCAAGGATACCCTCCTCTCCGCAGGCACTGTCAGTAACCCCGATGCAGTGTTCATCCGCAACAACACTCCGGAGATTGAGCACAGTGTGGGGATGATCGGCGAGGACGCCGCTAGACTCAAGACCACGTTCAGCGAGTGGAAGAAGTGTTTCTATCTCCTGTCGAACAAGGTAGCCATCCTCCAATGGTCGTGATATACCCTGCGTTAACTCCAGACATCATAATATCTAGGACGAGGTTGAGAAATGCTGGCAAGCTATCCATGGATGCATTGTCTCCGCCGGAACGTTTGTGGAGCGAGTTACTCCTGCGATGGATACACTTGTCCGACTTGCCCGAGACCGTCAGCGTATTCTGGAAGAAGTACATCAGCTTGGTGACGATATCGCTATTGACTGGTACAGTATTGCCAGCGGAGAGGTCGAGCAAACCGTCTATCGATCCACGACCGCCAAGTTCCGGCCTCTTTTGGCTCGTATCCACCAACAGAAGACAGTTCATGATGAGGCGCTCCTCACTCTCGAGGTGAGTGCAATCACTCCAGACGAGTACTCGCAGTCCTCACAGACTTCTAGAATCTGCACAAGTTTGCCATCTCGCACCCGACCGAGATCCCAGCGCCAGGACAAACCGACGGCGGCATCTCGTCGGAGATGCTAAAGAACGCCTTCGATGCTTACGGATCTCTCACAGAGAGATGCCGTGACTTGATAAAGGTGAGCTGTGTATATGTGAGTAGCAGTGTGGCAGTATTCTCACCGCCTCCAGTCGTCCGGTCCTGTCATCAAGTCGCTCAACGAGTTCATCGATGGGCTGCATACGCTACTGTCTGAGTCTGCTTGAAATATGAGTTCGAGCTCTAAACCGCAATGCTCACTCCATCTGTCCTGTATTGACCTGCGTTGTGAGGCTGCAATTGAAAGTAATCTCTCAGAGTGACTGCCAGTGGGAGGTACGATCCCACAAATCCGGAATCGTATCAGGAGTCGCACGATTGCCATATGCGGTCGCACAATTACTATAATTAGATGTGGGCGCTCATCATGTCAACCTCGGGGTTGGCAAACACAGCCTCAGAATGAATACAAGTTCAAGCTTCAAGTACTCGTCGGCAGTCGCGGATTCCGTGCACTGTCGTGTACTGCCTTCGGCTGCCAGCTTCTGGGACTCTCTATGAATTGGTGCTGGTTTCAGCAACGCCGTCATGCCTCCATGCGCCCATGTGCACCCTATCACATCAACAGACCTCATGGCAGAATCGTTTCCACCCGTGCTTTGTCTCTGGACCCCTATAAAACCTTGCCGTCCGTGCCATCAGAGCTTCGCAAAACTAGCCCCACAAATACCCCTCACCATCTAGAGAGTCGTTCAACCTGTCGCTCGCACCATGACGTCCACTTCTGGCGAAGCCGATACCGATCCTACCAACAGTGCTACTCAAACATCCGGCGGCGGCGAGTCCTTTCGACGCATCTCCGCGTTCGTGCTCACTCAGTCTGTTTCATCAGGGGATAATCCGGGCATGCAGAGGGATCAAGATGACCCCTGGCCCTGGCAGACCAACGGGATTGTGGACGACGCTGCGATAGGTTCAGGTACGAGCCACCAGCGTCCATCTTAGCTACTCTTTCACCCGACCCGACCTTAGCCGCGATGACGTCCAACCCGCGAGTGGCAACGACTTCAAACGAACTGGCGGGGATGACCCCGTTCACGCAGTTGGCGACGAATTTGGCTCCGCAAACAACCCTGCCGGTCCTGTTTCGGCCTGTTTCGCCTTTTCATTCTCATGCTCAGTACGCACCTTGCGATTGGGGGGTTGTGTCTCGTGATTCACTGACGTGGAACAGGTACCGCCTGGCAAACAAGAGGAAAGCTGCACCGATCGAAGACCGCGACCCGGACGAGGATCACGACATGAGAGGAAAAGATATACCGACGTTCTTCAAGCGTCCACGGACCGACCTTGACGATCCTCCCGCTCTCGATGCCCTCCAGCCCGTCGTTGGTGTGTCGGTGTCCGCTCCCATCGGCGAAGTCTCTCCACCAAGTCTCCCCGCTGGCATCGGTCCAGAGCTTGTCGACGACGCTTCGCTCACCGCTCCCCGGGTCCTTCGTACTTGCTCCCACATCCATAGTAACAAAGTCACAGTCAATAGCGACAGCGAGCTTGAGCTGTCGCCCTCTGTGGGCGCTGACAGGCGGCTGCTCAAGGGTAAAGCTCGCGAAGTGGAGGAGAGCGAATCCGAGTGTTCCCCGTCAGGCACCGACAAGCACGCGGATCGTCTGGACCCTGAGGGGTCATCCTCGTCTTACAACCCACGCAGCGATCTCGCCGACGTCAAATGTTTCCTGCAGGAACTCACTGGGAACGTTGACAAAATTATCGGCATGGTCGGGCAGCAAACCCGGTTCTTCTCGACCATGCAAGCACGTGGCTTCCCTCACAGTGCACACATCACCGGCAAGGGGTCGCCCCAACCTAATCTCCCTTCCTCTGACGCTGCTTCTCCATCGAGCTCGCGTTCATGCACGGGAAAGCCTGTGTCTTCGGTTCCTGGAGCACACCCAACCGGCGGATCTCCGTTTCCTCGGAACATGCAAGACAGTACCATGGAAGCTCTATCGGTATAGTCGTTGTCTATCAGGCTCTCGTACCATATCTCACCTCATTCTATGTAGATCCATATCAAGGAGGTTGTCCGTGAACTCATGGGGCGTCGATCATCCAAGGACCGGTTCCCTGCTGGTCACCTTGCAGGCGATGTTGAGGTCGAAGAGTACAACCCCGATGACGGACCAGCATGCACGCCCGCTACTTTCAGACCTGACCTCGCCTCAGAAGCCCACACAGCGTGGAACAACTCCATCGTTCAAGTCTTTACCCAGCACTACAGCGAGATCGATCCAACTGCTGATAGAGCGATGGTTCAACGCATCTTCGAACGCCATCTTCAACATCTCCGCATCCAGTACAAGAACACATCTGATGGTATGGAGGCTATCCATCGTCGACAGCGGGCCGCGAACAGGATCGCACGCCAGGATATCGTAAGTCTTGTGCTGTCGTTGTGTGCGACCACAGGGGCTGATCTGTGTCTAGGCCTTGGTGCGACGCATCGCTACCGCGGCCATATATCCCGAATTGAGTCCTCACGTGCCTATGCTTCAAGCTCTCGGGCGAGACGGCATGAGCTCAGACGAGTCTGATTATGATAGCAATGGCAATCGCTTTTATCGTGGTCGGCGCAAACAGTGGAGGCATCCGGCGTTGTCCCCCTGGCTGCAGCTGTTCGACAAGGTCTTCATCCTCAGTCCGCTGTGCTCCAACGGAATGTGGAAAGACATTGTACGGCGCTATCACTCGGACGAAGTCTCCCCACGTGTGCATGCCGTTCGCGCACTTCCGCGCAACGCGTACAACCAGGCATGGTTGGAACCACTCACCGAAGAAGAAGTCAACCGTTTCAGCATCAAGACTGGCGAAGCGTACTTGTTCGTACATGCTCCGGAAATGGTAGCTCTTTCGTAAGTGCTGAACTTTCATGCATCTAGCGCGGGCAGTCTTCCTCATTGCTGTTGCAGGGCCTTGGCCATGGACTAGCAGAGATTCGCACCCAGACGTTGCAGCTTTCAGCCAACCTGCGTACTGCTCCCACCACTTTGCGGACCCCGTCGTACTCGCGATAACCAAACATTTTGGTCATAATCGTTCCTGTTGATACTACTCCACTCGTTTATCTCCGTTGTGATCCTCTCGGACTACTCACCGGACCCACCCATGTGCTCGCCGGCGCGCACCCCAGTTATACACTACTGTTCCCCTCCTCGACCTCTGTCGTACACTCCTTTTGGCTCGATCCTCGTCTCCGTTATGCACGTGTTATTGCTACGATCGTCACTATCCTTGTATCTGCCTAATCACACTTGTTCAATCTGATTACGTCTGGGCCCGGGAAGGACAAGGAGGTACAGGATCAGTAGATCGGTGGTTCGTGGGAGGTTGTCCACGTGGATGGAGATAGACGCTCTAAAATGGATGTTGTGTGCGCTTGGGGACGCCCGACGACGGCGACGACGGCGACGACGGCGACGAGCACTTTTCAATGTCATCCGGTATTGTAAGTGAAAGTGCGCGTGTATACTCTTGACGTATCCTGATACAGAGTGCCAGTACTATCGCAGACTCATCTATAGTAATCGCGACCGAGTTTTCACCCCAACGGACTTTGTGCCCTGTGGAGTCTGGACAGGATCTTTTGTTGGAAATATGGTTGTTGGAAATATGAACACCGTATGTCAGATACTCGGAAATGCTTTCTGTATTACTCACATACTCATCGCTCACCCTAGGTGCGCCAGCTGGCCAATAGGTCTGTGCTCCAACGCACGACTTGGCAGATCTCGGCCTCAGAAAGCCTCAGCAGCATGTCAGGCCACGCCCTCCAACAAGCGCCCGCATCAACATCCACAACATGTCGCGCACATGACGCCTATTCCTCTCTCTCCTACGATCAAGACATCCAAAACATCTCAAAGGTACTGCGCCGTTGCTCAACAGTTTCTCAACTAATCAAAGCCAGCGGTCTCTCTCTCCCACAGACGATAAAGACGACCATGCGCTGCAACTGGGCCATCTACGCGCTTGTGGTCGCATTCGCTGTCGTGATCCCTTTGTTCCCGCCTGCCCGGCACTACGCCTCCTTCTTGCGCGATGTCAGTCGCATTCCGTTGTCCTCTGCGCATCCCCACATAAAGCACTCAGCGTCGGCTGTCAAGGCTGCCTTGGCTGCGGCGATGTGCGTCTCTCTTCCAATCCCCGTAATCCCGGTCGTCTGCCCTGCCCTCACAATCGAGCCCGATGATGCAATGTTCGACGACCTCATCTCCTCTCAACTCGCCCTGTATGGTGGTACTACGCGAATCCTCACGCACAATGAACCGGTCGCGCTTTTCATGTCCGTCGTGGAAGCAGCCCAGTTTGCGTTGGCAGTCGATGATCTCATCCTCCTGGCTGAAGATGGTGGGTTACAAGTGCGTGGAGTCGGGAATATCACTCTCGTTGTTGAGATATACAAGGAATCAGTCGCCACGGCTCTGGCGGGACGCAATGTGCTCATACACGCCGAGCTCAGCGCAACCTTGTAAGTGACGTCTTTCGAACCTGACGTCTGTTATTCCACTCACCCCTTCTCTTCTGTGCAACCATTAGAATGACGCATGTCTATAGCGCATATCTATCCACGTTGGACTATCTCGAGCAGCTCAGCACATATGGACGTCACTGGACTCGCCCAGTCCTCTCTTCGACTCTTAAACGTGTCCTCCGAGGCAGCGTCCATCTCAATCGGCTGCTTGCAGTCAGAAGTGCAGTCCGCCATCGCGATCATCACCAGACTGGTAGTCCTTCTCCGCCGCTTTGTCGTCGAGAGGGAAACGTACACACCATGCCCCCAACCCCTTTCTCCGGAGGCGTGCACGACCTTGGTGCCGCTTTTTCGCGGAGATATAGCTATCGGAGCCGCCCTTGACAAGCTGATCGAGCTGAAAGAACATCTCTCCATGGACGACTATGTCACAGCAGGGGCCGGAATTCCGAACTTCACTCTCGCGCACACGCTTTGGGGAGCCTCGACAATTGTCGGCCAGCATGTGGATGCGATGAGGGGCTTGGTCTTGCGGTTGCAGACTACAAGGGAGTCTGTGGAGTCTAGGATGAGGTCGGCATATCTAATACGATAGATCACGGAGTTGGCATCCACAATGCGTCTCGGACCTGTGCGTTGTTATAGTACCCTTGAAGTGGTGCATGCTCACGATACAGAATCGCATTCGAGTTTACCCCGTGATGGGGCATACCAGTCTCCAGACTATCTTGACCGTCGGTTTGGTCGAGCCAGTGTCTATGCCCAGTGAAAAGTCGGCCGGTTTTTCGTACAACTAGGGAGAGTCAGGGCGAAAGACGTCTATGCTCCACATTGCTCTCGCTCTTTGCGGACGTGAGCGGCGGATTTGCGTCCTCTGTCTTTTCCCACAGGCTCCCCACTGCACTCAAGCGGGAGAGAAGATCGCTCAGGCTCGATGAGACGTCTGAACCTAGACGTGTGGCCATGCCTTGCTCTTTGTATTCCTCGTGAGTTTCCTCGCCTGCTGTAGGGTGTTACCAGACGTAAATTGATTCACTTGCTTTCTGACATTCTTGTTTCAGCGACTTCTGGTGCCATCTAGTATTGAGACGACCATACAAGTGAGGCGGTGGTGTCGAAGCTCTTGACATCGATATTGGCTGCCTGCGCTGGGTAATAGAGTCCTTCCTGCGCACTCGTCGTTCATCCAGCGCAACCGTCGAGCCTCTACCCACATCTTTGCTGCTCTACCGATTTTTCAAGCGGGTCCGCTGCCCTGATGATAGCTCGAATACGTTCGGAGATAATGGGCCGCCATAGTGAGTCTGTCTCGACAACCTTGCGTGCGCCACCTGTTCGGGCACCCTGGACATTGTGCTTTTCTGACAACAAGCTGACGACGGTCTTCCATTAAGGTATCTATTTAATCAAGCCTGAAAGGGCCACGCACCGCACTGCGCCTCTCCGCACGCGCTCAACCACAGCCAACGCAGCGTGTAGGTCTGCACCTACAGCGACAATCAGCAACATTAAGCGACAGGCAAGAATGCCGGCGAGCTTGAGGAGCCTCGCGCGAGGTGCTCATGCGGAGCGGCCAATGCTGGGCCACCAGTGCTGTCAGACTGGGTAGGGCGACAGGTGTCGGCATCAGTCGCGGGCTGGAGACGCGGGCTGGTACACGCGTGGGTCGTCGTGCCACGCGCGTAGGTCGACGTGTGCGTCCTCCACCTCGCCCGCCCGGCGCATCTGTGGCGTGTCTGTGTCCACCGCCCGACGCACCTCTTCCCGCCCGCGCAGCGGCAGAACCGTGCCGCGCGTCTGTGTTCCCGACCGCATCCTCTGCGGCCTCTGCCTCCCACCCGCCCATATCCGTGGCGCGTTTGCCCACGTCATTCGCGTGTTTGAGTCCCACCGCGCACGGACTCCATCACGATGATGCTCGCCATGAGCACTCAGCCAGGGTCCTTTACATATATGGCGAGACGGTAGGTGCCGTTCGTCTCTTGCGGTTGTATGTCGAATCAGGCCTCGCCCCAGGCCATTCAGCAGCAGATACGATGTACTGGTCATGACTTGATCAGCTTTCTACAATGTGTCCTTGCAGAGCAGGAAGAGAGCGTTTGTCATCCGCAGCCCGATGAGGTTTCTACACTACAGTTTGCCAGGCGCGGAGAGAACTCGCTGTGACTATTGACCGTCAACTCTACAGCAATCGTGTGACAGTTGAGAGATGGTTGAGTGATTATCGATTATCGCTTCCGCGCTGAGCGCTGACTCCCAGTCCGTATTCCGGGGATATGAGATCTTAAGCGCGCATGCGGGGGTCCTGTCGTGACTCGTCGTCAAGAGTTGAACATTGCCGTTGAAGGACCGTCCATCCTCCCGTTCAGTGGCTCGCATGCATTGACTTTTATTGACTCGTACTCTATGGCCAGAACGTCTCAGACCATGTACAAGGAGCCGTCACACTCTGCACTCATCCGCGGCCAAGGTACATCCTCTGTCATTCTTGCTCCCCAATCCAGCCCGCCCCTCCGTCTTCTCCTCCCATTCTCATCTCTCTCCTCGACCGAGACCCAGCACTACAAAAACACCGCTCGCTGGACGACTACGTGGGCGTCGGGCATCGATTCCGAGGGAAACACGTACCGGTGAGCAAACCGCTTCTTTCACACACTGTCTGCCTCTTCCTTGGACGACATCGGCCCATACCTCTTGAATTCTACCGTCCGCGAGGACTACGAAGATGCTCTCCATTGCCTTACCCTCTGCAGCTTGTAGCTTGCTCCATGCGCGACCATAAATCTATGCACCGGTGAGTCCACTCGTCCCGGTTGGTTCCATCGTGCTTCCATCCCCCGCCCACCGTTCGTGATCAGCACCACCCTGCATTGATGCGTCGGCGTCTTGTCACGCTGTGTCTGCTCCGAGGATGCAAGCAAAACCGAGGCAAGCCCTCCGCTCTTCGCGACCCCAGTGCTCACGCATCAATGCCAGTGCGTCTATTCCCGCGTGTGCATACAGGAGAGCTCACTTTCTGTGAAACGAATGCAGATGACACTCGCACACACAACTATAACGCCGTACACCTCCTCCAGCTGCTGGGAGCATGCACTAGGTGAGCTAGTCCTGATGACGGTCTGTGCCGTACAATCTCACCGGCACCTCTCGCGCAGCAGCTGCGCAAGAAATTCCACCGCGTCCTGTGACTCATCCAGTGACAATCGAGGCGAGCACGCCGCATACTTTCCTCTACTGGAACTCGCACCCGAGTGGGTCCGCAGGGCGGGCGGCAATGAATGTGGTAGGCAATCGTTATGCTACATGCAACTCTTAGTGTTGTTATGGCACAGTTGCGAGAGCAATGTCAATATATACGTGGCTGGCTAGGTATACTATCTTGTCTCAGGGCGCCCCCATCTTTGGGCGGCGGGACCGACGCGCCTGCCACCCACCTCGCGCGAATTCGAACTTGTTCGCGACAGTCAAGTATGAAGCGCTGGCCGGAAGGCGGAACGGGCATCTGGAAGTCCCGGGTTGTGTAAATACCCGAGCAAACCCACTGGGGGTATTATCCGGAGTGGCTCAAGATCTCGAATGCCTGTACACTGTGACTAGCCTTCGGTCGTCTTGAAGTCCAGTTGCTGGTACCTCTATATCTTTCTTCCTTTCTCCATTGCACAATGCCTAATCTGACGAACGAAATGTTACGTCAAGCTGGCGAATTGCCCCAAGTGACCATCGATGGGCCAGGTCCGGAGATTAGTTTCGATTATGTCGTTCAATCCCATAACCTGCTCGTGTTGAAAACCGACTTCCAAGAAAACTCCGGAGATACAAAGTACACCTCAGGGTGTAAGTGCGCTGGTCCTTGTTATCGATACTCCTGCACCTGCATCAAAGGAAAAGAGCACCACTTCAACAAGTCCGGGAAGTTAACATACCATCGACGCCCAGTCTACCAGTGTAGCCCACAATGTGCCTGCAATCCGAAAATTTGTAAACAACAGGTATTGTGCTTCCTTCTATCCGAGATAACTACATACTGACATGCTATGGCTTTTACGATCGATCGGCTGTGCAGCGTACCCGGCACAGACCTTCAGCCAAAATCGCTGTCAAGAAGACGAACAATAAAGGATGGGGTATGTGGAGAGTGCATTGTCACTCTACTGTAGCTAACCTAATACGTCAGGACTATTTACAAAGAAACGTATCGCGCCAGGCACATACATCGGCACCTTCATCGGAGAGTTGATCCGTCCCGAGGAGAAGGATGAGCTTGTTAAGAGGTCCAAGTGTTTGTCTAATCTTGTGATATATCTCGTTGACATCGAATCTACAGTCACTTCTACCAGACACAACCCGTACGAATCTCTGCTAATAGACACAGGCGATTCAGAATCTCCGACTAACCTGGAGGATCAAGTAGAGGTGTGGTTTGAATGCAAGGCGAATGTGAGTCTAAATGTGTCCCGTCGTGAATAGAAAGCAAGTACTGAGTATGTCTCTTGTCAGTACATGAGATTCATTGTGAGTGAATCCGCCATCTGTGAATTGTCGTGGCTGGTACCTGACACCTGTCAACAGAATCACAGCTGCAAACCAAACTGCCAAATATCATACATCTACTCAGGAAGTATGCAGACAGATATTCCCGAGATAGCTGTGTTCACGAGTGATATCGTCACGGCAAACACGGAGCTCACCATCCATTACCTTCCAAACTCTCTCAAGGTGACCGCTATAGTATCTATTCATGAGCACGCTTGACCTCGACATCGTTTCAGAAACCTCCACCTGGCTTCAAGTGTGTGTGTGGTTCGACCTCGTCCTGTGTCAGTGACTTGTGATCCAGCTCAACCATCGTCATGAATTCTCGTTTAGCGACGCCTGCTTTCACAGGTCGCCGCGGCGAAGGGGGCGAACAATCAAGGAGGCAGGGCGCGTTCTAGACGAGGTAATCGGAGCTGCTAGTGAGTTCAAACCCTCAGAAGAGGACATGAATTTTGACTGATAGTATTGTTCGTTCACCTATAGGAAGGAGACGCAACGCCGCAATAGCTGGAAGATCTCCATTAGTACGAGGTTTCTGCTGCCAATATCCTGTCTGTGTATGTAAAATTGGCATACATGCACGGCGTCGCCCTCCTCGTTGTCTAGTGAGGAGAGAGAGACATTCAAAGTAAGTTCGGAAGGCGGCATGGTGGCTGGAGTACCGTGACAGTCGTGTCGGACTCTACGTGCATGATTGTCGATTACCATTTGTAGTATTGTAAGTTCAATGATAATTCAGTGACATTTGGGCTGCGCGACGCCAGCCTGAACTTGTCCCTGTAACGCGTAGTGATCCCTCCTCTGGCTTCGAGACTATGCTCTACGACATTGGACGCAACCGGTGCAGCACTGCCACTTATCGGGCGCTCGGAGTGAGCGGAGCAAAGCCTCAGGCCTCACCGGGCGCGCTATGCGGCGACGGTGTCTACAGTACTATGCTGCCTCCACAAAGCAATACTCTTCCGGTCATCGTGCTAGTCATGAAGAGAGAGGATGGGCCACACAACGCTCCTTGCACAGGGTGACAACAATCCTATCATCATGACCCCAACTACCTCGCAGGCCTGTAGGCTCTACTATACTACGCCAAGCAAGCTACTGTCAACCCGGAGCAAGGATGATATCGATGTCAAGGAGTACGAAGGCTTGCAACTCTATCTCATTGAAACTCTGTCAACCAACGCGTCCTGTGAGTATTCCCGCTCGTGCTTGACTCGATCAAGTCATCGAGTCTATCACTGACTTGGCTGCAGTACTTCTTTGTGCGCTGTTAGAGTGTGATAGCCGGCACACCATGTTCTCCGCGAACTGTCAGAAGATGGTCTCTATGCGCCCCGTGGTCAGTGATTTGTTATCAGCTACTGTGGCTCAGACCACTCAATTCCATATCGGTCAGCCTGAGGATGCGACTAGGCTCAGAATCGACTTTGAGACAGTCCAAGTCGTCATCTTGTTGACACATGTAGAGTTCAGGCGAGAATTAACTGACCTGATTCAAGACTGGCTCAGCGACAAGACATCTACGAGCCAACCTCAGGTGCCTACGGAACTCGAAGTGCACAATCTCCGGGTGATCACCGCAGATGGTCCTCACGACAGTAATAGGGAGGATTTCAGGATGTTCGAGTATCTTCTCTGGTGCGCCAGAGCAGTTGATACAACAAAAAAGGTGGAGGAGGCGGACTTTGTGTTTGGAGCGCTCGAAGATCTTTACTTTGAGGAAGACGAGCAGGCGACAGGCGGGAGTCCGCGGAACGAGTGTGTGGATGTGCCTATGGATGTGGACGATTTGATGGAAGACATCATGTAATACTAGCCAACTGATCACGACCGGAACCTCAGGCCTTGGGCATCAAGCTCTGCCATCAGCGAGCCTGGTTGGCGCACTACAGTTTATATTCATGGGACCGTGGCGGACCGTGCTGCCTGGAAAGGCTCTAGACTTGTTCAGGAAAGCTACGGCGGAGTTCCGGCGGGACCATTGTCAACCTCAGCGGGAGTGGACGCGGTGAGTACCGTGACTGTTGAAACGTGTCACAAGGCTGTCACAGCTGGTCTAGACCTGTCACATAGTTAGAGGATAGTACTCAGGCTGAGTCCCAGTGAAAACCCCAACAACTGGGACAAATTGAGGTCAAGTGAGAGACCTAGTCTCACAACTCAGAACATTTGGTTGCAACTGATGTGCAATTTCTGGCGCCTTTTCCCTTGATTTTACTCATGCGCTCCTCTAACCGAGCAGTAAAGGTAGTAAAGCACCAGCGCTAGCGAGACTTGTCACTTGGGATGGTGAGGTGACACCAGCGCCACTCGTCTCTGCCAGCTCCCTCCTCCATCATGTCCATGTCTACATTTGTGCTCTGCCCAGTTCTGTCTACTCTATCACGTACCTCTCCTAATCTACTCATACCGACCCCTGGGAAACCTACATTCCACCACTTCGACGCAGGTCTTGGCACCAACACAGTCTGGCGATGACGACAACTGCAACAACGAGCCCACCTCCACTGGCGGCGCTGTGTGACGGCACATCTGAGCTCAAGCACCCATATACAGGTCTTATTCAAGCTCAACCCGGTGGTGAGGCGACCAGCAACGGTGTAGTCTTCCTTAGGCAGACGGTCAAAGGATCTTGGCACACGTACCTCGCTTCACCCGCAATCTCTCCGGTACGTACCCTCCCCACGGGCTCTTCGCGGTCTCGCCAGTGATGGCATCAACAATTGTTTGTCGTTCTCTGCTTTCTATCATGCTCTCTTCCCTCATACCTCTCATTTGCAGAGATTGGGCCCCGGCTCACGCTTGCCATGATCAGCACCATTAGTTATTCAAGTTGCTCTCTCAGTCAGCTCCCGGCCGGGCCTCTAGCAGTGGTACGTCGTACTATCTCCTCGACTCTGTCCTTTGCCATACTTGAAGTTCCTGTCAACCGCTTTTTCTGGACATGAGTCCACTTCCTGGCATTGTCCTTCTCGCTTCAATGCCCTGATTTACGGTACTAGCTGTGTTGCTATCCAAGCATGTGCATGTGGACCTCCGAGACCTCCCGCCAATGCCTCGCCCCGAGTTCCCTCCCTCTCGCTTGATTTCTGATGCTAATTACTTACTCCACCACTGCTACCGGACTCAGCACCACCTTAACGTCCTTTTGCTTTAGTTTACTGACTTTGCTACGCATCATACCTGTATCGTGAGCCGGCTTCTAGGCTTTGATATTGCTGTATGTATTATGTAGGGCGTGCAATATAATGGTATCTACTGCATTGCAATGTCCGGAGGCGACAATGAGGCGAAATCACACGAAATGATTGCAGGAAGAGGAAGCATTTGCCCTTAATTTGCTGTCAACTGAGGTGAGAATGTAGTATGCCGAGCTATATGAGATGTATAGAAATCACATCAGTTGATATTTCATTAGCCGAGTCTCACTGGGGCAATTGAGAGCATTTGCGGGTGATTGTGATCATTTCAATCAGAGCTAAATTGTGGGAGTTGACGTGAAATGTCGAGGTTTTCACTGGGGCTGAGTCTTCGTTGTCGTCGTCATCATCACCTGCCATCGCACTCTAGCTACTTTCCAGCTTTCCTCTATCCCTTCTCTATCTCTGAGCGCTGAGCATTAAAACACGATGATGGCAATCTGGGGCTATGTAAGCATGGGCGACGCTCGAATTGAGTCATCCTCATTTGGCCAGACACGCATGGTGATCTTTCTGCTATAGGTAGCTACAACCGCGTCTCGGCTGATGTCTGAGAGGTATGTTGTGGCGTGCCTCGTGCATATGTGTAAAGCTCTTTGTGCATACTGCATACTCACCTGTTTGTACTCTTGCCTGCTCCGCCACTCCTTTTCACCTTTAATCCCGTGTGTTTGTAATACCGCACACCTCTGCAAGGCATTCAACCTCATGGTGTCTACTCGTAGTCAACATAACAAGGTGGTTCAGGCTGTGCGTATATGCATGCTATTCAACTTAAAGAGACATACTGATAGAGACATACTGACATTCCGCTTTGCACAGAAAGCTGTGATGACGCGACCGCAGGTGAGTTGTTGACAGACATGTGTCGGTACAGCAGTTGTGCAAGTGCTAACGTTTTATACAGGATACGCTCTTCATCTCCAACCTCCAGGATCTGATCGCATTCGTCGAGATGGCAGATCTAATGCCGGAATATGGCGTCGTGGTCACCCACCTGCGTATCACAATGTCTGTCTCCGCTCTTGAGCGAGATTTCTTTCAGAAGATACTCGCAGCGTGTCTCACGCTGACCCCGAGCCTCAATGTGCTGGCGCTCGTCACAACACCATCGCTTTCCATCGAGTCTCTCGACAACGTGGCCCTTCCCAGTGTGGAAGTTTTGAAGACCAATATCCCCCATCGAGCGATATGCTATTTCGTCACAACACACCCCAGTCTGCACACACTCGACATCTCGTCATGTGGCAGAGCGTTGAAGTGTCCCCTAGGTTATTACAATCTCGATCACGTCACCGACATTCGTGCTCCTATCAAGTGCACTCGGGCCATCGTTCACGGCTGTGCTTCCCGATTGCGCCTAGACTCAGACTGCGACGGTTCCAACATCACGGTCTCAAATGTCATCCCCCAGATCGCCGTCCCACCCCTCCAGTCTCGTCTATCGCGCGACGCTGACGAGTGTGGCGAGAGTCCTTGTAGGTTGGGCAGGCGCCGGCTTGGCCGGGCAGACGCGGGGCTCGAGGAAGCCGCTCACCCATACCAAAGCGGCAGCGGATCCGCGGCGACGAGGGACGCTCGGGGCCGTCCTGCCCAACTCCCAGCTGGCGCGACAATGATGGGTAGACTACTTAGTACTCACAGTAACCGGAAATGTGTGACGTGTGCTGCGCTCTATATCAGTGTCTAAGTAATGCATTAAGCAATGTACCGCTGAGCTAAGTTGGACGTATGCGTGTTGAGGACCTGCTCAAAGGCTCTGATGTACGTTTCGTATGCCAGTGACTTCCATCTGCCCGCGAGCCGCACCACCTCGGGGCTGACACCTTGCCCCAGGAAGAACGCAGCACCTCCGATACGGAATGAGTGGCCGAATGCCGTGCCCTGGCCCGCTGATAACAGGATGCGGTTGATGCAGTCGAGCGCCGCCGCCCACACCATCGGACGCAGGTTGCCGCGGCTGTCGGTCCAGGAGAAAAGCGGGTCCGTCGCTGATGCTAGCGCGACCGTGCCGAGGTTCCGCAGCGCGTCGAGAGGGCAAAGAAGACCTTGAGGTGTGAGGTAGATGTACTGCACTTCGCCCGGCTTCGCCGTCTTCGCACCGCGTAGGCTGAGCCGCGCGTACGGGCGGCCATCGAGGTCAGTTGCAAAGATGACGTCGGCGCGCGTCAGGTGTCGCTCGGGTGAGAACTGGCCGCGCGAGTCGACCGCTACCTCGCCGAAGCGCATCATACCCCAGAACGCGCACGTTGCCATCGCCCAGATGCACGCGTCAAACGGGTCACCCAGGCGTAGCACCGACTTGAGGAAAGCGAGCATTGGCAGAGTGACAGGGGGACGTGGAGGGCGCGTGCGCTTGCTCGCTTGCATGTTGTCGAGGCCACGCAGTGACCAGTTGATGCGTGTGAGGTCGTCTTTTGACAACGGCGGGGGCCATCCTTGCGCAATGTGCCATGCTCGGACCGCTGACAAGTACTTGCGCGTGGTGTCGACTGATATGGGTTCGAAGGGAGCGGGTGACGAAGCATAAATTAGGTCGAGCGGATCGGGGTCCGCAGCGGCCCACAGCGCGAACGAATGGAGTAGGCTAAAGGAAGCGGGTAGTCTGTGGGCTTCGGGAATGGAGAAGATGTCGCAGAATATGTGGAACTTGCGTAGGCCGGATCCGTAACCTGTTGCATCACGCAACGAGGCTCGTGACGCGCGGTCCGCCAGGGCCCGGATGAGCGGATCATTGATGGTGGAGAACGGGGGAGTGTTGATTCCACGCCAGAGGAAGAGGCGGCCGCAGCGATGAGGGGTTGATGCTGAGTGCGGGTTCTGCACTGAGAGTGGCTGACGCCCCGGCAGCCTGTGGGGGGCAGATCGTGAATGCCGGCATCACCACGGGATGAGCTTGTCGGCTAGGTGCGGTGGCAGCAAGCAGGAAGTCTTGATTGATGCGGTCGGAAAACCAGCGAGGAATGCCGGAATGTCTCCACGCGACAGTGCGTCGGTGACATTGTCCCTGCTCGTGACGTGCTCGGCCACAAGGGTCACCCCTTCCTGCGCCAGCAGCTCGTGGATTGCCTGGAGGACATCGTTGGTTGCCCGGCTGCGTGAACGGCCCTTGTTGACCACGGCCACTACCCCGCTGTTGTCCGAGCGCACTAGCAGGCGTGAACAGTGAGCTGGCCGCAGGTCCACCCAGCCCTGTTGGACTGCCAGACGCAGACCAAGCTCGACTGCCACCGCTTCCGCCCAACCGATGTCGTGGTGCAGCCTTGGCCCACAGCGGAAGGTTGGCGCCCACTTCCATACCGCCCAGAAAGGGCCGACGGCGACCCCAATCCCGAAGGAGGTGCTCGCGTCTCCCCACCATCCAAAGTCGATGGGATGCGGCGTAGAGAGCTGGAGCTTGTTTGGCAGGAAGCGTAATAGGTGGTGCACGCGCTTGATATCGGCAATGACGGACCTGGGAGGGGACAATCGCGCGCGAGGTGAGCGGAAGGACGCCGCAAAACGCGATAGGGCGGGGAGGAAAGGCCGAATGAGCACAAACACCGTTGCTAGGTGGACGAGCTTCCAGTGGACAGATTGTGCCTCGCTCTCGGATGCTCGGAAGCCGGCAGCCCGCCAGGAGTGCAGGAGTTCGCTGATTGCCCTGAGCTTCTCTGGCGGGATGGCTACTGTCTTGCGCGCTAGATCCCAGATGAAGCCAATGTACCGCTGCACTGACGCGAACGGCTTCGTCTTGGGGATGCTCCAGGGGACACCTAGAACGCCGGTGATGGCAATGAATGTGTCTTCGGTGAGTTCCTGACCTGGATATCGGATGACGAAGAAGTCGTCTACCCACTTCACGATCGCCGTGATGCTGTGTGCCTTGTAGATAGCTACTAGCATGTCCGCGACCGCCCCGAAGACCCCCGCACTTGACGTGAGACCGAACATGACCGCGCGGTCGACAAACACTTTGCCTTTCCACGCGATGCAAAGCGTGTGCTGCTGGTCGGGTCGGACGGGGGTGATGCGATATGCCGCGAAGATGTTGAACGCTGCTGCCGTCGCTCCGGGTGGTGCCGCGAGGATGAGCGCTGCCGCTTCGTCGAAAGTGCCCCAAGCTGTGGGGAAGTCATCTGAATTGATGCTGGCGTTGACGGATGCTAGATCGGGCTACATCACGGTCCTTCAATGAGTGTACTTTATTCAGATCACATCTAAGAGCATACATCATCGCGAGGGAATGACAGGTCTTGTATGAGACGAAACTTGTCCGAATTCGGCTTTGGGACCAGCCCGAGCGGGGCTGTGCGAAAAGGCCCAATGAGAGCCTGCAGCTCATTGGGATCGAAAGCCTGCGAGTACCGCCCAGCGGCTTGCTCGTCGAGAATGTATTGATCGATGAAAAGAGGATCGAGATTGGAAGATGCGTGGTTGTTGAAGATGGTTGTCTGTTCTACACGAACGTTTTGGACGCCGACGTCAAAGCCCCTCCGTAGGCCGTCGACGATGTGTTCCCAATCCGGAAGGATGTCGAGATCGTGGAGCGCTCTCTCAATCCTGTCCGGAATGAGCGGAGTGATCACACCACGGGGATCAAGCGCTGCCGCACAACGCGGCGCCATGGCCGCTGTCGCCGCAGACGCTGCACGCGTGGACGTTCCTGCATTTCCCCCCGAAGCGGCATTGCGAACGGGCGGCCCACCCGAAGCAGAATGTGCGCCCATCGGGGGCGAGAAGTGCGTTGCGCCCAGTGGAGCGGGGGTTGAGCTGGGCGACTGGACGGCCGGCAGTGGACGTCTCTGCATTGCACTCGGACGGCATGTGACCGACTCGGCCGCACCGAAAGCAACGGCTCTCGGTGCGGGGCCTCTTGAGCTGTGGCTGGACCTGGTCACGTGGGGCGCTGCGCTTCCCTGCTTGTAGCGGGGCGGCTGCGGCCAACTGCGCCACGCGCACAGTATGCTGGTGCGAGATCGCGTTAAGACATTCGAAGTCGGTTCCAGTGAGGTTGTGTCGGAGGTCGCCGGCGGCGATCTCGCGCTGGCGCACGTCGTACTCGCGGGCGATCGGCCACCCGCGGTCCGCGGTGAGGCGCTGGACGGTGGCGTTGTGTGACTGGAGAGCGAGGACTCTGTCCGCACTCCAGTACTTGGCCGTGAGCTCTTCGGCGGTGCGCAAGGCTAGCAGCCATTCCTCGAGTGAAATGCTGAGCTCGCCGGTTCGGTCGGCTTGCTTCGCTACCAGGGTGCCTTCGGACGAGATCGTGAATTGCTGGCCCTCACCTCTGAGCGCTCGCTCCCTGGCCGTTGCGGTCAAGAGCGAGTACTTGACGAACTCGTAGTTACGGGCGGCTGTCTCGACCACCGGCGGGATTGCTGCGAGAAAGCGAGAAGTGTGTCAGCGACTGTACGATGCAAGTGTCATCGCGAGGGAGCAGGGGCGACGTGCGAGTGCACCGCGCGGCGCGCGGACCCGTATGCACACACGACAACTAGTACTGCGCGGCGCGCTAATGCAGGCTCGCGGAGTGTGCGATGCGGGTTTTGGACGTGAAATGTGCGGCGCACTGCGCGTGGATCATCTGCTGCCGCGCCGCCGCGTGTGACGGTGGTGGAGTGTGACACCGTGGGCCCAGTCTAATGAGGTACTCACGAAACGTGTGTGGATTCCCTTTGTACCCAGCGACCAGCGGGGGCAGCTCGGGAGGGGAGCGCTTCTCAGGACGCAAGGCGTCGGCCGCGGCACGTGCGCGCTCGACCAAGGTCCGGTCGGCGACGAGCGGGTTGTGCATCGCCGGCGGCAGCGGGTAGGCGAGGCCACCTGGCGGGCCTCCCCCGTCGGGCGCCGCCGGTTGGTTGAAACCGGGGGCACCTTGCTGGGGATTGGCGTTGGCGACGCCGGGTTGCTGTCGTCCCGCGGGATCGGCGCGAGGTTGCGCATTCTGGTTGTTGGGCTGCTGCTGCCCATTTTGGGGCGTGTTGGCACCGGGGGGCTGGGGGCCGGGGTGCTGAGCTTGGCCGTCCTGGGGCCCTTGTGGCCCGGCGGGCTGGTTCGACTGAACGCCAGGCATGGGTTGCCCGTTTTGAGTGCTGTTGCCGGTGTTGAGGCCGAGGTGGGCCCCGGGAGCAGGTTCGGCGACGTTGACAATCATGACGCTGGTAGGGGAAAATTTTACGTATGTGGGAAATGGAAGGGAACGAGGTGATAGACGTCTTGTCTGAGTGTGAGAGTGACGAGATGTTCGTATGCTACGGAATTAGCGAGATGACCGCTGTAGTGCGGCACCGGTATGCAAGTGAGTGGTCGCGTCGACTGTCACAGTCGTCGGTGGTGGTAAGAGGAAAGGATGCGTAGGCGCGCGCTTGCCGCTCGACTGGACATTGGGTGCCGGCCTCGCGGGCTCGGCAGACCCCTGCACTCATCACGCTCTACGTCCTCACCGTTGACTTCAAGATCGATGAGCTCTCTATCTTACCTGCAATCGCGACCGCTTTCCCTCAGCTTCGGACCCTCAAATTGCTTGAAAAAAGCCAGCGTATCGTACGGTCAGATCCCTGATATCTACGCGTACGAGCTGACATGGAAAGCAGGACCACAATAAGCCCCGTCCTTGGAGCAACTTTCGCAGGTGGTCGTTATCCTTGAAGAAGATAGCCCTTCTCGAGCAGTTAGTCATACGCACAGGAGGTGCGTTGACCGCGCAGGATAACCTCGACTCGGAGTCTTCTCTCGTCCAGCGCTGGGTGAATACTGTGCCATACTATCCCACGCTTCGTCACATCGCGGTTTGGCAGCGTGTCTACGACCGTGGAGGCGTACTTAGTGAATGGTCGCATGAGGATGATGTATGGAAAGGAGAGAGGACAAAGTCTCCAGACGAGTGTCAGGTCATCAGATTCTATTAAATAGAAGCGAAACACTGTATACTCATATCTACAAATTTCCATTGGACGAACCAAGCCTCCGTTGAACCATGTTGGACTTGTGCTGGTGCGTAATGCTTGATCGGGCCTTCAGGCCTCAGGGAGCACTCCACGCTCGCCGAACACCTCGCGTCAAGTGATTTCCGACCAACTGGCTTAAAAGCTCAGACTCCCAGAGTCACGTAGCACCTACACCCTTCGCACCACCTTCACTGGTTAGTCTTATATTCTTCGCGTGCACGATGTAGCGCTTGTACGCTGCTACTGCCACGGTTGGCGCAGAGATTGCTGAAGCGCTAAGTTTGAAGGGGCGAATGGGTCATGCCCGGCAGATGCTGGGCCCAACGTTCTAATCACGTGCCTGAGACCACAGAGGCGAATTTCAGTTCGGGCGCGTAGTACAACAACGGTCTTTGTCTTATCCATGGGCCCGTCCTCAGCTATGGTGATGCGTTCTTGTCGGTCGTGGTCCTTCCTCGCTACTCATAACCTCTCGCCACTCGCACTCTCATCCTCCTCTTAGTGCTGTCTTCACTTTCCCTTGAAGAACATTCCACCATGCCTGATTGTTCCACCTCGACGATGTCATTTGGACCGTCCGCCGGTAATCCCAACGACAATAATCCCCCGGCGGATGATATGTGCAGCAGCAAGGCACCTGTGATAACTGTCACGGCACCCCCTTCCTTGTCAGAGGGCGAGCTGTCCGAATGCTCCAGCCTCTCAGAAAGATCAGATGTGTCTGAATCTGAAGATGATGCTGAGCTTGGTCACCGTCTCACTCCTCAGAGAACAGGAAACTCCAGTGGCGACGATATACTCCTTGACCCACTGTTATCCTCGTTATCATCCCTCCAAATTCAATCTCGCCCGACCACTCCCATGCCGAATTTCCAAGAGGACGCTCTATTGCGCTCGCCGCCGTCGCCAGGGTATTTTTTATTATAGAGCGCCAGGATGGATTCTTCGATACATCTCTATGCAGATCGGCTCACGATGACAATGTGGAACATGAGGTGGCAGCGGCAGACCAGCCTAGCTTCCAGAACGCTATACGAGGGCTTCAGGTTGGCCAGGATTGTCTCTGTATTCCTGACTATTGAATAACTATAACATGATGTAGTCTCAAGGCTGCGTCATCACTACTACTACGAACTCAGGGTGAGTGGTGTTCGCTATCTACTTGTTTCGCTTCGAAAGTGACGCAGAGTCAGCGAAAATTACCCAGGAAAGGCGCATCATGGCTGTCATGCAAGAGGATACAACAGACACAATGCAGAACTACGATAAGCAGCTAGCTAGAGCTCACCGTGCCATTGCGACTCTGCAAGCACAGCACAGGGTGGACAGGGTGAACATGGCGCGTCTGGCTGACGATATCGCAGAGCTACTAGCTGTGCAAGATCAGATGGGCGTTCGGTTGCAACGTCTTGACGACTGCGAGCAGGGCATCAGGAAGGCCCGGGAACGTATCTCCGAGCTGGAAAGCGCTCATACTATCACGAACTCGGCCTCTACGCCCCTTGCTACATACGCGGAGGAACTTGCGCGCATTCACGAGGTAGAAGTGACTATTCTAGACACTCTTCTTCGGGTCTGACGATTACCTAACAGAACGCTCCAGACATGGGTCGGATGACGATGCTGCAAGCAAAGCTGAAGTTGAGCGTTGGGCTTTACATGTTGGCAGCTGCCACAGTGAGTCCTCTTTGACGTGGATGTTACAGAAGTTGCCTTACCCGTTTGCTCAGTCACCTCTCTCGACCATGTTCACGCGGTTCAGGCATTGCTCTAGCGCTGTCGTTAGCTACCGCTCTGCTTTATTCCTCATGTCACTGGTATTTTTCTTGTTCAAGTGGCTTCGCAAGTCGCCAGAGCCGGTGCACCTGAGCGACCACCCTATGTGGGACTCCCTGTAAGGTCTATCGATAGACCCAGCGTTCAGCAATCCATTTTTCCGTCCCTGCTTCCTCGAGGTAGCGGGTGTTGTTGAGTCTCTTCCGGTAGGACTCCTGGCCGACGGCTCGGAGTAGTGCTGAGCATACAACGTGTGGGTCACCATGTGAGTCCCCAGGCTTTCGCTACACCCACATGGGATGAAACAAAGTACGTCTCTAAGTTTCTTGAAGTTTACACTCTACCGTCAACGACATAAGTACTTCCCTTCTTACTCTTCCCGTTGCTCAGCTCATCTCTAAAGTGTCTGTAGGTCCTTGATGACGCAGTTGCATCCGCTCGCCTATCGGATGCGACTGCTCACTTGCATCCTGTACTGCCGCGCCAGGAGGAGGGGAGGTATCTGTATTGATACATTCTCTAGCGCGCACCACTGTCCCATCACCCGAGGCTTTTCCGTCTTGGAGGGGCGCTCCACCGGCGCGAGCGTGTCGTCCGGGACGTTCTGCGTCTGCGTCTCCTCGGACGCGATCGCGTCGTACGCATACGGGAGCGGGTCGCCGCCCATCGCCTTTGCGATCTCGGCGAGGAGCGCGGTGGGGGGAGGGACCGGTCGAAGACGTGCGTCGCGCCGAGGACGTGGAGGTGCACGGTGTGCGCGGGGAAGGCGGCGGTCAGGATGGGCGAGAAGCCTTGGAGCTTCGCGACTTGGATCGCTGGACGTAGACGTAAACTGGGCGAGGGTGAGCGACGTGGTGAGGCGAAGGGGGAGAGGGAGAAGGAGGGAGACGTACCGTACTGCCCGACTGGCCCCAACAGAGGATGAGCCGCCGATGATCAGCGGGGGCTGGCCGGCGTACTTGGTCGTACCACCCTCCTCCCAGAGCGCGGGGAGGTAGACGGAGCTGGCGGACGGGTGGTGCGCCCAGATCCCGATGAGCACGGTCGCGAGCCTGAGCGGGACGGAGGCGGCTTGGTCGAATGTGAGGTTGTCGGGGATCTGCAAACGTAGTTGACGCATGGTTTATCGTGCCTGGAGGGACGAGCAGTGTACCTTTGCGATATTCGCGGCGGGCACAACGCGGTACTACCGGAAGGTCGCCTGCCGCTGGTCGAAGTCGCCCGGGTAGAGACTGCGACGCCGTGTCAGCATATCATACGCATATACTTGCAGGGAAGGCCAGCAGGACTCACATCTTGTCGCCCTTCGCGACGTTTGTGACATCAGCGCCGACCTCCTCGACGATGCCCGCGCCGTCGAGCACGCCGAGGAACGGGTACTCCCTGACGAAAGGCGGGGCGTACGCCTGCGCCCCGGGCCACCGCCAAACTACAACGTCCCCGCACAGTTCCAACGACAACAACCATGGATCCAAGCTACGCCCGCAGCGCACCCGCCCCGCTACGGCCCCGACGTACAAGCCCAGGACCCGCCTGACCGGCCCCAGGGCGCCGCTTCCAGTCGGCCGGGTTGAGGGCGACGGAGATGTTCTTGACGAGGACTTCGTTCGGGCCCGGGGTCAGCACCGGCCAGTCGGCGAGGAGCTTCCAGGGCTGCTTGGCTGCAGGGACGACGAGGGCTTTCTGCATCTGGGGGCCATTGTGGTACGTGCTGGGTAGTGTGTGCTTATGGTTATGGTGTGGCTGCAAGTGCGAATGATGGGTTCAAGGTGAGCTGATGAGTTCTGGACGTTCGAGCGAGGTAGGGCTTATATATGATATGTGCCACAAGTTTGACCCTGTGCACATACTTCCGTCAGCACTGCGCGCTGTCGACACGCGGACGAATACGAACAGAACGGTGCTCATCCTCTTGCACCACTCGCGTTACCACCAGATCCCTACGAAGGCACACGAGCTGCCCTGTTCGCACAAGCTCGTCCACGTACGCACACGGCGTATCTACAGGCAGCCCGAGCACGTCGTGCGCAACGTGCAGCACGACCTGGGGCCTCGCGTCCACCCGCCGATCCCTCTGGAGCGACGGCCAGTGCGCGATACCGTTAGTGGGCGGCGGCGCGTCCCCAGCGGGCCACTTGGAGAGCGGGTGCTCCTCGTGCCAGTGCGAGCAAATCCCCGCGGCAGAGACTTGCAGAGAGCGTCTCGGAGTCACGCGGCAAGCTGTGCATGGTTGTGCACGGTGCCTGACACGCAGTCTTTGCAGGCAGTCGTGCTCGTGACCTCAGCTGCGATCTGAGCGGGGCTCGAGAGCGAGAGACTTGTCGCCGGGTGGCTGTCGAGACTTCACGAGGGGTTTGTAGAGGTCGCGCTGGACGTTCTCGGGGTACTGCTGTATATCGACGAGGACCAGCGGCTGCGAACTTCCGGTCCTCCGTACACAAGCGTTCAAGTGGATAGGCGGCACCATGATGGGACGCCAATGTCGATGCACTTGATGTTCGCCTGCCACCACAACAGGCCGGCTAGTACTAGTGGTCGCCACGGCCCACGACGGTCGCGTACTCAATCTTGCTCGGGTCGGGGACGAGGTCAGAGGAATGGCGGCCAACGCCGAGGACGGACGGGATCTTGTTGGAGCTCTGGGACGATGATGTGGACGACATTGACTTCGGCATGTTCGAGTGTGTGTCTTGGCAGGTCGATCGTGTCCGATGTGAGAATGCGCGTCGCGCGCTCCTGCGTGGGCCATCCAGTTGTCCGCCTCGTCCACGGGGTCGGACTCGTATGGGAAGATGCCCTCGATCGCTACTGGGCGCGCATCGTCAGCAGTGACAGCACTTCCCTCCCAACATGTCGTGCGGGAGAACGGGAGAAGAAGTGCGCACAGGAACCACGGACACACCTGTATAAGCCCCAAGCTCGACCGCATCCGGTCAGCACCTGAACTAAACTTGAGCTCAGCAAAGCCGTGCTCGGTCTGCTGCATGAGTGTGCGGTCACGCGCCTCGACAACGCCACG
This sequence comes from Daedaleopsis nitida, assembly GCA_022606115.1. Classification (NCBI taxonomy): domain Eukaryota; kingdom Fungi; phylum Basidiomycota; class Agaricomycetes; order Polyporales; family Polyporaceae; genus Daedaleopsis; species Daedaleopsis nitida. The sequence continues at coordinate 442,796 of JABYQM010000013.1, forward strand.
AGGTAGCGCGACGGTGAAGATCTTGCTCTGGCAGGCGCGGATGACGCGGTTGACGCGCTCCGTGCCGTCGGTCGCCCATGGGGGCAGTGCCAGGGTTGGTCCATCGTCCCCATGTGCTGTACGAAGCGCGGCAGGAGCCGAGTCAGCGTCCGCCGCCACGACGCGCCTCGTGCGGATGGCGTTCGGTCGGGAGCATGGAATGGGACACACCGACGTCATCTGCCGGTTCAGCGGGGTGCCTATCATGATGCTCTTCCTGCACGCACGCATGGCGAACATGGCGTGGGCCTTGGAGCAGCGGACCATCTGGCCCGCGGGGCGGTCCTGCATCAGGTGCAGAAGCTCCTCGGGATCTGCGTGTGCCTGCATTCAGCATCGCCGAGCAGGCACGCGAGAGGAAGGTTTGTGCTCGCCTTTCACGTCGAAGACGATGCTCTTACTAATCGCCTGCGCAGTCAGCCGCACGCGCCGCCCGGAGGCGCGCTCTTCGGAAACTTCGAGCTCAAACCCGTTCTGGCGTAAGACATCGATCGCGACTAGTTCTCGGCGGCGCTTATGCATTGTGCAGGTGCAAGAAGCTATCTGGCCGAGGAACGCATCGTCTTCGATTGCCATGCAAACCGATTACGTCGAGCCGGTCTGTGTGGGGATGAGAGAACGCGCGTGAGTGAGTGCGACGAGTATAATGAAGGAGTGTTGGAGACGGAGCCACATGAGGGAGGGACTTACGGGCACTAGATGGGAGCCGTCGCCGAGGACAAGCAGGAGAATCAACTCTTCGAGCATGGGCCGCTCGAGCATGGGTGCGCATAATAGTATGCTAGTGAAACCAAAAAACCAACCTGCATGACATATATATTGTCAGCGCTGTGTATAAACGTAACCGATCCCGTGCAGGTCGAGAGAGATGCTTCCACCACGCGTTTCCGTTGCTGTTTGTGGTGAGTATGTCGCACGGCGGTGTTTTGTGGCAGCGTCGGGGCCCAAGCGCACCGTCGGACGATTGGCGCAGCTACACTCTCAATGATCTCGGGACATCCAGAATTGATACAAGCGGGCTGCGCAGCGCGAGAGAGCCACGGAGTCACATGTACACCGGTGTAGCATTATCTGCCGTCCCCAGTAACGGTCTTGTACCTCGAGAGACACAGAAGCCAAGCCGCCTAGTGGTGGGTAGTAGCCGTTACACCTTGTCAGAAAATCGAAATTTCTACAACCCCGGGTCTTGGTCAATCGGCCATGGACTCGCGGAGAATGGGTTTCGCTCGAGGGCGTGCGGACAAACCCGCGCTGGACGCGGATGCGTTCTTGCTCGCATACATGATGGGAGCGCGACTGACAAAGACTAGTACTGCTCACCGGCACGACGTCCACGACTGCCTGCGCGTGCTGTCGCCGTCTCCATGATGCCCGCGCCGTCGTTCCTCCTCAATGTGTGAGATTTCCGCCGCCTCATGCCAATCTGACCATATGTCCCTGGACCCATACCCTTCCCCTCTCCTGCCCCGGGCTTGCACCACGGACGAAGTTGGTCGACGTGCATGGACTAGTGCGCACTGTGCGCGATGTTCCGGATCGAATACCACTGTCACAGCAGGGCTGCGCGTGCATGAGAGGTTGCATATGTACAGCAGAGCGGCTGTTAGTGTACAAGCTCATTGCGAGGTCGCGGAGCGAGTGCAAGTTCAACGTTCAATGTTCAACACGGAGACGACAGCGCCAGACCAAATAAGCGCTTAAGCGCAGCTTGAACGTAACTTGTCCTCTTCCCATCGCCATGGCTGAGCCACTGGCACTCAACATCTACTGCCCTCATATGCTAGCCAAAACAATCCTCGTTGCCAGCGATGCGACTTCGCTTACCATTCAAACCAAGTGTGAGGCTCTGATAGCCCACATTGATACTATCTACTTAGTACGTCCTGTCCTCTTCAGTACCTCGGCGCACTCACTTTACCAGATCACTAGGTCACACCAGGCACGGTCAAATGGTCCGAGTCAGAAGACGACATGCTGCAAGCTCTCAAGCAGTGCGATCTCCGCAATCGCAACCAGTTCGAACCTCTCTCGCGCCATAACTATACAGAGTGGTTGAAGAAGATCGACATGAACTCCGATCTTCACCTTGTCGTGACCACCTGTGAGTACAACCTTCTTCACAGCTCCTTCCCTTCTGACTCTGATTGACGTACTAGCCCAATACCCGAGCATTACAATCTTGAACATAGACAAACGTGAGGTTGTTCAGAAACGCAACATTGCTTCTCAGCTTCTCGTCACCCACTTGCTACCTGGAGAAAGCATGTACACTGTGTACAAGGTGAGTCTGTACCCCAACAACAGGCATCAATCCTTCCTCATATGCTTTGGTCTTTGAGTGCCCGGAGGGAATGGCTCCCCCTAAACCTGACACAGTGGCCACCCTTGTCGACTCCCTAAAACTCGACACCATGGAAGAAGTCAAATTTTCGGACCGCTTGAAAACGCTCTTTCCATGGGGGCCCATGCCTGCTGATCTGCACTTTGTTGTCACCGCGTCGCATTGTGAGCCTGTTCCTCACCGCTATCACACACGAGCCTCACATCTCGACAGACGCCACAGAGGACGAGGACACTCTGGAACCTCTTCCATACCACGAGCAACGTCGCAGATATTTCAAAGCCACCCCCACCGCCGCACCATCGTCCGAGGGTTCTCCACAAAACTTCCGTGATGTACATTCGCGTCAGGACCGCAAAATATATTGCGGCCGGCCCGACAAGCTCTCAACACCACCTTCTTTGTTGGATGAGACGCTTTGCCAACTACGCTCTGACCTCAAGTCGATCAAGCCGTCCCCCAACGACATACGATGCTACAATGCACTCCGTCAGGTGGCATGTGTGATATATAACAACGAAGGCGAGCGAAGGAAAGCGTTCACGGACACGTTGCGAGAGTATGGCATTCTCCCGAAGCCTTTCTCGTCAGGGAACATATACCCAAGCTACACAACCGATGGTGATCTTCGTTCAACCTGTCAAGGGGAGGAAGTGATCTCCTTCCTCCAAGAGATCAAGAACGAAGTTTCCGCGGGGGGCAAAGCGGAGCCTTCGTTCGAAGCCCTCCTCTACTGGGTCGCGACTGTCCGGAGGATCCTGGACGCAAAAACCACCAAAGGTGAAGACTGGGAGCAGGTCAATTTCCCTGCAATCCTCGTTATGCACTTCGGTAGGCGTTCCTCTCAGCTCTATCAGCGCACCAGCCAACGCTCACCTCGAAACCAGGGCCATACCTTGCCATCGCCGCTGCAACCTATGTGACACGTCCCAACGTTGGGCATATGTGCTGCATCCCGCTTCACGTGCACTCCACCAATGTTGCAGAACTCGAAGCTGGAGAGCGGGCGATCGCCGCGCTCCGCGTTGCCGTCCATTCTCTCCTCAAATGGTACCCCACGCTGCACACCCGTGCCCATCGTGGGGACTTCCCCTTCCGCGATTTCTACACGGACGGGTCAGCCCCGAACATCAAGCACTATTTCGAGTACCTCGAGGCGATCGACAAGAAGAGGATCTTCCGCGTGAAGCGCAAGAGTGACGGCAAGCTGCTGTGCGTCAAGTTCAGCACGCGCTACTCGGCGGACGCGCACCGCAAAGCGCACGAGCTCGGCCTCGCCCCCGCGCTGCACGCGGTCAACTACGTGGGCGAGTGGATCATGGTCGTTATGGACGACATGTCCAAGAAGTACGCCAACACCATGTACGCCTTGCGGGCCGAACAGCCCATCCCGCGCAACAATCCCGCCTTGTCGCTCGCCGCTGCGCGGGAGCTGGTGGAGAAGAAGCTCCCTGCTCTGCACGCTGCCGGGTTTGTGCACGGGGACGTGCGGACGGTCAACGTGCTCGTCCGGAACGAGGATGCGGCGCCTGAGCCCGCCGGCGCCGATGTGCTCCTCGTCGACTTTGACTGGGCCGGCCCCGTGGGCGAGACGGTGTACCCTCGGAGAATGAACCCCGCGGTCGAACGCCCCGAAGGGGCTCAGAGTGGGGAGGTGATCACGACCGAACACGATATTTTGATGGCCCAGCGGTTGTATTGAATCGCGTAGCCGAGACCGTCCTCGTCCGTCTGTCAGCCTTTAGGAATATATTGGTGTTTTTGACGCGGTACGCTACGAGTTGGGACTCGGAGGCGTGGGCTGGCGTGGGCAGCAAACGCGGTGGTAAGCGACATCACGCGTCACGGTACGTGGCATCTCGACCGCGATCAATTTGTCCGCAGCAAGTGCCGACGAGAAGCCGAGGCAGTGCACTGTGTGCGGGCTTGTGCGGGTCAACCTCCGGTACTTACCGGTCAAGCAATAGCCGCCGTCCGCTCACCGTCATTCTCGAAGCACATAAATCGCGACCAACCAGTCATTGGGCCTCCCGCTTCCTGCCCAATTACTACAGTGTAGATAGCATTTATAGCATGACCTTTTTTCTGCTGATATAGTGACATGGTCTGAGAGCACCAACTGACCGGGTTTCGCCCAGGAAGCCCTCAGCATGTCACACTCTGTCTACGGTTGGCCGGAAGTACATGGATGAAATTCACATACATGGATGAAATTCACACAACTGCTACCCAGACGCCGGATCCGGTGAGCCAGGTGTTCGATCCCCGATGTAAACATTATTCCATACGTGTCATTCTCAGACATTTCTGGCTCTATATATAAGCCATAGTATCCACATATGCCTCTGAACATAATCCACAGTCATTGATCTCCTCAAAAATACTCTGGGAGGTGGTTTGGACACGGGCGCCTAGTCTCCAGCTGGTAAATAGTTGTGAAACCGTATGATTAGATAAGATGTATCAAAGCGCTAAGATTTAAGTCGTAACCTAAGACAAGCTTTGGCTTGACTCATATGTCCGTAAACATGCACAATACTTTACTAACTCCTTCTATGAAACGTTTGAAAAGCAGACTATGCGATAACCTAAGCTTACAGTATAGGGATTACCTCTCCGATAGAAGCTGACCCTCGGACTTCGCCGAGGTTATGCGTAAGTATAAGTACAGTACTACTTACTTATCATCATTTGGTAGAGCTTAGGTGCCCGCTTTCGAACCACCTCCCAGAGTGTTTTTGAGGAGATCAATGCCTGTGGATCATGTTCAGAGGCATATGTGGATACTATGGCCTATATATAGAGCCAGAAATGTCTGAGAATGACACATATGGAATAATGTTTACATCGGGGATCAAACACCTGGCTCACTGGATCCGGTGTCTGGGTAGCAGTTGTGTGAATTTCATCCATGTACTTCCGGCCAACCGTACTCTGTCGGCCCGGCTCACTTTCTAGCGCCTGTCATGCTCGATGGAGCTCCCATCAAATGCGCTGCTAAAGGTGTCTAATGCGTCAGCTGGTGGCGGGGCTGTCCTGCTGCCCGCCCCGCCCCACATCTCCCCCACACCCTCCTACCCACATCTCCCCTCACTCCTTGTTTGTCCCTCTTCCCCCTTTGACCAATACTGATCATGTACGGGGTTTTGCAAAAAAAAAAATTGCAACTTCCGTATCCCCTTCGAATGGGAGTGCACAGCCTCAATTTATGGTACGTATATATTGAATGCTTCAATGAACGCTTCTACAGAGTTCGATGGACATAGCGTAAGAATTGCGAACGCAAGGGAAGTAAGAGTTTACGCGCCCAAGAAAAGCATACTTTGCACCGCTGTGCAAACAGCGCCCAAATTGCACATTCTACCTTGACTATGTCATGGCAAACATTCTTCTGAGAGGATCGGGTGCCTCGCACACGTATGTAACATCCTCAGCACCTCACAGGCGAAAATATACGGTACAACGCCTGGTGTACAATGAGGGATCTGATGATTGATGGCGTGACAGGGGGGTGTATGCAGATGTTTCCCCTTCGTCCGCTCTCCTCCCTTCTGTTCTGCTGAATCTGACTGAACATATAGTGCATAGACGTACTGTAGACTGTACCTACGAGACTGTATGATAATCAGTGAAGGGACGGGGGAGATAGCACGGATTTGTCAAATTTTGCAATTTTGCAAAACCCCGTACATGATAGTACGGTAGCATATTGTGCCCTCGGGCACGGTCAATCTACTGTCATGAGAGGTCCCTCCTCTCGGTATCGCACCGCACTATACTTCCTCACTTTCACTACCACGTACTCAGCAGTTACCGTGACAACAACATCGTCTCTCTATTCTCTCTCTGTACTTGTACCTACATCATTGCGCAGATGAGGTGCGGGCGATGTGCGTTCGCAGCACCGAGGACGACCTTGATCTTTTGACCGCCGCAGAGATTGGGCATGGAGTTGTGCGAGACGAACTCGGCCTCAAGACCAATGTCCGCGAAGTACTTCTCGATGTCCTGACGAATGAGGGGACGGAGAAGACCGAGGGCCTCGCGAGTGACAACCTCGAGGGCCTTCCTCTCGAGACCGACCGCGCTAGATCAGGTCGACGCCGGATGACGACATGTACAAGAATGACACCTCGCTGCTTGGGTTCTTGCGAGTGAAGATCTCGTTGCTGATACGCTTCTGGGCCTCGACGACAACGATGGAGCCATCCTTCACCTTCTTCCCCTCCTCCTCGGAGATCTGGCGACTGGCCTTCATCTCCTCGAAATCCTCATCGGTCGGAGATCAGCGGCTCAAACGGCGTGGAGCTGACTTGGAGCACGTGCAGTTGGTGAGGTCCGCCACGACGCGACGCCACAACACGACGCCCGAGCCCGAACCCCAGTGAATCTACCATGCGGTGCGGTCGTCGAGCCGTACGAGATCGAGAGGCGGTGGAGAGGCGGGTTACCCGTGCGGGTCAGCAGCGACGACACCGGGTGCTCGATCGGATCGCAAGCCTCAATATCGAGGATGGGGGTCTCTAGCGTGGGCAGCATCAGCGACTCCATGAGGCTCGAGAGGAGATATTAGCCGCCCAGGTTAAGCGTTTTCAGCTCCGACAGCGTGCACGGGTTTGACGGGAGGATAGGTCGTTTAGGCAAGACGAAGTGCAGGCTTAGCGACTCGAAGCCCGGATTTGCACTGACGATGTGGAGACTTCACAGGTGCAGCTTGCACAGGTTGCGCAGCATGGGGGACGACCACCTTGAACGGCACATGCTGCAGCGAGAGTGTCTGTAGTCGTCCGATGTCAAAGTGTGCGTTCGCCGGCGCGGACAGGCGCGGACGGAAGCCACTTGAACTCTCCGTAGAACGCGAGGTCCGTGCGCGACATCTCGAACTCGCGTAGCAATGGTGCATCGCCTGAACCGCTCGTTGATACACCGGACATCAATACACCGGACGTATAAACAGATGTAACACACAAGACGGACCTTCGATGTTGGATGGTCAGCTTGAAGCCTAGAGCCGTGCGCTGAGTGTAGGAGGAGGAGGAGGAGGAGGAGGATGGTCATTGGTGGAAGGGACTTGGGACGTGATCGGGCCCAACGATGGCTTGCCGCATGGACTCGTGTTCGTCAGAGGCTGTCCAGGGGCTGTCGTTCAGCAAGCGAGCGAAAGGATCACGGTGTGTCGGGCCGGGCGCGCTGTCGTCATGCGCCATCGTCAGTGAGTGTGGCCTTGGAACGAAGCGCTGTCCCATAGTCGAGTCTTGGCTGTCTGTAAACGACACGGGGAAACTCAACATGCGAACTTATTTCACGCATGGCGAACATTCAGAACAGGATGAGAGACAATGGAGACGTGATGGCCCAGCACTCACCGGGCAGTGTGTCAGTCGTCTATCCAAAGTCTATTCGTGGAAAGACAGTCTTACTGGTACGTCATTGTCTCTTTTAGCGTTATTCGAGTGAGATCAGAGGCATCCGGAGTGGACGATGGCGGGTCAGAAGTCAGAGGTTGGTGGTTAGGTGCCCGCGTGCAGGGAGACTTGGCAGCGGCAGAGATTTAATTGACCGTTACGTGCTGCATACAACACTCGTCACTCCCAGTCCATTGCGATGGTCTGTATGGTGTCGACGTGTCGATAAATCGCGAAGGGAAGATGACGGAGACCACTGTGCGAAGTGTAGACTTACCGGCACGTCTTCCGCTGCCTCTGGGCCAGCCGAAGGGGCGGGCCTGACGGCGGGCAGTTTGGCCCCTTCCAATTGCCAGCCTCCAGGCTAGCCTATCCCCTGAGCCTGGCTCTCATCTCGGACAAGTGTAATACCCTGCAGATAGTTCCCGAGATTGTCGCGGACCGCAAAGTATGGTTTTGGTAAATTCAACACCTGCCGTCCTAGCAGGTGCGAGGAATTTTCGGGCAGAGTCCGGGCCAGGTAGCGGGGACGAGTTGGACATGAGTCGGGGGCATCGGGGGAGCAAACGCTTGTCCGCACTTCAGCCTCTTGGGTTGGAATGCCACGTTGCCCCACGGTTGCTGTGACCTAGATTTACGAGGTTGTTGTATTGCTCACATGTCGTTGTTTGACAGCGCACAGAGCTGCGCATGTAGAAGATAGCACAGGATGCAGACTCAGAGACGACGCACACTGGTATACATACTTATTAGGCAAGTTGGGTGGCGCCTCGGATCGGGTCGGACCGTGCCGGCCGAGAACAGGCGTCTGCGGGAACGCTGCCACCGTTGTCCTACTAATACCCCAGCTGGCCTGTCCTTGAACAATATGTACCTTGAACGTACGTTCTCCCTCTCACACCGTAGACGTTGCCCCTCACACAACTGCTTCGACGACACACACCTCTAGGGCCGATGTCGCTAAGCTCGACTACACAGCCAAACCCCGAGATGTCGGGATACATTGTCCGCACCTCCTACCGGACGCCCTCTAAGTGCACCTCTACTGGCTCACCGCGGAACGAGCATGGCACGAGCGCGTCGATGACTGGGTGTTCATACTCGACGCGGGCGAGGGCGGCAAGCTGCTCGTCTGGGAGCCCCATTGCGAGAAGACCAAGGCGGAGATCGTTCCGACGGAGGTCGAGGTGAAGAACAAAAACCTTCCTGGGTTCGGGCGGGCGTCGAGCGCATGCGCTCAACGCGTGCGCAACGAAGATTGTGTACATCGTCGGGGGCAGTCGGGAGCCGGTGGATGTGTGCCACTACCCGAAGGAGGGAAAGAGGGTGGACATCGAGGTGAACATGACTACGGGCAAATGGAAGGGAGAAGCGAGGGATGGGGATCGCCTTGCGATGTCTGACTGAAGGAGAGGTGGTATGTGCTGTCATATAATTCAGAAGTCGTGCACCTCACTCACATTATGCACATGTTACAAGGCGTGTATCCACAGTGTATTTGTAGTCGATGATGTCTATACACTCGATGATTGAAACATCGAAGCCACATTCGGACTGCTCTCGAAGAATTAGTTGCTGTTGCGCGTTCGGTTCGCTCTCGACATTCATCCCAAATCTCATGCGCAAAGGTGAGGTTATGCACTTCTGCGTGCCATCTCCGCCCTTCGTAACTCAAATGCGCATGGCCGAGTATCGTGTAGGGTGCGTCATAGCATCACGATACCGTTTCTCGTCGGGGTAGGTGAGCACAGCTTTTTGCATATGTTTCTACTGGACGCAGTTCGCAACCAGTCGGGTTACATGTTCTGATCGTCCCTCCCCAAACGATGCGACGACGCGAACAATGCGCGACAATGTAGCGACATCGAACACGAGGGGCCTCCTTACATCTAACTAGACTGGATTCGCTCTGAACTAGTTAACGGCCACCCCTCGGTTGACCGCCTCTGCGACATCCACGCGTATGTATACAGACCGCTTCTGATGTTCGACATCAACAAAGTCTGTGCTGCCGTGTACCTCGTGGTGCTCTGTGCGAGCGCGGCGCAAGTGGCTCCCTATCCTCTCACATCCAAGAACGCAACACACCACACACGCGATCCGTGGGGACATCTCTATAGAGACCTACCATCTGGCATCATCGTACTAGGTGCCAACTACTCAACTCGTTCTTGCACTTGGAATGCTTATGTCCTGCCGCACAGACGTTTGAATCGGCCACCCTTTGTCCAAGCGTGCCGACGCAACGATTGAAGATTATGCCGTCGCCTTCATCGAGTCACACACGGGTCTCGATGCCGACGCCATCCACTTTCGCTCCTCGTTTCCCGGAGAGGCCTCGAGCGTCGTGTAATTCAAGTAGAAGGTGAACGGCGTCCCCGTTGCCAATGCAGTGGCGAATGTCGCGTTCAACAACGCCAACAAAATCGCGTCCTCATTCACCATAGCCAAGAGGACAGCACTTCCTACGCCCTCCGATACAGTGGGCCGTGGAGAAGCAGCTCAACGACAAGTACAACACTCCCTAGCTGGAGTACATTGCTCAGGACGACGACTCTCGTCCTCACCCACTCCTTCCAGGTGGCGAATGAGGAGACAGGGGCAGCTAAGGCGTCGTGAGCTGTGCTAGAGCATTCATCTATCGGTGCGAGCACTGACACGAGACACAGTACCTGGCGGTCCTGATTCACAAGCAAAGCCCCCTTGACGGCTTTGAGACCATTGTCAATCCGCAAGAAGACCTTTACATACGCCAGGCTCAGGCACACAAGCGAATAGGTTTACGACAGGAAGAGGACGGCCACGTACTAGTCGCGCACCTTCGCAAGGCGTCCGACGTTTGGCGCGCATGTGAGGGTTTGGCCGCTTGAAGTTCGCAGCTTTCAGCATTACATTCCGTGGGCTGTGGTAAGCCTGCAGACGTATACTCCATTGGATGAACGAAGACATGTTTATTCAACTGGTAAGCAAGTGTGCCGATGCTTACCACATGGGCTAATGCGAAAGGTAGCTTCATGACATTACGTCTGTGGCACTGTAGGTTCTCCGAGCGTCTGGACCAGGATATCGAATCTGCGCTCTCCTCGACACGAACACGGAAGTAGCCACTGGCAGCGATGCCCATGGAGCTAAGGAAGACATGCTGAAGTCGTTGTCATCACTGTGTGTGTTGCCAAGTAGGCTCGTCTGTTTGGCTAGCTTAGTAGCTAGACCCGCAGTGGTGGGGTGCGAGTGATTACCAGACGGATGGGTACAAGCCCAGTGTGTGTGTGCACTCCACTCACCGTGTATGTATGTATGTATGTGATGCTTCTTTGTACCCTTTTCGTAGACAACTCTAACAAACCCTCCTGTTCTGCAAGTCGTGTTCGCAGACGTTGATATATACACTTGCTGTCGCTGGTATCAATATAACTCAAGCTCACTATGTCTCATAAGTGTGCTGCGCACACCTCCTCAGAATGATCATGATATCACCAACTTTGTGTAGATATAGCGTGTGTCTGCAGACTTTGCTGCAGGTCGGGTTGCGAGCGCCGCTCGTACCACTGCCAGATCGAGTACCAATTGTGTGATGATTGAGGGTGTGTTACGTGATGGTTGGGCGTGACGAGCGTGACTTCCCCCCACTGGCACCGTTCGGGTTGCGCTCAACACTCAATTGCCCCATGTCCCGAAGATAATACCCGCGACGTCGATCATTTGTCTGACTCTCTGTGCAGCAATGGCGACATCCCTTCGCGCACATGGTAGGAGCGCTTTCCTGAGGTGTTCTCCATCCGCGTCGGCTCTCAGGGTGGAGGTGCGTACACTGGTGAGCACAAGATTGACAGACATTGCTTCCCCTCATTTTGAAGTGTTGTGGGTATAGAGGTATCTGGTATAGCTCGACCACCTCCCTACACGCGCACAGGCTAAGCTGTTGACTTCATGTTTAGGTCGGGCGCATGATGCAGCGAGGGCATTGGCGTGGGAGGAACGGCGGCCCGGGTTTGGGCGCAGCCGTCGGTGACATACACTTGCACTCGACGTACTCGGAGGCGGAGACAAGACGGATAGATGTGGTTTCTCAGCGGCCTGCGATTTGCGAACGGATGCACGAACAAGGCTCAGACGCACTTCGCACCACATCCACTTCAACCGTGACGCAGAGAGTAGATGAATCTTTTCGCGACAACATCGCTAGACGCGATATATACTGAAGCGTGGGACGATTCAACATGGACACATATTGCGGTGACAGGCAAAAACATGCTTATTATCGATGCGTACACTATAGAACAGCTTTAGCAGGCAAGTCGAGTCGTGAGGAATTCACGCGGCGACATGGTACAACCGATAGCGTCTACTATGCGACAATGGGATTTATGATACAACCAAGAGATCATCAAGCGGGGGCGATCACGTTGAGTACTATGGGACGAACGCTATTGTAGGCGAGTCAAGATGCAGATGGGGCATGTACACTAGTGGGGTGACAAGAACAGTACGTTTGAAGGCACAGGGTAGACAATGATGCGTAAATTGTGTGCAAGACATGAGTCAGTACATGCCCCGATGAGTGACACGACGACCAGGAACTCGCGAGGAGTCGGCTGGATACGGAGTATACCGCAAGCGAGACGTGACCCATCTAGACGAGGCTCGCTGGGCCGTGTAGGGGGGAGAGGATTCGCTGGTATATAGGAGAGCATCGGCAGAGCTATCCTTGTAGGTGGGGGGAGTATTGTCAAACGCGGTAGTCTGAGACTCGAGGAAGTCACACCAAGACAAAGTTACATTGGAGGCGATGGCTTGATGATACGGCGGTGGAGGGTGATACGGCGGTGGAGGGATAGCATGGACCGATTGGCTCCCGACATTGACGGCGTTGTGGCAATCCTGACCAACACGGCGATCGCTGGCAACGCTGCGTAGTTCAAGGGCGGTCCCGACTTCGGCGTTGTGAAGAAGCACCCCGCTCGTAGCACCATCCGGAATGGGAGTACCAACGGCGGTGTCGAGCATCTCATGTGTAGCTTCACGAGTACCGACATCGAGAGATATGGGTGCACCCAGATACTCTCTGGGAGGAACAGGGCCACGAGAAGGAGTAGGGGCACCGCGGCCGTGAAGAAGCAGACATTGTGTGATCGTCGTTTGGGAAGCTGAAGGCACTGGGGTCAGCGATGTGGAGAATGGAGGCACGATGGGTGGGAGCAGTGGATGCACCTCAGTTGACGTGAAGGGGGTTACGGGTATCGCGGTCGACTTCGGCGAGGACGCGATGTTGTTGACGAACACTCAAGACAGTGGTGGGCGACGGCCAGCGGGGTAACCAATGGCGAAGTGTCCTTGCAACCAACGGCAGATCAGTAAGGCTGCATACGCGCTGCAGCTAGTAGTGATAGATCACCTCCACAATCGGATGTCCAGAAGATGGCCCCGGGAGTCGCAGGGTGAGAGGACAAAAGAGTGAGAGCGACGGTTGTAGTAACAGGGAGAGGGCGAGGGTGAACACCGGCTCGACGCGACCACGTTCAAGCATCAGCCTCATTTCAATCGGCGACCTGAGAAGGTTTGATGTGCGAAGGCGCTGTAAGTATCTGCAGAGACAGTAGTCGACGTCGAGGTGCGAGTAGGTCTGTCTCGAGGATTGGGTACTATCCGCCGCTGTCCTTATTGGGAAATTGTTTATCAATGATGGGGGGCCACGTGCACCGAAATGCAAAAATTCTCCCAACCCGAGTTAGGACCCAACTCCCAACTCCGAGTCCCAAGTCTCCAGCAAGTCTCTTGCTTCAGCTTCACATATACATACACTCTTCCGACCGACTCACGTTAACCGTCTAGACGAGTGCAAGTTTCAAAAATACACATGGATCATGTAGGACGGCAGGTGATTTCGACACGACTTTTGCTGGGGGAGTATCGTTATTCGTAAGTCCCCACTATTCTAGTGCTCGCAGCTTTGAAGCTTGAAGCTGTTATCAGGCTGCTATGGCCAGCCGTGTTTCCAGACTAGCTGGCCACTCCGCGTCCCTCGAACTTCGGCTAGGACGCATTACAAACGATACCACTGGGCCCAGAAGCGCAGCTACATCAGGGATATCTCGTCGTCCCCGCCAATACAGCACAGCAGGTCGTTCCGAGACAGAAGCCCTGCTACCGGTAGTAGCCCAGTATCATGGCCATCTGAGAGCCCTTTCCTACACTCCTTGGCCCCCGGAAGCGACTCGATCGTGTCTTCAAGCTGCTCGAAGCGTTCGTGTCCTCGACTCCACACGGCGAACGAACAGCCCACTACTGCGCTCGGGTTCGTGCAGGCCCGACTGCTTAGATCATCCGCAGTTACATGGTACGTTCAGGACAACTCTAAACACTACGCGCGACCCGTGCCTGACGGCAGGGCTCTCCCAGTGCATGTCTCTTCGTGAAGAGCCTGGTGATTCCCATCCTTCCCACTGCGCTCCTTCACGAATTCTCCCCAAGCTTCGCAGCGCCCTGGTCGCACATGATCAGCGGCGTATACACCCATCTACAGCGAAGACCAAGGACACAGTTCTACCCACGACCACTCTCACAACTTGTTCGTTCTCGCTGCCGTTCCATTCCATTTCGCTCTGCTTACGTGGACAACATTTGCACCAGCGAACGAAGAGACACAGCATTCCCACCAATCGTAGAACCCTCCGAGCGGTTGCGCTGTTGCCCATCTACGACGAGGAAGGCACTTACAGCTTCGACATCGCTCGTTCGCCACTCTCTTTGATGCTTCACCACGCCGCAATCGCAACGTCATCCCCGTTCTCCCCCCCCCCCCCCAATCGCAGTCTCCTGCTCTCGGAGGATGAAGATCAAGCGGTAAGCCTTTGAGCCCGTCCATGCACCCTTCGGCGCACTCCTTGGCCCCTCATGATTGTTGCTGCCATCAACGTTGGATGATCTTGTCGCTTCTCCGCACAACGTCTTGAATAGGACAGCGTGTGACAAATCGACTCGATTCGCTCTCCCTTCGCGCCTCGCCATGGACTGCTTGGGATGCGCTCGCTACAGTGCACCCTTTGGCACGCTCCTCGGCTCTGTATGACGTCATTGAAGCTCTCGCCAACGCGACTCGCCGACTAGGGACGCGCCGCGACGCCTTCTTGTCGAACTATGGCCGCTTCTTAGCGCGGATGGCAATGCCGTGCAGGAGTCGTCAGAGAGTGCTTAGGTGGTACTCTGTAGTGCGAAGCGGGGCGAGCGGGTGTCAGTCAGGGCCCTGGGGGCGCATGGATATCAGGCGACAATTGAGATGTGATTGAATGACAATTGAACGTGACTACGGGGAACGCAGAGCGTGACTCCGGAGTCCGAGGAACACGACGCGCCCTCGCGCTCTTGACGCCTGCTATCTATATCAGGTCCTATTGCGTCCTGACACCCGTGGCACCACAGGGCACCCTAGGGCACCGCGCCGCGCGGTGCGATTCGGGCGCCTGAGTGTATCCGGTCCAGGAACGTCGGAACGACGACTTTTGACATAGTTACTCAATTTCACGACTCCAAAGCAAAATTCACGACTCTGATTCACGCCCACTGACACCGGAGTACTACCACCTAACTCCAGCTCCGACGTCGGGGCACTGGTGCTCTCTACACGACGATCGATGGCTCCCATCTAGCACGTTTTCGTTGCTTTGTTCATGATTCGCCTCCTGTCGGCCATGCTCTGCTGTCTCAACATCGATATCAGCGTACTCTGTCGTCTAATCTGCCTCGAGGGTGATTCCCAAGAGTTCACTGAGAGCATGGCACGACTCTTCACTACAAAGTTATCTGGAGCTGGGAGTTTGCTCGCGTGAGCCTTTGTTGTATGAGAGGGTCGCCCAGCTTATATCAGAGTACACTTCCTCCTCAGCATCCTTCATTCCAAATGCACTCCCCCTCACACTGTACAGCTCCCCGACTGCCAATGCCTCCTTCCAAATCACGTACGTCGTCTCACGGCAAGAAGACTCGACCGGCGGCTCGTGTCAAGAAGACATCCCAAAGGAAGGCGCCTACGATGTCTCCGTCTAAGAAGGCGCGTACGGACACGGACGGCAACAAAGACAGCCCGACGGCTAGTGCCACCATCAACGATTCCGCCTGTTGTTGGTATCGGTTGCCTTCCGAGTTGCGGAATGAGGTACGTCCAAGGTTGGAACATTCTATACGCTACATCCTTCTCACATCGTCACCCTAGGTATACGATTACCTCACCCCTCCAGACCTCCTCAATCTTTTTATGGTCTCGAAAGCTTTCTACGAGTTCTTCAAGGGCTCTGCGAGCGCAACTCACTGGATCCGTGCTTGCGAGAACATGAAAGGCCTTCCGGACCGTCCACCCTGGCTGAGCGAGATTCAGTATGCGTCGCTATGTTTCGACAAGCATTGTCAACGATGCCTTCAGGTGGATGAGTCCACCGAGCTGGCGTTATGGCATGTCTTCGTGCGTTTATGTGCGCTGTGCAAGGAAATCCGGTTCATCTTCACACATTCTCTCCGTCACCCAACCATCTGACCGTGATCCGTGCTAGAACCATTGACTTGGACAGCTACGAAGGCCTATCGGGCTTCGGTCGGAAGATTGAGAAGATTCTGCCGTTCTTCACGCGCGATGGTTAGTGCCCTAGCCTCATGACACGACAACATTCATGTCTCTTCTAGGTAGCGTCGTTGGTCAAGCGTACTTTTTTCGCTCGGATCTAGACGACTTTAGTTTGTCGCTGGATGGTGCAATTGATCGCGAGAACGTCATAGCGCGGAGGCAGGCCCTCACCAAGGAACACCGTCAGGTCAGATCCCACATCAATGCTTCGCTCCCTCCCCCATACCGCCCATTGACATCTGCATCCCCATCTAGTACGCAGTACAATGCGACCATTGGGAGAAAGCGACGGAGAGAGCTAGGAAACAGCACCTCGATGAAATCAGGAACACACGCTACGAAGAGTGAGTCACTACATTTTCCTGTTTATATAGGTACTTTCTAACTTATCCTCGCCCTTAGTATCTACGCCATCGTTCAAGCCCATGATTACGGTCCTGAGATGCACAACCTCGGCATCAGAGTAGAAGCGCTCCCTCGTAATCTCCGTGACTTCGTTCAGAAAGCCGAACCTCTGAGCCACAAAGGTCAGTGCATGTGTAATCGGTGAACGCCTGCCTGCGTAACCTCATCGCTATTTCGCAGAACAATGTGAAATCATGTGTTTGCTCGAACCTGCCCTGCTTGAGAGACGAACCTTTGAGACTCGTCGACTCTACGTTAATTGCCTGCTCGTTCGGCTGGATCTGGTTGACGAGGTTCTCTCTCATCATCGGCCGACCTCTTCGTCGCCGCGCGAAATCTTCCCGAGTGTGCTAGACCTGGTCGATATACCGACCGTGCGCAACACATTACAACTCGAACGCGAAATTCATATCCGCCCATACGCTTTGTACCAGATCATTCCTAGGCGAATCCCGGAGTGGCGCAATACCCGAGAGAAGGCGGTCTTGAGTCTCTTGACCGACCTACTCCCGATTTTATCCAGCGCTCCTCTGACCTCGAACATAACGACTCGCTCTACTCCCATCGCCTCCCCTCTCGAGCACCACGGAGCACTGTTTTGGTGCGGCTGCTGCAATCAACTCGTCTCCGGTATCGCTGCCCAAATCCATGCATGTTGTTATCGATTCGACGCTGGCTGGCGCTCCCTTCATCCTCCTGGATGCGCTCCATGGACGGATGGTCGTTACTCTTGTGTCGTCATCGAAGGAGACCCAACACTCGAGGATGCTCTTCTGGTTCACTCGAGGGGGTTTCGACCGTGGTGTAGCGACACCTTACTCCCATGCACCGACATCGTGATCGCCCTATGGAAGGCTTGTGGGGCGAATCTAGGTTCTACAGCGCACAAGACGGTTGTAGAGCGCGCGCGTTTTACGTGCAGCTCCTGCAGCATCACTGGCAAGGCGATGGTAGTCATGGACTGGTGCCGCGCGGTGCGTTGACACCACACACCTCCGGGGTCTCTCTGCTCATGCCTTCGCAGGTTCACCATGTCTTTGCAGCGCACAGCGGTCATCGTGTGCCCTGGCAGAAGGTCTGTTCCGTGTTTTCAGACAAGGCCAAACGGCTCGAGTACAACGCGCTACGTGCGAACCTCTCTGAGACATACCATGACGGACGATGGTCATGTCAACTATGCCCGTGGCCCAGAAAGGATAGGACTTATCGCTACGCGGATCTTCAGGAACATCTCCAAGCTGTGTAGGTAATCTGCGACTATGCCATCCAAGTGCGACCGTTCACGTTCATTTCAGGCATCCCTATCGTGGCATCCACAATCAGGACGCTATACGCTCACACAACTCCCCCGAGTTCATGCACCCTTCCATAGTGCTGTACGAGTCCACTCTCGACAGCGAGGACCTTGACACAGTCGCAATTGGCCTTAGAGGCCTCAAAGGGGATCGGAAAGAAGGGGCGATGCGTTTCCCGAAAAACGCTTGGACAACTTGACGTTTGAAGTCCCGCCTGATGATGTTTTACTTCTTTTCGATATTCCGTTCCATCTTCCCCGTTGTTTTCCCCTTTTCCTCTTATGATCTAGCTTTCACTATGCATTGACCCTGCAGTATCCTTCGTGAGTCTCTAATTTGATTACGCAGTTCCTCGTAGTCATTGTCTTCCGGCGAGGTGTTGACGCACCCAAAGATTATGTATTCTATCATATCTGTGGTCATGGATCTAATACAAGATGTTGTCCTTGATACTGGGAAGGAGGTGTCGCGGTGTAGAACCCACCAGAGGCATCATCCCAAGCACACACTCGTCATCGGCGTTGATGACGCTTCCATTCTCCACATCATAGGTATGCCTTAACGGGCCATACAGAGCGGTATCCTCGACTTCTTCCGCACCACCAGCTATTGACGACAGGCCCACCGACTGTCATGACATGGGCCACGCCGTGGCGGGGGTACTGCTCAAGATATTCTCGATGCTTGATACTCGAGCTCGGAGGAAGGTAGGCGCCTGTCGAGCTGAAGATGTGACATTTCTCAACTGTCACGGAATTGTCACACTACCGTCACGCGATTGGTGATCCGTCCGCGGCGAATAAGCGAAGTTCAAGCTCGAACTTCGACCTATTGCTCAGGAAGGATGCTCATCGTGCCAGGACCACCCCCGGTGCTCAGTGAGTTCCTTCAACTGTGTCAAGTGCGGGCTAACACATAAACACAAGCTTCCATTGAAGTCAACCTACTGGAAGATCTGGAGGCCAACCAGTCCATTGTTTTCATTGTGCAAGGCATCGATGTCACCCTTGATACTACCGCAGTCTCGGCAGTTCACCATGATGCCCACCGGGTTTGTCAGAGCCATGCAAACGACAACTACGTCAACACAATTGTATACACCGAATCAGTCCTCGACCCACCTATGCCCTTCGGGTCCGCAGGCGACTTGTGGGTCTGCACCGCCAAGAACAGGCTTTCACTCCATTTCCGGACAAAGGAAGCATGGGAGAGCGTCCACCAAGCACAGTTCTCCTCTCTATCTACCTCACACCCTCACCATCCAACAAAAGTGGAGCTTGTGTACCACAACAACCGACTCCGCTGGTATGCCCGTTCGACTGCGACCAACATGCGCAGTGTGTACAACAGGAATCCGAATGTCGTCCGCCATGATCATCCCTCCCGCCCTCTTCTTCCTACTGCCAGTAGCTTTGTACCGCGGTATAACGAGCTCACCATCGCTGATGTCGTCACCCACTGTGGCAGACATGTTGCTCACCTGCTTGGACTAGTCTTCGGAGGCCCACCTATCTGCTCAAACGCAACCGATAGATGGTGAGCGAACCGAACACCGCTGACTCAGTGGCCGTCAGAGGCACAACTCTTGAGCTGGGAAAATGAACGACGCCTAGCCTCACTATCCTCAACTTTCCCTACATTCCACAATCCAGATGCTATCGAACCCCCTCGTCCTCTAGTAGCTCTCGAACCGCCTTCACAGACCGATGGAAGTGCTCCCTTGGCCGCTTCTGGATCTTCTCACCCGTCTGCGTATCTCGATGCTGTAAATCTACAACAGCTCCTACAGTCCGCAGAGCCGATATCTTCCTTGAACGGTTCCGCGTCTGATCTCTGTGATCCTTCGGCGACGCACCTGACAGAACGTGAGGTCTTTGTTCATTTTGTGGCTGGCATCGCATCACTCACACTCATCTCGCCTCAGACCCCATAGCGACTAATCAATTGAAACTAGGTCACCAACCCTTCATCGACAGATCTGTTGGTGTGGATGCTCTCATGCCCTCCGCTACTTCAACCGAATTTCCGAAGGACCACCATGCGTCGTGCGTTTGGTGGAACGGAATGCGGACTATGCTACCGTTCCTCAAGGAGCCCAATCTGATCAAGCGTAAGAAGGGTGATCTGGAGATCGGAGTGCGTAGTGCGCTGCCAGTCTAGTCTTTCGATGACGCTGATAAATGCTCTGTAGGATCCCGATGTTCGGATGGTGGAATGGGCTGCAAAATCGTCAGGGGATCCCACACTGCCAATCGACCATAATATCAACCAAGAATCCCTGGGTGAAGTCTTAGACAACGACGCTGTCCCTGCCTCTATGACCTCCACAGAGTTCTTATCCAAAATTTGATCATGCTTGGCTTCCGGTCGAGCCGTACTCGTCAAGAACTATCACATCACTCCTCCACAGTCGCCGCTAGAGTGGGACGAGACCTCGGCGGAGCGCCTCGCTGGAAGTCTAAATGTTCCAGTACAGTGGCATAGTACGTACGTCATTTCTATAGGGTCTCGCGTACTGACAAAGCCTTTTAGGTGCGAAAAACAGGGCTATCAAGCGACAGACCGACCGTCACAAACAGAAAGGGCCGTCAGTGCACGTCACTACGACCATGGCGGACTTTCTGAAGACTGCCGACGACCCGACTGTCTGCACGAATTTGCTAGACATCCCGCGGGCGCACTCAATATTACCATGGTTCATAGAGTAAGCCCTCTACTCTATGTATCCGTATATAACACTTCAGCTTCGCACACTAGACATGTATCAGACGATCTGAAAGCAATCCAGGCTACGCAAGGCGACATCATGGACATACCTCACGATATTCAGCGTATGCGACACTGGGCGCTCATGGCCAACGGCGTATATATCACTCATCCTCACCATGACACGCACGGGCTTGCCACATGGGTTGCAGTCACCACTGGGGGTAAGATGTGGACCATTTTCAGACCAAGATCCGGAAAGATTGCCGATGTCGAGGAGATTCTGATCAAAATGGCCAATGCTCGCGACAAGGAATATCCGGGAGCCATTCCGGAGAATGTCGATTATGCTACGGTACCTTTGTTGCCAGGCGCACTTCTGTGAGCGCATCCTTACTTTCCTCCCGCAGTTTTGACTGATATGTCGGCCCAGGATACAAGCACCTGGAACACTTCACATGGCGTACACACCGTTGAAAACTGTCGCATTAGGTGGTCATTTCCTGACGTTGGAGATGCTGCCCCAGACGCTTCTCACTAGAATAGTGCAGACCAAGACTGAATTTCGCGCTACAAACGCGACGCACGTAGGAGTCCTCAGGTCTCTATCTCGCATCGCGATCTCTCTTGAACTCGCATCAACCAGTAAGTACCCATGGTACTCTGAGCTTCGAGAGTGTGATAGTTGACCGCCATGACAGTTAGTGCAGGCGCTTTTCGTGCTCTCGAACATCTATTACAACACGAGGAGCACTACCCGCTTGACATAGAGATTCGATGGACGAGACCTAGTGATCATCAGTATCTTGCTGATCGTCAGCGAGCTCTCGCCGTCTTGCAATGTATCCGTGAACACAACAGCCTTGCGGCGCCGCAGGGGCCTGCCTCCTTTCCTTGGCTGGATCCCTACTACGATATTGGGACGGAACGTCTGGAGATTCCGCAAGCAGGAACTATCCCGCTAGCAGACGCTATCCCACAAGCAGACATCGCCGATGTCAATTGTTCCCGCCCTTACAAGCGGATCCGGATTGACAGTGACTCCCTACACACATACGCTAGTAAGTACATTTGACTTACTCCCC
This sequence comes from Daedaleopsis nitida, assembly GCA_022606115.1. Lineage (NCBI taxonomy): Eukaryota > Fungi > Basidiomycota > Agaricomycetes > Polyporales > Polyporaceae > Daedaleopsis > Daedaleopsis nitida. Next base: position 464,686 of record JABYQM010000013.1, read on the forward strand.
CGGCGATCATAATGAGCTGATATTTTATGGCTTATTCTGGCCAGCAAACGAGTCAATTGTAGACGACAGGGCGAACCGCGAGGAGCTGTGTAAACTGTATGTCGAATGATAATGCATAGGGTTGGTTTGTCAGGTCTGCACCTCGCCTGTAGCTAAACCTCCAGCACGCCGACCTTCAAAAGCGCCATATACACGTCAACGGCTGGCTTTGCTTGCATACCTGTCACAACCACCGAGGACAACCACCGGTTCTCACCGCTGACAACGACCGCCGCTAGTTCCGCCTCTTTCCCAACTCCCGTGACCCGCTACCCAACCGCCATATGAGTACGCCCACGCTGGCGTGCTGGCGGGTATTTCACCGTTACTCGCCCGTCGTGGCCGAAGGTGTAGGGCTCGATGGTGGCGGCGACCTTGTGCTTGTGGTCGAGCGCGGAGGCGCACTGAGGGGGAGTTGTTGTCCTGCCGGTGGCGGACGAAGTAGAAGGCGAGGAGGTCGACCCCGACGACGCCCGCGACGCCGCCGATGGTACCGCCGCCGATCGTGCCGATGTCGGCCGCCTTGGAGGATAACCTGCATTCGGTCTAGGTATCCTTGTTTGAATCGCTTCCCGAGTCGCGCCCCGATTGGCGGCGCGAATGGTCACAAGAGTGTTCGAATCACGTTTGAGATAACAGTCAGTATGTTTGCTTTGTAAGTATTCTTGATATAAGCTCGATAGTCCCGCGTTGTTTGCATCATGGTGGCTGCGTGTTGACAGCGTAAACATCGGGAAAACATGGCATTAATGTTGATCATGTTGACGCAATGTATCTGACGTGTTAACAAAGCAAGCATCCTAGTAGCAAACGAGACATTCCCTCAACATTGCTTTGTATGCTTAGAGCCAGAACATCAGGCTAATATCTTTGCCATTGATGCAATGCTACGAGCAGAAACATTGTTTCAACATGAGGCAATGTTGACAGCGGCAACATCCCATGTGTTCACGGTATATTGACACCATATCTACCGAGACATTATCCCAGAAGCATTCAATATGTTCCTTCCCACTATTTCCCCTCTCAACATTCCGAGAACATGCTCCATGTTCCTGCTATGTTCATGTACCAAACATGCTGCGAGTATTCCGGCAACACTGGATATATTCCCAGGCTATTCCCACAATGCTCCCAACGACAGTATTGCAGGATTAGTTTTTCTGTTTACCGAATGTTATCACAATGTTTGTCCCGGAAACATTGGGAAATGTCCCCTGTGTCGGTTGGTTCCTTCTCCACCTCCAAGAGGCAGGTAGTAGAACAGTGCGGGTCGACACGGGGGACCCCCTGCATATGGAGTCGCGCGAACTCTCTGCACCCAGCTTCGTCGATCGTTGGGTCATCGGCTCCATCGGGCATCGCGACCATGATCTCGATGTGTACAGTGACAATCACGCTGGAGCGGCAGAGTCTGAGTGATCTGCATGGTACTTAGCCGCGCCCGATACAGTGGCATAGACTTCCACTAGCTGCGCTAGTAGACAAGCACCGCCGCCGGACTGTACGGTACTTGGTCTTAAGTTCGGTGTATATTTATCGGACTCGAGTCTCGGAGTCTCTGCGTTCATTGGTACCCGCATTCCTATTGAATCTCACCACTAGAGTATTTATTGTAGGAGTTCAATCGACCGGACGGCTGGAATTATTTATACATCGACTCTGCCAAGCCTGTGGTGTGTACTAGTTGTTGGTGTTGACGGCGTGAATCGTGATAGGTGAGTTAGTATGAAAATCGATCATAGTACATAGCTCCGACGCTCGCCAGCCGCACAACGGTGGGAAACGCGCTCAGTCACCTCTGAATACCACTTGAGACTAGTAGTCACCCTCTATTAAACCGGCATATTACACCGCAGCTCGAACAACCCATGTTGAAAAGTTATTGGTAGTAGGTACTCAGTCCTCACATCTCGACATCTCCAGACCGGACTGGCGACATCCTCATTCGTGCACTGCTCGCCTTCGCGACTTCACAGTGGGCCCTACCAGCTGGTACGCATATGTATTAGAATGCCTCGTAAACTAGCGTCACAGGTTGACCACCGCGACAACGTCAAATTTTCTAGCGGGTTGGTACGGACGACTGATGCCTACCATCACAGGGACATACGATGATAGAACGTCCAACTCTTGGCCCATACGAAGCGGACAACTAGCCTGCGAGGTACCACTCCATGAATTCAGGTCAATGTCGGTGAACATACCATGAAGTTCACTCAGAGAGGAAATGAAGGGTGTCCGCACGCGGGTATATTCATACGGGCCACAAGCTCGACCTTCGTCCAGTACTGCGATCGAGAGCGCCGGCGCACATTTCGGTCGAGCGTATGTCAGTTGGCTTCTCCGGAACTCTACATCGTCGACAAAATACGTGAGGATATAGCGATACGCTTCCCAACTTTTCAGTCCCAAATTCGAAGTCCACAGCGCTGCCAGCCGCACATATCGATACAGTTCCCAGAGTCCCGATAGTGTTTTCACCGAGAAGGACGAAAGCGTGATGCACTGCGGTGAGGGAGGGAGAACACTAGTACACTCACGCTCTTGCGCACACGCAGTCTGCGACGACACACACGAGGCCCATCCCACGCAACCACGAAGCCACGCCGTGCACACAATATGAAGCCACCTGCGTAGCGAGCAGGCGGCCTTGCGCAGCCCTCTCGACGTCGACCCTCCTCGGAGTCCAGCTGCAGCGAGGCGCACGCATCTCCTCGCCCTCCTTATTCCCCAATCCTGCGACGTCCATCGTCGACGAGCTCGGCCTTCTACAGCCTGGGCCCGTCGAGCCTCTCCGCGCGACGGGCTTCGAGGGCGGGAAGTCGCGGCGGCCGCAGCACACTCGGGAAATGCCATGAGGGACGAGTACCGTATATGACCATCGCACGCACGGGGGACGGCGAGCGCAGCGTCGATCGCGTGTGCGTGGGTGTGTGTATGCGCTGGTGCAAGGCATCGCGCGCGAGGCGGACAACATGCTAAGGCGGGCGGCGTAGATGTTGAGCGGCGGCGGGGAAAGGACTGGTTCGGGCAGACGACCTCGCGCATGGCGGCGACGAAGGCGAGGGTGTCGTGCAGGGCGAAGCCGTATGTGGCGACGAGGTACGCACGGACGACGGTCGCAGAGCGCGAGATGCACGTCGCCCTGTGCACCTGTGCAGGAGATGGTGTCAGTGTAGGCGTAGAAGGCAGAATATGACAGAAAAACGGGGTGGGTGACGGACGTTCGAGAAGAGAACGACTGTGCACTTTCATCCGAGTGCAGATCTGGTGAACGCCGTCGTGAGGATGTCTGCGCAGGTATGCGCCTTCGACTCACTACAACGTATATTGGAGCGGGCCCTGCAGCGTTTCGACCGTGCAGCTTGGAGAGCGCACGGCCGATATTCCATGACGAAGATGAGGTGCGTTGAGATGAGTTGTTCGTCGTCGGTGCATCGATCGCCGCGTAAAGCGAGGAGAGCCACTGGCATGGGCTGGGGACGATAGGGGCTCTTGAAAAAGTCACAGCACGCAATCGAAATCCTGCCAGCGTGAGCAATAAATGTGTCGCGCGCATGCGACCGTCTTGTGAGCGAGTGAGTGCATGTTCGCTCGCGCTTGAATCCCACGCACACATACTCACGAATATGCGCTACCAGCAATCGCGGATCTCAGCATCATTGCCGATGCTCCGCGGGAAACTAAACATCGATACATCGTGCCGGGCGATTGCACCTCGCGGCGTGGCCTATTGGCAGAGGGACGGCAGTGAGCACGTCTACCGATTAGTGATGTGCCGGGCCGGGCCGGGCTCAAATACCCGGGCTTGGGCTCGGCTTTTGAGGGCTCAGGCTCACCCGAAGGTTGAGCCCGGCCCTCATCGGGGGCTCGGGCTGGGCTCGGGCCAGGCCGGGCTCAAGCCCGGGCTTCAAAGCGCTATAGAGAGATAGCATACAGGACATAACATTAGCACTACATAACATATATATAATGGTCTCTTACTTCGGAAATCACACATTGAGCCGTGTATGAGGCATTTTACCCGCAGAAGCTATGTTGATAACTTGATTGAAACACGATTCATTCAGATCCGGGCGCCTCTTGGTTGAAATTCCGGTGACAAATCATGTCTATGAGCCAAATATAGTGTCTATGTGCTTGAGTAAGCATCTCTTGAGTCGCATTAGAGCTCAAGCACTGTTTACTCATCAATCACTTGCTACATATCAGGTTGAATACCGGTATAGTATGTCATGTAGAAAGCCTGGGCTTGCAGGCCGGGCTTGGGCTTTCAAATTTTGAAGCCCGGCCCATGAGCCCTATAAGCCCACTGTAAGGGCCGGGCTGGGCCGGGCTTGCGAGGACCGGGTACCCGGGCTTTGCGGGCTTGAAGCCTGGCCCGGCACATCACTACTACCGATGGAACGTCAGCGTTTTAGGCTCATACGGTGACCAGTACTTACCATCCATGCGCCCACAGCTATCATCCACTCGAGGTGGATTTAGCGGGCGGTGTCGGTGCGGACGTCGGCCTGGCCGTGGTTTGCTGGCAGCTCACCGCAGAAGAGGAGATGGGTAGGTAGAGGAATGGTACGTACATACCTGGCCCGATTGCTGGGGACGTGTCTTGACATATCCGGGCTAGAGAGGCAGAAAGAGAGGAGACGCGGGGGCAGAGGAGAGCGGGGCTATCCCTGGAGCAGTCGTCGACGGCACGCAATCGACTCGCGCTCTGAGTGCTGTGGACCTAGCGCGAGTCGTCGTTGGAGGAGGAGGAGGAGGAGGAGGAGGTCGTGTGCAGACTGTGCGTGCGCAACGGGCCGGCTAAGCGCAGACACCCATAGGCGTCTGTTGCGATCGGAGATTCATGTTCAACGTTCAACCCCGCCCTTGTCCGCAACCCGTTCTCAACTCCTCCCAAAGCATGTCGACCCGTTTAGAACGTCAAAGCTTGTGCTGTTCTAGGTGTCCGAGCCTGGCGCAGTGTGGAATACATTTGAGCTGGTGAGTCGCATGTGTCCTACTAGCTCAGGATAGATGCTGACATCTCTCTCAATGCAGAAAGTTCCGTCCTCAGGGTAAGCTCGTTTACAAGGTACACGGATTAATCTCAACAGTTCGTATTAACGTTGATAAACTCATTGCGGCTGCCGTGTAAAGAAGGTATAGCCTCTCGCACGAGTACCTGTGGTCGGCCTTCGCTACCGTCACCGGGGCTGTCAGCTATCTAGAGGTACTGAACCGTCTCGTGTCCATTTTCGAGGCCATCTTGGTTCTGACGATGCACAGATTTGTGTTGCAGGTCGTCTTCCTGCGAGTTTAGTCTTCAGAGCTGCAGTGTCATGCTTGCCGTCGCCTCAGGACTCTCTCTAGGGAAGGAGGTTCCGCTCGTGCACGTTTCGTGCTGCTGGGCGTCCCTTCTCTCTCGCCGGAAGCACTACCAGCGGTAATGACCCCAATATCTTTTTTTTTTTTTTTTTTTTTTTTTGCATTCAAGTAATTATCCCTGCTTCGAATACAGTTGTACTCCTACGGGACCCATGGCAGAGCCAGAGCGGGCGGTGATAACCGGAACAGTATACAGCGTAAGTAGGCCGCGGCGCGGGGTGCGGGGGCAGGGGAGGAGTGTTATGTGCGAGAGTGACAGTCAGTTACTCAAATGTAGGCGGAGCATCCTCGAATGTGAATGCGGTGGGGTTGGATTGCAGGAAGGAAATGATCAAAGGGAACGGGTCTAAAGAGTCCAGGAACGAGTCCCACTTCAGGGAATACGCGTTTCGGACATAGTGAGTGCATCGATCGACTATATGTCGACGTGTCTGGAGTTCGCGACGGTCGCAGCTGCAGTCTGTCGGTTGATCGGGGAAGAAACGCATGCGATAAGCCCCTGTGGGCGCATGGTCAGTGAAGCATCGCACGGTGCGAGCGCATAGTGAGGGTGAGTCGCCAACGTGTTTCAGTGGGAACGTGCCAGTGTGAGTGGTCGTGCGGAGAGCACGGTTGCGGGGGAAACGGCGTCCCCGGTAGCCGTGAGCGTTGGACGTGGCAGTCCAGCCGTCGCGTGCTGCGTTTGTGATATCCGCACGCTGGTATGTCCAGGTGTGCGGATACGGGCGTGGAGCTAAGAGATTTGGGTCGTTGGATGCGACACTGACATCGTAGTCGATGTTTTCATTGAGACGAACGCCGGAGTGAGATGGGCAGTGTGAGAAGATGATGCGGCGTCGGGCATCGCTGTCGAGCCACTCGCGCATTGCCCGGCATGCGGATAGAGATACGGATTGCCCGGCGTGGATGCCAGGCTCAAAGACGGTTTGTAGGGCAGACAGACCGTCGGAGAAGAGGTGGACGGTGGCTGCATTGAGGGAGGAGGCGTACTTCAGCGCCATTACGATCGCGATCAACTCAGCGTCGTAGCTGAGCGTGCAGCCGGTAGCGGCCATGCGGGAGTGGATACGGTGGTCTCCGCAGTACGCGTGAAAGCCAGCGGAGGATTGGCCGTAAAGAGGCAATGCGCTGCCATCGGTGAAAAGGTATACGGTGTCGGGATCGTCGCGGCACGCATTAATGCGGGGTAAGAGGACGTTGGTGATCCATGGCTGGATCTCGTCGGATCCCTTCTTGGGGTGCTTGAGCAGCATCTGAATGCGGTCGGAGTGAGTATCGACGAACTGTTTGCCGGGCTGGCACTCGGTGTCGGTGAAGTCGAAGCTCTCGGTGATGTGACCGAATTGTGTTGGAGCGCATGTGAATGGCATGGACGCGACCGGAGGGAGAAGCTCCGGCTGAAAGCGCGTGAAGGGGGCCAGTTCCGACCGGCCCAAGAGATTTGGGAAGAGCGCTACAACAGGGTGCGATTTCATGAGGGTAGGGATGCGCGCGTGGTAGCGCTCCTGAAGCTTGCGGATGTGCATGGAAATGGGCATAACACTGGCGAACACTTCAACGGCGCCGACGGGAGAGGTGCGAAACGCTCCGGTTATCCACCGTAGTGCTGTATTGTGGGCCACACGGAGAGGAGCCATGCGGGTTTTCGAACGAGGCGTATACCATACTTGGCAGCCGTATGTCATAAGAGGTAGTACGCAGGACATGTAGAGGCGCCGCTTCTGCAGTGGCGAGAGACCTCGTACTGAGTTGCCGAGCATTAGCATCGACTGTATTGTACTACGCGCAGACTGCGCATAGTATGTGATGTGATGTCTGAAGGTGAGCGCAGGGTCAAGATAAAACCCCAGATACCTCCAGCACTCTGAAGGCTGAAGGGGGTTGTTTGCCGTGAAGGGGCCGCGCATGAGACGCAGCGGGAGGGGAGGATGTTCCTTGAGCAGAGGACGCACACATCGGAGACGGCGCGGCACTTGCGGGTGACATGTCCATACATGAAGCAGCGCGAGCACTGGGGGGCGGGACGGCGGTCAGCCAGGATGACTGCCGAGATCCAAGAGTCGTCGAATTCGACGCGCACACCCTTGAGGGTGCGGGCGCGGGAGTGGTTAGACTCGTCGAAGAACTCTACGACGAGCATGCGTGTTTCGGGGCGGGCGTTCGGGTTGCGGAGCGCCGCCCACCTGACCTCGGATAAGTACTGGACGTACGGGGCCCACTCGGGGGACCTGTGAATCGGAGCAGCAGCGATTTCTGGAGTGATGTCGGCATTGTTGTCGTCGATAGCGGTGACGCCGACGAAGCCGGCACAGGACCGGGCAACATATCGGGACACGGAGGATTCGGCAAGCGCGCGGTTGCAGCCGAGAGCGACCGCAATGCGGATGCTCTGGAGCGCTGTGGTAGAAGGGATCTCCGAGAGGAGGACTTGCAGCGTGCCGTTCACGGAGAACATGGCATCTTCGATCTTGAGTGCAGCGTCCTCCGGGACGGAGGAGCGCTGGAGGTGTGTGCGGATGGCCTCGGTGAAAGTGCTGAGGACAGGCTGACTTTCCGGAGCGATGGGGGGAGAGAACGAGACGTAGGCCCGTTTGGTAGACTTGGAGGGCGCCTTTCGAAACTTAGGCGCGCCGTCGCGGGTGCGGCTGTGGCGAGAGATGGGGCGGGAGGAGGTTTGCCAGTCCTCCGGATCGGACTGGCCGGACTGACCAGAGTTGTCGGTCAGGTAGCCCGCTTGCGCGGGTGCCCATTGCGACGTCTGTGTGGTCCTAGACGGGGAGTCAAACCAGGGAGGTTGATCGTCATGGGGGTGAGGCGTAGGAGCGCGTGGGCGTTTGCTCGCAGCGCGCGCGGAGAGGGTTTGCCTGGATGACGCGAGTTGTGACGCGGGGCGTGGAGGAAGATGAACCGGCCTCGCCTCGCTGACAGCGCGGCGGGTCGAGTCTGCAGGAGGGGGAGGGAGAGGGAGAGGCTGACGCGGTCTGGAGGCCGCAATGGAGGAGACGATGTGACGTTCAAACTGTGCGAAGTCTGACACGGAACCGTTGAGAGCGTTGAGGGCGGTCAGAAGCCTGCTCCAGGCATCGTGCCAGGCTTGCGGGTTGCTGCTGCGGAGAGATTGGAGCGTATCTTTGCTTCCACGGAGGTGGTCGTCGAGGACAGAGATGGAAATTGCGAGAACGTCGGCCTTAGACGACCAGTCTTCAGCCGGGTCGAGGTCGGAAGGGAGCATAGCACGGGACATGTGTTGTACATAGTCCTGTAAATTGTCGTCGTCAGCAGGTTGAGTCGACTGTGAGTTGTCGTTGAGAGTGATATGGGGATCCTCTTCGGGGTCCGCCATCGCCACGTCTTCGTCGTCAGGCACAGAAGGTGTTGCACCGGGGCTAACGGAGGTAACGGATGTTTTAGAACGTGGGGAGGGCGGCGAAGAAGCCGTCCGCCGTATGGGAGACTCCATCGGACGTTGTCCGAGGGGGTGGTAACGTACGCTGTGGCTGTTTTCTTTGGAGGTGTGCCCGAGAGAGGGCATACGTACCCAGTAGGGGCTTTTTCAAGCCTTGAAAACGATGGGAAGGAAGGGGGAAACGGGGAGGGAATGGTGTGCGAGTGCCGGCGCTTAACGAGATGGTGGTGGTGAATGACCCCAATATCAACTGACCTAGAACTCTCATCAACCTAAAGGTAGCACGCGAACGCAAGCTCCTCCCGCCGGTGGCGGCAGCGTGCGTGTCCGTCGCGTTCGGAAGCCAACTCGGGGGCGTGCTCTCCGCACTCGAGGAGCTCGATGCGTTCTCGAACACGGCGATGTGATTATCGCAGCGGTGTCGCTATAGTACGTCGACTCGATCGGAACCTCGAAGCTCGTGCTATTCCAGGTGTCCGAGTCTGGCTCAGTGTGTGCGTGCGTTCGAGCTGGTACGTCGCATGCGGCCTGGCGGCTCATAAGGCTGACTCTTACATCTCTCGATGCAGATTCCCTGGGTGTTCCTGTCTGTCATTGGGGTAAGCTCGCCTGCAAGGTACACAGACTGTGTCGCTAACTACGGTGATATCGCTAGGGTCTATTAGGGTCCCTGTTGATCAAACTCAACGCGGCCGTCGCCGTGTATAGAAGGCATAGCCTCTTGCACGAGTACCCTATTGAAGTGATCGGCTTCACTGCCGTCACCGGGGCTGTCAGCTATCTGGTAATGAACCGCATCATCTCCATCTTCGAAGCCATCTTTGTTCTGACCAGACCCGTGTTGCAGGTCGTCTTCCTGCGTGTTCAATCTTCAGAGCTTGTGGCCAACCTGTTTCCAAGAATGCGACGCCACGAAGACTGATTATCACGGACTTTGCAAGTGCGTCTGCGTCAACGAAGGCGCGATGATCAGCTAGTAACGCGTGTGGTAGCCCGACTGCGACATGGGCGAATGTGTTCCTGCTCATCCTCACGGCAGCGGTCAAGATTGGGTTCACGTCGTGGACATTCGGCATGATGGTGCACCCTCCGCATCCGAATGAACATTCTACACAGTCCACTGACATCATCATTTCGGTGCCTGCGGGTATGTTCTAGCCCACGATCGCTATTGGTGCTTTGCTCGGCCGCGCGGTCGGATTGATCACGTACGTGCGCGAAGCCGCTGTATGGTGTGTAACTGACCACACTCATATGCCTTCCGTCGCGCAGCCAAGGGCTGTACCGGCCATATCCGGACGCCTCCACCGGACCCAACCGTGCGGTGCGTATCGCTAGGTTTCTGCGCTGAAGTGGGTGCATCTGCCATTGGATGATGAGTGAGTGCCCGTTCCTTGATCTAGCCCGCCGCGCGTGCTCGATTCATCCGCAGTCTCTATCGTCATCTTCGTCTTCGAGGTGCGCGAGCCTGCTCGTTCGCGACGGCTTCCGTCGTCCTGACCAGCTCGTCGCAGCTCACCGGCGCGTTCTTGCACGACCGATCTCCGTCATGGTCTCGAAGTGGGCCGCGGACCCGTTCGGCAAGGACGGCATGTACTCAGTCTGGATCGCAATGCGCCAGTACCCATGGCTGCCCGCGCGCGAGTTCCGCGACCAGGGCCAAACGGCCGCGAGCGTGATGAAACCTGCGGGCGACCTCGTCGTTGTCCACGACGCGGGCGAGGACGGGGAAGGCTGCACGGTCAATGAGCTTGATGAACTCGTTAGCACGCACGTGTACCGTGGCTTTCCGGTCGTGAGAGGATAGATGCTCTTGAGGATTGGATAAGCTGCCAACGTGTCTCGGTACGTCCCAGGCGCACGAAACCTATGGACGCTTACTGTGGAGACGCAGATGATCTGCTCGCTGAAGACCGATCGAGGGAGCGGCGGTGCACGTACCTCCCACCAAGCCGGACTGCCCAGAACGATGGCAGTATGGTGAACCTGTTGCACCTCCTGGAAGAGGCGATGCCGCAGTTGCATAAGGACGTGCCGCTCGAGCTGGTTGTGGACCAACAGTTGGTGAGTGTCGCTGCGACTCTTGATTTGTATCTCCTCCTGTGTCCTCTGACGGCCGTTCGGCCACAATATCTACAGCATACTCTGTTCTCGCAAGAAGGGAAGCTGATGGGTCTGGTGATCATGATGGACATCGTGTGGCTCACTACCATCTCCGCACACGCGCGCTGCTTGCCGCTCGTTGACGTTCATGATCATGCTGTGTCGTCACATTGCTACGTTCACCCTCACTCAGTTACCGCGTCCTTGTGCCTTCGAAACACATACAGGTGTAGAAGCTGACTTCGATTTGTGGCATAGACATGCACTCCACCCGTAAACACCTTTGCAGGAGCCAGGGCGAGCATACAGCGCCTATTGGAAGGTGATCCCTTCGTCGCCCATGTGCTAGATGGTTCGTGATATATCTATCATTTGGGTAGAAGGCCACAACACGATGGATCCTATCTGCCGCATCCACTCCTGTTCGTCGCACGCTGGTCGACTGCGCCCTGGCACATCCATGGTAAAGATACATCACAGAGTACCGCAGGAACATGCATGTCTCACTCTGGGTGGTCGGCAGCTTCCTGAACACATGTCGTCAACTCGAAGAGATGATCTCACGACTGGCTGCAATCAGAGGTCACCTCAGAAGCTCAAACAAGCGCATTCTTCTGCGCCTCAGAGTCAGTGCAACCAGTCATCTGCTAGAACCACACCTCCTTTCTGACCTCACGGTGACAGTGATGGCACAACTTGAATACTACTTCTGAACGAACCATCTGCACACGTTGACAGTATCCTCAAATAATCATGATCCGAGAGAACATTATGAAGCCTTGCAGCTTGCAGTGGCGATTGTGGCGATTGTCATCCCTCAGCCTCATACCACCCAATGTTCATACGCGCTCGGACCTCGATGCAACTCAAAGTGGTTCATATTCTGAATCTCCATGGTACACCTATCACCCGCACTGGCCTACGATGGCGTCGCGAGCACTGACATCCCATGATGCCTTCGTTTCTCAGATCTATCACCAAATGTTGTAGGTCCTGGTTCAAGGCAAGCCTCGCCCTCACGGCAGCCGGGTGGCGTTGGTGTTGTTGCTAACAACACCATGGGCCACTTGACGGTATCATTTTCGTGATCTGACAATCTATGAGGATGTCGTCCGAGCCGGTGGCTCTCCTGGCACTCCACACAATCTGGTTGATGAGTTTCTTGTACCGCTGAGCAGAATAAATACAGAGCGCCACGCGAGAACATGTAGACATCTCTCACCCCTTCAATTTTCAACCCAACGTGCCAATGTCGTCCCTCTCGGATCCTAACGAAATTGCCGAGATTACTGCTCTCTACAACGACGTGTGAGCACTGCATGTCACCCTAACCAGCGTCCCAATGTTGAAGCTCAGTTCGAGATGGATCGATAATTACTGTAACTTAGCAGCAGTAGGTGTGTTTGGATATGCGCGATCTCCTCTCTATGGCATAACCTCACGGTCCTTCATAGCATTTTTCATATACGAGTTCATCATCCTCTTTGGAAGCGAGGTAGAATACTTTTGGAGGCGCAAGATCACGGGCGCATCCATCCTGTTCTTACTCAGCAGGTATCTCTTCCTCATTTACTCCCTCGTCAACTTGGCCATCTTTCTGCCTGTATTTACCGACAACGTAAGTCGTCTTTCTGAAAGTTGGTGTGAAACCAGCTACTGATCAACACCGCCTTCTGCAGAGGTGTGTTGAACTAGTCTTGCGACAGCCCTCCCACGTTGATGGCCCCCATACATAGTTGTGCAGTAACAGAGCGAGTACAAATTCCTGTACAGTTGCTTCAGTATGTCCCATGGGCAGGTCAGGCTGATTCTTCTGTTCATCTCACACCGGAAGCCCGCAAATCTTATATTAACCATATACTGCCCGCAGCATTCTCCGCACTCCGTGCATTTGCACTCAGTCAATCTCGGGTGTGGATGGCCATAGTCTTCGTCTTGTCATTGGCTCCTGTAGGCGTCAACGGAGTATGTTTATGCAAATATTGAGACCACACGCATGCAATGCTTACGCCGATAGCACCCCAGACCAGCACGGTACTGGCTCATCTTGGTGGCGAAATCGATCCCGTTTTGGGTTGCCAGGGGACTATTAGCGTTATTCCTGCTTTAAGTCAAACTGTGATGTACGTGATCTGCTTGCGCAATGTCTTAAGCCTTACCCTATTTGACGGATGCCACTCTGCAGAGGTACTTACTATCCGTACACTAAAGCCTGGACATGGTTCTGACATAGCGTCATGCATGGTTAACCGTTACAGTATTATACCGGTCCTTGGGCCGCCGAAATATCGCAGTGCCCGGTGAGGGCTTCCTCTTCTGTTTTCCCACAGAAAAGCTATATAGAGGCGTAGCTAGTGGTCTTTACTGCATTCTCTCCGAATTCTGGGAGAAAACATTGGGTAGTACTCTGGATTGACATGTTCTACGACGAAATGCGTTATCAGTACACCTCTGCTCCTTGGGCCACTCCGTTTTAAGCAATGATCGCAGTTGCCGACGCTAGCCGACGCTAGCCGGCAACCCAGTTTGGTAAGTCTTGCTGCTAGCGGTCGCGGAGCGCCCACTATTCTCAGGTTTCGAGGAAGAAATATGGGTGATGCAGGTTCCCTGGCAGAATTACGAGCGGTCAGTGCTGTAGAAGTCTGGACACGTATGTAGAACAATTCTCAAGACTTTGGTGAGCCCAGCTTCGCTGGGGATTCCGTGAGTTGCTGATATAATTTCATTTAGGCCAGTTTTTGGGACAAACAGGCTCTATAACATTCATTATGCACCCCATCGAGTCAGAGTTCCGGGGCAACAAAGCTATGACATATATCTACAGATATGCTACTGAATTTGAGGCAACAGGGTGGAGGGAGGAGGGGAAAATGTCAACTGGCCCAAGGACCCATGGTGGCCCAAGGACCGGTGTAATACTGTAGAATCTACCATCTCAAGAGGATGCCTGATTCTTGCTGACGCAATTCTTATCGGGATCACATTTTGGAGCACTGATGTTGGGAGTGGAGACAATTTGCTTCGACGCATCATCAAACCTCGCTCACTGCAGACATTACTAGTACGAGATGGTGTGCCATGCTCTTCTCATCCGATTGCTGCAGGCTTACTAAAGGTGCATGCACAGGCACCATTTACTTCGTGTGCGCATTGTCGCTACTGCAGGTCGTAGCTGACGAGTAACGATTGAGCAGAGTCCTGCTTGTACTCAACGTGCTTCATCTCACATTTAGCTTGCAAGAAGTGAGTCCTCAGCTCACTATCAGCGGTATCAGCTTCTGAGAGAACCTGCATCCATGCAAACAGACCTCTGGCAGTATAGCCAACTCCGGGAGCAACATCGTGTATTTCACGGAGCCGTAAGGGGCACTGTGCCTCCATTTCCCGCCATATTCACATATTACCACAGATGCACAGCGGTCCTCGTCAGTCGGTTCCTTCTCCACCTCCAAGAGTCAGGGAGTAGAACAGCCTGTGCGGGTCGACGCGGGGGACCCCCTGCATATGGAGTCGCGGGATCTTGCTACACCCAGCTTCGTCAATCGTAGCCGCGTCCTCGGCTCCATCGGGCATCGCGACCATGATCTCGATGTGTACAGTGACAATCATGCTGGAGCAGCAGAGTCTGAGTGATCTGGAGGCTAGCCGCGCCAGATGATCGACTCGGACATGGCATAGATTTCTACCCTCCTTCTCCTCTTCCTCCTCCTCCCCTAGCTGCGCTAGTAGACAGGCACCCCGGACTGTACGGCACTTGGTCTTCAAGTTCGGTGTACGGTATTTATCGGACTTGGAGTCTCTGCGTTCATTGGTACTTGCGTTCATAATCTCACCACTACAGTATTTATGGTAGGAGTTGGACCGGCTGGAATTATTTATACATTGACTCTGCCAAGCCTATGGTGTGTACTAGTCGTCGGGAGTTCAGTGATGATCAACGTGATAGGTGAGTTAGTAGTGCGAAAATCGATCATAGTACATAGCTTGCGCTCGCCAGAACAGTGGGAAACGCGCTCAGTCACCCTCTCCTCCTCGCCCTCTGGCACTGGACTGGCATATTGCACCGAAGCTCCGCGGAAGAACCCACGTACGCGCGTACATCGGAAAAGTGATCAATACTGCGTACATCTTCATTCGTGTCTTGCGGTGCGACCCTGTGGGCCCTACAACAGCTGGTACACATATCTTTCATGCCTCGTGAACTAGCGTCACACGTTGACCACCGCGACAACGTTAAGCTTCGTGCCCAGCGGGTTGGTCCTGACGACCCGAGCCTAGAATAACAGGTATGTATGATGATCGATCGCGATAGAACGTTCAAGTCGTGGCGCATACGAAGCAGATAATTGTCCTGCGAGGAGCCACTCCGTGAGTCCAGGTCGGTGTCGGAGAACATACCATGATGTTCGAGGAAGTCAAGACGCATGCACACGGGGTTCGAAATGAAGGTGGCCGCGCGCGGGTGTGTTCATACATACCACGAGCCCGACCTTCGTCCACGTCCACTGCGATACAGAGCGCAGACGCACGCGCGTTCGTACGAGCGTATGTCGATTGGCTGCGTTGTCAGATCAGTACGTGAGGGTATAACGATACACTTTCCAAATTTCCAGTTCCAAACTCAAAGTCCACAGCGCTGCCAGTGGCCAGTGCCACGCACACTGATACGGTTTCCCGAGTCCCGATAGAGTTTGCCACAGGCACCGAGAAGGACGAAGACGCGACGACGCACTGCGGTGAGGGAGGGAGAACACTAGTATAACTCACGCTTCTTGCGCACACGCAGCCCGCGGGCGACAGCACACAGCCCACACGAGGCCCGTCCTACGTAACCGCGAAGCCACGCCGCCCACACACAACCTCCGAAATGAAGCCACCTGCGCGGCGAGCAGGCGGCCCCGCGCAGCCCTTCCGACGTCTGGAACCCTCCTCGGAAACCAGCTGCAGCGAGGCGCGCACGTCTCCTCGCCCTCCTGACTCCCGAGTCCTGCGACGGCGTCGAGCTCGGCCTCCCCAGCAACAGACATAGCCTCAGGCCATCGACCCTCTCCGCGCGAGGGGCTCCGGGGGCGGGAAGTTGCGCGCCTGGGGCGGCCGCAGCCACTCGGTGAGCGCCATGAGGGACGAGTACGTGACCGTCGCGCGCGACCGGGTGCGCGCTACCGGCGGCGCGTGTGCGTGCCCGTGCCCGTGCCCGTGCCCGTGGCTGTGTGTATGCGCTGGCGTGGGCTTCGCAGGCGCGGGGGAGGGTGAGGGGGCAGCGGACGACAGGCTGAGCTTCCGGAGCTTCCGGCCGCCGTGGAGGCGCGCGGCGTAGATGTCGAGCTGGCGGCGGAAGGAGAGGTTCGGGCAGACGATCTCGCGCTTGGCGATGACGAAGTCGATCGCGTCGTGCGGGGCGAAGCCGTGCGCGGCGACGAGGTACGCGCAGACGACGGTCGCGGAGCGCGAGATGCCCATCGCGCAGTGCACCTGTGCGGGTCGCGGGGAGGCGGTGTCAGCCGGGGGCGTGTGGAATGCAGAACGTAGGATGGAGAATGCAGGGTGCGGAATGTGACAGAGGGATGGGGCGGAGCATGGGAAGAGAGGACGTACGAGAACGACACTGCGCTTATCTTCGAGCGCGGACTTGATGAACGCGGTGGTCGTGTCGAGGTGCTGGAGGATGTCCGCGCCTTCGACGTCCTGGAGCGGGACGTGCAGCGTTTTGAGCTTGGGGAGGTTGTTTGGGTAGCGCGGCCGCTGCTCGATGACGGACACGATGTGCGTTACGCCGAGCTCGATGAGCTGCTCGTCGTCGACGGCGGTGTAGAGCGAGGAGAGCCACAGTCGGGGGAGGATTTCAGACGGCGTGCGGACGATCGATCCTGTGTGGCGCGAAGGATGTGGTGCGCGGGGATGCGCGACCATGAGGGAGGCATTGCCGACGGGGGAGGAGAAGGAGAGCATGGGGAGTGAGGACGGGAGAGAGTGCTGGCTGGAAACGGGGAGGTCAGGTTCATATAGCAGCAGCGAAAGCCCGATATGAGCTGTGGCAGGCGTCGCTGGCAGCTGCAGGGGCGCGACGATCTTCAGTCGCCAATGGCAGAAAGGCACTTGTCCCACAGCTTTACGCGCGCGGGCTGTGTTGGGGATAGCAACACGCACATGTGACTCCTCGTGCCCTCAGGGACTGATCTAGCTTAGGCTAAGGCTTCGTGGCATGAGAACACAGATGACTGGATGGAGAGCGCGATATCCGACGTAAGATACGAGGATTGAGGATGAGATGGACGTGGATGAGTATCCAGATGATATCTACATACCTAGACTGGCCACAGGAAGGCGCTGTCCTAGCTTGGCGGCCATCTCGCAGCCCGGCTTGTGTCAACGATATCCTCATAATACGAGGACCACTGCGCATCCACTGCGCACGTCGATCTAGCCGGTCCTTATGATGATGAATGGCCGACGATAGTGGACATACACACCTGAGTGGCCTGAGCGGTGGACAGCCGCCTGAACTTCGAGTCTCAGAAGTTTATTGGTGTATGTGCAATCGTACCTGATACACACTGGACGAGAGTAAGTACATAACTCGTATACTCTGCAAGCTGGAGGAGGTATGTTCCGGGGGCTGGACTGCGGTACCGGTTGACTTGACATTACTCGTCACGGAACGCTGGCACCGGGCAGCTAGCTAGCGTCCATAGCAAGTCCACACTGCATGTCGGATGTCGAAGGTCGCCTGGAAAGTGCGGCTGAGGAGTCGTCGAGCAGTGCAGGCCAGAGTCGGGCTGGTCGGGTGCGAGGAAATTGTCAATCTCCAAGTTTAGCGCGGCCGTAAGACCAGACGCGCGGGCACTGTGCGGAGCGCTTTCGTTTCGTATGGTACGATAGACGCGTCAACGCCTGCCCTAAACATACTTGGCCCGTGCGCTGACGGCTTGAGTATATAAGCCTGGATCAGACACTGTAGCAACTCATACTTACCTTGATGGCACGGCTCCCTTCATGTACCTGGGTTTGTGGGCCGTGGGGGCCTCCCATAGCACGGCGACCTTGTCCTCAGGGGGACCTCGCGGTTTGTACGGGCTTCGGCTCGTGCACCGTCTCAATATTTCCCTGTCCTGCTTCGGCCCTCGGGCTGGGCAGGCCGTTTATGTTTTGCCTTTCCGTCCTCCTAACCCTAACCCCATGGGATCCATCAATATGTTTGTATTTAGGTACTTACTACGAGAATGAATTCGTCATATATTACAGCACAGTCTAATGTCACTAGAGCATGTGCACTGGTTCGTAGTTATAATTAGGATTACAAGGCCATATAGCTTCAACGCCGAATGCATTCCAACAATCACAATCTCCCCGGTTGCTCTTCAATGTACATAGGTCACTTGAATGCAAAGCTACTATTTGTGTTGTAGTGACATCAAGGGATTCCATCAAAGAGACGTGCAGTTTGCGTCAAGTCTAGCTACTACATCATGATGTGTGCGTTCAAGTCACTGCCGGGTTCTAACTCAGTAGTAACATCAGGTATAGTCATACCCACGATGCCATTGCTAGCAATGGTGGGTAAGACATCAGCAATTCTGCAGAGCTTCCTGTGCTAAGATGTTTCATTACTACAGAGTGCATGAGGTAAGTAGAGGTGATAGCGGCCAAAGGTGCGGCAGCGGTGAGTACAGAGCAACCGGCGTCAAAGTTATCGCCTTCTGATCCTAACAGTGACAAGCAGCCGCTTCAAGTTAGATCTACTACTAGCCGGGTGCGTCCTTGAGAATCGCCGCCACTGACCAGTCTTGCAACGGCATCTATGTACAGAGACCTTCGCTGTGGACTTCTCATGCTCAGCTTATGCTCTCTTGTACGTATACGCCCACGCCCGGATAGATAGCTTCTGTTGAGAACGACATCACGGTGATAGTCTAAACCTGAGTATTTGCGCGAGGCGTATCTGACGTATAGCTCAGGTCCGACATGCACACATAGTTCCTACGAGGTCCTTGCTTTCATATTTGAGGTTCGACAAACCCAGTTGGACCTTCCACAGCTTACTATCTCTTGGACTGCGGGAGCCATGGACTTTGCTCAAGGGGTGCGCAAGTACCCGAACATCTCCAACCGCACACGGTGAGGATGGCGAAATTGATATGAGTGCTAAAAGAGGCGTATCCTGCCTGCGCGGACCTATTCGAGGGTGAGTAGCTCAATAGCAGTATGTGCCTATGTCTCGTAAGGTCAACTCTCAAACCTATTCAGTCTTTTGTGATATGCTCATATGTCGCAAACAGTGTGCATCATGGTGTGCCTCAAATACTACTATATGCACAGGCCCGATAGCGTGTACTGTATCTTCATGGGCTCATGTTGCCCAACAGACACATGGCCCGTACCCGCCGGTGCTATCCGGGGTGTGCCACTGATGATTCTAACGGCACTTCCCTCCTCTGCAGTATATATGAACTGACATCCGAGGTGCCACTAGTAACCACACTACTCTCAGCTAAACAGGATCACAAGACCACGACTAGCCGTGTGACCAACCCTCAGGTCCTTCCCGTTGCTCAAACTCCATATATACCCACTCTAGTCACGACTCAGACTCGACAGCCCCTCTATCATGCCATACCCCCGATATGACCTCGACCCGCTCGTTCATATCCCATCTCGGATATTCCCTCGTCTATGGCTATCCTCACGTTCCACCGCCGTGGACGCCACCCAGCTCGCCGCACTCAATGTGACACACATCGTGTCAGTCATCGAGCGGCAGCCCAAAATTCCTCGCATGCACAACAACCCCACGACGGTACACTACGCGCTCCAGGACTCCGAGGACGCAGACATCCTCAGGCACCTCGGCTCGGCGACCGCATTCATCAGAGCCGCGCTCAGCGATCCCTCCAACGTCGTCCTCGTACGTCTTCTCCCCCGCTTGAGAGCCGCGTCCGCACCCCTCCTCTGACAGCTGTCGCAACGCACGCTCCACGGCACAGGTCCACTGCGAGAGGGGCATCTCCCGCTCGCCCACGATCGTCTGCGCGTACCTCATCGCCACACTCGGCTACGCCCCCCAGACCGCCCTCGAGTACGTCGTCGCGCGGCGCCAGATCGTGTCCCCCATCCGCGCCTTCCTCCGCCAGCTCGCCAGCTACGCCGCCCGACTGTGCCCGGGCAGGCAGGCTCAGCAGCAGGTCCCCAAGGCCCTCCCGCTGCCCTCAGCCCCATCCTAGGCCCCGGCTCCAACGGCAGTCCTGCGCAAGCCTAGCCCGGCGTGCGTGCGATTCTGGCTCCCGAAGCAGTCGGAGACCGCCGAGTCTGTGCCGGCGCAGACTGCAGCTACGCCGGTGTGCGCGCAGGTACCGCCCTCGTCTTCCTGGGCCCGGGCGCGCGTGCGGTTTCAGCTGCCAGATAATGAACCCGCCGAGGCTGCGGCAGCTCAGGCTGCGCCGGTGAGCGCGCAGGCAACACAGAAAACGCCTCTGAGTCTGAGTCCTACCGTAACGGACACGGACCACGGCTACGACCCTTTTTGCGCGTGGGCACTACACCCCGATCCGGTGCTCACCGCTGTCGACCGCCTGACCTCGGTGCGCGCGGAGGAGACGCACTGGTCGCTGGTGAGCGTCGAACGGTACCGGTGGTTCCGGGGAGATTAGTGTGGGTTTGGTACGTAACACGTTGTGACTTCCTGGCTGTGTACTTGCACTCACATGCCTGTATCGTAGCACGGAATGCCAGTCTCTCCTAACTCGCGTTGTATGGTACGGTATGCCTTGCTTCTCTTCCACCGCTTCCAGCATTGTGTACCAGGACAGCTCGAACGAGCACGTCTGTGGCGAGATCATCCTACTCTCGACGGCGACGGGACACGTTGAACAGAATGCGTACGGCACCTCCAGGACTTAGTCTTCAATCGCATTGACCTCCATTCACGACGAGTAACGGTAACGCTGGCATATCTTGAACGGAGCATGCGCAACGCAAGGAGTCAACGTGTCAGGCTTTTCAGCTCGTGCAATACATAAGACGTCGCATCGTTAGATAAATACACGGGGAACGCTACATGCATATGATACAGAGAACGGTCGTTTCTATGTCAGCACTTCATATACACTTCTTCGTGTCGTAACGGGAAACATCACCAGCAGACATCAGAGACGTGATCGATCGAAAGCGTGAGGTGCGAAAGGGAGCTGGAGACACGAACAGCAGGAGGAGACGGAGATAGAGAGATCGTCAGAACACCGTGAGCAGACCAAACCAAAACGGGACCCGGAAGAAACTCTAGACGCGAAGGAGAAGGGAGCCACGAGGCGACCAAACGAGATGAAGCGTCAAGCCTCGGAGGAACAGTCAACTGTCCAAGGTGAGGTCGCCGCCATCACCCGGGGACCTTCAGGCGAAAGCCAACAAACTCCCGACGACGGCCGCCGCTCCCACCGCAAACGCCAGCGCGCCCCCAAGCGCGGCCGCGCTGCTGCGCTTCACGACGCTCAGCTGGCCGCCCGCCTCGCTCGGGTGCGCGAGCACCGTCGCGGTCGCGGTCGCGATGAAGCGGTCCCACGCGGCGACGGTCGCGGCGGGGTACATGAACGTCGCGGTGGTCGAGATCGAGCCGACGAAGATGCCGCTCTGGCCGCGGATTGCGTCCACGGCGAGCGCGGGGTCCTCGCCGCCATCGACGGAGATTTCGCCTTTCGGGCCGGTGACGACGAGCCCGGTGGGGTTGCTGCCGAAGATGAACTCGCGGAAGAGGGAGAGGGCCTGCACGCGAGCGCGGGGGCGGGGCGGGGCGGGGAGACAAGAGGAAGCTGTCAGCGTCGTGCGTGGCTCGGTTGGAGATGCAGGACTTACCCGGCCAGGAGCGTTGTAGGGGATGAGATGGCCCGCGCCCTCGACGAGGACGTACGTCCAGTTGCGCTCCTGGTGCACGATGCCTGCGTTGAGGCCCTCGTCATCTGTCCACGGCGTGGAAGGACGGCGGGTGAAGCCTTGGATGCCGCCGAAGGTGGTGTTCTGCCGGCTGATTAGAACGAGCACGACGGGGAAGCACTTGTTAGGCACACCTGAATGACCGCTAGAAGGACGATGCTTGTCAGTACAGCCATCCTTCCATAGATCGAGGGTGTGGGCAAGGAGACGGACCTTCTGTGCCGCGGTGCGCGATGAGAGAGTCGTCGTTGCCCGAGTAGAGCACGATGGAGACGCCGTGCGCGGACATGTTCGTCGCCAGCTCCGTCAAGAACGCCATCGGTCTAACGTCCTGTCAGTATCCTGCTGCATCGATTCCATCCGACGTCAATGCCACTCACTCGACACCTGTACGTGACATAGTCAGCTTCGGCGTTAGAGTGGGGTCCCTGGAAGCCGGGTACTCACTGGGATCCTCGCCGTTCACCGGGTCTCCTAGGAACGGGTACGGGATGGAGGCCGCCCATCTCTTGCTCGTAGGCGCATGCAGCGCAGCCCGAACCTGGGGATCTGTCCGTGCATGTCAGTCTGAGCGCACACGGCCAGGGACGTCGCCAGGTCGGACAGCACTCACTGTTGTAGAAGCTGGAACCGTCGAGGGGGAACTCCGGGTTCAGTGCGTCGGGGATTTGATACACCTGCGCAGCGGAGCGAGACGGCGTCAGCGGACTGCCGCGCGAAACGGGAAGACGAGGAGCTCCGTACATCAAAACCGTCAAAGGTGATAGGGTTCCCGACGATGTCTAGAAGCCGTCACGCATATTATCAGCGCCAGATTCCGAGTGCGACGCTCTGAGGCCATGCCAAGCAGCCCGGACTTACTCCAAGGGGCCGAGAAGTTGAGAGCATAGTCGATCAGCTCGTCATAGATAAAGCAGCCGTACCACGGGTCGATGGTGCCGTTTGCGCGCATGCTGAGATCCCGCTTCGCGAACGCACCTTCCTCGGCGCGTTTGGCCTGCGTTGGTGCAGCGAAGGCGAGACGAGAGAGCGTCTTCCGGAAGAATTGGTGCTTCGCCGACAATGTTTGGAATTCGTTCCGAGACGGGTCCGAGGGGTTGACGACCTGCAGGGTCGGGAAGTGACCGACTTGCGGGTATGTGAAGTTCAAGTCGTAGCCACATAGGTGCTGTCTAGAGAGCATCCGAAAATCAGTACCAATAATGGCCGGGGCTTAACAGACGTACTGTTCCTTGAAGAATTCATAGACGGCAGGGTCGTAGCCAATTAGTTGGGGGTAGGTTTCGATCGTGGTCAGCTACCCGTCGGACATGCTCAATCACTCGCAATCGGAGATCTGATGGAGTTGGACGTACTGTGGGCACGTATTCGAAGACGAGCGTGGACCCGACGGTGCCATCGCCGATGGAGAACTTCGCGATGTTCACCGGAGGGTTGGTCATCCCGAAGTACGCCTTCATAATGTAGGGCTGACCCCATTGGTCAGCAAGCGGCCGTCGGACGCAATACGGAGCGTGCTCACAATATAGGTGCCGGCGTAACTTTCTCCAGTCAAGTACAAGGGCCGCTTTGCGAGGCTCGGGAAGACCTTGACGAGGTTCTCGAGAAAGCCCATCTAGACCGTGATAACATTCAGTCAATCAAGAGCACAAGCAGAACAGGCCGTCGAACTGCTCACAAAGTCCCGTCCTGTTTCATCCTCGTCGTGTACTGTCAAGATCCTGCCGTCAGCTCCGGAGCAGCGGTAAGTCAGGATAGGGCTCACCATATCCAGTCGAGTCGGCAGTGGACCAGCCGGTTCCCCTGCGGAGCATGTCAGAATTGGCGCGACGCGATCTGGGCGAGTTCCCTTACACGGGCTGATCAATCCAAATGTAGTCTGCTAGGTGGTCGACGCTGAACGTGTTCTCGAACGGTTGGCCGTTCGCGTCCAAGTGGATCGGGCCATTCTGCGCCACTCTCGTCAGCACTAATAATGGGCGGTACACACGACGGCCCACGGCCTCCACCGACCTCGTACGCAAACCCAAGCAGGCTTGACGAGCCGGGGCTATAAATAATGGATGCAGGCGATGTCAGGGGCCGGTGAGCGAGCGTGAGGAGTCGACGTCGGCGTGGAACCAGTGCTCACCCCCCATTGAGCCAGATTCCCCAGGGCACGTCGGCCTGGTCGTCCGCGGCCGCAGTGAGGGAACCTTGCTCGTGCTCCCACGCCCAGAAGAAGAGGGTGTTGTTGGGGTGTCCTGGTCGGTTAACCGGGAGGTTCCCCGCAAAGCTGCGGGACAGCGACCAAGTGACGTTTGGCAACGGGTCGGTCACCTCGAAGTCTGCATGCAACAACGTGTCAGTGGAGCGGGACGTGACGACGAGGTGCGTGCTCACATTGTTGCCACTCAGGACTGAAGTCGCCGGAGGGTTTGCCGGGATAGTCCTGGGGCCAGGTGCTCGGGGTAGGCGGGAGCCTGGCGTGCGCAAATGACGCTACAATCGCCAGTACTGTCAGTGCAGAGGGTCCCAACATGGCTAGGAAGGGTAGGTGGGGTGAAATGGGTCGAGGAACCTGGGGGATGGAGTTCCAAGTGTCGCGTATATATACTGCAGTCAGCCTCTAAATCAGGGCGGCTATGAAATGGTATGCGGATACGGCCAGCCTCCGTATACGCCGGGTCGAAGAAGGTTTGATCATGAGCCGAGTGGTAGTTGATGGACGGCTGGAATGCCAGTGACGTTTCTCCACAATAGCGATGCTTGACAACGGGTCGGGAAGCCCAACGCTGAGAGCTCTATGCCTTGCCGTGAAGCGATTCTCATGCAATTGTGAGATGGGAATTTGCGTCTGCCGGCTGTTACTACCCGTGGATACGCGCGATATTGAGTGAGGGCTTACCGAATCGGGAGCGTCCATGAGATTGAGGAAAAGGAATGGTCTGTGACATAAGATGACTGCAACTGCATGTGCAGGAATCTGACGGATGGGGCTAAGGTGGAGGACCCGCCGTCGGCGTCGGGCGGCTGTGGTACTGTGTGTACGTTCGACTTTGGCCGCCCGATCTGCACAGTCCCAAGCAAGCAGCGAGGTTGAGCCTGGCTGTGTTGGAGTTGTTTCATATCTTCTGAAGCGGCGTTCTCGAGTACACGCACCGTACATCTGGGGTCACACGAACGCCCACTGACCAAGTATCATGTGCCTGGATGGAATTCTGGAGGTTTGGGGGGTTCCGAGCATACTGAATACGCTATTCGTGTGCGCGTGGTTCTGTATCTGACAGAGTCAGAACGGCGCGAGATGTATCTTGCTATTGTCTTGAATATGGTGAACATGGCCCGACAAAGCCTGAGGACGTATTCCGGCGCTGGCCATGGGTGAACTGTGCTCGAGCCTGTGTAACTCTCAAGTAATACACATCTGGAATAGCGATCGCAGACATCGCGTCGAGTACGTGAATTCCGGAGACAGTAGTATGATTGGACTGTGCCATGTTCAAGCAAGAACTCACCGCCAATATGACGTGTGGACGACCATTCCCATTCCCTCTACATCCGTTTTCCTAAGTTGAGGACCAAGTACAAGGGCAAGTAGTCAGAGTACGAATGCTTCAAGTCAAGGTAAGGTCTGCGGTAAGTTCGAAAACCATCCTCTAGATCTAGTTCATGCGAAAGACAGTCTGCGGCGGTCGTCGACGGTCGAGGAGACCTCAGACAGACGCCGAGGGTTGTTCTGGATGAGATAAGATTAGATCCTTACGCTCAACCGCGCTTCAAGTTGAATTATGAATGCAGCTTGCTTCTGACCACCATCTTGCGTCTGCTTCCTCCTCCTCCTCTTCCCTCTTCCCGACTTGATCCAATGCCTTCATTCGATTCGCTGGAACTCATCTAGGCCTACGTACTAGACATCAAGACAATGTCCTTCCCCGCCGTGACCGCCGGGTCTTCGTCCCACAACCTCACGCAATCCTTGTTGGCTCAGTCGGGATATTCCCAGCCGTACGGTTCTCAAGGCTATTCTCAGCAGTATCCTTTTCAGCAGTATCCTACTCAACTTGGTATCAGCGACGTTCCACCACCATCGGCCTCGATGTCCGAGATCCTCCTCGACCCTCTAGCTAGACTGCAGACCCTTTCGCACACCCTCTTCCAGTCGCTCGGACCGCCGCAAACGCGTCCACCACCACCGCCGTCAGTCTCGGAGCTCCTCGCACTGGATGCACAGCTTGCGGCCGCCGTCCAGCTCGCCACCGCGCATCAAGTCAAGCAACGCCGAATAGAACATCTGAAGGAGGAGGTGCTTGATCTCGACCGTCGGTGGCGCGATATCGTGCGGACATTGGACGAGGGCAGACGAGAACTCGACGCGATTGTGCGCGAGGGCGAAGAACGCATAAAGGCTATTGAAGAAGCCAAGGCGGGTACGTCGCGTTTGTTCCGTTTTCAGACTGCGGGACTTCCTCGACTATTCCTTCGGCCACGGTTCCTTCGTCGTGGATTGTGTTCCTGCTACTCAATGACGATGATGAGGATGACCATGTGTTACATGCCAACGACCCTCGTATGTATGACATGGCCACCTTCTGTCTCGCCGATATACGTAACATTCACTCCGTTCCCTGTTAGATGGATGTGGCAGGTCTTGTCCACTGAGCGCTCCATGTCACTTACGCTGCTATATACCTCCCATGATGCTCGAAGCTAGTCTCGTAACGGTCCAGACGGCTTCCGGATGTCCGGCATACTCATCATGAAATGGTCATGTCGGTCGAGCTAAACATGACGATCAGATCCCGGCGAGGTCCAGGATCTTGCCCCGGACCTAGAGCCATGTCCAAGCATAGGCATCCTAGTCTGCGGGCTCGGTCTGCACCCACGATTCGTCCTCGCCATCCAACCCCCCGAGCTCCGCGCATCGGACGAAGCGCGTAGAGTTGACATTGACCCCGCTCTTCCCGGTGCCATATTTGATTGTTCATTGTATCTGGAGTACAAAGATCTCGCGCACCTGGCTTCCCCGGACGCCCCAGGTTCTCGAGGAGCCGCCGGTGATTGTGAGCACGAACCCGCGAAGGCGCACGGGCCACGCCGTCCGCTGGGAGTTCCCCAAGCCAAACGCACCTTCTCGCTCCGAAACGGGCCCAAACCACTCACGCTGACGCGCCTCCCGCTGCCGTATGTTCAACAGCCGCGATCCCATACCCCGAGCTGCTCGCATACGCCCAGAGCCTATCCGCATTCACTTCCGCGCCACCGAACATGCCCGACCTTGCTCCGGGCCAACCGCCCCCGCCGCTGTTCTTCCCCCCTTCCCGAACGAAGAAAGGATGCGGCGCGGCCATATGAACGACGAGGCGCCTCTCGGCATCCTGGGCGAGACACATTCTGTTGGAAAGCGTGCGTGTCCCCGTCCCTCGTCCTCGCCCCCACCTGCACTCCGGGTGTGCACGCGGAGCTTACAGCGGAACTGACGTGCGATCTTTCCCTGCTCTCTCTTCTGCAGCGCCGACCATATCGCCGACGGTCGAGCTCCCAAGCCACCCGGGCGCAAACCCGTACCGCATAGACTTCCGGCCGCTCCAACAGCAGCCGTTCGACCTCGACCTCGACCTCAACCCGGACCTATAGCCTGTGGCTATTCTAGCTGCAGTCTTCCGAAGCGCGGACCGTCTTCTGCCGCGACGCGGCGCTCCAGAGCGCGATATAGATTGTGATATTGGGATGGGTGACTAACGTGATACATCGGTGGCAGTAGGAAAACGGCAGAAACACAGAGCGTGAGCGACAGCGATACATGACGACATATACGCGTATTGTGAACAAGGGGCGGGCGGCGCGGTGGGAGCATAGGACCATGTGGGACGGGCAGGACTATGTATTGTACACTGGGAACGGGATGAGCGGCGGGCTTCGCGATGGATCCTCTTCGTTCATGAATCGCCTGCGACGTGCGTGCGCGAGGGAAGAGGCATGAGCGTTCGTGAACATACGACCGGACGCAATGGAGCCCGGACGGGGACACGCACCGGAAAATCCCCATGTTCACCTCGGACTTGAACACGACGAAGAGGTGGGTGTTGTCGTGCGTGTCGACCTCGGCGCAACTATCGCACAAGTCCTTCGGGCAGTACGCGCAGTGGAACCACTCGCCCGAGATATGCTGCATGCACCGATCGCACACGGCGAAGTTGTGCGTCAGCGTCCGGAGATACTCTGTAACGTCGCACTGGGTAGTCAGTCGAGAGACAATTGGGGGCCAGCGCGCGCGACTCGCCTTTCGAGTTCGACAGATTGACGGCACCCCCTGCCGGCCCGGCGGCCTTCTTGTACCTTCGGGTCGCGTCAGATCGTCAGTCAGTCCCTGCCTCGGGCGCGACACCGGCGATGCATGCGGGCGACTCACAGAGAGGGAAGCGGCGGGTGCAGGTTGAGCGCGTGGTCGACGGGCTTCGGCAGCTTGAAGAAGAAGTGATAGGGGTCGTGCAGGGCGTACGAGCGCGTCTCGCACCGTTCACACTGCAGAGTACAAGGGCGGGTGCCACATATCGTTAGCCTCAGGTTCCGGACCCGGTGCACGAGGTGCAAGGGTGGGGCCAGGAGCTAGAGGGACGTTACGTACCAAGCTGACAGGGTTCGGATAGGTCGAACAGTTGGCGCATTGGTACCGGACGCCGACGATTGGCTGTAGAGAGATGGGATGGTAGTTGATGTTGGGGCGATGAGATCCGTGTGTGGTGCGAGAGGGAGACAGAAAAGGTGAATGTCTAGCAGAGACGGTGGAAGACTCACGACGCCACGTACCTGCGCGCATGCGTCACAGCCCACGCCATGGTCGCGGACGACGGCGGCGGCGTCCGCGCGCGCGCCCGAGCCGAGCACCGTATGCGAATACGACGAGCCTAACGAGTTCCGGCGCGGTCGCCCGTTGGTGCCGTCCGCCTGTGCGATTTGTGCGTCTCGCCCGGTCCACAACTTGATCGCCATCTGGCTGGTGGAATGGAGGTCTGCTGTTGACATCGGGTGCGGAATCTAGGAGACCGGTGCAAGGGTTGTTGGCGTCAGCCTGCCGCGCTCGAGGAACACGTCCGGATCCGGGGAAAGAAGGGCGAGGAGTCACCTTGATCATGATGTGGGAAGAGAAATGTCCCCCGTCGTCGGAGTCCAGGTTTCCGGGCAGCCCGGCGGCGTCGCAGTTCGAGCAGATGTCGACGTTCTCGCAGATTGCGCAGTGGAAGCGCGCCCCGACGATCTCTTGCATACAGCTGTAGACGTGCTAAAATGAGCGCACTGTCGATGTACAATTGACGTGATGAGCGACGTACTGGGCACAGCGGACGCCGACATGTGTCATCGCTGTACAAAACGAGGTTGTGAGCACTGGTAATTGGTGGCTGTAATATGTACTGCAATGGGCTTACACGACTCCTCCATAGATCCTGCCTGACGAGATAGGTCTACCATGGCAGTACTCGACGACGAACTGCTCGGTTTGTCTTGGACAGCTAAGAACGCGTGGGATGGGTGTACCTCGTACACTTGTCTACAACGAGCCAGCCCGATCACTTATATATCCACAAGTGCCTGCGCAGGCAAAGTCTGGCGCACGTACCTGTAGCAGGCTCGACATAAATTGAAAGCGTCGCATGACAAACACTTGTACCGGTGGCCGTTGATGACAGTATTGCACGTTGAGCATCGACATGTTCCCTCTCCCCCTTGCTCTGCTCGTACAGAAAATATATTCTAGCGTCAGCGGCGGAAGGTGAAAGAAGAGCGGGGCTGCGCAGAACTCCGCCCGCAGTTGCGGTAGGAGGCACGGCGCAGTCGTTGAGTGGAACACAAGACACTCACCGACGTCTTCCCAGCCGTTTCGCGTCCAGCTCTTCTCAATGTACGCGTGCCGCAGCACGCCCTTCTGACTGGGCGCAGTCCGCCGCAATCTAGAGCGTGCGCGCTCGGCGTCTTCAGGGGACGTCCCTGGTCCAGGTGAAGTGCCAGGAGTCGCGCTAAACTCGAGAGAGTGCTCCACGCCGTAGGCCTGCACGCAGTTTGAACAGAGTTCGTAGCCCTCTGGCCGTCTTGCCTCCGTTCCAGCCCCTGATAGGGTCCCGAGCGAGGATGAGGATGAGACCGGGACTGCAAGAGAGGGAGTTGCCGGGAGTGGCTTGTATGCGGATGAGGGGAGGGTGCTCTCCGACATAGACCGGCCAAGAAGGCGGTCAGAGGATCCGGAACTGCCGCTCCCGCTCCCGCTCCCAGAATGCTGACTCCCAATGACGGTCAGGGACGAAGCGGACGCAGCCGGGGACTTATGCAACGGAGGGTACGTGTGCTCGCGGTGGATGTCGATCGCTCGTGTCTTCCCTTTGACGTCGTTGGACCATTCCGGCTGTTCGTCGACGTGCGGCTTCTTCTCACCACACGTAGAGCACACGTATTTGATCATGTCCAAGACGATGCTACAATTGGAGCACGTGCTGGGGTCCGGAGGGGGCCCGAGAGGCGACTCTGGTCGTAGGAAGGACAGGACTTCGGGTGGTATGTCGGGATGAATGTAATCATGATTGTATGGCTGCTCTTCTGGGATCATGAAAGGGTTCGACGAGCGATGCGGGTGTGTATACTGAGTAGCTTGCAACGAAGTGTGGCGGCTTAAGAGGCCCTTGTCCAGCGGTTCGGAGAAATTATCCACCCCATCGTTGACACCAGCGCTCGCACCGTCATCGTAGCCGTAGTCGCGCACGCTCTGGGATGCTGCGGATCCGCTACTGCCAGTGAGGGTGTATCTGTAGTTTCCATGCTGGTTCTGCTCCAGCGCCAACGATACGCTGTCTTCTAACGAGAAATCGCTGACGGATCCCCCATCCCCGCTGAGCATCGGATTATGCGCGTTCTGCTCTCGCAGCCAGTTGGCTCCGCGTTCAGTCTGGAAGGTAGATGCGCCGTTCAGGTTACCCGGCGAGAGACCAAGCCGCTCCTCCTCGAGCTTCAGCCGTGCGAAGACTGAAGAGGGATCCTCGGTGTAGCGTGTGAGGGAGTCGTCGGAGGGCAAGAAAGGGTCTTTCTCCTGCTTAGAGCTCGACGTTCGAGGTGCGCTGGACACCGTACGGGTCTTCCATCTCTCCCCAGATTGGATGAGGGGCTCGCGGCTTGGTCCAGCAACGATAGTCTTGGTTCCCCTTCCCATGCCCCCATACGCGTCGTATTTCGAGCCAATATCTTTGGAACTCACAGTGATAGCGTCATCCTCCAGCTCTTGCGACATCTCCGACGTATAGGATATCGAGTATCCACTCCCGTTCCGATCCTTGTACTCCTCGAGACTGACGAGGGATCCTGTGTCGGATAGACTGATGCTGTCGTAGTCTACGACCACCCGCAGACGTAGCGTGATCTTGGCTCTGCTGAAGCTCCGACCGGACAAGATCGAGGCTGCAGATGAGGAGGGAGGATCTTCACTCGGGGTAGGATTGAAGTACGTGATCGCCTCCGTGAGCTCGGCTTCGTTGGAGATGAAGTTGGCCTCGGCTTCATCGTCGTCATATACGAGGTTGAAGGGTGTAGCAGCGAGACCAAAGCCTTTCTCTACCTGTCAAACATGACATGTTAGATGTAATACCGAAGCGAGGTAATGGCCCACCTGCTTCCGAAGATTGTCGTAGGTGCAGATGCGAGAAGACTGGAACGTAATCTTCTTGCTGCCTTGCTCTTCGTGTGTGCACTTCACGATGAGCTGTTTGTCCGGGCGCGGTTCAGATCTTCCATAGCTTGAACCTCCATAATCGGATCCTGCTACCGACATTCAGAACGGGTGAGTGCTCGAGCGGCGATGTCAGGCGCGAGTGGCTGCGCTTACGGTTGAAGCTGCGCTGCGCAGAACTCCGATCGCCTTCGGATCTGCTCAGGTAATCAGAGGCGGATGACCCGGCCCGTGTCGAGGAGGTACCAGCGCTAATGAGTCCGGAAGCCTTGAACTCTGAGGCCGTTGGCGCGGATGAATTTCACACTGGATTTCATCCGAAATTCGCATAACGTTGTGCCTACAAGCGGATGAAAGTTATCCGAGTCACGGATGAAAAGGCATGTTGATGAATCATCCATTTAGTGCAACATTTCAGTAGGGTCTGGTAAACGGGTGAATGTCGACCACGATTCAGTATTCAGGCCTCAGCCATGCATGATACATGTCTTCACGAGATATCGTGCACCACAAAAGAGCTCAGATGATCATTGAAGTGCTTGCGAGTAACTACACCGTGTATCATACTGTCTCTCCATCTACGAGCATGGATTGATACCGCCTGTCGCCCGAAATCGAGACGTGACCTTCTTCATAACACCAGGGCTTTTAGACCATGATATCAGGAGGATAGCACTGCCAGTGAATGCTACTCACCATGATGGTTTGAATATCTCAGCAGCAGCTGTCGAAGAACGATACTAGTAGGTGCTAGGCGCAGCATGGCGACAGACTTGACACAGACACAGTAAGTGATCCACAATGAGGCAAGCAAGCATCCTCCCAGATAAGAAAGCAGACTGGTTTACTGAGATGTCGACAACAAGCAGAGTACTAGTGGGCCGAATCTCTAGGGTGGTGGTGGTAGCAGACGAGGAGACGTACTGTGGGGGCGAGCCTCCCAACCGTACCGAAAAACAGTGGGGCTCTGACGTCATCATAGGCGCTCGTGTGCTTGGAAAACTGTTAAGTATCGCAGTTGAAAATCACCCTTAATTGGCTGAATTCTCCGGTCCCATTTTCAGCAAGAGTTCAACCTAACCGGCCTAACCCCGAAAGCGGATGAATAGCCCAAATCATCCAGACCCCCGGTAGATTTCATCCGCGGCGAACTGCACAGTGGAAGTTGAACTTACTGTGGGTTACAACGACGACTCGGAACGTAACTCACAAGCAAGTGCTAGCGAAGATTTGAGGGTATAGTCGTGTGCAAGGTAATGAGACTGCATGCACGTAGCAGAGGGGGAGATTGTGGGAGTAGTGACGCTTTTCAGAGAATGGTCAGAGCCTAGGCGCCATTCTCTTCTGGCCCGGGCAACGTAAGGTTCCAGTGAGTTCGATACCAATGAGATAGGTAAGTATATGCACACTCTGTAGATTACGAATGAGTTCACTTACTAACGATGATACTGCTCAGCTGCCAGCCAAATTTTCGAACAAGATGGTTGTCTAGCCGATGCAAGTCTTCCGAGAGAACGCGCCGAACTGGTAGGCCCCTACATCCGAGTCATCGTTGTTGACATCAGGATGAACGATGAGCTCGGGACTCGAGGGTACTTAGGGCGTCGAGGCAAACTATGCTGTTGCTGGCCATTGAGTTGTCGTACCAGCTGCGTAGTGCGAATCGTTTCCCTGTCGAACGGCGAGGACGACGGCGACGGCGAAGATGGGGGAAGAAGAACAAGGAGAACATTTAGAGGAGACTCTGGAGCGGCTGCACGCAGTCAAGTACTATATATACATACATCATGCTTTCGAGGTAAGTTTGAAGTTGTATATGGTTGTGCAGCGCGACCGAAGGTTATGCGTCGACGGTAACACGTGATCGCGTATTACTGACGCTTCCCCACAGTTACACAAGGCTATATATGAATGCATGAAAGACCCTGAGAAGCCCGAAACCGTGCGACCTCCCAGTTAGTGCTATCAAATCCGTTCAAGGGTGACCGGTGACCGACCGGAGCTCCGTGTGTCGTGTTTCTGTCTCTCGCAGTATCTTCAGAGATGTTTGACTCGAAGTCATTCAAGCTCGTCACGGTCAACACCGCCCCAGAACGTGCAAGAAGGCTCATCGGACGTGTAGTCGAAGATGTGAAGGCACAGTACACGATCTCGCACGTCGCCAACGTAGAGAGTAAGTTCCAAGCACTGCAGGCATAGTCCCCACAGATAGTTGACTATTTCTCCGTAGAAATAGATGACGTGCGATCGACTCTGGAAAGAGAGCGGCCGGATGTATTGGTGAGCTACTCATCAACGCGGACGATGATGCTCGTGGTGACACGAGCTGACATGTCCCGTTCAGTTCACCGCTTCCATGTGGACCCCAGAGGAGTCTCAAGTTCGTTTGACAACTCATCCTGGTTCTATGAAGCTGACGATCTTCACGTCATGTACTGCTCGTAGCGAATCGTGCAGATCGCGACAGAGACTGTCCCTGGAATCAAGACATTCAGTCTCCCATATGGCCTGCAAGTCGAGAAGGGACCGGATGCGGTAGTGGAATACATCAAAGAGAATCTCCCGTCCATTCTCGAGGGCTCGAACTGAAGGCTGAACGATGTATTCTCCAAGTCCATGTAGAGTTTGCGGATTGAGTTAACAGTGGAATCAGTGGAATCGCGTGGTCGACGTTGTAAGAATTCGGTCCGCCTAACGTGAACGATGGGGTATCGTGCTGGAGGAACGCGCGTGCACGCGCAGCTGTAGCTTTGGGCAAGTAGCAAGGAGTAAGTAATTACTTACTTCACAGGTGGGTTGAATGACGTCCGCGTCACCATGAGCGTACATGCAAGTCGCAAGCGCAGAGGGGTTGGCGATGATGTCATCGGGTTCGCGCCCACCTGCAGGTGTGGTCTTAAGCTCTTGTTCGCGCTCTCCCCCCGACAGCAATCCTACACATTCCCCCTGCCATGTCTGATCCTAGCTCTTCATCGTCAACTCAGGCACAAATCGTGTCGCACTCACAGTCTCTGGTTCAGAAAGTCCAGCATGAAGCACAGGAAGCAGCAACACATAGTTGGGCAGCCTTCTCGTCGTTGGCGTGGCTCTGGCCAGTTCGCGGGCTCGTATACTCGGTCACTCGTACGCACTCTCCATCTGCGATATTTGGAACACAAAGACACTCACCTGTGGGATTCTGCAGATCCGAACATCATCCTCTCCGTCCGTCAAGCCCTCCTCAAGTCCCTCCTCACCTCCATCATCATCTTTGCCTTCCTGGCGTTCTTCACCTTCATCCCCCAGATGGCCATCCTCGCCATCTTCACGGGCCCACTTGCCCCGCTGATCGCCCTCGTTGTCGTCGGCGCCGAGTCGCTGCTCCTCATCTCCTTCTTTGCCCGTGCGCTCTTCCTCGAGCCCGCGCTCTCGCACGTCTTCGACGCGACCCTCCTCTCCCGCGGGCAGACGCAGCTGATCGCGCAGGGGAAAACACGCACCGAGTCGTCCGCGGCACGCAGCGTTGGGAGCGCGCTCGTCAAGCCGCTCCAGGCATTTTCGAAGGACGGGATGGTGCGGTACTTGCTGACGCTGCCGCTGAACATGATCCCAGCCGTCGGGACAGTGCTCTTCCTGTTGTACAATGGACACACCAGCGGACCGGGGTGGCATTCGCGGTACTTCCAGCTGAAGGGCTTCTCGAAGGACCAGCGGGCAGCGTTCGTGGAGAACAGGAGGGCGGAGTACACAGCGTGGGTGTCTTGACGTTGCAACCGTAGTGGGGCCTCGACAGCTGACTTGATATTCCAACTAGGTTCGGGATGGCGACGTTGTTGTTCAACTTCATACCGCTCATCGGGCTGTTGTTCAGCTTCACGAACACCGTCGGAGCTGCATTGTGGGCTGCTCAGATGGAGGCGCAGGCGAACATCATCGACAACCAGGTAGATTCTAAGAAGAAGGCACAATGATAAGCCGACTATAGCAGACAGCTCGCCTATACGGAGGTCAAGCTTGTTGGGTTGTATCTTAGCGTGGAGATGGAAGGAGAGTACATAACGATACTTGATATTTGTTGGAGGTCCCGACAGTGCTTACACAACATAGTAGCAGTTTATTACATATCGTTGAACTCCGCTTTTTTCGCCGATAATGATACCTCAGACGCGCATCGCTATATTCATGATAGACTGACGGGAGTTCGTCTTTCTCTGGACTCTACCGCATACTTACTGCATCGCGGCAGAGAACTATGCTTTCCATCTCTTGCGTTGATCCTCGTACTGCGCTATGAGTATCCATATCGCCTGAGTCATTGACTTTACGGCGTTTTAACTTGATTGGGCTCGAGCTCGGAGTGCTCCAATTGAGGCCACATTCAAACTTCGCAAATCTCTGCGGCCATATTCGAAGAGATCTATCCGTCGATATATGCTCACCCGACGCTCTGATATCGATATCACGGCCGCATTTGTCGTGTAGGGACCGGTATTGTCAATTGGATTCTCTGCCAAAAATACCACAACCGAAGCCCCTCCTCTTCCTCTTCCTCCTCCTCCTCCTCCACAAATGGCCTACTCGAGATGCCCGCGCGCGAACGTTGCCGACGAGGGTGGGGCCTCCGCCACAACCACAGCTACCTCGCCGATGATCAGCGGTGCGGTTCCCATCTGGCCTCAGGCGACGTTCAACACGCGAGTGCGGTTCAAGAACCCATTTCATATCGTTCAGGAGGCGTCCGCCTGATAGCTCCTGCAGCGGAGTATAGTACATAAGGATCACACACGGCAAGAGAATCAGCATCTTTCGCCCCTCTGCAGGCTACGAGTCGAGAGCACCGCTCCTCTACATCTAACGTCAATGTCTTCTCCGGATCCTAGCGAAATCACCGCCATTATTGCCTCGTACAACTCCTAGTGTGAATCTCACCCTATTTGGCTTCTGGTCACCGCGTAGAAGCTACTAACGTCCACAAACCTGACTAGCATCATCGGTAATTACTGCACGTTTGCAGCAGGAGGTGCGTCAGGGTGCGTCTAGTGTTGCAGCGTAGTCTCAACCACTATAGCAGGTCTCACGGTTGTTCACAGCACTTCTCATATACGAGTCCGCCATCCTCTTCAGTCGTAAGGTAGAAGTCTTCTGGAGATGCGGGATCACGGGCACGTCTATCCTCTTCTTGCTCGGCAAATATCTCGCCCTCAGCAAGATGATCCTGACGTGGGCCCTCTATCTGCCAATATTCAAGGACAATGTACGTACATATATCCTCTCTACATCGGCGTCAGCCTTACTCTCTGCCAGACTGCGATCCAGGAGCGGTATCCTACTCATGGGAGGACTGCAGGACGTGTACAAGATGACGCGCCAACATGCTCCCAGCTCGCATCTCCGCCGCCGCCTCAGCTTGTGTCGGAAGACACGATGAATCGATGAGCCCTCGACGGTCTCTCTTCCAACGCCCCATGGCTCCGCGCTGGCCTATATCTCCGCAAATACGCCACCGTATGTACGCAACCCCCACTTTGTCCTGTCCTCCGAGTCATAGTGCTTCCCCTCAGGCCCGCGCTCTGCAGTTACTCTCCTACACGGTGGGCACAATGGTATCTGTTCTGTCACCTGTAGTAATCCACGAATCGCCCACGATAGCCATACCGGTGTTATTGCTGCATACTAGGGAGGATCCCACCGTCCAGCAAATAAGTCCCCGCAATTCGACGGAGAGACGGACCTTCACAGCTGCATCGCTCGCGCGATTGAATCGCTGTACGTACCTGATTCTTGTGCATACAAGTGAGCTCTCACACGCCCGTTCCGGGGACGTCGATGGGCTCTCGTCACTAGGAGGCCGCCAAGCCTATACGAGACGGCATTCTGCCATCAACATACCGCATATAACGACATGCGCAGACTAACCAGCATCTATCAATTTGGGCGGCGGATAACAGGCTACAGAGGAAGTACCAGGTGGGTATGTAGTTCAAACACTGTGCGTCAGGGTTGAACGAAGAGTCAGAGGATAGAAATACTGACGACAATCGTTTATTCCGCAGGTTGGGCCGCCTCGTTTGAGAGCGTGTAACTTGATACGATGAGGAACTTAGCTTGGCGTTGAAACTCCGCTGATACCGACGTGCCGCACCGTGCCATGTAACCGTCTCGTCAAAACCTCGACGTCTTTTTCTATATCCTAAAACTCACCTAAAACGTACTGCATCGCGGCAGTAGTTTTTCTTTCCATCTCTTGGACGGTTCTCCGTATATTGCCTTGAGGATCCATCGTGCCCGAGTCATAGGCTCAGTCGGTTGTCGCGCAAACATTTGACTGAGCTAGGAGGGCTCTTGAGGCCACAATCGTAGGGATCTGCTCAAGGATGTTTCAGAAGTACGCGCTAATGCTCGCGGTCACAGATCCGGTATGTAAACTCACGTGTGACGAGGCAGCTTCACGAGTGTTGTCTATTCTCAGCATGGCATGAGGCGCGACCATATAGGAACTGAAGAATGATAGTACCATGATGGTGATCATTCGATATCATGAGTCCTCGCTTTGTAGGTAAGTATATCTATCCGTTGACCATATGCTAACCCCGTCGCGCAGACATCGACATCACGGCCGTGTTCGTTGTGGTAGAAACCGTCATATAGAACTGCTTGCAAAGCTGCCACTAGTTCCTGTTTGGATGAGATCCAGGTGTAGCCGCTGGTAAGGTTCAACACCGCAAGTGCAATCTTCTCCGAACATCAAGAACCCATCGGCACGTTGATGGTATCATCCTTGAGAGCATGGCACTGTGTGAGGGCATCGCTGCTGGAGCCAGTGGCTCACCCCGGTCTGGAGTCTTCCGGCCCATAGTGCCTATTAAAGAAGGAGTTGCACGTACGGCAACAACCAGCACCCCTCACCCCTCCAAGCCTAGAATCGCTCCTCTGCATCTAGCGTCAATGTCTTACCTGGATCCTAGTGAAATCGCCTTCATTGTCGCTTCATACCGTGACCTGTGAGCACTTTCTCCTGGTTGGCTCCTGACGGCGCAGAGGCTAACGTCTATATTCCATAGCATCATCGGGAACTCTTGCACGTTCGCAGTAGGAGGTGCGTCTGGTAGCGCGCAGTATCAACAACTATAGCAGATCTCAAGGTTGTCCATAGCACTCATCATATATGAGGTCCTCATCCTCTTTGGTCGTGAGGTAGAAGTCTATTGGAAACGCAGGATCACGGGCGCTTCTATCCTGTTCTTTCTCAGCAAATATCTCTCCTTCAGCAAGATGATCCTTACCTGGGCCCTCTATCTGCCGATATTCACAGATATTGTACGTACCAAATCCTCTTCGCACCGGTGTTGTAAACGTTACTGATGTTTGTCGCCTCCTGCAGAGGTTAGTTGTCCTACTCTTCAAGATCAATTTGCGCTCAATTAGTGGCGCCCACAGCTGTGAAACAACACAGCGAGTATATGTTGCTATACAGATGGCACAGTATCTTCCCTGGGCAGGTGAGCCGGTTCTCGTGAGCTTCTACACATGCCTTATGGTACTGATTTACCCTTGAATGGATCTCGTAGTGTTCTCTGCGCTCCGTGTATATGCACTGAGCCGATCTCAGATATGGACTACCCTCATATTAGCTCTCTCGTTAGCTCCTGTGGGTGTCAATATGGTGCGTGCCGAAATCTCTGACCGCATACGCGTCACTGATAACTGTACTCTACATAGTCTACATATATTCTAAACACTATCGGTGGCGTGAATGAACCCGGATATGGTTGTGAGGAGACTTTCCTCATCCCCATCAGTTCAAGTGAGAGTGCGAGGTATGTCATGTCATCTGACTGACGATGTAGGTCCAGACGATCCATGATGTGACTTAATATCTGCAGAAGTAATGAGTCGAATATTGAGCTCTCAACACCGTCTCTGACATAGTGTGACTATGTTCGCAGGCACGATCATTTCAAGAGGATGCCTGATTCTGGCCGACGTGTCCGTGATTGGCATTACAATGTGGAGTAACCGACTAGTCAATTTCAATGGAGACAACATGCTATCGCACGTCATCAGATCTCGCTCTCTACAAAGTTTGTTAGTACGAGATGGTGTGTGTTTCTTACTCTACTTACTGGTACTGCGAAACCTAACTACGCATTCGCAGGGACCATCTACTTCATGTGCGCACAAATCAATCCCATGAGTGATCACTGACCCACACAATCAAGTAGAGCCCTCCTTTCACTCAACACGCTCCATCTCGCGTTTAGTCTACAAGATGTAAGTACGAGGCTTGGTGTTATATGTATCATTTGTCTGAACAGCTCAATAGATGTTCAACAATGGTTATGCCAGCTACTTCGTTCTCTTTACGGAGCCGTAAGGACACGATCCCCTCCCTCTACTTACTCATTGACATCTCGCTGCAGATGCACAGCAGTTCTCGTCAACCGTTTTCTTCTCCACCTTCAGGAAGCAGGCAGTCACACGCTGCGGGTAGAGACAGAGAACTCCGTGCACTCACAGTCGTTCGCTTTCACTTCGGTAGGGATACCCAGGTTTGTTAGTTTGGTTGGTTCCATTGCGTATCGCGATCACGACGTGCACGGTAGAGATCATAGTGTCGACTGGGACAATGAGTAGATTAGAGCTTACGCAAGTTCATTGTACCCGGGAGCCTGTTGAACTGTCAGTGCTAGTACATTGTGTTGGGATACAGTAGAAGGGCGAATAGTATTTGTTACCTAATATCACTCAGCAATCGAACGCACAGTTCATCTACACAGCCGTAGGCGTTGTTTTCGCGTGTTAGGATCGCAAGCCAATAGCCTCGACGCTCGCCAAATTGGGCCGGATATGCACGCCGCCGCCTTGCGCAATGCAA
This sequence comes from Daedaleopsis nitida, assembly GCA_022606115.1. Lineage (NCBI taxonomy): Eukaryota > Fungi > Basidiomycota > Agaricomycetes > Polyporales > Polyporaceae > Daedaleopsis > Daedaleopsis nitida. Next base: position 505,069 of record JABYQM010000013.1, read on the forward strand.
ACGCCGTGCGCGTAGGAGGTGCTGCGTGATAACGGAGCTAGGATATCAGCTACTCAACCCGCCGCATCCCGGATTTCATTCATAGTCCCCGGCTCCGAAGGTCAAGCCACGGAGTGAAGCGGCAACGCGTAGCTCGGCCCCCGCATTGTAATATTGTCGTCGTACGCGCGGTGCCAGTTCTGCTAGCCAGTTCGCGAGCTCCGTGACGCGTGCACAATCTCCATCTTAGCCTGGAGGTACTCACCTGTAAGCTCTTTCAGATCCCAACGCAAACGTCATCCTGTCCGTGCGCCACGCTGTACTCACCTCCAGAATCATCTCCGCATTTCTCACATTCTTCACATCCGTTCGTCAAGTGGTAATTTGTGCGATCTGTACGGGCCTGCCAGTCCCGCTTGTAGCTAGCCACCTGCTGCATATATGGAATTAGCACCGCGACATTGAAGCGGGCCTGACACTCAGAACAGACTACAGCACATTAGCGTTTGGGAAAAGCCGATGCGAGACGAAGAGATGCGCGAACCTAATCTTCAAGTTGGACACCCTGAGTCAAATGCCCCCCAGGCGGGAGGTGCCTTTAGTGTCGCCGAATCCTCGAAAACTCCTGTGGCAGAAAGCTCGACGCGTCGACAACAGAGCAAGAAGGAGATGTCCTGGAGAAGATCCTGGAATAATCGGATGTTCTCGAGGTCCCGCCAGCAGTGCCTACAGACGGTACCGTCTGCAACGTAGAGTCGGCAGGGCAATGAGCCATTTTCACTTAACGGAGGTCAGCTGGTGCCAAAGTCCACTAGCAGCAGGTTCAAATCGACTCGTGAGCGGTATCATGAGCGAACGGGGTAGGGTATAGCGACCTAGAGCAAAAGTTATCGAATCCTGTGGACTTCAGCCAGTGAGTTCGAGGCACCGGATGGGTACCGATACGACGACTTAAGTATCAGTCCGGGACGCCGCGTCGTCACACTAATGACATACATGTACCTTTGTATGGTCTACTACGCCATGAGTACGCCTGGTACATCGCAGCCGTTCGCACGTCTCGGGAACGGAATCGTTTTATGCGTTCGCAATGCGGCAAGATGAGCCCGGAGTTGGACAAATTGCCTCTAGACACAAACCGCGATCGCTGTCAGCAGCGATATCGTCAACGGCATAAAAGGCCTAGGTTGATGGAGGGTGTTGGTCGATCTCTGCTCCCCGACTTTGCCTCTGTTACCACTGACCAGATTCTCGAGCTCCTTCGGCAGCGATATTGCGTCCTGCAAAGGTGTTCAAGGCATCAGTTGTTGAACGTTGAACGGCGACATGAGCGACCTCCGTGAGTTGTTCACCGTATTTGTGGAGTGGGTTGGCTTCTTGCGTGCTGTATCCTGACATATTACGGCTACACAGGGAGGTTTGGCTGACTTGGCGATGCGATAACAAAACGCGTGAACGCGTTCAAGAAAAGGTCAAGGTCAGATCATGTGATCTGCACCCACGCGAAGATTTAAACCCTTTTGAACCACGCGCTTGGGCCCCTGCCAAGCCCCGTCATTTTCGTGCAGAACCCGCACAACGCCGTGCGAGAGAAGAGATGGTTTGGAGGCTTGTGCCTTCGAGGTCGCGATTCCGAATCCGAGCTGCTAGTCTGGTATGAACGCCTCGCGAAGGCCATAGGCACGTCGGTCCCAGACTAGAGTCTGTGACGGCGGGGCTCGGCGGGGGGACCTGACGCAGACGTCTGACGACTGGGATGAATTGGGGTGCCTCGCTAACGATCACCCGGTGCGTCTCCGCTCTCGGCAGATCCGACATCGGGACCCGGGTCTGGTCGTGACTCGTCGTCAACTAGCGTGTTTTCATCCTTGTTCTCAACCACCATCATCTCCCTTTTCCTATACGCCGCACCGCGAGTTGCGCCCTCTGCGGCTTTTGACCAACCACCATGTTGCCCCTCAACGCGCTGTCCGCTCTTTTGGCCGCTACGCTCTCTGCCCAGCTCGTCAACGCCCACGGTGTCAACCACCACCATAAACGCCAGACGACCGCCGCCGGTACCAGCGCAGCATCGTCGCCTGCGTCGACCTCGACCTCTGCAGGGACCCCGGCAGCGGCGGGTGCTGCACCCTCTGGCACTGGCACCTACAGTGTCCCGCCCTTGTCCGCCATCACGGAGAACATGCCGTCTGGTCCTACCCCCACTCTTGCGACCACCTACACGCCGGGCGCGCAACCAACATACTCAAACGCGCCCCCACTTCCTTCAAAATGTGCGTGTCTCATTCTGCTAAATTTATCATTTGCTGGGTTCTGTGAGTCTCCGCCTGGGACACGTTGACGAAACATAACACTGCTCTTAAGCGCTTCAACGTGTCGCGGCGCATTCTTGTGCATCATCCGGTCTTGCAAACAGATATTGTAGGCACGTCTCTGCCTCCGTCTAGAAAAGGAGCGGACAGAGATAGAGACATGTCCTCCAACGTCTAGTAATCGTTCTTTGGATGTGGGGAGTCATCACGCTTCACTCAACACGCCTGTCTCTCAGAATGCCCTTCAGGAGTCTTTCCACTCCAGTGAGTACATAGCGGGCAGCTTATGCCGCATGCTGCGAAACGCGCCGAGAACGTCGTTGTATGCGCGGCCCGGGCGTGGGCGAGACTCAGTGATGGTCCCATGACTACCTCCCCACTTCATATCCCGCATATAGTCGCATTCGCGAGGGATGGCGGCTCAACTACAGCTCGATCGCGCATTTCTGTCTCGTTCTTTGAGACGCACCCTGACCGGCTTGCTACGAGATTACGTGCATCCTCTTGCTCAGGGCAATATTCTCGGAACACGATATGGACACTGATGGAGCGCTACGAGAATGAATGGACTTCATGTAATTTTGGCATGGAACTCGTCACGGCGTGGTATGTCAGAAGGTGCCCATGGGTGTGGGTGCGTGCAGCTGACGTACCAGGTTATGTTCGAACCTCACTTCTTTTTCTGTCCGCCGGTACTCTGCTCTGGGTCTCAGAAGTGCTGATGTCACAATCATTCAGTCGTTTTCAGCCAGGGTGCATGGCCCGCATTGGACGTGGTTCCCCCAACCGGTATGTGCCCGCTTCAATGGCTGGTTGAAGTGACGCTCACTGCGCGTTTGCAGACTCCGATGAGGTGAAGGAATGGATGAAGGAGCTGGACGGCCAAGACATCCCTGACTTCAAGCCGACTGTCGACGGTTCTTGCGCAAACGACCCCGCCGCCGCTGCTCAGGCTCAAGAGCGCGGCTGGTGGACGTGCGGCAAGTACGTCGACCCCAATGACATCGTCACCTGCCCCGAGAAGTACACTTGGGGTGTCAGTTTCGATGATGGTCCTGCTCCATACAGTGAGTATTATCGTTGGATTGTCCTACACCCCTAGATTGACCCATGTGCCCAGCGCCGAAGCTTCTCCAGTACCTCGAGGACCACGACATCAGCGCGACGTTCTTCGTCGTCGGCTCGCGTGTCATCTCGTACCCCGACATCTTGATTGCCGAGTACATGGCTGGCCATGAGATCTCCGTCCACACCTGGTCTCACCACGTACGTTTACAGTGCCCGCTCACTTCGTTCTGCCACGCCCTAACAGTTCGTTTCAGCCCCTCACTGCGATGACCAATGAGCAAATCGTGGCCGAGCTTGGCTGGACCCGAAAGGCGATCCAGACGGTGCTTGGCGTTACTCCGACGACGATGCGCGCGCCCTTCGGTGACATCGGTGAGTATCCGGGTTATCCAAGTTGACGCAGGTCTGACCGTTCCCAGACAACCGCGTCCGTGCTATCTCGAACGCCATGGGTCTCCGACCGATCATTTGGACCACGACCCCTGGCGGTGTTTCGTTCGACACCAACGGTTAGTCGCTCGTATTCATGCAGGCATAATGAGCCTCATCCTGTTGCGCAGACTGGCACGTCCCTGGTGGGGAGCAAACCGGCGAGTCGCAGTTCCAAATTTTCGAGAGCCTTCTTGGCAACGCTTCGACTCTGGACACTGGGTGAGTCCTGAAATAATCGAAGGGTAGTCGCGAGACTGACAATGGCTTATAGTTTCATCGTCTTGGAGCACGATCTCTTTGAGATCACTGTCGACCTCGCTGTCGGATACACCCTCGACGCTGCATTGAAGCACCAGCCGCCGTTCAAGGTCAGTGACCCCCACGACAGTTGCACATCCAAGGACTAACGTACGGTGTTTCGCAGCTTGAGTCTATCGGCTCCTGCTTGAGCATCCCGATGAACGACATGTACCAGGAGACGGCCACGACCGACATTGTCACCTCGAACAGCTCCACCGGTAGCAACTCGTCGACTTCCACCGGCTCTGGCACCTCTGGCACCGGCACAGGCGCTTCTTCTGAGGGTGGCAACGGCGCCGCTGGTCTGCACACCTCGATGGTCGGCGTTGTCGCTGCTGCGATCGCCGCTGTGGTTGCGGGTGCCCTTTGAGTGTTGACATGAGCTATAGCTTGACACCCATCTCTAGACACGCGTTTATACAATATACCATTGATACACCCACTGTCACTAATCCATGGACATTAGACTGCATCTGCTGCAGGATTCGTAGAAAATCGGAAACGTTCAAAGTGAGATATAGCATTTCGACTATATAACACGGGCCCCCCGGGCAAACCTGTCCACGAACCGTGCGGTGAATGGGGGTTACGAACGGAACTCGTTCGTGAACAGAAGGTCAATAGTGGATACACGCTCATTCTCCCGCTGTGAAGTTTGAACGGCGTTGAGCGCTTCAGAATCAAAGCGTCACTGTACTAGGTTTTTTCCTGCTTTGTTATTTGATTCATTGCGAGCGAAGCGAGCATACCACGACGGGCAATGGCGAATGTCACGGCGGGCACAGGCCAGAAACCAGACGCAGAAGATGTCGAGAAAATCTCCGGGCGTATCTAAGCTCCTATGGGACTTTCTTGCTCATTTCTGCGTGTACATAATGCTTCCTTCTCCGGCACTATTCACGACATTGTCCTCTCTTGAAGGTCTCATTTCAACAGACAGTTTCACCAACAAAGAAATGCTTGCAGGAGGTAACATCTCTACCATCTGAACAACGTAGTCCCGAAAATGTCCCCTTCCTTTGTCTCAGAAATCATGAGAAAGACCGAAAGTCTACCTTTTGCATACATTTTATAGCCAGTTTTTGTGACCGGATTTCCCGGCACCTAAAACACCATAGAAACGCTACCTTTGTCGTCGCTTCTACGGTAGTGCTTAGTTTACTGGATATGTTTCATTCATCACGACCAGGAAGTTTGGTGATATTTTAGGAGAATGCCACATTCTCGACCATGCCAAAAGTCCACTGAAATTGTGCGGACAGGTTAGATCCGCTTGGTGTCCCACGAAGATTTCTTGCGCCCTTTATTTGGGGCATGCCTGCCGTGTGTTGCGCACCGGAAAAGACGTGGAAAAGGGCGGGAGGATGGTCTCCTTTCGCCAGCCTAGTTCCGGACCAGAGAATGGAAAGAATTCTGCTTACGTGACATTAGTCTGAAGTAAATGCCGCTTTGAAGCTCTTGTAGTAGGCATTAACATTACATAAGCGGAGATACTTTGCATCTTCCGGTCCAGAACTAGGCTGGCGAAAGCAGACCATCCTCCGCCCTTTTCCACGCCTTTTCCGGTGGGGAACATCTGCCTTTGCCCGTCGTGTACCCAGTAGGCGTGAACCGTCGCGGGGACAAACATGTACAAACTGTACGGTACACAAAACCCAAGCGCCCGTAGGTTGTATCTCTCATAAGTCTTCTAGAGCTCATCATACTCATCTTATACTCTCTACAGGTGACTCAGAGTACATTCCAAACTACTGCGGCAAGTCTCGGCTCAGTCAGCGATCCTTTGCGAGAGCTGTTGACGTCGGAAGCCCGACCGTGTCCAGAGCTGTGGTTTGGGCGCTTGTCTCTGTTCGGTCTCAATTAGACGCCTTGACTACTTTCAATATTGTTCTACTCGTACTCACAAAAGTCGCCTTCAACCGTTCTTCTGCATGCAGAACAGTACTGCTCTGATGGCTGCGGAGCGAGCACAACTGTGACCTATGGAGACTAGTTATTTAATAGCGGGGTACCAGAGTCACGTGAGTGACCCCCGACATCAGAACAGTGCACGTTCGTGTCCAGGAATACATAGAGACTGATAGAGTAGCACATCTGTTCTTGAGCTCGTTTTGACAAGGATCTCTCGAAAAAATCCTTCAACAGATACACTCTGATCATCTCGTCTTGGTTCACGCTCATGAGTTGACTACATTGGCGAGACTGGAGCCAATGGGAGGGAGAGTTCTAAGCCCAGCTCCCGTATGTGGTGATGAGCGTCATCGCATCCGGCGATCTGCGATGTATCAGGTCGACGCTACGCCCGCTCTACATTACTACTTGACCACATCCTGCTAATCCGCTTGTCTCTCCTGCTTGACTCTTTGCCTTAGCGTAGCTCTTGCCGCGGATGTCGCTGATCAACACGGTCAAGTCGAGTGCGTTGCCTACGACGGCTCCGTCTGCGCATACAGCCACCTCATGCTCCTCCCTTGTGCTTGTCCCCAGAATTTCTCGCGGCGATTCGCTCGGTCAACCCCCCGGCGCGATGGAAGATCCTGGTCGTGGACGAGCACTCGCAGAGACTGGTGAATGCCGTCCTGAAGCAGTTTGACATCCTGGAGGAGAACGTCACGCGTATGTCCTCGCCCATTGGTTGCCATGCTGTGCGCTCGCTGAACACCTCTATCATCGTCTGCTCGCTGTGACGCACACACACGCGTTATATCTCTCCCTTGACCGTCACCGTCTGTCTTGTGCTCGCGGTACGCCCCCGCCATGCCTCTTCTCTGCACCTGCACCTCCCCTGTTCCCGGTCCGATCCCGCATGAACAGTCATCGAGACCATTACAACGCACCGGGACCCCCAGCCGCAGTTCGAGGCGATGTACCTGCTCATGTCGACCTCACAGAACGTGGACCGTATCATCCGGGACTTTTCCAACGGGAACCAGCAGTACGCTGCCGCCCACCTCTTCTTCGTTGACGGTATGTATTTTTGTTCGTCGTCACGCGGGCTCCGGGGACATTGGCTTGCAACACTGCCATTATCGTGAGGATATTGCGCCAGCTCAGCTCAGCTACCAACCGTCTGCGCTGGGTCACCAGTGCGTGTCGTTGCATTATTATATCGGACTGCCGCTTTCCGAGAAACAACCGCTCTTGATGGAGACGACGATGCAGACAATCTCGTCACTTGGCAACGACCTATGCGCCCGGTAGCTTATGGCAACGTCGTGGCGGACTGACTTGGTGTCTAGACTCCTGTTAAACATGGTCGGGAAAGGCGCGAGCGGCGGAAACCTTGAGCGTACTGCCGACATCGGACTTGACGACGAGCTATAACTGGCTCCAGAGCCGACAAACAGGTCTCTCATGGTTGCGCAATCTTAGCCCATAGTCGACATGCAGGACATTCTGCAAGCTGTTGATGTAGGCGTGCGGCGTGCAACACATATATCCTATGTCCTCGGCGCCCAGATACCTTGGGATGACATATGTTCTGACATGAAGTGGGAAGCGCTACCTGAACAGCTGTTCGAACGCCTCACGTCGTCGCCGGCCGAACCATATCTGAAGGCATTACAAGAGCTCTGCATCAACTTCTGGCGTAAGTGCGCTTTTACGGATCTTGCCTTCGTGTCTATCTGATATCCGTGTGCACATAATAGCTCTCGAACAACAAGCGTTTACCGTACGCAACCCCGGAGCGTTCTTCAACATTTACAGTCCTCCGCGAAGTGAGACTTCTTACAAGCCAATGCACGATCGACTTCACGAAGAGCTTCGGTTCATGAGTAGGATGGTACGTATGTCTGTGCAGCGGCATTCATATCGATAAATCACACGATGGCGTACGCGCAGATCTCAAACGTTTGCATCACCTTGAATGAGCTCCCCTTCATCCGATACTACGTCCCATCCCACCACGAGCCTCTAGGTCCGCTTAAGCCTCACGCAAGCACTCGGCCAGCCCCACCACCACCGGAGGGAAGCTCGCGTTGGAGAACGAACTTGGCCCGAGGACAGGATGCTCGAGCATATGAGAGCGTTGAGGGAGACTATGTTGCAAAGGTATTGGCGTTCATGGTCCAACAAAACCTTGACGATTACAAGAAGGCCAACTCAGACTTCCCCAAACCCTCTGACCCACCACGGCCGCGCGGCACGCTCATCATCACGGACCGGTCGATGGACACAGTCGCGCCGTTGTTGCACGAATTCACGTATCAAGCGATGGCGAATGACCTGTTGCCCATAGAAGATGGGACGTCATATAGGTGCGCGATCAGAAGCGTCGGTCCGTAATGAGAGGAGAGGCTCAAAGTTCACGATGATGTCTAGATACAAGTTCCAGACGCAAGTCGGCTACGAGGATAAGGTTGCGACCTTGGTAGACACGGATAGCGTCTGGACGGAGCTCAGACACATGCATATGCGCGAGGCAATCGACAAGCTCATGGCGGACTTCAACCAGTTCTTGCAGGATAACGCTGGATTCAAGGGGTGCGTGATCTCTTCCGCTGGCTATGTCCGATCACCGTAACCGTGTGACGCAGGGAGGGCGCTGCGAACTTGAACGACATGAAGGATATGCTCGCAAACCTGCCTCAGTACCAGGAGCAACGAGACAAGGTGTGAGCGATTCGCAAAATCTCTCCGAAGGGTCCTGACGAGCTTCTGTGTTCGCAGTTTTCGTTGCACCTGAATATGGCGCAGGAATGTATGAGTATCTTTGAGCGCGACAAGCTCCCCGCAGTTGCGACCGTCGAGCAGGTAAGCACTAGTCGCCTGTACTGGGGAAGCCTAAGCCTGATTGGAAACAGAATTGCGCCACTGGAGTTACAGCAGATGGCAAGGTACCCAAGACTCTGGTCGAAGAGATGGTCCCGCTGCTGGACAGTCGTGATGTCGTGTGCGTTTCATGACGTCTGTGTTCCGTTGTGGGATTCCACTGACGTAGCAATGCGCGCTGCCTATTCGGCGATCTCGGTCCGCAATGCGCGTGACGGCAACCTCGCAGTAACATGAACAAGGTTCGGATAATCGCGCTGTACATCCAGCACCGCGACGGGGTCTCGGACGAGGACCGGAGACGGCTATACCAGCATGCGCGTCTCACAATGCACGAGCAGGACGCGGTCAACTCGCTCGTGCATCTCGGTGTGCGGATTACCAAGGTGTGTCTCGTCAGGTACACGCGGACGTTCGTTCGCTTGGCTCCTCGAAGAGAAACCTGCACCCTCGGAACCGCTGCAAGCACGGGTAGAGGGTTGCGTGGTCATCTGCTGGGATTTGCAGCTTGATAACCGGAAGGTCAACGACCGATCGGGGGACGCTGTAGCCGTTTGGAGCTATTTTGGTCTTCATATCCACAGTCTGGCGGCTGGTGCTGATGATAGGAACAGCAGGTAGGCGATAAAGACACGAAGAAGAAGATCAAGCAGAAGCCTAGCAACGAAGAGGAATACGAGCTCTCACGCTACAAGCCTGTGCTCCGAACCGTGTTAGAGGTATGACGACATTGTTTGCTACGGGGAACGACGCTCTTAGCGGAATACAGGACCACGTTGCGAACAAGCTGGACGTCACCGTCTTCCCGTACGTGAAAGACTCTCCATCGGCCGGACCTGCAACTCCCAGTTTGCGAGCGGCGTCGCCGGCAGTGCAGCCAGCGGTCTCGCTTCGCAGCCAGAAACCCAGCTGGCACAAGGCTACAAGGGGAGCCGGCACGCAGAACGACAGTCGTCAGCGGGTGCTGGTTTTCGTCGCCGGCGGTATGACGTATTCCGAGATGCGCGAGGCGTATCTTCTATCGAAATCTCTGAATAAGGAGGTTATCATCGGTGGGTGATTCAGCTCAAACGCGAGGAGATCAGCGAATTTGACGCACGTCTGTGTGCCTGCCTCATCAGGCTCGACACACGCGCTCACGCCCACCGAGTTTGTGCGGGATTTGATGGTTCTGGAACTGGGAGGAATAGGGTCGAAGGCGCTGCCTAACGGTGTGCCGGAGCTCAGCGAGCCTGTCCGCTCGTTGCAGGAAATCTACGACCAGCGATTCTACAGCAAGGACGCGCCGCCGCGGCAGCGTGCAGCCCCGGCGCCGTCGCCACAACCGAGCAGTGGACGTCTGCACCGGCCGTCGCCTGCGCCGTCGAACGCGGGATCGTCGGTGTCTGTGAACAGCTCGAACTACAGTAACAGCGGTGAGGGCGAGAAGAAGAAGAAGCGCGGGTTCCTCCGGTTCTGATGTGGGTCGCCGGCTAGCTGGACGGATATTGGTGTACGAGTATCTTATTTGTTGGAATATCCTCTGGATGTAATGGTGCATATACCACGACAATTTGTGTGCGGACGGGGTCGCCACCGACGTCAGAATACGAGCCATCAGCGTGTGTTTGTTTCGGGACCTCGAGTCTGACCACAGGACAGTCGAATGCGGCGTGCGGTTTGCGCGGGCGCCTGTCTGTATTGGACCACTTGCTCGCCGCCCCTGACGTCCATCTCGCCCCTCCCCTCGTTGTGGCCGCTATGGACAGGCCCATGGGTCCCCGCAGGCCCGACAAGCGCGGCGCCGCCTACGAGTCCATCTTTGGTCGGCCGAGCGCAACCCACCACAATCAGCTCCATCCCCAGGGCCAGTTCTCCCCCTCGCCCGTACCAGGTCCATACCCGCAACAACCTCCACAGCAGCCTGCCGGCCAGCCCTATCCATATTACTCGCAGTATGCTTCTTCTCAGCTCGATCGCAGAACCTCCCAGTCCTCCTACAGGCCTCCCTCCGTCTACCAGCAGCAGCAGGCCTCTCCGAGCCTGCGGCAATCATATTATCCGTCCAACAACCCCTCCCAGCCCTACTCTCCCGCTCCCCCAGCAGGTTATCAGCCTCAGCAGTACCCGCGTCAGCACGTGTATGCGGGCTCGCTCGCCCCGCCGTCCGTGGTGAGCCGTGCACGCTCCGTAGGCAACTCTCCCGGCGTGATTGCACCACTTCCGGAGGAGCCTCCAGACCCCAGTCTCGAGGCCTTGCAACACACTGGTCTCACCCCCGCGCAGGCTTACCAGGCGCAAGTGTATCGCAACAGCACCACGATGGGCCAGCAGCAAAGCTGGCAGCAGCAGCAGCAACCACAGCACAATCAGCCCGAACCCGCCCTCCGGGCTTCCCCAACCCCCTCCGCCCCTGCCCCCGCCTTACATACCAGTGGCCCGCGGGGCCCACGACCACAGTCGGCGCAGACCATGCCTGCCGTACTGGAAGAAGCTCTACCCCGGATCAGTATGCACATCGAGACGGACGACGGGAGGCTCGGTCTCGACTTCAGCGGCATGAATGGAGCAGGGAGTGGCGGGAGCGCCGAGGCGACCCCGCCGAGCGACCCCGGAACGGAGGAGGATTCGAGCGAGCTGGCGTACAACAGACCGCCCCAACGTGAGTCCACCCCAAGCAGCGTTCGATCCCGCCTCTCTGCGTCTTCCGGGCCCGCAGCAAGTTTGGATTACTCCCACATCCATGCCCAATACCCCTCCTCCTCCTCCCGCCCGTACCCACTCCAACTTGACACTGCCCTGGCCTCTGCACAGGCTGCGGGTGTTAGCGTCTCCCCCGCTTCGTCTACCCTGGTCGACGAGCCGCACATGCACGCCTTTGGCTCTACCCACACAGGCCCATCTGGCCGCCGGTCCTCCGAGTCGGCGAAGACGCTTCCCGGTCCGTTCCAGCGGAATCGCAGCACCAATGACCGCTCACAGTCCATGTCTGCAGCGATGTCACCCCATGTCCGTGCCATGATCGACTCGGGCCGTGCAGGCCGACCGCCAGTGCCCTCTTTGCAGCCCGGGCGCGATTCGCCTGCGTCGCGCCCGCGCAAGACGCCCATCGTCTACCCCGCGTTGCTGTCCCGAGTCGCGGAGGCGTTCAAGACTCGAATATCCTTAGGGGACCACCTGAAGGACGGGCTGACTTACAAGGATGCCTTCGACGGACGCGACGCCGTGGACACCATCGCGTACATCATCAAGACCACCGACCGCAATCTGGCATTGCTTCTCGGCCGGGCTCTGGACGCACAGAAGTTCTTTCACGCCGTCACGTATGATCACCGGCTGCGCGACAGCTCACACGACCTATACCAGTTCCGGACGAAGCTCCCAAGTCCGTTTGTGAGCGGAGAGCTCACACATGTTCCACACGAGCATGAAGAGCTCCTGAAGGCTCTAGAGCAGCCACAGCCGCTCCTCGGCGGTGCCGAAGGCGGCGACTCCACGAACAAGGAGAGCCCATCGCCGTCGGCGGAGGACGACCAGGAGAAGAAAGACGGCTCCCGTCCCGACTCTCCTGCGCCTTCGGTGAATCCCTCTTCTCCGGTAACGCGACCACGAGCTGGCTCGATCTCGTCTGACGATGCCCCGTTGCCGACGGGCGTGTTCACGTTGCTGACGGACTGTTACTCGCCGACATGCACGCGGGACCAGCTCTGCTACTCGATCGCGTGTCCCCGGCGACTGGAGCAGCAGGCCCGTCTGAACATGAAGCCGCAGCGGGAGCTGAAGAAGCAGATCAGCCGGGAGAGCCTGGGCGAACTTGTGGTATGCCGTGCCGAGCTCTCTCTCACCGTTCATGCAGACGCAGACGTGTGTTGTTGTGACAGGAACCAGGCACGCTCTGGATCCACTCCGTCCCCGCGGAAGTCGTAGCGAGCGTTTCCGACACGGAAAAGAAGCGACAAGAGGCAATCAATGAGGTCATCTACACGGAGCGCGACTTCGTGCGGGACATGGAATACCTCCGAGACGTGAGTATGCAGAAGATCAATGCGGCCGTCTTTGCTGATATGACATGCGTCTCCCCTCTTAGCTGTGGATGAAACCCCTGAGGGAGTCGGAGATCATTCCCGAGGCTCGACGTCAGGACTTCCTCGAGCAGGTGTTCTGGAACGTTCAGGACATCATCGCGGTGAACACTCGCTTACGAGACGCGCTGAACAAGCGACAGAAGTCCTACGCTGTCGTAGAACAGATTGGCGACATCCTCCTGGAGGCCGTCCCACACTTCCACCCCTTCGTCTCATATGGCGCACACCAGCTGTACGGCAAGTATGAGTTTGAAAAAGAGAAGAGCGCCAACGAGGCATTCGCCCGTTTCGTAGAGGTTCGTCGGTCGTTTCGGAGGTCTCATAAGGACGCGGTTGCTGATCATGTCGGACAGACAACCGAGCGGCGGCCAGAGTCGAGGAAGCTCGAGCTGAACGGGTACCTGACAAAGCCGACGACCCGATTAGCTCGGTACCCTCTTCTTCTCGAGGCTGTGCTCAAGCATACCTCTGAGGACAATCCGGACAAAGCTACGCTGCCGAAAGTCGTCGAGATCGTGCGCGAGTTCCTCAAGGCTGTCAATGCTGAGACTGGAAAGGCCGAGAACCGCTTCAACCTCCTCCAGCTCGACCAACAGCTTGTCTTCCGCCCTGGAGAACAAGTGGTGAGCATTGTTGTCTCGCAATCGGCGCTGGGACACGGCACCTACTTGTCTTTGCTAGGACCTCCGCTTGAAGGAGGAAGGTCGCGAGCTCATCTACAAGAGCGCGTTGAAGAAACGCGGCAACGCCCAAGGCGACAGCGGAGAACTGATGGTATTCCTGTTCGACCATGCCTTGCTCATGGTCAAACCCAAGAGCAAAGTCGAGCAGTACAAGGTTTATCGGCGGGTAAGTCTTGCATCGCTTACCATAAACTACATGCTAAATCCACATCAGCCGATACCCCTGGAGTTGCTGCTCGTCTCTGCTCCCGACGAATACGCAGTACATAAGCCGATGAACGCTCGACAAAAACAGCTGATAAGGAACGCGCCCCATGCGCCCGTCATCCCCATGAAGGACACGAAAGGTGGTTTCTCGCTGACGTTCGTGCATCTGGGTCGCAAGTACTACCAGATCACGCTCTGGGCGAGCACGTACGTGAGCCAGCGAAAATGGGTCGAGCATATACAGAAGCAGCAGGACGCCATGCGCGAGCGCAGCACTGTCTTTGAGACGATCACGCTCAGCGAGAACTTCTTCATCGGAGTCAACAGGGTGAACTGTGCTGCTCCGTTCAGTACGTCCGCTTCCGTCGTTGGTGCGCGACGGCCTTGCTGATGATGACACAGACCAAGGGAGGAAAGTCGTGTATGGCACCGACGACGGCATCTACCTCTCGGACCTCCTAGAGCGAAATCGTGAACCGATCAAAGTCCTTGCCCTGAAGGATGTCGCGCAGGTTGACGTCCTTGAGGACTACCAGCTGTTGATAGTCCTATCAGGTACGTCGCTCCGGGACCGTCTTGCAACACTCCTTCTGACATACGGCCGCGCCTACCACAGAACGGCAGGTGATCACGTTCCCCTTGGACGCGTTCGACCCAATGGACCCGCTGTCCGGCCTCAAGCGCGCGAAGAGGATAGCGTCACATATATCCTTCTTCAAGGCGGGCGTATGCCTTGGCAAGACGCTTGTATGCGTTGTTAAGTCGAGTCCGTTATCGAGTACCATCAAGACGCTGGAACCCATCGAGCAGCATATTCGCGGGAGAGCCAAGCCAACGTTCCGGAAGCTTCTCCAGGGCGGTAACGATACGCTGCGCGTGTTTAAGGTGCGCTGACAAACCCTAGTGAGCTCCTGAGGATAGTTCGAGCAGCGGGCTGACGGGCGACGACAGGAGTTCTACATACCTCTGCAGTCGAGCTCGATACACTTCCTGAAGACGAAGTTGTGTGTTGGATGCACAAACGGCTTCGAGATCGTCGACCTCGAGACGCTGGACACACAGGGTTTGCTCGATCCTGCCGACGCATCTCTAGAATTCGTCCACAAGCGCGAGAACCTGCGGCCGCTTGCGATTTATCGAATAGACAACGAGTTCTTGTTGTGCTACGACGGTGAGTTGATCTTTTGTACGGCGTTGGGCAGTTCTGATTTTCCTCTTCCAGAATTCGCGTTCTACGTCAACAAGACTGGCTGGCGGTCCCGAAAGGAGTTCATGGTCTACTGGGAAGGGTCACCGACAGGGTTCGGTAGGTGTCAAGATAAGTGTTGCTGTGCCTAGTCTTTTGCTGACTTCGGCCTAGCGCTACATTACCCGTATGTGCTCGCCTTCGAGCCGACCTTTGTCGAGATCCGTCACGTCGAGACTGGCTCGATGTCGCAGATCATACAAGGCAACAACCTCCGCTGTCTCTTCGCCGACACGCCACCTTCAACAACTAATTCCGCGACGAACTACTACTACCCGCCGTATCAGCAGGGTTACGGCTACAACCAGTATGGTTCGACAGACTCGCGGACGTCAATCGGGTCGAACGGATACGGACAGCTGCCACCTATGCCAGGCGCGCCAATGCCACAGTACCCGAACCCGTACATGCCGCGACCGCCGCAGGGTGTCGGGCGCGACGAGATCCTCATGGTGTCCGACGACCGTGTGATGCGCCTCCAGATGACGCAGGCCGCTCGTGCGGCGACACATGGGTAGCTGTGGTGCGCATGAGACTGCCTCTGACGACGTGACGACCTGTTGTATATTGCTTTCCTCTCCCTCATCTATCCTTCGTTCGTACTGATGATGACCGCACGTCCACACGCATCTTTGCTTTCGCCGCGCCCTTCCACTGTGCCCCCACCCTCGCCCCCGCCCCATTCTCGTCCGCAGTCCCTTGTCCTACATCCTTGCCGCACCCACTTTCGCTCCCCGTCTTCTAGCTTTCCTGTCTCCCGGTCCCCATTGCCCGTGCTCCGGGTCCTCGTCCGTCCCGCCCTCACGATAATCGATCGATCCTACTAGTGTCTCCCCGTCCTACTCTCACCTCTCTTACAGTGATGTGTGCCTGTGTCTGTGTCTGTCTGTGTTGTTGTCCGCTCATCCATCCGCCCAGTTCTACCACGTACACAGCATATATATCCTAACCTGCATTTGTATCTCTGAGCCATCCTCATACGCGTAGCTAACACCTACATATATTCAAGCAAACATTAGAAGCCGTTCCCTCCGTCGGCTGCGTGTGCATCGTGCGTCAACATGTGAAAGACCAACCGCAGATGCTGGTACACAACTACTAGACTACTAGTAAGTAATAAGTAAGTACTGTACATTTTGGTCTCCGGAAGTAAGGATTTTGAAGTTACGCTGCACAATGGGAACTCTATCACATGTGGCCTGGTGGTCTAGTAGTATGATTCCTTCTTAGGGCTTCACAGCGTTTGGAGGAGGTCCCGGGTTCAATTCCCGGCCAGGCCCTGTTGTTCACGTAGTACTTTTTGCACCATATGGTTGGTTCCGTAGCCAGCATTGATACCCTACAAACTAATTTCAGCCAGTATATCGTCGGGAAAGGAACGGATGAATTGTTAAAACGAGGCATAACAGGTTACAGGCTACAGCGCGGTGAGACCTAAATTTCACGTGGACCCGTCCTTGACCTCCAACCGCCACTTGCCGGAACCTCGACGGAATGGCATATAACCGACACAATCATTAAGGACATGCCCCGCGACCCTCATGCTCTCATCCAAGCTCTCTAGACTACCCCGCATCTCCTGGTCTGCGTCGCGCACGATGTCCAGAACGACCTTCAGCAAGATGCGCCCGGCTAACTGGAAGTCTCTCGCCCCGCCTCCACTATCCGGTCCGACGTTTGCAGGCCAATCGACCCTGCCGCGTCTTCCGGTGCCCGCGCTTTCGGAGACTGTGGAGAAGTTCAAGGAGACTTTGAAGCCCATCGCGTGGACGGCGGAGGAGCATGCGGACGCGGTCCGCGCGGTGGACCAGTTCGCGTCGAGCGAGTACGCGCGGGAGCTCCAGGACCGTCTGCAGAAGCGCAGCGAGGAGCCCGGACGGTTGCATTGGCTAGAGGAGTGGTGGGACGATGGCGGATACTTGGGGTACCGCGACTCGGTGAGCTTGCCTCGTTCGCCCGTGTACCGGCATCCCTGATACCTCCGCCGTACAGATTGTCGTGAACGTTTCATACTATTGTCAGGACCTTCGCTGTTCCAGTTTCACGTGAGCACACACTGATGGACATTGCACGACGTAGATGGGTTCAAGGAGCACCCGGCACACCTACCACAAACCCCAGTTCACCGCGCAGCATCCATCGTCCGTGCGGTGATGGCTTTCCGTGAGCAGTACAAGCTCGGCCAGATCCCGCCGGAAGCGACCAAGGAGGGCCCTATATGCATGGACACCTGGCGGTAATACACGAGTCCATGCAAGTGCTCGCGCGGGATTGACACGGTATATCTCTAGGTGGATGTTCGACTGCTGCCGTGTGCCTGGTCCTGGGCTTGACTGGTCCGTCTCGCATGCGAAGGAAGGCGACAACGGACGTTCCGGACATGTCGTTGTGTTGCACCGCGGACGCGTCTGGAAGTTAGAACCGTGGCAGAATGGCAAGCTTCTCTCTCTTGATGAGCTTCAAAGGTAGCTATAGAGTTATCCATGTCTGTAGCCTGCGTGCTCAATCTTTGTCCGCATACAGGCAGATTCAGCACATCTATGACAACACGAGTAAAGAATACCCAGGAGTCGGCGTCCTCACGGCTTCGAATCGCGATGTGTGGGCAAAGGTGCGTTCTGATACGAAGATACGTCGCTGCCTCATGCTCACGCAATATACAGGATTTTGAACAGCTCGCTTCTGACCCCCAGAACGCTCAGATCCTCACAACCATCCACTCCTCTGCGTTCGTGCTCTGTCTGGACACCGAGTCCGCCAATAACATGGTTGAGCACTCGCGTCTTCTCTGGCACGGAGCGGTCGTGCCTCCTCCTCAACCGGAAATCCCGAACGCGCAACCCCAACTAGGCCTGCGCAACCGCTGGATGGACAAACCCTGCCAATTTATCGTCCTCCCCGATGGCAAAGCTGGTTTCGCCGGAGAACACTCGGTCATGGACGGCACGCCAACCGCCACGATGTGCGACCGCGTGCTGGACACCATCGCCTCCAAGGACTTTGCGACATCGTCCAACTCTCCCCTGCACTCCACTTCGCAAGGCGCGTTACCTGAGCCCCTCGACTGGAACATCAGCCCCGAGACCCAACGTGCGATGGACGTCGCGACCGAAGCTGCGACGGCGCTTATAACCTCGCAGACCTTGAATGTCATCCGCACGCCGTACGGCAAGGCCGCAGTGAAGACCTTCGGCGTATCCCCCGACGGATGGACGCAGATGGTCATCCAGCTCGCGTACGCGCGTCTGCTCCGCGCCAAAGGCTGGAAGCGCCAGGGCGGGACGTACGAGGCCGCGTCGACGCGCAAGTTCCTCAAGGGCCGCACGGAGGCGATCCGTGTCGTCAGCGCGGAGTCGGACGCGTGGGTCGCGAGCATGGACGACGCGAGTGCGGACGCCGAGAAGCGAGTGACGCTGCTCCGGAACGCGCTAAAGAGACACGGGACGGACGCGCGGGCGGCGGGCAACGCGCGCGGTATAGACCGCCACCTTTTCGGTGTGTTCTCTTTCCTATGCATGCGTGGTGATGATAACTCGTGCTTATTTACTGCTTATGCTAGGCCTCAAGCTGTCCGTGAAGGAAGGCGAGCAGATGCCCGAGGTGTTCTCGAACCCGGTCGTGAAGCGCTCGAGCTACTGGGTGCTCAGCACGTCCGCGATCTACACCAAGAACTTCGGGCCGTACGGCTGGGGCGAAGTCGTGCCCGACGGGTTCGGGGTCGCGTACACGGCCGGCTTCGACGACTTCCTGCAGTTCACCGTCACGTCCCGTACGGAGATGCCGAACGACGAGTTCTGCGAGGAGCTGCAGCGCGCGGCGAAGGACATGTTCGACCTGTTTGCGAATCAGGGCGTGCGCAAGTCGAGGCTGTGAGTTGTTGTACGTACGAATGGCGCTCGATTACGCTGCTCTGGGATGTCATAGGTTACAGCGCAAGGAATCGCGAAGTCCATACTGCTACTCTGGACGCACCTTCGGCCATCTCTCTTGACGGACGGTGAGTGCGGTTCAGACGATGTCAAGCACATGGCCACCTAGCCAGAGCAATGGACCATCATCATGCCTGCTGCGCCGATGTCGATCCTAGGATGGTATCAGTGGAACGCAATCTCCGCCGACCGCCTCCGCAGAGCTACCCATCCTCTGAACACGGAGCCCCGTGTGGACTCTCCGCTGGCGCGACGACGATGCACGCCGCAAGTGTCTCAATCACTGGTGGTAGGAGGTTGCTTGCCATGTATACGTGATCAGATAAGGGGACCACCGCTTCGTTCCTCGGCGACGAGGTGGTTTGGGCGACAACATGGCTGAAAACACCTCGTGGTCGATGCACGTCCGATGCCCAACGCCGCCTAGTGCCATGTTTTGGTGACTATTTCCCGGTGACAGCGGCGAGCGCGCCTGCAACCATCGTCGAGGTCATCCTACTAACCACCCCTGGATTGGTCTCGTACTTCCACCGATTGCAGAGCACTGCGGCGGCGGGGTGCGACACTACAGTCTGGGTACTAGACCACCCTGGATTCGCCCTCTGAGAGAAGAACTTAAGGAGACATGCATTACCGTATTTGCTGCAGTGATCCTATGCGAGTCCTCATGGGACAAAAAGCTTTGACCACCGCAGGGGTCGAACCTGCAATCTCCTGATTACCCAATCGTAGTCAGACGCGTTGCCATTACGCCAGGCGGCCGTTGTGAGGTGAATCGTTGCGCAGCATTCCATCCTCCTATGCTTAGTAGTGCAAACCCGCCGACGACTCCACGAGTGCTGTTATCAACGACTCATCGAGTACTCATCGACATCTCTCAGCATGCGCCTCCCCTACGTACCCGCAGAGCCTCCCGCTGTGGCGTCGCCGACAAACCCGGATCAGGCGGCGACGGCGGCCATCTACGCGCGCATTGCGGAACGGCGGCAGCCGCGCCCGCTGATCCCGCTTGACCGCGCGCTGCTCCACAGTCCGCCCGTGGCCGACGGCTGGAACAGCTTCCTCGGTGCCATTCGTAGCCAGACCATCCTCGACGCAGCCACCCTCGAGCTGGCGATCAGCCGTGTCGGCGCTCTGACGGACGCAGGGTTCGAGTGGCGCGCGCACGCGCCGCTGGCGGCTAAGGCGGGTGTGCGGCGTGAGGTGCTCGAGTGGTGCTTGAAGAAGGTACCGGTGGAGGAGGTGGGAGGGGAGTTGGAGGGGCTGGGGGAGAGGGAGAAGGCGGTGATTAGGTACGCGGACGCGATGACGAAGGACGTCAAGGTGCCGGACGATGTGTTTGACGGGTTGAAGCCGTTCTTCGGGGAGAGGGAGATCGTCGAGCTGACAACGGCCGTGGCGGCATACAACTGCGTGAGCAGGTTCCTGGTCGCACTCGATGTGGGCGAGATGAACGGGAAGGAGATGGAGGTGCCGCCGGAGGCCAAGTAGACGGTGAGCGGGATCCAGGCATGTAAATCATTTAGGATACTTACAGTATTGACCGAACTCTTAGCTAGTCACCTCGGATGACCGTCTGGTGTTTCTGGGCAGCTTTACTGCCACACAAAAGCAGGTCCATCTTGAACTTCATGTTGGGATTCGAAAAGGGCATGATACGCGTCTCCGGAATCTCCGCATCCCCCGACGACCGGGATCTGGGTAGAAGCATTTCGGTTGGTAGCTCACAGAGACTGTGTATTGCAATGCGTGTGCCTTGCGTAGATGGCGACAAGATCCCGTCAACCATAGGCATGTCGATAATCTGGATGACTGGGGAGAATCATGATCAGATTTGAGCAAGAACCACAGAAGGACCGGCGGTACATACCTGAGAGCCACGAATGCACGCATCGTTTCCAGTACCTGGACTCAGCGTGCCATACGACGGACAACGCACTGCGTGAGAGGTGAGCATCGCGCCATGAAAGAGATTGTACAGCGTGCTCAACAGGAGCGCCGACCTTCGTCCAGAGCTTTCTGACAGTCTTTACTTGGGCGCATCATCACTCCTATGTTGAGGTGATGATTGGTTCTCCATCATTCTAGAGACTTGAGGTTGTCAATCGCCGACGCTACGAGCAGAGCCCCGCATGCAGAGAACTTGAACCATGTTGACCTCAGTTCCTACTAGGCAGTGAACAGCAGCTGGCAAGAGAAGAGTAAGAAGATTTCAGCTGCTAGTAACGATGGTTGAGAGGCTAGTGATAGCGACACGGTTTCCGAGAAGCAATGAACACAACACATCATGGTCAGATGCTTCTACGATTGTAGCGGCGGCGGTCAGTGCGCGACAAGCAGATACGACGGCCGACCGTGGTACGACTCACCAGGAAGCCGACCAGAGGAGGCACAAGCATTCGGCGTGTCTCTTGCAATATCACAAACCACATCAATGTGATAGTGTAGCGTCCGTCGTGAGTCCAGATCTGGTGTGCACGACATAGTATCTATCCAGCATCTACCACAACGGCATCGGCCCGCTTTCCGCATACTGTGACAGCATCTCGGACGAGGAGGCGAGCCTCCACGGAGACCTTTGGCGGTGCGGAATCAGTCATCAGCCCATCGTATTCACGCGTATAACGTTCGGCGATGCAGAACGATCAAGTGTTGACGAGTGATGCACCCAATGAGCTGCCTAGGTCCTTTCAAGTGCGAGCAGGAGTGGCGGAATCGGACGGGGATTGGTCAAAATCGGCACTTGGGCGACGGCATGCTGTACGAATGCAAGGCTGACCCCCTCTGCTTCGCGTTTCACGGACAACGGTTGTATTGCCCAATACCAGGGCGCGCGGGTGTTCGCATTGAGGGGGGTGCATGAGACAGTAATTGATGGTCTGGGCTGAGAGCAGCAGCGTGAGCGTTATAAAGACGACAGAGGGCGAACAGAGGCTCCTCATCATCCGCTCACAGAGCCGACACAAGCGTTCGCACTCACCTTCAATCACGAACCTTCTCATATTACTACTTACCCCACATTCCTTCGCGATGCCTTCCATGTCCACTTCGTCTCCCGTCCACATCCACGACCTCCATATCGTCATCCCCAGCACCAGCGCCCGCGCTCCCCCGACGCACGCGACGCCCGTCGCCGAGGACACCTGGGGCCACGGCCACGAGAACATCGCGACCCCTCTGTCCCTTGACCAGACGGACCCCACCCACAGCCACGACTTCTTCCGTGTGCTCGACCAGTCGAGCACGACACACTCACATGGCCTCTTTCGCGATGCGTCGCCGGTCGCCGACGCGGACGACTCGCATATCACCCATAACCACGCAGGCTTCCGCGTCCCCTCAAGATCTGGGAGCGAGGATGCGCCGCCGCCGAGTCCGACAAGCCCGAGGGCGTCTGCGCCTGCGCGGCGGAGGAGCTCGCTATTCGTGAGCACAGAGGACCGCGCGGACCCGCCGCAGATCGCGGTCGAGCGCACGCCATTGGGCGGCGCGCAGCACTTCTTGCTGGGCCCTACCTCTGAGTTGCAGGAGCCGACGACCGCCGAGGTCGACGGCTCGTTCGAGAAGGGAGCCGCCCAAAACGCAGATGAGCATGGTTCGGACGACGACTGATTTTGATCTTCATCTCGGTTTTTCTTTCTTGGGTTGTCGCTTCGCGGGTCCTGTATGTATCGCTAGATGTTCCCGTCTTGTCCGTTCACTGACCACTCTCGTTCCCTTGCTCCCCTTCTATTTACTGAGATCAATGAGTCACTCACTGTATTCATGGCTTCAACTGATTGTACGGCTTTGTACCCACTTTCGTAGCGTATCAACCACACGGTAGACACATCCTAGACTTCAACCGATTTATGATGCATCAGATAATCGCCACGAGAGACAACAACGCACGCAAGATCATTGAGCTCAGTGTCCTGCTATCTCTCTTATTCCTCTTCCGGAGTTCCTCCGACTCGGAGCTTGCGAAATGGAAAGTGACTGCGAGACCTCGTAAAGAAAACTTTGTTTAACTGTCGCGGGCGATTCTGCAAGAGACTTGGGGTAACGAGAGGATTGTACGCGCGACTGAGGGTCAGATGTACTCACACAAGTAGCTTGCAAATATCAAACAGTCGACAGATGGGTACTACGAGACCATGTTGGGTCGCACTGGGTCACCGAATCCCTGGCGGGGAAGAGCCTGTTGTTCCTTCGGGATATGTACCACGCTTCGGCATTATTGTCATGGGTCGGTGGCGTAGTTGGTTATCGCATCTGTCTAACACACAGAAGGTCCTCAGTTCGATCCTGGGCCGACTCATCTTTTGGAAGAAAGGTGCTCAGGTTTGCATGGTGCTATAAGTTCGACATTGTGTACTTTTTATTCATGATATCATGGGTCGTTGTGACATGTGAGCCCCTCACAAACTCGTGCGGTCGGATCTCTGCAGAGCAGAGGCGTTCGCCGTGCTCCAGGAATGTGGATTGTGGGAGGAGGAGGATATCGGGCCAGAACACGGCTACTAGGTACATGTTTGTTCCCCCCTTCCCTGTCGTGATATACTTTCGTTTCCCTCTACGGCTTTGTACTGAGTCACTTCCTTCCATGGCATGAGAGAAGCACATTCCGCCCAATAGCGAGCTGCCGGCGATAATTATATAACCTCGCCGTTGCTGAGTCTTAACCACCATAGTTCTCATGTACAAGCCTGTCTCATTATTACTCAATCTCAAATATAACGTATGTCGTTGATCATTCCCGAGCCTCCCGCATTCTCGAGGAGATAGATACGAGTACTCGGTCGCATCACATAACGCATATTGAATGTCCCCATCGTTCAGGGTCAAGAAGTTAACGTTGAACCTGCACCATCCTACTCGGTGACTCCGGCGACTGACCTACAACAAATAAGGCGAGAAGTCGAACGGACTCGTTCCAGAATCAGCAGCCTTGGCAGCGGTCTGCAGAGTCGACCACGAAGCGTCTCCAATGCCGATCTCGTAGTCATAGCTTTGCTATAGACCGGATCAGAGTAGTGTCAATCAGTCGGTATTCCTCTGAGATTTAGCAAAGTAGACAAGCACGCACGTGAGGGTCGTTGTTCGGGAGCACCTGCCAGTAGAGCCACGAGAGACCAGCCGCGGTGATCTGCGCCGCCCAGGTCTTGATGTTGTCGTTCCGCGTGCTGGTGCTCAGGACGGAGCCCTGCGGGCAGTTGTTGTTCTCCGTCGTGAAGTAGCAAGCACCCCTAGATAGAAGGGGACACACGAGTGAGACGGGCTGTCTGAGCTATGTGCTCGAGGTCCAGAGCGGGACGAACGCTGCAAACGCACCATTCCTCCATGATCAACTTCTTGCCGGCATTCACCGCTTGGGTCACATACGGGGTGAGGGACGAGGTCGCGAAGTCCCCGACACCGTACGCGTGCAGGGAGATGACGTCGAGCGCGGCGCAGCTGAGCCAGGCTGACTGGACGGACTCGTTCACCCAGGACTCGCCGCCGGTGAGAACAAGGATCTGCAGCCTTCGTGAGCATCGTGGTACAGGAGCGCATCGACAGGCAGTCTTGGGAATTCAAGCCAATAGCTTACCCCGCTGTTACTGCCCAGCTGATTCTTGATCGTCGTAGCACGGTCGCACTGCCAGGCCGTGTGAGACTGGATGTACGCCTCGCCCTAGTACAGGAACAGTCGTGCGTCAGTATGACTTTGCAGGAATGCGCAAAACAGCTAGACCTTGCCGATCATGGCTTCGTTCTCAGCCTCGAAGCCGAAGATGTACTCGTTGAGCTGCTTCCACGGGAGGCCGAGCGTCGTGTGGACGTGGTTCAGGATGTGCACGAGCCGCTTGTCGAACGCTTGCTGCGGGGCGGTCTGCTCGTAGAAGTAGCCGGTGCCGTAGATCTTGCCGTAAACGTCTCCCGCCTGGAGTGCGTTGAAGCTGTGCATCGTGATGATGAGCTGTACGAGTATGTGAGCAGAGACCTTTGAGAGCGTGACTGAAACAAGCCGCTGACCTTGATACCGTAGGAGTGCGCATCGATCATGAACTCGTCGATGCGCTCCAGCACGGTGTCGTCGTAGCAGGACTCGTCGCCGTTGCAGATCTGCGTCGGTTCCAAGTCGGGGAAAGGCTCGATGTTCGTGCCCTGCACAGCTAGTGTAAGCAGGTAGCCACGAACCACCAGCACCCCAGGACAATGCCTACCTTCTGTGCACTGGACTGGCCGTCGAGCCAGACACGGAGAACCTTCATTCCAGCACTCTGCAAACCTCTGAAACGCGTATCCCGCCATCAGTGGTCTTCAGGTTAAAAGAGCACACGCGTAGTAGGACTCACTTGAGCAGCGTCGTGCGCTGAGCCTGTGTGAGACCCGCGGCATAGTACAGGTTGGACCCAGCGAAGGTGTTCGCTGCAGCAGATAGCTGCGCGAGAAGCGTGAAGGTCACGAAGCTGAGAAGAGGTAAAAGCTGCATGGTTGTGTTGCTGCTTGAGCTACCGAGGGAGTATTGCACCGTATATATAGTCTCGAGAAACGTCTGCCGGCATCTGCCATAGCAGCCACTCGGAGGCACGAAGTCGGCTCAAAGAAGAGCTGCAATCGCGCTGGCTGTACATTAGATGTGTCCGGGTCTTTGATCTGTGCGGTGAAGTGGTCAGTCACCTTGCACGTAGTACCGCGGTCTCACGGGGCCATAATTATTGCCAACTCCAGGCAGCCTCGTCCTGGTCTCGTACGGCGGAGCACCGTCGTCTAGTTCATGTTGCTCCTTCGGGAACTCGTTCTGTGCTCAGCTGTCGTCCAGCTCCACTGTGACCTCGTGCAGGCTGCCCGCGTGGGTGACCCGGCGCATCGTCAATATGATATAAGGCTTGAGGTTGACAGCTGATGTCACTCGGTGGTCAGGTCTGCATATCAAAGACGCACGCACTGATCAGTGAAGGTAGCTCGTAGAGAGACGAAGCTATGCAACATGCGCAGAGACAAGGACAGGTTCTTGATGGTTCGGCAGACGGTGTTCTCGATTGGATGACCCACTTCAATCCGGACATGGATATTATGAGGAAGAAGCTGTGTCAGCGAGATGTACATGTACGATAGAGAAAAGGAAAGGAAAGAAGACGCACTGCGGTGGCCATCCGATAGAACTTTGATAGCAGACGCTAGACCAAACAGCGGGCCGAGAAAGAACCGTGAGTCTGATGACATCCGTTACTGTTATACTCGCAAGGCAACTTGCATTGTAGACCATACCGGGACGTCGGCCATATAGAGTCCTGGCCGGAAGACGATCGTGATGTCCGTGTCCTGTCTTTGTGGTAGGTCGCACTCTGAGTCGGAATCACCGGCGCGCTGAGGATGTTCACCTGGAGGAGTAGGTTCTGGCAAAACCACAATTATTGAGATTGCTGGACTAGCTGCTTCTTCATTACAACCGTAGGCGAGAGGACAGATGGCACTGGCAGCATCAGGACGCCACTGCCGATGCTCGTGGGTCCGGAGCTGGCGGACGCTGCGTAGCTCCGTACCGTCTACGAGTGCTGTGTACGCTCGGAGAGGCAAGTATCAGCACATTAAGCACGAAGCACAGAAATAGGATAGGCATACAGGACACACCACACAAGGACGGTCACACGCGCGAACAGTGCCGAAGGAGGGCTTTTAAGCAATTGGAAAACAGTACTCCGGCAGGAGTGCGCCGTGCATGATGACGCTGTCTCGAACACAAGAGACAAATCATCGATGATCGCAAGACCAGCAGGTCACCGAGCCTGCCTTGGAACGACTCGGAGTTGCGGCCCTCGGGCTATACTGAGTGAGTACTTAGTCTTGAGACTTATGCTCACCGACGCCGGCATACTTGGGTCTGTATTTCACTTCGCTTGCCCCATTGGCAGATTTTGGATTGTCGTCCGGCGCAAGACTCGCCAGCATCAGCACAGCAAATGGAACGGGGATATTCAGGCGCGCGTCGTTAACAGGTAGAGAGTGAGGCAATGCTAGCGCTGCGTCGGCAGGAGTGCCGGAAGACAAGAGTAGACTCTGCGCAGAGCAAGCCTAGCATACGTCGTCAGATTTAGATGGGCCTCGTACAGTTGCTGGCAGAGACCACGCACCGTTGATGAAAAAAGCGAGTCTACGCACGCAGCATGCAAGGAGGAGGTTAGTCGGGCTCAGTCAGTAGTGCTAGGAGGTTAACATGCCATACTTATCCGATCAATGTATTTACGAACCCTCTCTCGACCGCCACATGTATCCCGCCGGACTAGAAGAAGACGCAACCATGAAGTCCTCAAAAAACAGCCAGAAAAGAGAGCATGATCATTATGTGTGAACGGACGGGCGTACCCAAGCGGCTGCAGCATGGCACAGTGACAAAGCGCACAGAGAGCGGACGAGGAACGAGGACTGAGGCCTGAGGAAGGGAGTATGTATACGTATGCGTATATAGTAGCTATACTAGCATGTCAGAGGCGGAGTAATACCAAGATAGTCTATCGGGATCGGACTGACGGGCCATAGCTGGAACATACCAAACCAAAACCAAAAGGGAGTCGGGAGACGCGGTCGGCGGTCGCAGCATGCGAGGTATATGTGTTTCTGGATGCGTATGTGCATGTGTGCGTGGCGGGGTGGGGGTGAGGGTGAGGGCAAAACCGAAGCGATTAAACGGACGCGTACGATACGTCCACAGAGCGTCATGCCGAACGACAAGCTAGCCACGCCATACGGAAAGAAATCGGAGACGAGGGCATTCTTCTAGGTCATGCAGTGGACGCAGGCGGAGTCTTGTCCTTCTCTGCAGGTGCTTTGTCTCCGTTGACATGTGGCACCGCGCTGGTGGTAGGCGTCATAGTCGCCCCACTGGTAGCGGCGGCCGCTGCCGCTGTTTCGCGCTGTTTTGCCCGCTGGGCAGCCCGCACTTGGTGGTGTTTGGACTTTCCCGCTGCTGCCTCGGCGACCATCCTATACAGCGCCAGGTCCGAAGGACGTCAACACACGCCTATGACAGAACGCAGGCGCTGCAAAGACTCACCGCTCGAGTTCCCGACGCTCCTCGTCGGTCTCATCGGGTACTGTCGACTTGAACACCGCGCCGATGAGGAGCAGGCCCTGTATTGAGCGTGAGCAAGTAGCAGTGCCCTGAACACGGGAAAGGCCACACCTTTGCACGGCTGTATAGTACTTGGTCTGACACGCCCTGCTCCTTCAATACGCGGTCCGCGACCTCGCGTAAGACTTGCGAGACTTCGAACCGCGTGCCTCGCCAGGACGCCAGCATGATCTTGCCGGTGACATCCTCCTCGAGCGCACGGAGCTCCTCTTCACCGAGCTCGCCTTTGGCTTGCAGCTTCTCCATTTCCTGACCATAATAGTTGAGTGAAAATTCATATGCGGCGGTCGCAGGCACGTACCGCTATTGTCTGCTGCACGCCGAGGCTATAGCACACACGATCAGCATCGCTCGTGGAATGGAGTCGAGATGAGACTTACGCGCTGCCAATGACACCCCACGCATCCTTCGCCATCGCACCCTTCTCCTTTAGCCTCGAGAAGAACCCAGGACTGCCGGAAGCGTCAGGATGGCGCCCGTCGGGAAAGTTGAACGGACTCACATGCCAAGGAACTTCCTCGACTTGAGGAAGGACGTCGCCTTCATGATGTAGATGGTACCGATCGTGTGCAGGAGCTCGACGCCGAAGCTCTCGAGCTTCATGTCATCCGCCTCGCTCTTCATCTTGCGCTCGAACGCGGCGGTCTCCGGGTCGTCCTTGTCGCCCGGGTTCTTCGCCTCGACGAACGGACGGAGGCGGTCGACGAGCTTCTTGCTCAGCGTTTCGATCCGCTCCTCCATGTTCTTCCGCCGCTCGTCCTCGAGCTCCTGGAGCTTCTTCTTCTGCTCCGGGGTGAGTTTGGAGCGCTTCTTGCCGTGCGTCTCCCTGTCCTTCTCCCGTTCTCGGTGTAGCTCCTTGTCTTTGAGGTTCGTTGTGGACGAGGATGCTGGGCTTTTCGACACCGCCGAAAGTGGGTCCTTCTCCGCGCTGGGGGTACCCGGTGCAGGCGTACTTACGGAAGATGGCGATGGCGAACGAGCTGGGGATGGGATGAAAGATGCACGTGCCGAGGGTGCAGCGCTATCAGGAGCGATGACATGCGGTGAAGCTGGTGCTGGAGTGGGGGTGGGGGAAGGGGACACGGGAGGTGGTGATGAGGGCACACCGGTTACGCCTTCGTTCATCTCGCGTTCTACCTCGGCCTTCTCTTCTTCAGACATCATGGTAGTTGCCACGGACGTCATTTCCTTCATGAGCGATATCTCGCCGATCTGCGAGCATACGGTTCACACTGGAGGAAGAGACTGGCGTGGATATATGTACTCACATAGTCCCTGAAACGCTCTCCTCCGAACACATTCGCGAAGAAGCCCGCCGCATCTTCCATACCCACCCCACCTTCCTTGTCCACCTACATGCCAACAGGGTTCAGAACTACGCAGTTGGAACACTGAGAAGCTCGTACCATCTTTGCGCCATTCTTATCGTATACTGCGCGGAGGTTCTATGGAGGAGCAGACGATCAGCACCGCAACGACGGCGGCGAGATGCGCATATACTCACTGGATCTGAGAGGATCTGGTAGGCTTTGCTGAGGGTGCGGCGTTGATGTGAGCCACACTACGTTCGGCAAGGAGAGGACGGACCTGATGTCTTTGAACTTCTCCTCAGCGTCCGGCGACGGATTCTTGTCCGGATGGAACTATTCGTCATGATGCCATCGAAGTTTATAAATCCATTGAAGAGCAACAATAGTGGGGATGGGGGGCATTCGCTCAGCCGGAAGAGAGAAGAGAGGGTGGAGGATATTACGGACCTTGATCGCTGCCTTCCGGTACGCCTTCTTCAAGTCGGTATCATTCACGTCCGTGGGGACCCCCAGCTGTTCGCACACAAGCCATGTTCAGCCCCTCCGCGCACCCGCGCATGGCATCCCGCAGCGCACCAGGTCATAGTACTCCGTCTCTACCGGCGCCATCCCGAATCTTGATCAAAAAGTCGCGCCTTGGGATCCCTCAGAGGGTCGAGAGACGACAGAGGTTGTGTGTGGTCGTAACGAGAGGACAGGTAGACTGTGAACGAGGATAAAGGAGAAAAAAGAACGTCGGAAGATGATGGAGAGAGGGAGATTACACAACGCCGGGCGCAGTCGAGGCGCTCACATACGTCCGCCTCTGCCGAACCGCGCAGCGACAATGTCAGGAGGTTGATCAACATGTCTGGATATGCAGATATTGCCTGTCTACTTTTACACACAACAGAACTAATAGGCTGATAAATCCAAGCGTTGCGTGCGGTGTGGTTAAACTACTCTAGCTACAGTATGGGATGGTGCGCAATGCAGAATGGATAGTGTGCTCTCGAACGGCTATGCAAAATAGAGAATAGATAGGTGGACCGCGACCGTCCCCAGGGCGGAAGGGACCCAGAATCCGGATAACAGGAATCCAAACGATATGAACCGCGTCAACGAGGACGTTACGATACCCCTGTTGAGGAATCGTGCACCGCAGGCGAGAAACGAACTGACTTCCGCGGGGTCAGGCTTCCCGTGAGCGAGTCCGCGTCCGACGACGGCGTCATGACACCGGGGCTGTCGGAGCGCGAGCTCCCCGCAGAGACCGAGCTTTTCCTGCTCGGAAGTAGCCTGAGCATCTCGAGCCTGAGCTTCCCAGGGAATGACGTGACGGGAGCAGACCGCGGGGTGGCCGGTCCGTTCGACGTCCTCGTGGCGAGAGTCGACAGCGATGCATCCGAGGCCGAGGGGGCAAGTGTCGCGCTCTCGGCCGTAGGGGGACGTATAGTCTTCTTCAGAGATGACCGTGGCGGGGGAGGGGGGAGGATGACGGCGGAGGTGGATGCGCGACGCGTGTGCAGGGTTGGACGCGCGAGCAGCTGGTTATGCGGGCGTAGCGACTCAACGCTGCGTCGGCTTGGGGAATGGTGGAGGTGGCCGTGGATGTGAGGTGAGGATGAACGAGAAGGGAGGAGATGTGGCGTGCGGGAGATATGGAGGCCCATGGCTATTTGCTCGATCGTCGGTCGTGTATCTGGCCTATCGTGGAAACTGTAGCCAGATGGCGTCGGAGGGCTGCTCTCTACGGACGTCGAGTACATTCCTCCGTCCTGTGCGACCCGAGAAACATGTCAGGATGTGCATGAATCGCGAGTGCATGCCACGCACCGACAACCCCCGGTCACGTTTCTTTGGGGTGTTGGAGTACGAAAATCTCCGCATGGTATGCATGATCCTGACAGCTGCGGTGCGCGCATTGGATGTGCTCGCCTCTGCCTCCTCTACGGGTCCATGCTCGCGCAGACCCCATGGATCTGTTCGTTGACGTGGGCGGTGACGTGAGTAGAGAGATATGCCCGGTATGTCAGGAGACATACCGTGATCGTTTGCTACTGGAACTGGTCTCTGCTGCTTACGGCGACCCTGGAAGATAGAGGACATGTGTGTTCACGGTCGTCGCGCGAGATGGTGGATGAGGAAGACGTGGAAGAGTATGACGATTGGGAGGAAATGAAGGCCAGGTCACGCGAGGACGTTGTGAACCGGCATCGCACTCTGGGGTTCCGCAACACGTGGCCGGGGCCACCTGGGGTCAACGTCTCACCCGATTCAGTCATCGCGTATTACTCTGCCAGCCTCCGGATCCTGTCGACCTGCAACGACTCGAGCTCGACCTGTGCACCTGCCAGGGAGGTCTATCCCTCCACCACACGAGCGGCAATGAGCAGACGACTGTTTGAAGTTCGAGCATCAAGCTGTACACATCTACCATCATACTAAGGAGTCATATGTTAAGTTTCCGAGTCGGAGTCTGTGCCTACTCACTGTGACAAGAATAGTGAACGGACCGCGCGCGATGAACGGTCAGCAGCATATGTGCAACAACAGCTTCCATGTCTTGCTTTGCAATTGTGCTGCTCTAATGCACCGTCAAGCTCCTTGTAAACAGTGAAAACGTTGTCTTTGAAGTCGGTAAGGGCTATAATGACATCACTATACTGACAAGTGCGGTCCGGGTAGCTCCGGGTGTATGAGTATATCCGAAATCCTCGGACTTGCTTACGACGCTTGCTAGTGACCCGCTGCACCCTGTTTATGTACCACCAGCTTACCACAACCACCACTGGCACCTCCCCCACTTCTCTTCGACATTTCCTTCTCCCATGACCACCGAGATCAACTTGAATGTCTCTTACCGGGGCAACATACACCCTCTCTCTCTCCTACCTGACTCGACGCTTGCGTATCTCCACGAACGCCTCGAGGAACTAACCTCAGTTCCACAAGAGAATCAGAAGCTCTTGTACAAGGGCAAGAAGACCGTCCAGGATGACGCGACTATAGAGGAAGCCGGGATCAAGGATGGGATCAAGATACAACTGGTTGGGCCGACAGCGGAAGAATTGGGTGGATTGAGGGCCACAGAGAGCGAGCATCAACGGAAGGAGCGTATTCTGCGGGAGCGGGCGCGGCGACCGCATGCTAAGGTAAGTTGACAGGCACTCATTGATGGTTCCCTCTTGAGTAGCCTCCTGTACACCCGTCGTCATGTTCAATGAGCTCACCCTGTATGGCCAGGTTCGATCAACCGGTCCTGCGACCCCTTCATCCGACGCCCAGTATACTTTTCACAGAATCGAACCCCTACCTCACCTACCAAACCCGTCATCTGCCCGAGATCTTCTTACGCGCCTCGCGAACGATCCGGCAATCCGACATGTCATGCGCACGCACAAGTTCTCTGTCGGCGTGTTGACTGAGCTTGCCCCGCACGAGCAGCCGCACCTCCTGGGACTCAATGTAAACGCCGGGCAGGCCATCAAACTGCGTCTGCGCACGGACCGATACGACGGCTTCCGTCTGTACAAGGATGTGCGTAAGGTCCTCTGCCACGAGCTCACACATAACGTGTGGGGAGACCACGATAACAATGTGAGCAGGGCACTATCAGTACTCCATCAGCTCCACTGATACATCTTCTCATGCAGTTCAAAGAACTCAATTCAACTCTCAACCGAGAGGTGGCAGAGTTTGAGCGCGCTGAAGCTGCGGGCACGCATATTTTAACCACCCCTGGCTTCGACTCGCCACATTCCGCACTCGAAGCCGAGGCGCACGAGTATGTCCTCGGAGGCTCGTTCACTCTCGGCGGTTCCAACGCAGGTTCGGCGGGAGACTCTCCCGAGGAAAGACGGCGTAAAGTCCTTGAAGCGACGATGACTCGGTTACGCAAGGAGGAAGAGGAGTTAGAGGACAGATGCGGGACCGCAGGGCGTTGAACTCAATGATAATGTGTGCGTTCTTGTATCTCGTGACGAATCTCTAATATCATATGAGTAGGTCGGAGGGTAGGATGTGTCTACTGTGCTACAGGGAATACAATAAGTTATAGCCAAAAATACAGTGAGTGTCCCAATAATTCTTAGCGGAACGAAGAGTGAAGTGAAGGGAAGTGATGCAAACGGACAAGTCGTCAAAGCCCAGCGAGAACAAGTACCCATTCTTTGGAAACCGCGAACCACATCTCAGGCATCTCCCAAATCGCGCTCATCTCCGCCCTGCCCGGGGGCGTTCTCGAACGACTCATCAAGTTCGGATGTCGGCTCCTCCACCTCTGAGGTGGGGTTCAGCAGGAAGTGGCGCGCCCCTCCCAACGGCGTGCGCTCGACCGCGCTTTGCGGCGTGTCCGCGCGCTCCTCCGTGCTCGCGAACACCGAGCTCCTCCGCCGGGCAGGCGCAGATGCCCTTGGGCGCGTCGGCGTCCGCGAGCCCTCGTTCCCAGATCTTGAGGGGACGCGGAAAGCGGTGTGGGTGGAGGTCGGCTCCGTATGCGAGTGGTTGTGGGTGATGCTGTGTGAGCCGTCCGCGTCGGCGACCGGCGACACATCGCGGAAGAGACCATGCGAGTGCGTTGTGCTCGACTGCTCCAGCACACGGAAGAAGTCGTGGCTGTGGGTGGGGTCTGTCTGGTCAAGGGGGAGCGGGGTCGTGATGTTTTCGTGGCCGTGGCCCCAGGTGTCTTCGGCGACGGGCGTCGCGTGCGTAGGGGGAGCGCGTGCGCTGGTGCTGGGGATGATGATGTGGAGGTCGTGGATGTGGACGGGAGACGAAGTGGACATGGAAGGCATGGCGAAAGAAGATATTAAAATGTGGGGTAAGTAGTAATATGAGAAGGTGAGTGCGAATGCTTGTGTCGGCTCTAGTGAGAGGAAGATGGGGAGCCTCTGTCCGCCCTCTGTCGCCTTTATACGCTCACGCTGCTACTCTCGTTCAAGACCATCACCTCTGGTCAGACTTCACCCCCTCGCCGTGTTCGATCTTCCGCAATTCGTGAACCCCCGTGCGCCCTGGCATCGGGCAATACAGTCGTTGCCTGTGAAACGCGGAGCACATGGAGTCAGAATTGCATTCGTACAGCATGCCGTCGCCCGAGGGCCGATTTTGACCAATCCGCGTCCGAATCCGCCACTTGTCCTCCCACAAAGCACCCAGGCAGCTCCTCCATGGTGCATCAGCTCGACACGCATCGGACAGATCTCGTCAACGGTGCATCGCCTGCATTGACGTCGTGCGTGAATATGATGAGCCAGTGACAGAGCCCGCACTGCCTGAAAGTCTCCGAGGTCGCCTCCGAGACGCTGTCGCGGTATGCGGAAAGCGGGCCGATGTCGTTGTGGTAGACGCTAAGTAAGTACTTACTCAGTAGTATGTCGGTGCACACTAGATCCGGACCCGCGACGGACGATACACTTCGGCAATCCAGATCGATGCGTATAATCCTGCAGCTGTGGTTTGGCGTATCACAATGGATGGACAGTGACACTCCGGTTGCTTGCGCATGCGCTACGGTTGGCTTCTTGGTGAGTCGTCACTACCATAGTTGTGCAATGTATAACCACTGACCACCACCGCCGACCGTAGAAGTCTCTGACCATGAAGAGTCGTGTTCACTGCTATGGCAACCGAGCTGCGATGATCTTTTGCTGCCGCTGCTGGTCGAGCGGCTCGCTCTTCGTAGGCTTTCTGTCGACAATCGTCCACAGCTGTGCCTACTAGTAGGATCCGAGGTCACCGCGAGTCTCTCGATGCGATGCTGCGTTCATGGCGGAGGCGGTTGACAGTCTCAAGTCCCTAGAACCCCGGGGCAGACCAGCCATCAACTGAAAATAGGAGTAACGATGCGCCCAGGTGAAGATGATCAGAAAAGCTGTGGACGAGGTCAAGCATTGTTTGTTGAGCGCCCTGTGTAGGACTTTCCGTGCCGCGATTCCTCGCCTGACGACCAGTACGTTGTCCTGGGTATAGCAAGCATGTGCCGGATGCTGGACACGATGCGCGCGCGTGCAGTGAGTTGTATTACCGGTCCTTCTTCCGTTCTTTCTGCTCAAATCTTATCATGATTCCACATAGTCAATCAGATCGTCAAGATGACTATGTCTGACTCTGACGGGATCTTACCCATCCCATACACTGACTCACCGCATTTCCAGTCATCTGGCGAGCTACCGACCGATCTGCTGCCACCCGTCTTGAGGGAATACAACGCTGACAACGCGGTTGGTTCAAAGGGCTTATGTTGAGATCTGGCATCGAATCATACGTTAGTGCGCATGCATCTCCGAATACCGATACCGGTGTGTGCATAGTAGGAGTCCATACCTCGAGTTGGTCTCGTACCCGTCCTTGTAGTGTCGCACCCCACGAGACCACCTCGAGTTACCGTCAGGGTAGTTTGAGTAAAAGTCGTATATTACAGCTGTGGTGTAAGCAGCCTGAACCTGTTGCGCTAGTAGCAAGACATTTTATCATCAACAGTGACGCTTCAAACTAAGTTTCTGGGATCAGTATACCATCTCGAGACCATGAGCCTCTAACGTGGGGACGAGGCTGGCGCGTTCCCGTGCGTGATCCACGCTACGCCACAGACGCGTTGTTGTTGATTGTTTGGTACCGCGGAGTCCATGCTGAGGCGAAGC
The DNA here is from genome assembly GCA_022606115.1 of Daedaleopsis nitida. NCBI lineage: Eukaryota > Fungi > Basidiomycota > Agaricomycetes > Polyporales > Polyporaceae > Daedaleopsis > Daedaleopsis nitida. The sequence goes on from JABYQM010000013.1 coordinate 541,092, forward strand.
GGCCATCCCTGGGCCATCCTGCCTGGCCTGTGACCATCACCACCGCACAGGGAGCCCGCGTGTGCCCGCGCTATGTATCCGTGTGGGTACATCTGACACTTAGTCGTACTCCTCTGATTAGCCCGAGTCGCTTGCAGAATATCCGCCCGCGATGGTTTCCTACACGGTCAGAGATTCGCTTCGCGTTCGCACACGGGGTCACCCACTCACTTCTACAAGCATTTTCAATGCAGTCAACGGGCTGGTGGAGGCCGAAGAGCACAAGCGGCGCAGATGAGTCCTTCGCCATATAAGAGATGTCTCCACGCACCCGGCACCGTCGACTGTTGTATTCTTCTCGTCCCCGGCCGACTGCAACCCAATGAACCAGACCGCAACAAGACCGCGCGAGATGTGGTCTGCGCTTCTTTTACTCGTTACCCTCATACAGGGCTGTCTCTCCACTTCACTATGGTCCTCGTCCAATCCTCGGCCCCGTGACGCCTCTGCATTACCAGCCGGTCCCGTGAGCCCTGATTGGCAGCAATGTGAGCTCAATGTCTCTCATTTCCCACCACTCGCAGGCTGAACTCGATCTTTCGCAGACTTCCAGGTCAAGGATCCTCTACCAAACGTGAACTGGACCCTACCGCGTAGCTTCGCTGGAAACCTTCCGGTCAAGAGAGCTGAACATCCCAACAACACACTCTTCTTCTGGAGCTTTGAACAGGAGAACGGGTCGTTGACGGTAGCTGCAGGCGAGCGTGCAGATAAGCCTTGGGGTATATGGTTGAATGGGGGTGAGGGTTCTCCTATCATTTACTTTGTGCCAGCTGATCATTCCTTTGCAGACCCGGGACGTCTAGCATGCTCGGGTTGGGTTACGAGGTAACCGGCTGTATCATGATCAATGTGTCATAACCCTATTGTTGCTCACACTCCTGGTAGAATGGCCCAATCCGACTATCTCCTACAGGCTCGGAGATCAAGTCAAACAATTTCAGCTGGTCTAACCTTGCAGATTTTTTCTGGATCGACCAACCGGTGTAAGTAAAGAGATCCCATCTAATTCGCGGTGTTGTTAAGCTATAATCTCTCACAGTGGCGTCGGCTGGTCCATAGCGGAGGAAGGTGGCAACGGTTCGTTAATGTCGTATCTGTGATTCATCCACCGTTCCAATCTGGGATCGCAGTACACGATGAGGACGAAGTGGGGCGAGACTTTGTGCGTTCTTCCGACTACCGCACGGTTGCCTTAGCAGAAACAATATCCATACCTACGTGCCAACAGATGGGCTTCCTCGAGAACCTGGTTGAAGTCTTTCCCAGTCTCAAGACACGTCCTCTCACTCTTACAGGAGAGAGTTACGCAGGAACATATATAGTGAGCCTTCCGATCTTCATCAGCTCAGATATCCGACTCATACATAGTGCAGCCGTACATTATGAAGACATACTTCGGCACGGACAACCCTCCGGCCCACATCGCCGCGTTTGCCATCGGCAATGGCGCGCTCGGGTCTACAGCAGTCTACAATGCGCTTCCTACGGTGAGCACACTGTCCACAAATGGTCCACGTCTTGTCTAATCATTTATAGGTTGCCACCTTGGAGACCTATCCACAACTAATCGGATATGACACGGAGGTGTTCAAGTACTTCCGGGAGCAGTGAGTCATCCAACGTGCTCCTCGGACTTGGTCGTGGCTGACCTTTAACCTATCTCAGGGAGCATCTATGTGGCTATGATCTCAACCTCACCTACCCTCAGGAGGGCCATTTTCCGAGCCTCAGGGCTCCTGTGCCTGTATCCAGCGTTACAGGGCGATCCTCACGGAATCTACACACTGATCGTCTGATGCCCGCCGGTGTTCGCCTTGCCCGCCTGCTCAGGGATTTCCCTCTCAACGAGCATCAAGCAGCCGTCTTCAGACGAGCTCCGAGCTTTCGATCCGAGCGTCCGACGACAAATGGAACCCTCAACCCCAACTACGGCTGCGACCTGTTCAATGAAATGACGACCTATGCGTTGACTAACTCTGCTCCTTGGGGTATGTCTGTCCGTTGCTTCCCACATCGCGCGAACTTACCTCTATTCAGCGGTGGATCGAAACGTGCTCTTCGATGTGAGTGATCTTGAACCCAGGAGGCTGACAACGGGAGACTTATGCTGATACATCGACCAGTACTATGACATCACGGACGGTCTCGGGTCTACGATTCAGCTAGCAGGTTCGAATTTCTTCAATGGTACGGAAACTTGTGTCATTTGTTGTTCCCATATTATGTCTCATACTTGCGCTAGATGCCCGCGCCCGAGCTGCACTTAATGCGCCGACGACCAAGGATTGGAGACCGTCCATTGGATACGACTTTCTGGGTGCTGGTGGACTAGGCAGCGATCCGAGTGAGCTCCGTTCAATCTGCATGCTTCGAAGGATACATGACTAAAAGGATTTAGGTCCTGAGTGAGCGATGCCGAACGTGTACACGAATAACAATTGTGGAAACTGACAAGTACTCGACAGGCCTATGGTGTTCTTGTCGGAACTGGCAGCAAACGCTTCGGAACGCGGAGTGCGAGTCATACTGTACTCGGGAAACAACGACGCCCTCATCGCGCACAGAGGCACCGAAGGTGGGTGCAGCTCCGATGTGCTGAACACTTCCCGACAGATGCTCAGTCTGAACTCTCCTCACAGTCGTGATCCAGAACACCACCTTCGGCGGCATCCAAGGCTTCACACGCCGGCCATCGACGCCATGGTACGACGACGCCGGCAGCTTCGCGGGCATCGTGCACCAGGAACGCAACTGGACATACGTCCTTGTCAAGGACGCTGGCCACCTCGTTCCGTACGCCTCCCCGTCTCGTGTTCGTCTCTTTCCTATCACTTTACATGCTGCGTTCGGTGCAGTCGCACCCGTAAGCCTATACTAATTGCGAGTTTGACCCTGGCAGGCCTACGTGCTCTTCCGCGAGTTCATCCTCGGGAATAACCAAACTGGCATCGTCACGACATCCCCTAACGGTACAGTCACGGTCGTTGGCGGCGAAGATCCCGCGCTCGCGGCCGACGCGCTCACCGGGCAACCCGGGATCTACCTCGGGAAAGGAGCTGAAGACAGCATCACGACGACGGGGGTGTATCTGTACCCGTCCGAGACTGTGGCGGCATGGGAGAGCTACCTCGCCACTGCAACCGCTGCTAATGGTACGTAGATCGGAGGTCTACTTAGTTACTAGTGACCGGTGTCGGAGTTCCATACTGTTGACTTGCTGTAGACAAGCATCTGTATACTGCGCATTTACTCTCAACGTAACCGTGGCCGCTTGGCGTAATGGCAGTGCATCTCACTGCGATTGAACCCCAGGCTTTCGACTCACCATGTATGTCCTCGGGGCTCGTACATCATCGGCGGTCCGAGCATAAGTTCTGTACTAGAGAGACGGCAGAAGGTTTTCGAAGTCACGATGACTCCATTGCGCAAGGAGAAAGAGCCGATTGTGGGACAGTAGGACACTGACCTCAATGACCTCGCGTGTGTTGTTGTCCGCGTCTCTCGTGACATTTATCTGACTTATTATGAGTAGGTCGAAGTCTAGGACGTGTCTGCCTTGTGGTTGATGCGATGCAGGAATGTACAATAAGTTACAGTGAGTGACCCACTGGCAGTAATCTTTAGTCAAACTAAGGAGAGTAAAGCGTGCGAACAGTAGCAATACAGAAGATACCGCCAAGCGACAATCCAAGAAAACTAAGGCGTCGCTCGGCCCGTGCTCATCTACGCCAAGTTGCACGGAGACCTGCTCGAACGACCCGTCGACCTCGGCCGTCGTCGGCTCCTCCATCTCAAAGGTAGGGCCCAGCAGGAAGTGCTGCACGCCACCCAACGGCGTGCGCCCGACCGCGTTCTGCCGCGGGTCAGCGCGGTCCTCCGTGCTCACGAACAGCGAGCTCCTCCGCCAGGCAAGCGCAGACGCCTTCGGGCTTGTCGGAGTCGGCGTGTCCTCATTGCCAGACTCGGATCCTGAGGGGATCAAAGGGCAGCGGGGTCTTGATGTTCTCGTGGCCGTGGCCCCAGGTGTCCTCGGTGCGTATGATGCCCCTTTCGAAATCTCAACATGAAGTCCTGACATGCTTGAATCCCGCTCACCGTCTACTTGGCCTCCGGCGGCACCTCCATCTCCTTCCCGTTCATCTCGCCCACATCGAGCGCGACCAGGAACCTGCTCACGCAATTGTATGCCGCCACGGCCCTCGTCAGCTCGATGATTTCTCTCTCCCCGAAGAACGGCTTCAACCCGTCAAACACATCGTCCGGCACCTTGACCGTGACGTCCTTCGTCATCGCGTCCGCGTACCTGGTAATCACCGCCTTCTCCCTCCCCCCCAACCCCTCCACCTCCTCGATCACGTCCTCCACCGGCACTTTCTTCAGGCACCACTCGAACCCTGCGTCCGTCAGGGCTCCGACACGGCTGATCGCCAGCTCGAGGGTGGCCGCGTCAAGGATGGACTGGCTCAGGTAAGTAGGAGCAGTATGGTTGACGGGCGCTTCGAGAAATCTCTAGACGCCTCCTTCCCGTGGGCGCGGCGCCACCTCAAATGCTTCTTAACCATCCTCTAGCTGACTTCATCCAACCTCCATCCATGCCAAGGGCACGGGGTAGCTTCTAGTCATAGATAGAAAGTACACAATGTCTAATGCACAATGCAAACCTCAAAAAGCAGCTTTCTTCCAAAATATGAGTCGGCCCAGGATCGAACTGAGGACCTTCTGTGTGTTAGACAGATGCGATAACCAACTACGCCACCGACCCATGAAGGTGACAGAGTGCTTTACACATGGTCAAGAAACAACTGGCTCTTACCCGCCAGGGATTCGGTGACCCAGTGCGACCCAACATAGTCTCGTAGTACCCATCCGTCGACTGTTTGATATTTGCAAGCTACTTGTGTGAGTACATCTGACCCTCAGTCGCGCGTAATATCCTCTCGCTACCCCAAGTCTCTTGCAGAATCGCCCGCCACAGTTAGACGAAGTTTTCTTTACGAGGTCTCGTACTAGTCACTTTCCATTTCGCAAATTCTCTTGCCAGCTGCTGTTCACTGTGCCTAGTAGGAACTGAGGTCAACATGGTTCAAGTTCTCTGCATGCGGGGCTTTGCTCGTGGCGTCGGCGATTGACAACCTCAAGTCTCTAGAATGATGGAGAACCGATCATCACCTCAACATAGGAGTGATGATGCGCCCAAGTAAAGACTGTCAGAAAGCTCTGGACGAAGGTCGGCGCTCCTGTTGAGCACGCTGTACAATCTCTTTCATGGCGCGATGCTCACCTCTCACGCAGTGCGTTGTCCGTCGTATGGCACGCTGAGTCCAGGTACTGTAAACGATGCGTGCATTCGTGGCTCTCAGGTATGTATCGCCGGTCCTTCTGTGGTTCTTGCTCAGATCTGATCATGATTCTCCCTAGTCATCCAGATTTTCGACATGCCTATGGTTGACAGGATCTTGTCGCCATCTACGCGAGGCACACGCATTGCGATACACAGTCTCTGTGAGCTACCAACCGATATGCTTCTACCCAGATCCCGGTCGTCGGGGGATGCGGAGGTTCCAGCGACGCGTATCATGCCCTTTTCGAATCGCAACATGAAGTTCAAGATGGACCTGCTTTTGTGTGGCAGTAAAGCTGCCCAGAAACACCAGACGGTCATCTGAGGTGACTAACTAAGAGCCCGGTCAGGACTGTAAGTAAGCTAAATGATTAACATGCTTGAATCCCGCTCACCGTCTACTTGGCCTCCGGCGGCACCTCCATCTCCTTCCCATTCATCTCGCCCACATCGAGTGCGACCAGGAACCTGCTCACGCAGTTGTATGCCGCCACGGCCGTCGTCAGCTCGACGATCTCCCTCTCGCCGAAGAACGGCTTCAATCCGTCAAACACGTCGTCCGGCACCTTGATGCCCTTCGTCATCGCGTCCGCGTACCTAATCACCGCCTTCTCCCTCTCCCCCAACCCCTCCACCTCCTCGATCACTTCCTCCACCGGCACTTTCTTCAGGCACCACTCGAGCACTTCGCGCCGCACGCCCGCCTTGGCCGCCAGCAGCGCGTGCGCGCGCCACTCGAACCCTGCGTCCGTCAGGGCGCCGACACGGCTGATCGCCAGCTCGAGGGTGGCTGCGTCGAGGATGGTCTGGCTGCGAATGGCACCGAAGAAGCTGTTCCAGCCGTCGGCCACGGGCGGACTGTGCAGCAGCACGCGGTCAAGCGGGATCAGCGGGCGCGGCTGCCGCTGTTCCGCAATGCGCGCGTAGATCGCCGCTGTCGCCGCGGGATCAGGGTTCGTAGGCGACGTCGCCGCGGGAGGCTCGGCGGGCACGTAGGGGAGGCGCATGCTGAGAGATGAGTCGTTGATAACAACAATCGTCGAGTCTTCGAAGTTCGGAGTCGGTGCGGCGGGCAACTTCATGCTTTCGAACTACTTACCTCGGCAATGTCCAGGTGTGCGCGTTGACCTAACGTCATAACGGCCGCCTGGCGTAATGGCAACGCGTCTGACTACGATTGGGTAATCAGGAGATTGCAGGTTCGACCCCTGCGGTGGTCATATATCATTGGGTTATAAAGTTTTTGGTATTTGTTCCTTTGCCAACCAAACATACATCTTTGACTGGTCCAATTGCACATAATATCGTTACCCGAGTCAACAGATCACTGTACATTAAAGGCGTTATAATCACTCTCAACTATGTATCAAACATCTGCTAGGCCTAAGCAAGATGGTGACGGTGTAGTACTATATCGCTCTGGATGACGATGGGGGGACGGCATTGCCACCAAAACGGCCACACGCACCCCCGTACCAGTCGAGAACTTTTCAAAAGATGACCGGGTGGAGCTCACGCGACTGTCGGGGCTCGAGGACCGGCTGGAATTCGAAGAGAAGAATGTGGCTTTCGCCGCAGACCCGCGGGAGGCCCTGCTTGATGAGCGTGACGAGCATGAGGTCTCGTCAGACATGTCGTCGAGGCACTCGACCGTGACAGGCTAAAGCGCACGAGAGTTGTAAGCCACCTGTACGCATTCAGGAGAGGAAGCAGTCACATACCATCAAGTCACACCACTTCCCAGCGGCGGTGGGCGGGTGCGCGTCCGCGAGGCTGACCTCCCACATGCGCGGCTTCTCCGGCTCCGAGCTCCCGACGACGACGGGGCGGTAGGAGGGCGTGATGCGGTAACGCGAGTTGTAGCAGCTGAGGAGGCGCATCATGAGGAGCGTGCACACCACGAGGAGCGCGACGGCGACGATCGCGGGCATGACCGCCGTGTTCCCGTTCGACGAGGAGTGGGCCCGCGACGAGTCCGAGGACGGCGCGGGTGCGGGCGGATTGATGTTTGAGTCGGGGTGTATTACGCCGGCGCTGTCGTCTACCTTGCGCGCCGCGAGGTAGAGTGCCAGCGGCGGCGGGTAGGGACGTGGCTGGTGAGGTGGTTAGATCCGAGTTGAAATGGTGTAGGATGGGACAACATACCTCAACGCCGTCCAAAGAGAGGCGCATATCCACGGTGTCGTCGTATATGTGTGGCGTCGTGGCGGTAAGGATAAAGGCCGTATTTGAGTGAATGGCATTGTTTGATGTCTGCGGGCTGGGGGCAAGCGCTATGGGAGACAGCGTGACGGTCGTGGTCGTGGTCGTGGTCGTGGTCGAGAATACAGCGAGGTCGTTGAGTCCAAGGGGTTGAGGCATGCACTATAGAGATGGAGAGGAGGGGGGCCTCGAGGTAAGACGCGCGCGTGTTGAAATGAAGATCATCTTATTTATAGGCAGCAATATGCGCACGCGATGCACAGCTGCAGCGGTCCGATGTGACTCAGATCCCTCCTCGACGTCGATGTCCGTCGATTAAGAGCATCGCGACTTCCGAAGGTTTGCGCAAACGCTGGGGGATGACTCAACACCCCGAGCCCACGGGTGCCGAGCTTCGAGGGTGGAAAGGTGTAATGAAACCTACTGAAGGCGTAAGCCGCGGGCACCTCCGCTGCCATTGGGTAGAGGGGAGAACGGACGTGACTCGGGCACGATCGTGGCGTCAGAGACTGGCTCTAATGCGGAAGCATCTAGGTCAGCCGCAGCGCTGGCATGCCACAAGAACTTACATTCTAGGCGTTAGGGGCACATACTTACGTTTAGTACGTGCGTATGAGGGGTAAGTATGGAGAGTAAATGAAGAACATGAGACTCACGCACTGAGGTCCAAAGGTCATACGTACCGACGGAGAGACGCAATTTGAATCACGGCGTTTGACTCCGAGTCAAATTGACCTTCGCAACCTTCGAGGCGACCGGCTCCGACTGGATTCGGGCGTTGAGGACTTACGTCCGACATCGAACGCCCGACGATTGACGCCCTGAGACAGGCCTAGGTATTGCAAGTGACCAGTCGAAGTTGACAATATTATGCGCGATATCAGGATGCGTCAAGAATCGTCAAGACAAGGCCAGAATCCGGTCGGTAGCGGTTCGAGCAGACGCCTATAACAGTGCTTTCCGACATTCACGGATGTGGCTCCGCGCACCCGTTCCTGCAGGACGAATGACCTTCTATATGCCTTTGGCGGTCATATTGGTTCCGAGCATGCGTCTCACGAGTCAGTCTGAGTGACGTAGAGTCGGTATCTAGGGCTTAGTCCGAGGCACACCAGGTCATGTTCCATTTAGTTGCACATACCACGGGTCCAGGGCCAGGCATCGAGATCCAACTATTGGTTCGGAGGAAAACCGTGTTGAATTGTGACACTGGATGTGGAGGTCGTTAGCAAGTCATAAGAAAGCATAAGCTGTGTCTCGATGCTAACTAGTCGAGGCACGCCACCCCACATGTTCCTGACTAGCCCAAGTCAATGTCACCTATCGCGGATTGTCTAGGTATTGATCGACAACCCTGGTGCCTGGATATACATGCCGGAGGATGCTGATTGTATCTCGACGAGGTCCGTTACATAGCCGTTAAGCTACAGCCATGTTTAGCTGTATAAAGGCCCTGAGTAGTATTCGGGAAATCGCTCACCTAGGACGGACATAGATCGCGAGAAAATGTGTATGGTGATCGAATCAAGCGAATATGCCGAAGTTTGGAGGCTTGAATACTGTGTACATACACGCCGCACAATTCCTACAATATTTGATGCTGCAGCAAGTCAATAAATACGAGGACACCATGACGAAAAGAGACTCACACGACATCTTCACTTATGGCCCACCAGTTCATACTATACGAGGCTGCTCCATAACAGCAAGCGTATCCGGCCCCACCTCACCTCCACCACATTCACCTTGTTTCTCCGCAGACCCCATGGCAGAGTCGCTCCGCTCACCCGGGCCATCGTTCTGGTCTTCGCTCGCGCCCTCGTCGTCCCATTCACGCTCGTCCTCGTGCACGCCAGCACCAAAAGAAGACGCGATCGAGCCGACAACTCGCTCAAACACGAGCGACTCCTCGTGTCCGCGGCTCCCATCTGCCCCGAGGTTCCCCGTCGAGTCGGTCTCGCTCTCGATGTTTGTGTCGAGGTGGAGCGCTTTATGGTTCGCGTGCTGCAGATCTAGGAGGAAGCGCGAGACAAGCATTGCGGTGAGGCTGTCAGCGATAGGCTACGTGAGCTCTCGCATGGATACGCAGCAGAAATTATGAGACGAGTGGCAGACGTACGGGTGAGCGAAGACTGTGACGTCGCTCACGGGGGTCAGCGGGTCGACGAGCTGCGGGTACGGATGAGCGACACAAGGCTGGTGTGTACGGGCTCTGGGAGCTCACCGAGACCATCGTGAAGACAAGGTGGAGCACGTTCAGCAAGAACAGGATGCCGAAGGGCAGCGAACGCTGAGAGGACCTAGCATTAGTCACGGCCCCTGCGATCACGGACAATACAAGACCCACTAGCCCAAGGGATGTATTGCAAGCTATACATCGCATTCTCCATCTTCACCAGAACGGTGCACCTACGTAGCGCGGCTCGTGAGCAAGTCTAGCCTTTCGCGCATAGCGCCCTTTAGGATGTAAAGGGAGACATACGCCTACAAATCGAGGACGTGAGTGATCTTGGGTGAGCGGATAGAGACACTTGTGATACTGACATTACCCGACGTCCGCTCTATGGTGGCGATGTCGAAAATGTAGTCGAGGACGAGGAGGTACCTATTCAGCAGGTAAAGCACAGTCGCACCCGTAAACTTGCGCTTCCAAAACATCTCAACTTCCTGGCCGATGGTGATTGCATAATCGTAGATGACCAATGCTACGCGCGCGTCGAGACAGGGAGTGCGTCAGCTCCACATATACAAGCATATATCATGGCTACGCACCCATGACAGCGAATGCACAACAGGTGTCGACGAACCTACCATGGGATCAACGATCCGGGAAGGTATTCGATGAGCATAGTAGTCATGACTGGGAGCAAGGCGCTCATGCTCGAGAGGAGTTCACATACAGGCTTTGATAAGTCGCAACGAGCTCCGCGGCCTCTGATGCTGCATCTGAGGACATGGTGGGTGGCAGGAGGTGTCGGTTGAAGGTGAGATACAGCCTGGCGCGCATGATTATATGTATCCATCGAAACTGGAGGTTTTTCAGGGTTTACCGAGCAGCCGGTGCAACGCGCGGCGGTTTTTGCAGCAGTTCCGCTCGTATTGTGACCTACGAGGTGAAGGAGCATCAACGGGCACATGCATGGAAGTGAGTGAGTTCCCACTGGTTCTACCAGGACGCACATGGAGCGCGGATCTCGGACACATTACTGCAGAAGCCATGTAGTGTGAACAAACGCAACGCAGATAGGGATTGTCTGCACAGTGGGCTGCGCCTGTACATGCCCTGCCAGAGCTGGCTTTGAGTTGGATATTATGGCCGTTGCACCTCCGTTGAAGGTGAAAAGTGGAATGAAACACGTACAGGATTGACTCGAGCTGAGGATGCAGCGTCCGACCCTCAGAATTGCGGGGCCGAAACGAGGGGTGACCATGTCCATCTTGCGTCGGGCAGTGGGAAAAGGATTTGTCGTGCTCAGCGAGTTCGCACACATCTTGGTTCTGCTGTGAACTCGATGCAAGATGACGTTAGTCAGTTCAAGCTGATGACTTGACTTAGAATAATCATGTGCCGAAGACCGAGGAATGCCGCACCTCCAACGATGTCCTAGCCTTGAGCTTGAACCGTCTGACCGTCGGAGATAGTGAATGAGAGAAGAAGTTGCGGCGACTTACGATATCCCGCCTTGCTAATGAGGGTGCCTGTTGATTCTTCTGTAAGAGACCAGCGCCGATACTCGACATAGGCACAGAGGACTCATGCCCATGGGAACTTCGAGCTGCATATATGCATCACTGATCCCGGAAGGTAAACAATGATGCTCAACTTCAAAGTCGAAGACGGCCAGCAATCATGATCAAGGATATCATGTCTGCGCAGAAAGCTTTGGTGACTGCGAAAGACAAGGCGAGAGATAAAGACGACCAGGTGCTGCCAGTATCAGATACGGAGGTCGAGGTTGACACTCACCGCGATTGATGCCATGGTAGGTGGAAGAAGCTGGCTAAGGGCTTTCACAACGCCGCCCGAGGACCATAGCTCGTTTTATCTAAACCGAGGCGTCCACATAAATAGCGAGAGTCTACCAAGAACATCCGGTGTAACAACACACCCTACCGGAACATTAGCACCGCTGAAAACGTCGAGGATAGAGCATGCTCGAGGGAGCTCACCTGATAGCCCAAGCTAGAGATTGAACGCACCAGCAACCCATATGCCATCCGTCTGTCGCCCTGGGTGCAGACCAGTATTGCAGACAGGTCGCCAGAAGGACAAGATGGAGGGGCCAGAGCGGGAGGAGCAAAGTAAATAATTCATTGATCAAAGCGAGCGTTCACATTGAATCTCCGCTCGGGAAAAGCCGATATACTGTATACGGCAGAAGCGCTTCGACGCGTCGCGTCGCGTCCTCTCTCCCTCTCATACCGCCAGCTCGGTCCATTTTCGCCACGCTATACTACTCACCACAGAAGGCCATATGCTCTGGTATGTCTCTTGAGCCATAAAACCAGCCAAGAGGCTGATATGAGTGGGAATCATCACGCATATACCGACCCCAGCCAGGCCTCTCATTCAATCCGTGTGGGTAGAACTCTATCGATCCTGCAGGGATGGAAGTTGCATATCGTGATGCAGAGTACAAGTGAGCCCGATGCAACGCTACTTGTGCATGCCCTAGTTGACATCCACCCGCTCGAAGTTTTGCGACCGATGTTCTGAGAGCCGACCATTTGCGCGGGCCCTATTATGGTCTGCGTCCGGTCCCCGCTGCTATATCTACCACGCTATTGAGGACTGGAGAAGACCCGATGCTTGTTCACTCACTTGCTTGCTGCGACCATCTGGATCAAGAGACTCGACTGAGCGTGCATGCGCTCCTCAACTCTGATACTGTGATCAACAGGATTCCATCTGAGCTACTGGGGGAGTTCTTCATGTTCGCGCATACATCCCACCCTTCTAGTGGGGCTGCAACGTGGACTCCCCTCCTTCTTGTGTGCCGATGTTGGTTCGTGGTCGCGGCGACTACCCCCCGGCTATGGTGCTCCCTATCTGTGAGCTCTGCTTGTACGGATTTCCTACGCACAGGACTAGCCCGCTCGAAAGATTGCCCGATCTCTGTCACGGTCAATGCCTTGGCTACAGATACTCCCCTCGAGACTATGGACCTGCTGGAGCCGCATCTCCATCGGCTTCAGTCGTATACAACTGGAGGTCTTCGGGTGGAGGATGAAGCGCGACTGGCGGCGTACCTTCAAAACCACAAGATGCCTATCCTCGAATCGTTATCGCCTATGATGTTCAAGCCTGGCGGGGGCAGTGTCCGTCTCCTAGAACTCAATCCCGAGTTGTTTCCTCGCCTCGCATCCCTCAGCCTCTATTTTGTCCAGATATCTCCCTCCTCTCCTATCCTCGAACAACTCACACATCTGCACCTATTCGGAGGGCTCGGACCGAATTTCAGCTCCTATCACCTCGCTCAGATGCTACGAGGATGTCTCAACTTAGAGACACTCAAGATCGAGCAATTGCTCGTTTCCGATCGCGACGTCCTCCATCATGCGGTTGCCACGGTAGCGGATCGCGTCATGCTCACCAACTTGACCTATGCATTCGTCGAATCGGAGGCTGTAGTCCTACACCGGATCCTCGAGACCATCATCGCACCTCCGACCGCCTGTATTGTTCTACGTCAACTATATCCCTCCGACGTCCAGCCAGCCGAGCTCGAGGGAGGGATACGAGTGGCCATCCCACAAGATAGGAGCTCGGTGCCCATACTGCGACATGTCACCTGTGCTATGGCTTTGTTGACGTCGAGCGTAATCCTCGGCGCGGTTGTGGACTCTTAGGCTATTGATGCTGGCATCTACTTCGCTGCTCCTCACATCGCCTTCGGGCAGACAGTATACCGTATGGAAAACCCGCCGCAATCCGTTCCCATCGCGCTTGGACCGGAGGACCTTGTCGATCTCCTTGGCGGGTCGCCCGTGGAGCGCCTGCAGCTCGAAGTCGCAAGTGACAAGACATCGGTCACCGACTGGAGAGCTATATTCGCCGCATTCCCGAAGCTCCGTGTTCTTACGATAAACGCTTCCGACGTCGCTCCCGTCTTTGCTGCGCTCTGCCCCGAGCTGGTGGACCAAGACGGCGAGACAGATGCCGAGGTTCGCGTCTTCTGTCCGAACTTGATGGATGTGTCGGTGGATGACCTTAGATCGCCGGGATGCCCGGTGGACAAGATTGTCGAATGCTTGGAGCGGAGGAGGGTGCATCTAGGATGCGAATGGGAATTGGAGAAGCTGACGTTCGACTACGTGGGGATCCAGGACATGTCAGCCGTGGACATCAATCAGGACGTCCTCGCCCCGCTGGTTGATACGGTAACCGTGAACGTGAGCTAGGTGTGTTCATTGCTGCCAAGTACACCCTTGCGGCGCGCTGATACTTTATCAAGGTCCTCAGGTTCCATAAAACACTCCAAATGCTCGCAGTCGAAGCAGACAACTGTGTATGACAACATCTGTCTTGGTCGTGAACATTCCGTATGCTGTTCGTATTATGCATTGCTGGCCCAACGCTTCTGGGCATTCGAGTCGATTATCGTAGGATACGGCAACAAGCCTTGTATTATACCGTTCGATGTGATTACTTGCTACCATTCACAGGAGATATGCAAAGAAAGTCGTTCTAACTGAATATATCTTGTCGCCCAGGAGCCGCGACCAAAGCAGCGACCCTATGAGTCGTACTTCGCATCAACTGACCATCTTGCGCAACCCCTCGTCGATGGTCTTACTCCCGTCGTCGACCGCGTTGTGCGGCCACGACACTCCCGACTACGAACATCATCAGGACGTTACTCGCCGAGCTGATGTATGGCACGCATGCGATAGCACCAAGATATGTTGCTTTCTGAACGAACACTGTACGTACCTACTTGGAGATCAATATTCAATACTCGATGCGAGATATACAGGAGCAGAAACTATACAGCGAGAGCGATTGGCAAGTATACACCGAGAAGTCCGACAGAGCTATCCAGTATAAGTATACGGGACGCGATATCAAAAGCTACAGGGAGAGTACATAGCGAGAACACTGGGTAAGATAGACCGTGACGAGAGCATGCACAAGCGAGCGACCGGAAGATATCATGTACAGTAAGGTAAGTAAGTAGCTCGGAGCCTATACGTACACTCAGAAGGAGAGAAGGAGGGCTAGTCCACAATCTGACAGTCCACGGGTCCGGGATGCAGTGGTGCAGCAGGCCCCATTTACAATCATACATACCAGGGAAGCTGGCGCGCGTCCACCGCGGGAAGAGAGCCCGGAGGGACGACGTGCGCGGCGACGGTCGTCGAGGTCGCGGACGACTTCCCGCTGCTCCGGCTGGTCGTGCTCAGGAACGACAGCGCCTTGGACGGGACTCGACGGGGACCGGACTTTGCCCTCACGGCCTGCATGGACGCATTCCCCGGATGGCGATGGTTTTCCTCTTGCGGGAGCCGGGAGTCCGAGTCTGGTCCCCCGTTCACCGGTGTGAGGTTGTTGTTCGCGTTGTCGTGGTGGCTGGCGCGCATCGCCGCAAGAGCCTTCTTGACGCGCCTCTTCGGGTGGATTTTCTGCCACCACTTCCGCGACTTGTCACGGCTGGGCGGGTCGAGTGCAAGGGGTAGCGAAGTCGGCCGAGAATCGGGTGCCGCGGTAGAGGCGGAGGACGCTGAGAAAGAGGACGTTCGCAGCGGCGGCTTCGAATTGTGATCTGGCGAGGGAGAGTAGCACGAGAGGAAGAGTATCGGGACGGGCGACGAGGCGGTCGTATCCCCAGAAGGTGCCGCTGCAACCTCCGAGGGCACCTCGTCGATGGTGAACGCGGCAGCGATGTCGTCGGCCCGCCAGCCAAAGGAGTTGCTCCTCGAACGCGAACATTGCGGGCCCAATGTTGGAGAGAACGGCGGGGAGACGCAAGGGAAGGGGACGGAGGTGAGAGTCGATGAGTCTTCTTCTGAACACTGTACATCCTCGTTCTGGTCCCACTCGTGAGATCGGGTATGAGCATCGTCGACACTGGACGTTGACAGTTCCGGTTCTGCGCTTGAACTGTCTAGGCTGTCAACGGTTGAGGAGAGGGCCCCGTAGCCCGCGGATGCACATCGGAGGCTGGAAATAGAGCTGGCACGCTCACGTTCTGGCTCTGGAAAAGGGAGTGGTTGTAGTCCTGCTTGCTGTTCCTGTTCGGGACGACGTTGCAGATCTCCCCGTTCATCCAACAAGTCTAGGTCCGGGACCTCCGAAGCTATGTCACGGCTTGGCTGTTCGACTGCGAGGGGCAGCGACGTCGGCCTGGACTCGGGCGCGCCGATAGTAGACGTGCTTGACTCAAACACGTCTACTATGCCGAGTGTTTCAGATTTTTGCTGATGCGACGAAGACGACGAGCAAAAGGTATTTGTCGAGGACGTTCGCAGCGGCGGTTTCGAGCGGTGGTCCAGCGAGGCAGAGCCGTGATTGTCGCGTGAGAGGAAAAGTATTGGGAGGGGCGACGAAGCGGTCGCATCCCCAGAAGGTGCCGCTGCAGCCTCTGAGGGCGCCTCGTCGACCGCGAACGCGGGGGCGATGTCGTCGGCCCGCCAGCCAAAGGAGTTGCTCCTCGAACGCGAACATTGCGGGCCCAATGTTGGAGAGAACGGCGGGGAGACGCAAGGGAACGGGACGGAGGTGAGAGTCGATGAGTCTTCTTCTGAACACTGTACGTCCTCGTTCTGGTCCCACTCGTGAGATCCGGTATGAGCATCGTCGACACTGGACGTTGACAGTTCCGGTTCTGCGCTTGAACTGTCTAGGCTGTCAACGGTTGAGGAGAGGGCCGCGTAGCCCGCGGATGCACATCGGAGGCTGAAATAAGAGCTGGCACGCTCACGTTCTGGCTCTGGAAAAGGGAGTGGTTGTAGTGCTGTTTGCTGCTCGATGTCGTCCGCCCGACAGCCAAACGAGTGGCTCCTTCTATGGGGTTGTGGACGCAGTGACGGAGAGAACGGCGGGGTAACAGAGGGGAAGGGGACGGGCTCAGTGACCGTCGATGACTCTTCTTCTGAGCACCGTACATCCTCGTCCTGGTCCCACCCGTGTGATCCGGGATCATCGTCGGCGCTGGACATTGACGACCCCAATTGTGCGCTTGAATTGTCGAGGCTGTCAACGGTTGAGGAGAGGGCCTCGGAGAGCCATGCGTAGCCCAGAGATGTGCGCTGGACGTCTAGCGCAGAGCTATCGTGCTCGGGTTCGGGAGCTTGCTGCTCCTGTTCAGGTGCGCAGAGGTCTCCCCGTCCATCCGGACCGACCGGCACCAGGTCCTCTGAAGGTACGTCATGCGCTGATAGGCCTACCAAGCCGACTGCGGGAAAGGCGTCGTGCGAGAGAGCCTCCGAGGTTGCATCGCATTCGTGCCGTGTCCGCTCTGTTGCGAAGAGTTCGGGAGCGATGCACGCATTGGCAGGCGTCGAAGCGCATGTAGGATCCAACTCGTCCGAGTCTTCACGTAAGAGCTGGAACTTGGAGCCATGATCGGAGTCCCATTGGGAGAACAGAGGTAAGATGTCGAGCAGAGTGTCTTCCAGGTCGCGGTACGACTCGGCGTCACCGGAGTCCGAGGCAGGGTCTTCGACTTCGCCTACTGCGGCGGCATCGATAGGGACGCCGCACGAGGAGGTAGCTCCGACGTCGCCACCCGGTATCGTTCGTGAGCCGTCTTCGTACTCGTACGTAGTATCAAGAGGGGAACTTGTGCTGACCGGATCGACTAGGGTAGTGTCGTAGTCTTCATCCCGCGCCGCGTTCGCAGCAAGACCTAGCTCCATAGAGTTCCATATGCATGTCATGCCAACGGCTCCTTCGTTGAGAGACCGACTATATGCGTCCTGGAAAGTCGCCGCCGCGTCTTCGGTGCGGGTAAGGAGGTCAACGCGATCCAACGGGCCGAGCGTGACATCCGCGGCGGGAGGAAGCGGTAGGACTCGCTGACGAGTCCGCCTCAAAGGCAAGGGTAACTCGACAACGGGAAGTTCGGCATATAGAACCAATATGGACCCCTCGGAGTGGCATATGCGGGCGGCGACCAGGAGGGGGCGAATAGGATAACAGAGATAACAACAGGCGGATACGAGGTCGTAGGAAGTGTATTGCACGCTGACATCACATGATTTGAGCAGAGTAGGCTTGCGACTCTCATCTAGCCCGTCGTACGCCCCAGGCATTGGTACGAGGTCAAGGGCTATTATGCGTGCATCATGTCGTGAACTTCTCTCCTAAGAATGGACGACGGACCATTTGGCTCACCATCGGGAGAGGAGTTCGGAGTAGGTTTCTGTGGCGACGATCCATGGCCTCTAGACGTCTCTGTAACGGAGAGTATGACTGTGCGTGCATATATGGTCCGTAAGAGGAACAGGAACATGCATGCAGGGAGACGAGCATACGCACCTCGATAGCGGGGATCTCGGGAGCCTGGATCGCTGATCGCACATTCGTCGCCCAGGTCAATCGCTGGTACTCTTGGAGGGGTGTGCTGCGGATCTTGGTCGGTAAGCGAGTGCTGGTCATCAGATGTGCGACGGAGGTTTGGTATAGAGCTATTGTGCTCGAGTTCTGGAGCTTGCCGCTCCTGTAGGTCAGAGTGCTCCAGCGTGTCCGCATCTGCAATGGTGAGGAGTAGTGGAGGAGTGCGCGTGGATGGAAGATGAAGCACCGTGAGTCGCAGTCCGGCGTGGGTTATTTGGAGGCAGTCCTCGAGAAAACAGATACGGGTGAAGACTAGCAGTGGGAAAATAGGGTAATAAGTATAACAGTAGGCGGATAAGAGTTCGCAGGGTGTATGTGTATGTTGGAGGCTGACGTCATTGCCATGCAGCAACGTAGGGTCGCGAGCGTCCGCGTTCGGGACCGCAGGCGTTGGCAAAACGTCGAGGGCTACAGTTTGCGGTTCGCGTTCCAGGTTGATGGACGACATGATACTAGAATCACCGTCGTAGGGGGGATTCCGAGGAAGATTGTGGGAGGATGGCCCATGGTCGGAAGTTTCTGTGACCGAAACCGTGACTGTGCATGCATGTTTGTTCGCAAGCGAAATGTGGACAAGCAAATCTTGTTACGCACCTCGGTAGCGTTCACGGGGGATCGTGTCCCTAGCCGCATGTTTGGCGGGTGCAGCCGACCAGTGGGTCGAGCAGAACGGACGAGCGTAGTAGGATAGGAGTGCATCCCACCCTATGATCCCATAGCTGATACGGAACCCGAGCCATGCCTTGGAGCGTACGATGGCGGGGGCGGGTGTTCGAGACTGGCATCGCTGGCAATGCACGAGCTTGAAGCACAGGTTGATGTACAGTAGCGTATGAAGGCAGTATAGTGTCTTGAAGGAGAGGAGATTACTCGGCTTGTCGGTAATTAGAGGACTTGCTAACAGTGCCTTGGCGAAAGAGGGTCGAGGATGGCGTGAAAGGGGGCTTGAGAAGCGAGCGGAAGGGGTCTGGTTGTGAGGGGTGAGAACGCGAGCGAAGGAGGGAGAGATCGAAGTAGGAGAGAGTGGCCATGCTGGCAGCAGGACGGCTGCAGCGGGGGAAGGGGAGCCGCAACGGCTAAGGCGAGTGCCAGCAGAGACTCAGGGTCGAGGGGAAGGGCGGGTCAGCGAGTGCATTCCCATCGGCGAGGGTGGTTGTATGAGGAGGGAGTGCATCAACGGTCTCCGGACAGTGGCTTGCCTCGACGCTTGCACCGCTCTCCCTCTGCCAATCTCGGTCCAGATGGTCCACAATCTGGCGATGCGCACAGAGTCAGAGGTGCACTTCCGCCGTGAAGACGAGGTGGGGCGCGTCAGCACGCTGTCTTGTTATGGTAATGAACCGAGTAGCGCGACGTCACGGTCACGTGTAGCGTGAGGTCATCACCCTCTTGCTTGCAGCCGCACAGAATCACCACCGTACTCGTCTCGTGCGTCCTTCTCGACAGGCAGCACACAAACCGCAAGTCGCTCAACCTTAACTTATACCTCCGCGGCCGCCGTACTAGCGGAGACGGGGGCTCCCACCGTATCTGCTCGTTCGTGTTCGACCGCCGTGATGTGAACTCAATCGCGTCCTGGGGCGCACTTGCGCCGTTCCGTTGCCCACAACCGTATACTGACTGTCGTTCTGCTCAGCGCACACTTCAATTGTACACCCGCCAGTGGGGTCCGTGATGCGACAGTCTCTACAGTCCGTCCCGTCGCTCGCAGCATGACGGCACTCGCGTTGAGACCTGCTCAACCGCGCCACCGCAGGTGACATCCTTCGTGAGCGTCGATCACTACTCTGTCGCGATGACTGCGCTCATACATAATATTCGGGATCATACATCGTACACGTCGCCTATTCCAGCGGCGATCCGGTAGCTTCACAAGTGCTCTGAAGGCAAGACCTGTCAGCTTCACTGCCGCTCGGACACAGAAGTGAAGCGACGTACCATGGCCCTCTCATAAACAGGGCCCAGCAGGTGGGTGCATGTTGAGCCTTGGAGCTAAAGAGAGCGGTCACGTCAACATACACCCTGTGCGCTCGAGGGTCGTTCCAGTCTACATACCGCTGCACCCCACAGCCGATAAGGGTAGATGGTTCGGAACCTCGAGACAGGCTGCGCACGAGGTGAGCGTGAGATCTCTGCAGCCCGCATATGAGTCACTAACCGTCCTTCACAAGAGACTCTGCTCGTCCTGATCGCGCAGTTTATAGTCAGAGTGTAGTAGTCGACGAGACAGAGTGCACAACGTACCTGCTGATTGCAGGCGTTGATCTGACGACCAGCTGGAAACAGGTGCCATGACCCGCAGTCCACGGCCCTCTCGAAACCGTTGCCGAGCCGTCATGGTGACAGCTCTGTCTGCTCATGGCTTGCAGCTAGAAGACGCATGTCAATCAACACACGCTCGTCGGGGTGGCTCGAAGGGACGTACCGTGCCCGATGCGAGTTGTTTCGAGTGATTATGCTATGTACGAGGTGAGCACGCACTTGTCGTGTCCAGGACATGGGTCACTCACCAGCTATGGCAAACGGGCGCGAGGTCCGGCATAGACCCTTGCATACGGTCATAGTAGACAGGTTTCATCAAGCAGCGCACGATATATCCGATAGGTCCATAACGAGCGTGACGGTGAGGAGCGAGTGGAGAGGTCGGGAGAGGATGGGTGGGATGGGGTCATGTAAGAGGGTCAGGCAGTTGGGCAGTGAGCTGACTTCTGTGCAGATTTTATGGGGAATGAGCTGGTCCGTGCGCACCCATTGCCGTTCGCGAACGGACTTGCATGTGGGACGATGCGCGGATCGGACGAGGGCGCCGTCACTAGTCAGCGCCAGGGCTCGCTTTTCCTACGCGAAGGCCTTGGCCGGCCTTCTCGGCGAGTGGCTAAACACTGGTCAGGGTCGTTCCAGACGACGAATTTCAAACCGAGCGGAGTAGAGCTAATTCGGACCGTGGACGACAGCTCACTTGGAGTGCAGCGGTACAGACCAAGTACCAGGCTGGACTGCGTCGACCCCATTCTGACCGCCCCTCATATCTGCACCAAGCTGTAGAATACATCTCTCAGCAGGTTCGCATGCAAGCAGGTAGTCCCGCACCGTCGAGAGCTCCAGGCCGATCTTTCGACCGGAAGGTAGGGTACCGCAAATTAGTTCCGTCATTCGGATGTTGTCCTAGTGCCACCATGAAGCGCATGCGCAGCGCTCAGGGTCGGTCGTCTCTGATATTATCGCAGCTTCAGTTCCTGACTATGTTTGCCGAACCTCTCTCAAGCAGCGCCGGTCCGATGTCCTCAACCTGCTCTCTGTCCTCCACTTAATACACTTCTTGGACGAGAGCCACGGCTGACTTCGACTCATTACTGGAGTGCAGTGCGACTGCATGCAGCTTGCACAAGAGACATCGAGGTTTGATTTGGGCTCGGTGGTAAGCACGCTGAGCTGTTTCCGCCGCCCGCGTGCAAGCGGAGAAAAATCAATCACAGAGTTGTGTGAATGGCTCCGCTCGCTAACTACCCGCCTCTGCACTACGGACGGAGCACAGCAGTCGCTAGAGTTATGATAGTGAGACAGTCACCCTGGCGGTTCCAATCTTCTGGAACGGTTGCCACTGGGGTATGCAGCATGCTCACTTGTCATTTGTCAATGTGGATGAGAAACAACGAGAGTACGCTGCAAGCTACAGACTCGTAAACGTCCCTGCACTCAGGACTAGGAGTCTCTGCCATTGACTCGTCTTGGATGGGAATCATCCTGTGGATCTGCATTGGTGGGAGACCGCCCACTGTCGGCTACAAGTACGCTTGATTTCCAGATGGGGCCCCGAGCCAAGATATACTCTCAGACGCAGCCGACGATGTGATCTTGCGATGAGATCTGACCGGTCGGTCGGAAGCGGACAGAGTGTGGCGCCAACGGTGTTCGTTGGCTTCTACCTGATGGCAGTCAAATGACATTCATGAACGCAAAAGGCACAAATGAAGTCTAGACAGATGGGTCCGAAGAGATGGAGTATGCCACAGCAGAACTACTAATTGCGTACGGTGACGGTGCACGAACCGATTGGATGGGGGCTGAACTAGCAGCACAAGCGTCGCACTCGCTTCGACGTCAGAACGAGCTAGTTAGATGACCAAGAATATGGCGGTATCGGAACATCACGAAGTTGTGGGTGTCATCTTGGTCGACAACAGTGGGATGCACATCCTCTCGACAGACTCCCTCTTTGTGCAGCCTGTCTGGAGTCCTAAGAACTGTCAGCTTTCGGGCGCACACACAGCTGTGGGGAGGCGGACATGCAAAGTGCGGACCTGGGGCTGCGCCGACGCACATGCACGCGAGGAACCCTGAGTGTTCCCGAAGGAAGCGAATCTCCGCAAGTGACATGATCGTTGCGAGGCTGAGTGGGATTTGTCCGAGGCGACGGTCGACGGTCGTACGGCTGCTGGACTTGGTCAATCCATTCCGCTGTTTGCGCCCGCGGACCCGTTCTTCCGACTCTCAGCAACAGCTCGGACGAGGTGACTCGCCGGTCTGGTGAACTGTATCCGGGAGTTCAGGCGGCGTGCATTGCTGGCTTCGTGTCATACACCATACGAAAGTGGACGGACAAGGAATAATGCGTCGCGCTCACCGGTATATCCCAGCGGGACCAATTCCACAATTTCGGAGAACACGAGCTGATAAATTGGAGGCTAGGTCTGAAGCGACAAACCCTCAGTTCCTGTCACGTTCGCTTCGAAGTCGAAACAGGGCGACTCCGTATAGCGTCCATCCGCCCGAGAGCGGGGTAAGCTCCGGCACCGTCCATTCTTCCGAGTTCAGCAGGGGCTCGGACGAGGAGAATCGCAGGTTCCTGCACCGTGTCCGGGAGTACAGGGAACCGTCGTTGGGTGCAGTACACCGTTCGGAGATCTACGGATGAGCATTCGTAGATGGATCAACGACATTGTAGCGAAGGTCGGGAAGCGCAGGCTGAGGTCTGAAGCGACAGACCCTGAGTTCCCCGTCACGATCGCTTCCAGTTCGAAACGAGGCGATTCCGCACGGGCAGGCACGCGTATGCAGCAAGTAAGTACTCGCCAGGTCTTCCTTCTGTCTCCCGAACTCACCTCCACTCTCCTCCAGTACCGTGTACGTCGCTGCACTCCATCCATATGCCCTCGCGCTGACGTCTCCCGTGCAGCACAATGGCTCGACCTACAGGAACAACGGCGCAAGCCAACGGCTCCTCGCGACGGGAGATCGAAAGGCGGAGCCAGCTGCGCGTGAGCATGAACGCCGCACTCGGTGAGTTCCTTCGACGCTCTCCGCGGCGCGTGCGGGTCTGATGTCGTGCAGCCGAGATCTCCGGAGTGCCCGACGCGACCATGCACTGGACGCTCGAGACGTACGTCGCGGACATCTTCGTTGGGTACGGCGTCGAGCTCCTCGGATTCCCACCTACGTACACTTTTGGAAACCTCAGTGTCACCGCGACGGGGCTCGCACGCATCAATCACCTCATTGCTCTCTGGGAGAGCGGTGTCATGCACTTTGCGCGCGTGTCCGACGAGAGGCGGCGCGCGGCAGCCGAAAACCCCCTCCTCGCCGCCCCGGTTCCACTGCTCGCCGACGAGGAGTCGACCGGAGGTCGTCCGGACATCAAGAAGCGTCGACGGCGGCCGGTTACGAACCCGTTGGGTCTTCCAGGACGGTACGAGCGGAACGGGCCCAAGTCCGCGCCGTTTGTCAGCCAGGAGGTCGAGGCAGCGGTCGAGGCGGAGACACAGAGGGAACGGGCGGAGGACCCGCTCGCGGAGCTCAGCGGTGACGAGGACTACCAGCGGTTCGTGCGTCGTGCTGAGCGGAGGCGGAGGCAGCTCAAGATCATCGTCTCGAATCCGGTCGAGGGCTGGTTTTTGCTGTCTTAGAGTACGTCGTCAGTATTGTACGTTACCGTCATCATATTCCGGAGCGCATCCTGGCCGCCGTGCGCAACATCAGACTGTGACTAGATGCACGAGAGACAAGACCGTCACACGACGGAATATGGTCCGCCCGCACACGACGACGGCCGTCGGTGAGATGTCCGCCAGTGGATGCCGGGGCCGCGACACGTGCGAACGAACGCGGTGTTCGTGTATTCTTCAGAGGTTCCATCGCTTCGCGACTCGAGATTTCTGCCGACGATCTGGGGCGGTATCAGTCAACATGTCCAAACGAACATAACTACGCCCTGCCCTCCGCTCTTTTCCCTATCCCACAGTCCCAATGTGTGCAGGAGGCTGGGATCTGTAGGTCAGTAGTCTGCGAGTGCGACACCGATGTGTTGCAGCGCAGACGTGCTGCAGACCGCCAGTCGCACTACAGGAGTCTGGGACATTCGGGAGGCGTCCCTGACGACCGTGGGCCACTCGCGTCCTCAAATTGTGTCGGGGATCTAGGAAGGTCAATGCAAACAAACAGACACCGCATTCGCGTAATCGTAGTCGTACGACGGTCATGTGGGGACTTGTCACCTTCTCTACTCTTCTCCCCATCCACGACGGCCGTTTGGCTTCCCCTTGTTTCTCTCCTCCTTCCCACTCATCAAGCACCTACCTTGTCGCCAGCACGCTGTCAGACACGCCTCTTCTCCCCATCCACAATGGCTTCCCGTCTTTGCCGGTTATTCGTCATGCACTGACCTAGTCGTGAGTACATCGTTCCAGGAGAATGGTCCGCACTGGGAGTCAACACCGTTCTTGGTAAGTCTCGCCGTCATGTCCATCTTTGTCGTCGACCTACGGTCGACGGGAACGCTCCGACACACTCCGCATGTTCTGCGGATGTCTGCAGAGCGTGAGGGGTGTGCAGGACATGTTCGACCCATCTCCGTGTGCGGATCCCAAATTGGCACGCGAGACGGACTCACCTGGTTGTAAAGATCCACATGCACGGGTACCTGTGGACGCAAGACCTCGTACCGACTTGCTAATATGCCCACGCGACCGCTTGGGTCGTCGTGCACTTGCTGAGCTCGGTACAGCCCGTGCGCGGACGCGTATTCGCCTCCTGCGGCTCGGCTGAGGGCAGGTGAGGTGTATTCGGGGTCGTGTGCACAAGAGCACATGGCGCAGAGTCGCTGGACGTCAGGGGCCAGGAGCATTGCTCGAGCGCAGAGTGCACGTACCTGTGACAGCGTCAGTTTGAGCTGTGTGTCGTGCGAGATGCGCTCGAGTCCAGACGGACAAAGTCCGGAACATCCGTCAGAGTCCGCTCAGGGATGCGTTGATGAACGATGCGATGACGTTCATCATCGCATCCGTCACTGGAATGCTCTGACGCTCTCTGCACGTTCTGCGGAGAGTTTCGGAGGGTGAGGAGGGCGCCGGAGACGGTTGAGGCATTTGTCCGTGTCAGGCGGCATGCATGGGGTTCAGCTTAGCAGAGGTGCGCGTTCGCGGGGACTGTGCACGGCTGAGCTGAAGACAGGTGGCGCGCGGGAGTCATTGCCATCCCGCATACGAGATGTGCCGGGACACCGAGAGGGTCTCACCTGTTCATGGTCGAGGACGTACCTGTGCGGTCCCGGACAGTCGCGTCTGATGCACAAAGCGCGAGACGCAGTTTGCAGGGACCTTGGAAGCCGACGAGCTCTCCAAGCGCGTCCCTCGCGTCCCATGCAAGTGCGCATGACACGAGGGACGATCTGACGTGGCCGGGAGTTTGCGGTCGTGAGTGATGCGTCTCAAGGACGCCGAGCTTGTGCATCCGACTGCAATGCGAATCGACTGCTCTGGCGCACTTCGCGCACCGAGAGCGCGAGGAGAGGGCCGGAGACGGTAGATTCGGTGCACGGGGAGACTCACCTGTTAGTCGTGTACATGTGAGTCAGTGCGCATGCGCCAGACGTACCTGTATGTGTTCATATGCAGGCCGGGAGGTATGTTCACAAGACGGGCACGATACTGACTGCAGCCCGCCTGCATGTTCACGCATTCGATGACGTGTGCGTCGCATTGGCGCACGAGAGAACGCTCAAGTGCGCAGTCGTGGGTCCTGACGCGGTAGCGGTCTTGAGCAATGTGCACGACTCGCATGTGTCAGACAGAGACAGACGGTGCGGAAGGAGAAGAGAAACTGGACTCACTGGTGCGTGATCTGCGTTCTGACGAAGAGCACGATTTGACAGCGTACACAGACTCAACGGTGCGTGTTCGCACTGATTCGAGCTCTGCAAGTCCATCAGCTCGAGCTTTCCCAGCAAGTACGTGTTTTCAATTTGCGGGCATCGTTCTGTGGACTCGTCAAGTGTCGACCCGAGTGTGGGAGAGGAGCAGAGCACTTACCGGTGTATCTGCACGTCCTCTCGTGTGTCTGTCTGGCCTAGGAGGTATGTGTTTCCGTTTCATGTGAATGGAAGAGAGGACCGGAGTCGAGCCAGCGGAGGATGGTGGTGGTGAGAAGGCAAGGAGGACGGTGTATAGGCGCCCAACACTCGAGCACGCTTCTGGGGAGAGCGGTACACAATTACGCTCGGCCTGTACTCGTGCATGAGCTGTCTGTAGCTGCCTGTACGTCGGACAGGTAGAATGGATTGTCTACGCACTTTGATAGGTACAATAAGCTGTAAACGCCCCCGGGCAGGGTCTATACGCCTCGGGCCAATAGTCTCTATACGCCTCGGGCCAATAGTGTCTATACACCTCAGGCAGGTATAGTAGTCTCTATACACCTCGGGCAGGTATAGTAGTCCCTATACGCACTGTCACTCGAATTCCAGACGGTACGAATCTTCCCAAGACAGCCCGCGGACAGGCGCTAAGTGACGCGATATCAATAGCTAGTACATGTAAGAACGAGAGCAGCGGCCGGATGATACAACGTACAGGACCTCGGATACAGCAGACAATCATACATACCAGGGAAGCTGGCGCGCGTCCACCGCGGGAAGAGAGCCCGGAGGGACGACGTGCGCGGCGACGGTCGTCGAGGTCGCGGACGACTTCCCGCTGCTCCGGCTGGTCGTGCTCAGGAACGACAGCGCCTTGGACGGGACTCGACGGGGACCGGACTTTGCCCTCACGGCCTGCATGGACGCATTCCCCGGAGGGCGATGGTTTTCCTCATGCGGGAGCCGGGAGTCCGAGCCTGGTCCCCCGTTCACCGGTGTGAGGTTGTTGTTCGCGCTGTCGTGGTGGCTGGCGCGCATCGCCGCAAGAGCCTTCTTGACGCGCTTCTTCGGGTGGATTTTCTGCCACCATCTCCGCGACGTATCACGGCTGGGCGGGTCGAGTGCGAGGGGTAGCGAAGTCGGCCGAGAATCGGGTGCCGCGGTAGAGGCGGAGGACGCTGAGAAAGAGGACGTTCGCAGCGGCGGCTTCGAATTGTGATCTGGCGAGGGAGAGTAGCACGAGAGGAAGAGTATCGGGACGGGCGACGAGGCGGTCGTATCCCCAGAACGTGCCGCTGCAACCTCCGAGGGCACCTCGTCGATGGTGAACGCGGCAGCGATGTCGTCGGCCCGCCAGCCAAAGGAGTTGCTCCTCGAACGCGAACATTGCGGGCCCAATGTTGGAGAGAACGGCGGGGAGACGCAAGGGAAGGGGACGGAGGTGAGAGTCGATGAGTCTTCTTCTGAACACTGTACATCCTCGTTCTGGTCCCACTCGTGAGATCGGTATGAGCATCGTCGACACTGGACGTTGACAGTTCCGGTTCTGCGCTTGAACTGTCTAGGCTGTCAACGGTTGAGGAGAGGGCCGCGTAGCCCGCGGATGCACATCGGAGGCTGAAATAAGAGCTGGCACGCTCACGTTCTGGCTCTGGAAAAGGGAGTGGTTGTAGTGCTGTTTGCTGCTCGATGTCGTCCGCCCGACAGCCAAACGAGTGGCTCCTTCTATGGGGTTGTGGACGCAGTGACGGAGAGAACGGCGGGGTAACAGAGGGGAAGGGGACGGGCTCAGTGACCGTCGATGACTCTTCTTCTGAGCACCGTACATCCTCGTCCTGGTCCCACCCGTGTGATCCGGGATCATCGTCGGCGCTGGACATTGACGACCCCAATTGTGCGCTTGAATTGTCGAGGCTGTCAACGGTTGAGGAGAGGGCCTCGGAGAGCCATGCGTAGCCCAGAGATGTGCGCTGGACGTCTAGCGCAGAGCTATCGTGCTCGGGTTCGGGAGCTTGCTGCTCCTGTTCAGGTGCGCAGAGGTCTCCCCGTCCATCCGGACCGACCGGCACCAGGTCCTCTGAAGGTACGTCATGCGCTGATAGGCCTACCAAGCCGACTGCGGGAAAGGCGTCGTGCGAGAGAGCCTCCGAGGTTGCATCGCATTCGTGCCGTGTCCGCTCTGTTGCGAAGAGTTCGGGAGCGATGCACGCATTGGCAGGCGTCGAAGCGCATGTAGGATCCAACTCGTCCGAGTCTTCACGTAAGAGCTGGAACTTGGAGCCATGATCGGAGTCCCATTGGGAGAACAGAGGTAAGATGTCGAGCAGAGTGTCTTCCAGGTCGCGGTACGACTCGGCGTCACCGGAGTCCGAGGCAGGGTCTTCGACTTCGCCTACTGCGGCGGCATCGATAGGGACGCCGCACGAGGAGGTAGCTCCGACGTCGCCACCCGGTATCGTTCGTGAGCCGTCTTCGTACTCGTACGTAGTATCAAGAGGGGAACTTGTGCTGACCGGATCGACTAGGGTAGTGTCGTAGTCTTCATCCGCGCCGCGTTCGCAGCAAGACCTAGCTCCATAGAGTTCCATATGCACGTCATGTCAACGACTCCTTCGTTGAGAGACCGACTATATGCGTCCTGGAAAGTCTCCGCCACGTCTTCGGTGCGGGTAAGTAGGTCAACGCGATCCAACGAGTCGAGCGTGACATCCGCGGCGGGAGCAAGTGGTAGACCTCGCTGACTAGTCCGCCTCAAGAGCAAGTCGGTAATCGAGTGCTCCTCATGAGTTGTGTGCCGGAGGTCTGGTATAGAGCTATCATGCGCGAGTTCTGGAACTTGCCGCTCCTGTAGGTCAGAGTGCTCTAGCGTGTCGACATCTGCGATAATGAGGAGTAGTGGAGGAGTGCGCGTGGATGGAAGATGAAGCACCGTGAGTCGCAGTCCGGCGTGGGTTATTTGGAGGCAGTCCTCGAGAAAACAGATACGGGTGAAGACTAGCAGTGGGAAAATAGGGTAATAAGTATAACAGTAGGCGGATAAGAGTTCGCAGGGTGTATGTGTATGTTGGAGGCTGACGTCATTGCCATGCAGCAACGTAGGGTCGCGAGCGTCCGCGTTCGGGACCGCAGGCGTTGGCAAAACGTCGAGGGCTACAGTTTGCGGTTCGCGTTCAAGTTGATGGACGACATGATACTAGAATCACCGTCGTAGGGGGGATTCCGAGGAAGATTTGGGAGGATGGCCCATGGTCGGAAGTTTCTGTGACCGAAACCGTGACTGTGCATGCATGTTTGTTCGCAAGCGAAATGTGGACAAGCAAATCTTGTTACGCACCTCGGTAGCGTTCACGGGGGATCGTGTCCCTAGCCGCATGTTTGGCGGGTGCAGCCGACCAGTGGGTCGAGCAGAACGGACGAGCGTAGTAGGATAGGAGTGCATCCCACCCTATGATCCCATAGCTGATACGGAACCCGAGCCATGCCTTGGAGCGTACGATGGCGGGGGCGGGTGTTCGAGACTGGCATCGCTGGCAATGCACGAGCTTGAAGCACAAGTTGATGTACAGTAGCGTATGGAGGCAGTATAGCGTCTTGAAGGAGAGGAGATTACTCGGCTTGTCGGTAATTAAAGGACTTGCTAACAGGGCCTTGGCGAAAGAGGGTCGAGGATGGCGTGAAAGGGGGCTTGAGAAGCGAATGGAAGGGGTCTGGTTGTGAGGGGTGAGAACGCGAGCGAAGGAGGGAGAGATCGAAGTAGGAGAGAGTGGCTATGCTGGCAGCAGGACGTCTGCAGCGGGGGAAGGGGAGCCGCGACGGCTAAGGCGAGTGCCAGCAGAGACTCAGGGTCGAGGGGAAGGGTGGGTTAGCCAGTGCATTGCCATCGGCGAGGGTCGTTTTATGAGGAGGGAGTGCATGGAAGCGAGCGACGGTCTCCGGACAGTGGCTTGCCCCGACGCTTGCATCCTGTCCCCCTTCAATGTTAACGGCGCCACAAGCGCCCATCCTCTTTCGTAAAACACGCTACACGTGACCGCGGTACTCGCTTCCGTTCCTCGGCCCGCAACACCTTATGTCTACTGAACGTCCGTTGTCTCCACAACTACCCACCTCTAGAGCAAGTGTGGATGATTGCGCTCCACTGTAACGAGACTTCTGAAGCCATATTGACTCTGCACGTTGACTCTGAATGTTTCCTGTTGAAGACACTAGGCCAGATATGTCGACTCGGAGTGGGAAGTATGCGGAATGTCATCTGTCAACTGACAATTCCTGACATCGTGAACCCTACTAGTACATGGACCTAGAAATACTGTAAACAAAATTTTCATCGGTGACTAGCACTGCAATTTCTGGAGTTTTGGGGCCGTTCAGTGGAATCATTTCCATCACGTGACCGTGACTCCGACCGTGTTTACGGCGCCGTACGCACTTCTCGGTATTCCGCCTTTTACTATCATTGTGCCCGACTGGTCTAGCCGTCTCTGCGACCTCTGTGCAATCTCTTCTGCATGTCTCATGATTGCGAAGGTCGCGAGCCCCGGAGAGGAGAGAAGAGGCGGAGAAGAGTGAGTGCGCTTTTTCAGGTTGGGCGGTGAGCAATCGCAAGACGTTTGGCAACATTCGGCGGCGGGAGGCTGCAGGCCTGGAGGCTGTGGGAGGGCGTTCGAGAAGTGCATACCGCTAGGTCATTTCGGCGTCAACAAGTGAGTACCCGCCCACTCTCTCTTGCCCCTTCCTCGACTGGAATCCCATGCACGCCTTGGACAGTGCGAGGATGTTTCGTAATTGACCCCGGCGGAAGAACTGCTCTGCTACTCACCCTGAGCCGAGGGCCGCTGCCACTTGCTCTCGCTGGCCGCTCACTTCGGACTACCCGTCAGAGCGAACCATCGTGATGGTCGATCCAGCTTCTTTCACGATTCGCGTGGGTATCCGGACTTCATTCTGTGCTTAACGGTAGCTGCTGGTGAGTATTTTAGTTGTCATACCTGTGCCGCATCCCCTGCTCGTTGCGCATGCATCACACTGGACAGAACAAGTGCATCTCTGCCAGTCATGCCGACAAATCGGCTGTGTTGTGGGCTTCCTGTACCTTGGACGCTTGCACAATCTCATTGCTTCTGAATGGCGAAGCCTTCCAATTCAGCATCTGCGCACTCACGATGTCATGTTGACACTGTGATCCCGAGATTATAACCGTCCAGCCAGCACTGAGGCACTCACCGCCGGACAGCTGAGGGAAGGAGCGGCCTCCTGAAGGAATTCATCGCAGGCCATTATTCCTCCGACGCGCAGATGTTTGGCATATAGTTCATACGCCCCGTCATTGACGGTTTGCAAGTGATATGCCACGAGCGTGGACATGCACCCTGACTATAAGCGGGGCATGCAAGCAAAGTTCCCCCCTCGCCTTCCAGCGACCCACCGTGCCCACAATGTCCTCTGACTCCGGATCAGACACCGCGGAGCTGATAGCGACTTACCAGAGCCTGTGCGTACCCCAAGTGACTTCGACCGCTTCTCCCGACTAATGTCGCGGTCCCCGCAGATTTGTCGACAATGCCTGCGCATTTGCTGTGCTCGGTGGGCATCCATGTCCTCGCTGTCTATATGCTTGTGTACTACCACTCATACACCATTCGTACATCCACCCATGCAGCGCTCGTCATCTACGACTACGCGATCACGCTCGGCCAGGAGATCGAGATGTTCTGGAGGCGCAAGCTCACCGGGGCGACGGCACTCTTCCTGCTCAACAGGTATCTCCTCGTACTCGATTACATCTTCAATATCGCCACCATAGAACGTTCGTCAGAAGTTGTGAGTCCAGCATCCTTCAAAGGCATACGTATGATACGGTCTGCACCTCTGACATCTGACATGATCTCCAGGCGTATGTGTCCTATTTCCCGGTCTGCCATGCAAACCACCCTGTTCATCATGATTATGGACGTGCCAGCTGCGCAGTTCTGGTCAAGGCTGAGAATTCACTGTACAACGTGCAATACCGAGTCACCTCCCCTGGGCAGGTGAGTTGCAAGTCGCGCTATGTTGCTCAATGCTCATTGCTGGATGCACTGCACATACATGCGAATGTCTCAGCATTCGCGGCTCTTCGTGTGTACGCGCTCACAGGGCGACAGAACGTGCCCGTCGCGCTGCTTGTCGGGCTACTCACGCTCGTCCCTTTGGGGCTCAATATGGTGTGTTTGTCTTGTCCTGCGACCCGGAGGTACAACCGCACTCAACCTCTGCCCTCTTCCGTGTCGTACGATAGAGTCAGTTCGCTTCGGGGCTGACGGGCATGATCGACCCCATCTTTGGGTGTACGGAGGTGCTCCCTGTCGATCCCAACCTCGCCAAGAAGTGCGTCGTCCTCCTACCATTGATTCTCTGCGCTAGTGTGCATGTGCTGACACGGGCGTTGCAGGCGTAAGCTGCATCTCTCCTGTGCCTCCCATGGCTGATGATTGTGTGCTCCTGGAAACTGTGCAGTGACGATCACGTCGCGAACGACGCTGATTGTAGCGGACCTCATCCTCATCGTCGTCACCTGGCGCAGCATCCCGAGGCGCAAGGAGTCAAACCAGATGGGCATGTCATTCGCCGGCGTGCTCTTCCGGGACGGTAAGTCCACGCAGCCTTTCACCAGCCTGCCCTTCCCAGCTGGTGATCACCAGTTGGCACTGACACTGACTCGCACATTGCATCGCGCTTGACTAGGGCTCCTATACTTCGTGTGAGCACGCCACAAGTCGTTTATCTTGGAGTCCTAGATACCGATGCACGGTTATACACGCACAGCGTCCTGTTCGCGCTCAACGCGCTCCACCTCATCTTCACCATGGTCTCCGTACGTGCACGACGAGGATCCACTAGCAAATATCGGGGCGTCTGACTCTCCATGCATCGCCAGATCGTCGACCCCCTCAACCCCGTGAGCAACGTCACGATCTTCACCCTCCCGAGAGTCCGCCCGTCAGCAGCACAGTGTACCGCCCGTGTCCAAATGTCCCTGCTCCGGATCGCCGATGTCCCACGAGCCGGCGCTGACACTGTGTCAGGCCGCGCGACGCACAGGATCACCGCGGCGCTCGTCTCGCGCTTCCTCCTCGACCTGCAGCAGGCGAACCGCAAAGCGCTCCACCTCGACACGCGCTCCGGCAGCGAGCTCGACTCGGGCTGCAGCGGCAGCGACGCAGGCGGGTCCCAGGGCGTCGGCTCGCTCGTGTTCGAGCGCGTCGTCAGCTCGATCGCGTCCTCGCTCGAGGCGCCGGGGGTGGACGTGGACGAGGACTACGAAGACGAGCGGTGGGCCCTCGCAGAGGGCCACTCTGACTCTGGCTTTGGCTCTGGCTCTGGCTCTGGGACTGCGCTGGGCTCCGGCTCGGACGGCGACAAACCGGACGTGGAGAAGATGGGAGGGGCCGGGGAGCGTGAGGTGCTGGAACTGGGAGCACTTGGAGTTGTGGAGGAACTCCGAGCTTGAGCGGGCGTGGGATACCGTGACGCCGTGACTCGATTTCCTGCTATTC
The DNA here is from genome assembly GCA_022606115.1 of Daedaleopsis nitida. Lineage (NCBI taxonomy): Eukaryota > Fungi > Basidiomycota > Agaricomycetes > Polyporales > Polyporaceae > Daedaleopsis > Daedaleopsis nitida. The sequence goes on from JABYQM010000013.1 coordinate 574,898, forward strand.
AGCTCGAGTCCCCGATTGCTGGAAGGACTCGAGGACAAGATCACAAGGGAGTATGGATGAGGATGTGCATCTAACTTATCTAAATAGAAGCTAGTTTGTGGTTATTGGCCCCCGCTCCAGTAAAGGAAGTTGTTCCACGTGATCGTGAGTCTCAAAGCTGTGGCCATTTTAATGCATTAATCTATCCCGCAACATAACCTCTCTGTCGCCATGATCTGTTCACAGTATCAGTTACAGGGACATCGGACAAGACGGTGGTAAAATCAACACTTCTCGGTCTCAACTGCAGGTACGGGCTCCCAACGTATCACTCGCGAACGGTTAAGGCTCAAGCTTCCCAGCCTCAAGACTGACAAGACACACCTTGATTCAGAAGAGTGCTCTGCGGTACACCTGCGACCGTGCCCTGCCTACCTGAGGTACTCGACGTCTGGCTGTCGACTTCGGACAAGTTGTCAGTCCGAACGCTGACAGAACATGCTTCGACTTCACTATCCACGCAAACCTTCGCAATTTGAACTTCTATCAGGATCTCCGTGAGTTTCCGAGCTCGAAGAGCCCACCGCTGTTGTGTCATTGATAGGTGATGAAACACCTGCTCTACCGCCTTGGGTGACTCCGAGTCCGCTCCGAGTCAACCTGTGCAGTGCATCCGCATCTGTCTTTCGCTGCGTATTCATACATAAACATAGTACTCACATCAAGCTCTGCGGCATAACCGCGTGCCAGTGACGCCGATAACGCGCTCGCCGTACCTTGGACCTGGCCCTTCAACCTCCGATACCGCACATCTTCGCCCTCACGATGTCGCCCTGGGGCGATTGGCGTGCACGTCTCCAAACACGACTCGCACCCATCGCTTGACAGCTGCGGAAATAGCCATCCTCCAGGGGCAAACCGTATCTATCCCGTCATGGACGGTCCACCAGTCATACGAGTCTGTGTATGGATGCAAGATCAGTACTCAGTGGCGATCCCTGAGTATAGGTACTGCTTGCGAGTAAACACGGGCCCCACACCGCTCTCGAGCGACACATCCTGTTTACAATGAGTGACTCTTCCGACCCGCAGTTCGACCCCGCGGAGATCATATCTACTTACCAGAGCCTGTGAGTGCTTCGCTCGACCATGGGTACCATCATGTTGACCCGGGCGTGCTGAGTCCGCCCTTCCTACAGCTTCGTCGACAGTGCTTCCGCCTACGCTGTTCTAGGTGTGTGCTCAGCGATGGACCTGATATGCGATGCTCATGTCTTCGAACGCGTAGCTTTCGTCATGTACGACCATGCGATCACGTTCGGCCAGGAGATCGAGATGTTCTGGATGCGCAAGTTTACATGCGCGACAGCGCTCTTCCTGCTCAACAGAATAGCTCCTCGTCCTCGACTACACCTTCAACATCGCCATTACTGAGCGTTCGTCTGAAACTGTGAGTTCTACTGGTCTAGTACGACCGCCGTATCACTAACATCTTCTATAGGCGTATGTTCCGCATTTTTGACCTCCTGAGCACTTTCAGGCTGCCATGGATCAGCTGCATCATCTTGATATGACTACGACCGTGTGGTACAACTTGCGGTACATTCCCGGTCCTGTGAGTTGGTGATGCCTGAACGCGACTTCTGCTGAATCGAGAGCTGACATGAGCCTGATCGACACCGTCTATGGGTGGACGAAGATTCTCCCCGTGGACCCGAACCTCGCCAAGAAGTACGTAGTATGCTCGCGTCAACCAGAGAGCGTCCGCACGCCGCGGACTCCAGCTTGCTATCACAAGTTCATTGTCCAGTCAATGGCACGTAGACCTGACCACGGGATTTCTCTGCGAGGAAGGGACGATCCCGTCGCACACATCGCAGGAACCTGATCATCGTCACTTGGCGCAACATCCCAAGACGCAAAGAGACAATCCAGACGCCGGGGATGTCGTTTGCCGGTGCTCCTCCGCGACGGTATGTACACCTCTGCATGTACCTGCCGTTATTGATCACTGTATATCTTAGACCATGGCATCTCTCGCATGTCCAGAACTTCTATACTTCCTGTGAGCAACATTGTCCTCTCTGGCAGCGGGAGCACCGCTGACCTGAGCTCTCATCCTACACATGAGAATTTCGTATAGTAACCGCTCGGGCAAAGCACTCCACCTCGACACGCACACCGGCAGCCGGACCTCGGCGCGGGAGGTGGAGGGTCGAGCGGTGGCGGCGGCGGCGGCTCGCTCGTGTTCGAGCGCGTCCGGGACGGGGGCGGACAAGGACTACGAGTACGAGCTCACCTCGAGCCAGGAGAAGGAGGCGAGGTTCACCGAGGAGGACGGTGTTCGAGAGGGGAGCGGGAACCGGAGGAAGCGGGTCTGACACTGCGCTGGGATCTTCGGGCGGCTCGGGCGGCTCGAAGCTGCGTGACCTTGGACATGGGGACATCGACGTGGAGAAGCTGGGTGGGAGCAGCGAGGGTGACAGTATAGTAGCACTGGGGTCGGGCAGGAGCTCCGAGGGGGGAGCCTGAACGTGACTGCCTCTGGGTGCATGTTTCACGACGACGACGAGTCAAGCGGGTAGAGGGGAGAGGAGCAGCAGGTGCGCGACGTTTGCGGTCTGCGGTTGAGTTCGCAGCAGGAAGGGTACGGTGTGCGGCATCGTACATAGCTTTTATTGTTAAGTGAGTCAACCCAGACCATAGTTGGCTAAGGCGAGCCACTGGACATGGAGTTCCCCTGGGTAGTCTCCCTCGGTGACTGTTCATTCCCCTTCCTACATCGAAGATAAGCATGACCATGGACCTCACGACCGAGAATATAGCGCGACCTGTCCAGAGTTCTCGTAAACACCCAGTCGAGGGCGGACGTGAAGGTTCCGATGATGAGTTGACGACTCTATGTACGTATCTTGCACAGCAAGGGGTATTACTCACCTCTTCATGTTAGAAGATCCTGCGGTCTAGTGGTGAGGTTATGAGAGCTGCGCCGCAGACCAGTGTTACGCCACAAGATTTACCACAGTCTCTAATGGCGCATGGCACCTGTCACCGTTGTAAATGAATGTCGCAGTAAAGACTCTATGGTCTTGAGCACCTGGGGTGAGGCGACACTCACGTACCACGACACACGCTGGCAGGCACCGTCACACCGTGTTTATGTCGAGGGCCTCTGCTAACAGACGCTTTCTGTGTAGTCTTTGAGTTTTGTGACGCACGGCAAGGTCGCCATCGTCCTCTCATGAAGGTCAACCGCCGTGAAATGGATTGAGCCTAGCAGATGACCCCCGGGTGCCTCGAGGTTCGGATCCAGGACGATGGTGCGCTGGTAGAAGGTGGGTCAGCGCGGATACATTGACGACTTGGTGCCGTCTCATTCGCAGTAGAATAACAAATAAGTTCATGGGGATAGTTGTGTGCGCGGGTCTTCAGCTCTTATTCCGTGACGATTGAATTGTATGACTCCACGTTGTAGATGTGCAAGCCTTAAGCCCCAGTAATCTGTGCTCAATAGACAAATTGGTGTGAGAGCAAAACATACGGACCACACTCGATTCATGGTCGCCAGCTGCATCCAGCGTTGGCAGATCGCAAAGGACGTTACAAGGACGTGGGCGCCGCAGCGTTCAAAAACAAATCCTGCCGTTGTGGGACCATCCGGGATTTCGGGCCGGCCAGCCGACTCCTATCAACGCCTGTCATTCCTTAACGTGGCGAGGCTTACTCTTGTTCTCCTCCATCATGTTTGAGACGTACAAGACGTACGAGAGTCGCCTCTCGTCCGACGATCCAGCTCCTAAACCGTACCGCGACCTCTGCCTCATTGCAGCATGATAGAATCACCAAGGTTGGGCTTTCGTCATGCGCGAAGCTCCATAACTCTGAACGCTGACGGCTGCTGACGGCTGCTCACTGGCACTCATGATGAAGAGTGCGTATCGGGAGCGGCTACGGAGGAATAAATAGCTAGGGTGGACAAACTTTCACGCCAAGCTCTGCTACCGGCACACACTCATGTCTTCAATAGACGACACTGTGATCGCGCTCTACGGGAGTCTGTGAGTCGTATTCATGTCTTGCCAACTTATGAAAATCGCTAAAACCATGACCGTGGTAGAGCCGTGAGCAGATATTGCTCCTTCGCGGTCATTGGTGCGTCGCGCATGCATTTGCCTGATGAAGGGCTTGTCTTAGATAGTTGATCTACCTGTTCAGCTCTGTCACTCTTCGACTATAGCCTCACCTTGCGAAGAGAGGTCGAGCTGTTCTGGAAAGCAAAACTCACCGTGGGAGCCCTGTTGTTCTTCTTACCGAGGTACATGATCCTCGTTGTCGTTTCGGCCGACATCTGGGCAATTTCATGCGCCCTCTCTGACAAAGTGAGTGCTGGCTGTGCTATGCAAGCATCCGCGTTTGTTACTGACCACCCGCTCTGTAGAGGTTTGTAAGAGCCATCATCACTATGATTTACCTTGATCCGGCTGATAGTATAAGTGCAGTTGTGACTTGTTCGTCAAAATCATTCCTGCCATATCTGTTTCACAGTATATACCTTGGGCTGGTACGTGATTTTGCACATTCACACTCCAGTGCTCTAGATTCTGACATGATCTTCTGTGAGATAGTGTTCTCAGGACTACGTTCATTCGCACTGAGTGGGAACCGACCGTTCTCATTCGTCGTATTTGCACTATCTGTCGTGCCATTCGGTCTCAATATGGTGCGTCCGTCTACTACACATCAGGTCGACATTGCCGGTCCTCACCGGATGCGCCTGATAGTTGGTATATGGATACGGGCTGAGGGGACAGCAGATCCCGTTGATTGGATGCTCGGAGACCGTCTCAATGAGTCCGGCTCTCCAGTCTAGGTACGTCGCCCGTCGCCTGGCTATATCCGCATGGTTAAAGTTCTTACAGGAGTACGTACGCCTCCCGTTGCTATACGTCGATAGCGCTCAAGACTCATTCGCTGCTAGTCACGATTGCATCTCGCACATGTGTCATCACTGCAGACGCGCTGGTCGTCTTTATCACCTGGTTCAGTCTTGTGCGCGGACGGGACAAAATCGGGCCAACAAGATCCTCGTTGACCAGCGTGATGCTACACAATGGTGAATAGATCTGTCTATGTGCGACATTCAATAATATGTTCTCACACGCAATTGGCAGGCACTTTGTACTTTGTGTGAGCAAGTGCTCACCCCTTTTCAACCCGTGCGCCGGACTGACGGCTCCGATAAAGCGCCCTATTGTTGCTCAACATATTCTGTATAACGCTATCGCTCCTCCCAGTAAGCCAACCATGTGCGTCTCGTTTCCACCATCCCTGAATTTACTTGACCCCTACTTAGAACTACGTCTCAAAAGGATATACCAATCTCACGATATTCGTGGAACCGTATGTCGTATCTGCTCTATCGTTTCTGCGTTTTTGACTCCGTCCACGCAGGCTCGCGGAAGCACTCGTCGCCCGTTTCCTCCTCGACCTCCAAGAAGCGAAACTCCGACCACTGAAGCTGGCTTCCAACGACCCGCTGTGCATCCCCGCCGACACCAACGGCGCAATTCCTAGCTTCGTGTCTCCGATTCTGGGCTCTACCTCCATCTCCGATCGTGGCTTGGTGCACGGTACCTTCAACTCGACGTCAGACATTTCCGATCCATACGGAGACTTGGATTCCGACACGACCCGTAGTCCCAATAGCACCATGGGGAAGGAGATATGCTAGCGGGGCCAAACTTCAAATAGCATGATGTCATCGCGGTATGTCCAATTTGTCCGATCGACATCTGGGCCGTTTGGAGGCCGGTCCTACGATGCCACGATGTCCGTCGGATAGCCGGCAGCTTTCCCAGTCCAAACGAGAGATAGGACTGGGCCACTGAGTGCCTATCACGGAGTGCAGTCCACACCCACCGTCGAGTGACCAGGTATCACATTGCAGGCAGCTGGTCCCGCGAGAGTCCGAGCAGCAGGGTCGGCGCGGTGAAATGTGCATACACCGCGATCCTGCGTGCAGTCTTCACAGGATCAATCTTAAGTTGATCTTCCCATTCACAGCAATAGAATCCCGGGTCCTTCCCCATTTCACCTTCTAGGCGTTCAAAGATGTGTCATGCCGACAGAACACGCCTTCAAACCACTCAGTACGTGGCTAAAGTTGTGCTTAACAGCTATTCATTCGAGACGCAGCTGGTCAATTCGTCGTATATTTTCAGGTCGAACCCGGCTGCGGGCAGTGGACAGTCAACGTGCGTGCAGCACTCTCTCTCGCGATACCAATGGGGCTGACTCGCGTCAAACTTGCCAACAGTCGCTTACAGTGATGCCGATAGTCAGTCGGCGGAGCTTATGCATGCATTTCAACGTCATTAACACTTATATGGTCAGGCCCTCAATCCTAGGACATCTGGGTTTAGACCGAGGTGATTCGTAACGTGTCAGCATCCTCGGCCAGTGCGAGCTCTCTCGCCGATCTCTCATATAGGTCCCCGAGCCCCAGGCTGGCTGGGATCCGGAGGCCTTGAGGTTTCATACGAACGCACGAACTCCCGAATCGTTGCCAGAATGACGTCCAGTGCAGCTGCATTCACTGCGCTCGCCGAGGTGATGTATGTATCTGCTCCGATTGTGCGTGCGCTATACACTGACAATCGTCTTCCTGCAAGGTATGTTGCACGGCACTGCATCGTGGGCTCTTCAAGTGCATATGCTGCCTCTGGGTTGTGCTGATACATCACTGACATCTGCATTCAGCGTTCCTGCTTTACGACTACGTTATCACGCTTGGACAAGAAGTCGAGCTATTCTGGAGGCACCAGCTCACGGCGGCCTCATTTCTCTTCTTTGCCAATCGCTACGTCACAGTTTTCTTCAACATTCTTGGACTGGCAGCACTAGCTCCCTTCTCAAACCAGGTGAGCTTGATGCTCAACGTTCACATTCAAGCAGAGAGGTAGCTTACTGAGCGTTCTCAGAGGTGCATACTCTCTATGTCCCTTGTTTGGCTCTGGGTCGCCGCTCACGACGCGAGTTAGCTGTCAACTGTACGTCAAAGCGTTTGGCGGTATCGGATATTTTCAGTACATCGTATGGGCAGGTGCGAGATCCGGCATTGCAGACGTGACTGTATGGGGGCCGAACACAACTCATACCCAACCGCTTCAGCATTCTCGGGGCTGCGAGCGTTCGCCTTGAGTCGGCATCGACCCCTCTCGACCCTCGTCTTTCTCCTCATGCTCGTCCCGGCCGGTATGAACTATGGTGTATGTCCACAAGATTGTGTCGCGTCGCGTTTCAATGCTGATCCTATTCTTGCACCAGGCTCAATTCGCTTTCGGGCTGACTGGGGTCAACGACCCTATCCTGGGATGCATAACATCTACGGACATGCCGTCCGAGTTCGCCAAAAAGTGAGCAATCGTGGTGCTATCAGCAACGGCCCTTACTGACATGCTGTTCGCCATATGTAGATGTGCGCGTTACGATATACGTGCGCAGCAGGGCCGACACTGACACCCGTGAAAAATCAGTGGTCATCACAACAAGGGCATGCATAATCACAGGGGACGCTATCCTGGTCGGCATCACATGGATGACCCTCGCAAAGAGGCACCCTGTCGCTCAGATGTCTTCACGCGCATCCAGATGGACACTGTCGAGTGTCCTGCTACGTGACGGTCCGTACACCTATGGCAATACTACGCCAACTCGCTAACTCCTGCATCACTAGGTGTCGCGTATTTCATGTGAGTACTACCGTGTTTCCGACGCTGACTGTACAGGCCCTTCGTGCTCATCATTTGGACAGTATACTGCTCATCCTGAACGTCCTCCACCTCACGTTCACAATATCCTCTGTGACGTCATATCACTTGCGTTCACAATTTACCGTGCTAAGAAAGTCTGTTCCAGGTCTTCGGGCACTTACTCAGCAACATCAGTCTATTCACTGACGAGTAAGTCTCCCTACTACCGGTACCTATGTACAGAACTTTGTTGCGCCTTAAGCTCACCATGCGACTACGACACTGAACCGTAGGGTCATTGGCGTATTGGTCTCGCGCTTCCTTCTCGATCTCCAGGCCGCTAGCCAGAAAACAATGAAGCTCAACTCGGATGACCCCCTTCACTTCACCACGACATGGGCGTACAACGATGGACCGGGTTCGTCGAGCTTCCCACTGCCTTAGGTCTTAGTAAACAATAGCGCTGCGCAGAGTAGAGTGATGAAACTCGCCTCGCCTCTCCCACAATGATCAATATTCAATATCGATCAAGCCTCTAGTCACAGTGGCACCGTCATCGTAGCTTCACAAACAGCTTCGCATGACTCTGTTGGCTTACTTCCGCCGCATCTTACGGAGTAAGTATCAGGTAATAACTGCGATCTGTTCTCACGCAATAGATCGCAGCGGCCCGAGGCGCGCCAAGTTACAGTCTGTTGGCATCTGACGTGGTCCGAGCTCTCACCGTACTTACCCGCTTCAAATTTGCTGCTAGAAGTTTTGCGGCACGCTGTGCGTAGTACCTGCGGAGAACATCAGCTTGCGCAGCGTTTGCGCGTGTAGATCCTCGATACACGCGCTACATATATGACTCGCCGAGTCGCTGGAATCTGCTCAAGTTCTATCCTTCCGACCGCTCTACCCATCTTCTCCTCCTCACAGTCACCACAACAACGTTTCTGAAGCACCGACTGGAGAAGGTCCGAGCCTCGGCAACACCACGTAGCGTTGTACTGCTCCCAAGCTCTCGAAAACATGGCTGCGGCGGAGAGACCCAGAAAGCTACGCAAAGCAGGTGGGTGCCAGTACCGCGTTGCGCAAACCTCACACCATAGTGCGAGCTGTGTGCGACTCGTCCACACCTACTTGTAGTCATGGCTTCGAGCCGGTGCATCTTGTGGTCCCGGTCGGCCGGAATAAATCAGCATGGACGGAGCTAACTTACTGTTCCACAGAGCGTTTGGAGGAGCTATTCAGGAGGTTCACCCCTTTCTCCTCCTACGTCGTCGTCGCGGCTCGGTACGAGAGCGCGAGCGGCGCGCCACTCAACCGACCAGTCTTATTCGCCGCACTGGACCAAACGATACGCACCCACACGGCGCTGGCGGCTCAGCTTCCACTGAAGCCCTCCCCTCCCACCTGGATCCAACTTCCATCTGTCGACCTGAACAGGATTGTCACGTTCTACGACGACAAGACGAGCGCAGACCTCCCTGCGCTGTTCTCCGAGATCCTGACGCGCCCGTTCAGCGATCCGGACGACCTGCCGCTCTGGCGGCTGCTCGTGCTGCGTGACGGCATGCTCGTCTTCGCGTACGACCACTGCATCGGCGACGGGCAAAGCGGCTTCGCGTTTCACCACACCCTGCTCGAGGCACTCAATGACATTAGCGGGCGAAGGGAAGGCGAAGGGGTTCCAGCTCCGTCTGGCGAGCATTCGGGAATCGTCAGCGCGCTCCCGCAGGACGTCCCGCTGAGCCCGCCGCTCGAAGAAGCGATAGACATCTCGGTGCCGCTGCCGATGGCCCTCCGCGAGTTCGCGAACGAGCTCTTTCCGTTCCTGAAGCCGGGAGGCGCGACGGAGTGGACGGGGAACCCGGTCCCGAAGACGGTGACGCACGACGCGTCCATCCGCATCTTCCACTACACCCCGGAGGACACCGCGAAGCTCATCAAGGTCTCCCGGGACCACAGGACGACGCTGACGGGCACGGTGCAGGCCCTCGCACTCATCTCCCTCTCGCGGCTCCTGCACGCCCAGCCCGTGAAGGGGCGCAAGCAGTTCAAGTCCGTGTCGGCGCACATCCCCATCTCCCTGCGGCGGTACACCGGCGTCTCCCTCAACGTGTTCTGCAATCACGTCTCGACGTACAACGACCGCTATAAGCTCCCGCCAGCGTCATCGCTGCCCGAGAAGATCTCCGTCGAGACCTTTCCGTGGGCCATCGCTGCGGATATCACGGAGACCCTCAGGCGCAAGGCACCTCGAGCGGGACGGCACATCGGGCTGATCAAGTTCATATCCGGACGGTACGACGAGTTCATCCGGGGACGGCTCGGGAAGCGGCGCAGCGCAGGGCTCGAGCTCTCTAACATCGGCGCGTTCCCGCGGACGTCAGCTGTGGCTTCCACGGCGGACGTACAGTGGAGCATCCGCGAGACTCTATTCACGCAGGCGGATGCGACGACCGGTGGGGCGCTGAAGGTGTACTTAGTCGGGAGTCCTACGGGAGGCGTCGGCTTGACTGTGTCGTGGCCGCACAGTGCGGTCGAGGACGGGTTGGGAGAGAAGTTTGCGACGGCCATAGATGAGGGATTGCACATGCTGGTCGGGTGATGTGGGACAGCTTAGGATCTCGCTGCTTTGCTCGCTGCTCCCGGATGGAAATCTACATACATTCATTAGAACGACTTTCTTTTCTGGATTTCCTACAGATGGTAGCGAGCAAGTACAGCGAGAGTGATGGATTTCGAATGAGTACGAGGCTTGTCGCCATATCCCATAACCATCGACTCGAATGCCAAGAAATCGTCGTGCAGACAAAGCAGTGAACAGCATACGGTATGTCCACCGCAGCAGGAGTGGTCCTGTGCATTGTTGTTTGCTCGGACTGAGCAGTGACGTATAAGCTAGATGCTAAGTCGATCAAGCATCAGCACGACGCAAGGGCAGACAAGGGCAGACCTGCTAGCGATGAATGCACCTATTTCACGATCACGGCCACCCTATCAACCAGCGGGGTGAGGGAGTCCTGATCGATGTCCATCGGCTTGTCCAGGATTCCCGTGAACGACACGAATGTCAACTCCTCCAACGCCTTCTCCCTTCCCAGATGCGCTCTCCGTCGCTCCAAGCAATCGACAATGTTGTTCACTAGCACCGGCGACGCATGCACAAGAATCATCACATCCTGCAACTTCGGGCACAGGATGTACTCCTCAGCCTCTGTCTCGTCGGGGTCCACGTCGGGACAGAGCGATGAGAAGACAGGAACGATGTCCGGGGGGTTTACCGTGAGAACACGGAGCTTCGGGAATGAGGCGAAGATAGTCCTCCAGTCGGTAGTCAAAGTCCTATCACTTGTGACCAGCAGGCGCTCTACAGGCGACGTGCCAAAGATGTCGAGGAGGTCTTCTGGTTCAAGAGGGATGGGTATCGTTTCCCCCAGGAAATGCACTGCGAGCGAGAGGCTGATGAGAGGACTGGCCTGGAAATCGTCGGAGTCCACAACGATGCCACGAATATCGCACAGAAGGCTGTTGGGTGCCAACGAAGCGGAAACGTAGCCGACGCGTCCTAGGATGGGCAATGAGCTCCTATCTCGCGGCATGGCGGCGCGAAACCCTCCTTCGAGTCCGGCTGGCAGGACAGAGTCGGGGAGTAGCAATCGACATAGAAAGACGGAAGCGGTCGGAGGGACGACGATGGTGTCGAGAATCCGGTGTATCACTATAGCCTCTGATGCGACGGAGAGCATTGACAGCTTGGAGAGTACGACGCGATCCGGTACGGTAGCGGGAGCAGCAGCAACAGGAGTAGCGGGGAGAGCTCTGCGATCTGAGACAAGCAGTGTGTCGACCTGGAGTTGCTCGAGGTTGTGACAGCCCCGCAACATCTGAGCGAGGTCGTAGGAAGTGAAATCCGGCCCAAGCTGTCCGAAGAGGGTCATGTGCGTGAGCTGTTGGAGGATGGGAGAATTGGGAGATATCTGGATATTACACAGGTCCACGGATGCCAGGCGGGGAAACCGCTTAGGGGTGAGCTCCATGAGCTCGCTACAACCCCTGGGCTTGAACACGATAGATGTGAGCGATTCGAGGATAGGCAAGTTGTGGTTGTGAACGAACGACATGAGCCGCGCTTCGTGCACACCCACGAGGGGTCCAATCGTAAATGACCGAAGTCGATGCACATGCGGCTCCAACAAATCCATAACTCTGGAAGGGGTGTCCGAGGCGATGACATTGACCGTGACCGAGATGGGGCAATTTTTAGAACGAGCTAGACCAGTTCGTAGATGATCCGTACGGGCCGCATTGACAACCAGAGAGCACCATAGCCGAGGAGTAGTCGCCGCGACCACGAACCAGTGTCGGCACACAGTAAGGAGGGGAGTCCAAAGTGCTGCCCCATTGGCGTCGAATGTCTGTGAGAATAGGAAGATCTCCCCTAGTAGCTCTAGCGGTATCCGGTTGATTGGGGCACTGGAGTTGAGGAGCGCATACATGCTCAGTTGAATCTCTTGATCCAGACCGTCGCAGCGAGCAAGCGTTCCGGCACGCGCTGTGTCTCCTCCCGTCCTCGAGAGCGCGGTAGATATGGCAGCGGGGACCGGACGCAGACCGTAATAGGGCCCGCGCAGATGGTCGGCCCTCAGAACATCCGTCGCAAAACTTTGAGCGGGTGGATATCAACTAGGGCACGCACACCTAGCATCACATAAAACTCACTTGTAATCTGTATCGTGATCCGCAACCTCCATCCCTGCAAGGATTGATAGAGCTCTCCCCACACGGAAATGGGAGGTCTGGTGGGTGAGATGGGTCGGTATATGCGCGATGATTCCGGCTCATGTCAGCCTCTTGTTGAGTTCTGAGAGTCGAAAGACGTACCAGAGGCTGTAGCCTTCTGTGTTGCGCAGTATAGTGTGGTAGAAGTGGACCGTGCTGATGGTATGAGAAAGAGATGCGAGGCGACTCGACGCGTTGACGCGCTTCCTTCCAGTGGCGTATATCGGCTCTTTCCGAGCGCTTATCACATTGACGAGTACTCGCTCGCGCAAAAGTATGTAAAACGCGACGAGTCTCGGCATATACGACCGTTTAGTAGCCACGATAAAAACGTGCACCCTACGAGTCTTCGAAATTTCTGCGATCTAGACTGCAGCCAGTGCATAACAACTTCATTGGAGTAATGTTAAGTGTTCCCAGGCCTCATAAAGCGCATGGAGGCTACTCCGGCTTGCAATCCAATGCGATAATCTAGACGGGGAAGTGGAAACCCTAGATGCGACCGTATCCTGGGTCAGTCTCATTCCACCTGAGTCCAAATGATGATTTCGTACCGGTGCGGGGTGTGTCCTGTAATATATCAGCATGGGCCAGACGAACGCTTCGGCAGATAAGTCAGACGCACCTATTGAACGCGCACGGTCAGCGTATCAACCAACGGGGAGAGGGCGCGGCCTGGATCGCTGCCAAATGGCGTGTCTTGGACCGCATAGCAATCAAGCGTCAGTTGCTTCAATGCCTTTTCCTTCCCGAGATGTACTCTTCTCCGCTCCAGGCATGTGACGATCCCATCCACGCCAAAACTCTGCATCCTCATGTTGGAGAAGCGCATGGTCTCCAATACCGGGCACGGCACTCTCTCTTCGTCCACTGTCCCGTTGGGCTGCAGCGCAGCAAAGACGAGCGAGATATAGTCCGCCTGCACCGAGCCAGATATGTCGAGAATCCGGAGGTTCGGGAACGCAGCAAAGGTTGTGTTCCAATCGAAAGTAGACATCCTGTCGTCCGTGGCACGGACGTCCAAACACTCGATGGGGGAGCCGCCGAACACGTTCACGAGGTCGTGCGCGCCAGGCGGGAACAACAGAGTCAGCTCCTCGCCTCCCCGGAATGGACCCATCCCCAGCTCGAGAGTTATACGCGGACCGAGAGTGTACACGTAGGGATCGATAGAGCCCACAATGGACCCCCGAAGCTGGTACTTGTCGGGCAACATCTGCGCAGAAACCGAGTTGATACGCCCTAGAATCGGCAACGAGCTTCGATCGTCCGGTATGGCCAACCGCATTCCACCTTGAAGATCGACGCCTGCTGGACCGGAGGGAGCCGTTCGACATAGGGAGACGGACGCGGTCGGGGGAATAACTATAGCATCGAGGACACTACGCATGGTGTGAGTTACACACTCGAGCGAGAGATACGTTAGCTGGGTGAGCGTTACGCGGTGCGGTGTTGTAGTGGGTCGGTGACGATCATCATGGTCCGAGAGGGCCAGGAACAGGATGTGGAGTTTCTGGAGGTTGACGCAACTATGCAGCACTTGCGCAAGATGGAAGGATCTGAAGTCCGGTCCGAGCCGTCCAGACAGCTCCAATTGAGTGAGTTGTTGGAATATAGGGGCCGACGGTGAGATATGAATGAAGTGGAGGGAGAGGGTTGTGAGGCGCGGGAACCGCTCGGGGGGAAACTCCATGAGAGCACTTGAGCCTCCTTCTGGCTTCATAACATATGCCCATAGACTCTCAAGAATAGCCATCGTGCGGTTCTGCATTAGAGCAAAGAATCGCCGCTCGTGCTCGCCAAGTACCACTCCAGGCAAAAATCCACGCAGACGGTGGACGTGGGGCTCGAGCAGATCCATGAGTGCGGGAGTCATCTCGGCCGTGATAGTCACGTTGATGGGACAGTTTTTTGAGCGTGCCAGCGCGGTGCGTACGCAGAGCGTACGGCGTGAGTTGAGGTGAATGGAGCACCACAGCCGGGGCGTGGTTGCAGCGACCACGAACCAATGTCGGCACACGGTGAGGAGAGGACTCAGCGCCATAAGCCCAATGCCGTGCGCGCGGGCGAATAGGAAGATCTCCCCAAGTAACTCAGGAGGTATCCGGTTGATCGGAGCGTAGGAGTTGAGAAACGCATTCCTGCTGAGTTGGTCCTCTTGATCCAGATCTTCCGTACAAACGAATTGGCGGGCTAACGCGTCATCCCTGTTGAGTTCTGGCGGGGCGAGCGCCGTAGTTGTGGCGGCGGGGAGCGGACGCAGACCGTAATAGGGTCCGCGTAGGTAGTCAGCCCTCAGAGGATCTACTTCCGTACTTCAAGAGGCGATTGTTAGAGAGCGTGTAGAGGTGAAAAAATCACATCGTACTCACGATGCCATTGCTTCAATTTGCTCTCCAGAAGCATTCATGATGGGGAAACGGTTGCGATGGATCGCTGCAGTAGGATTGCATGATGATCAGTACAGTCATTCCAGTTAGCAAACGCTTTCTGACACACGGCACACAGGTCCGGAACCACCTACCAGTTAACTGTACATCTGTAAGATGATTGCACCAGGTTGAGATGCATAGCGCCAGAGTCGTGTCGCACCGCGCTTGTGGCGTATCGTCGGCTTTCTCCGGGACCACTACAGTGAACGCTCTCAGCAAAACTTCCTTCTCTTTGTTCGCCATCCACAAATGTACACTCTGGACGTTCTAGATGCTCGATACTCCGCTGAACAACGACAACTGAACATCTGAACTAATTATAATATCAGAGCTCATTGGTACTTGAGCACCGGCTTTGAAAAACGATTCGGTTCAACGCCGCCACAAATTCGACACCGTGACACTCACACCGACAACTCCTCGAGCTCCAACTTGACACCCGCTCCCGTGCCGTCGCCCGACGCGTCCGTGTAAGAGCCGAGGGAGTCGACGAAGGACCCTATGCGGCGCCTGAATATGATAGTCTCGTCGGCGGGCCCGCTGTGCGAGCCATTATTCATGTTGCGTTCCGCAGCCTGGAGGTTGATGAGGAAGCGCGAGACAAGCACAGCGATGGCCCTATTATATGCACGCGAAGTCAGTTAGTACTCATCATATCATCCCTTATACCCAGGGGAAAGGAGTGAACTTGGGGCTCAGATCATGGATGTGGACATACGGGGTCGTGAACATCGTGGCGTTGATCAACGGTTAAGTCTAGTAGGTCGGTATCAATGAGCCACACGGAGTTTACATATGGGCAATGTATCTGGGAAAGAACTCACCGAGAGCATTGACAAGGCCAAGTGGGCGCTGCCAGTGTCCATCAACAAGACCACTCTATGTAGCGGATGTCAACGAGTGAGTAGTACGAACAAAGTCGCGATCCGCCGTCTCGCAACTGAGGAAAACCATGCGATTAACGCACATGAAGTATACGAGACCTAACAGTTTGATAGCCATGCTAGTGCGTATATCGCGGCGTCAATGTTTCAACGTCCAGGGCCCCCAGGCGAGTAAGAGTCTTTGATTACATCTACAAGCAGGAGAACATCGACCGTCCTGAAGCACATTCGCATCCAATGACGTGAGGACTTACCTCGTACTGGATACACGATCTCCGGAGATGGGCCGGTAGGCCGCCAGAGCTTGTCAAGGAGGCTATAACAGACGTCATGAGAACCGGCTACCGACCCCTGTGACGAGTGATCGTATGTTGGCAAGTGGCATAGAAGTGGATCCAAGATGTCACTAGCCTTGATGACGGCGTGAGTAGAAGCGTGCATAACTGGCAGATGGTACCAGTACTTACTACTCAGTTCAACGGTAACACAGGGCGCCGGACGACACGGAATTGAACCATGTCACTGATCGCCTTGTCATAGAGTAACTAGCTATAGAAGCAGATACAGAAAACTTTGTCAAGTGGGCTCCGGAAGAGAGGACTGGTGCTTGACCGAGTAGTCGATGATGGTGGTAGGCAGGCAAGAGGGCGTTGGGTGCTTGATGAGCCGCCCTGGCGTGCACGGTGCTGCCAATGCATGCAGCGGGTATATACTGTGAACGTTCAGAAGAGTTTCATATCTGGCCCACAATGATTACTGAAGATTCGGATAGGTACAATAGAGCGAATGGGAATAATAAACGAGTGATACATGTCAAGCGGTCGTTTCGCACTAGACTGCGAAGTTCACCCGGGAGTCATACTAGATGCTGTATAATATCTGCTTCCCCATAGAGGCAAATAAAAGATACCTATCAGTTCATGCATAACGGCAATATATCGTACCTTACTTACCGGTGGATCATGCCCTCTCACTGGGGCGGGAAGACATATGCCGTGATGCCCTCGTAGAAGTAGCCGTTCTCGGCGGTAACGTTGTCCGACGGCTTAGTGGTGCTATAGAAGTGGTCCTCGATCTGTGGGTTGTACTGCCTGTACAACGGCACCGTGCCGCACCCAGCCTCGGGGCCAGGGTAGGCGTACGCGGTGATGCCCTGGTACGAGTACCCGTTTGTGTTCACCGCGCTCTCGACCTCGTCCCACGATGTCGTGATGAAGTGGTCCATCTTGCCCGCGCTGTAGAGCCGGTAGAGCGGGACCGCATTCGGCACGTTGGGACCCGTCGTGTTGCTGTAGACGGCCGCGATGACCGCCTCGCGCACGTACTTGCCGCTCGCGAGCGCGGCTTCGATCTCGGTCGCGTCCGTCGTCCAGATGCGGTCGGTGAGGCTGTCGCTGGCGGCGCGGTAGAGCGGGACGACGGGGAAGCCGCAGACCTCGGCGGCGCGAGCCTGTTGTACAAATCATTCGTGAGTCCTCTGCGATGTAAATGCCAGAGCTATCGCCATAAACCTACCTCGTTGACATTCACGGCGGCCGATGCAACGGCGACAGCCGCAGAAGGCATCGCAACGGCTGCAGAGGGGAGAGCGACGGCCGCGGAAGGCATGACATTGGCTGCGGAGGGCACGACGACGGCCGCGGAGGGGAGAGCGACGGCCGCAGAGGGCATGATGACGGCTGCACTGAAGAGAGCAGCACTCGGCACCGGGACTGCATGCACTTGGGTGAAGACGGCTGCCGCAACGAGTGTAACGAAGATAGACTTCATGTTGAGATGTGCTGAGACTCGGGGGAGGTGATCTGCTCTGACGAGTGTTAGCGGTAGGCAGCCCCTCTTATATAGCCTGCCATGCTCACTGACCGCCGGACTTCAACAAAAGCAGGTATGATTCGCGTGACTACTGTGTTCGAATACGCGCTGTATTCTACTGCCATCGTTAGACGGGGAATGGGCGCACTGTGTGCGAGGATGACATCGGAGCTTGCGGGATCCGGTAATTAGTTGGTTAATGAGTTGATGTTCCCCGCAGCTGTGAACAGTACATAGATGCGAGGACTCACCGTATACCTAGCGGACTCTTCCAATGGGCTACCGCCGTCGTACAGACTGGATATTATGTTCCCCACGTCATGAGATGTTCTGTATAGGTCTGTCGTGTAATATGAATATGCACCATGATACAAGTGCACTGGTTAGCAAATCTCTCGCTTGTGTCTAGCGTTCGGCACCGGTTGCTGTTGTAAATCCAATAAACCTACCCTTCCAATCATCGCGTCACCCTAGCGCCGCTGGGAAGTCGGAGGTAAATACAGGTTGAATGACCTACTCCGGACCTTCCATTCTTCGAGTAGATCATGTTGAAGGTAGACCTATTCGACCGAGTTGATCGGAATATACCCCAGGAGAGCGCTAACTACATAGGTCGGTCTTAGAATGTCCATGACGGGAAGAGGAGTAGACTATACTTAAGTTCGCATTAGCATCATGCGCTTGTAGGAGTAGCGTAGTAGAGGAGGTACTAACAGATTTCCTGTCTGTGTTGGAAAGGACAACGTTATTCATATCTCACCTGCAGCCCATCGGCAGGACTTATATAGCTGAAGCGCTGAACGTGCGAAGAGATACAAGTTGGATTAACACTATCTGCTGTTTAAGAGCATGAGAAGTTGTTCAGTGTCATCTTAGGAGGGACACGGACCTTGCTTCAGGATCTTCTCATTGATAGCACAACAATCGTCTGTTCAATTAGCTGAGTGATATTGGCGGGGCGGAATGGCTCACACGACCGTGACAGAGACTCACATCATACGTGATTGGCATGTCAGCCCAGCAAGACACCCCAGCCCTACTCAAACAGCCGGCCCGATATCGGCGCGCAGCTGCATGCCGGTGGACATCGACTCGCACTCCCGCAAGCTGCTCTCGCCCTGCTCGACGGGTTTGGAATCGAGCGCGCCCGAGCCGGAGCAAAGGTCGGTGTATATCGAGGATCCGATCGAGCCGATGATGGCCCCCGAGCTGCGGACACTGGCAAACGCGAGGGTCGAGTCCACCGAGGTACCTTGCGTGTCATCGTACGTGTCCGCCGCGGTCTGAAGGTCGATGAGGAAGCGCGAGTGGATGACCGTGGTGACGCTGTATACGGGTGGACGCCGCGGAACGCAGTCAGTTACAAATGCCCCATCGCAGGCGGAAGAAATGGGGTGTGGGGATGAACGTCAGCGTGACGTACAGGGTGGAAAAGTAGGTGCCATATTGCAGTTGAATGAACCGACTGAAAGGAATCTAGGGAAGTACACACCCCGCGTGAACGTCTAGGTGACTTTGAGCGCACTGAGGAGTAGGAACAGCTCAACTGAGAGCAGTGTGACGATGTTCGTCAGGAGGTGCAGCCTAGTCCGCGTGGTTTATTGCAGTGCCAGGGCAGCTTTCAAATCGGACTAAATCTCGATACAGAACGATACGACGTACACAAAGTATATCAGGCCTGGTGGTAATGTTGGTCAGCGTGCTCTGACGTGAATGCGAGATCGCAATCCGCAGAAATACGCACCGTCGCGTAGGAGAACCTCTGATAAGGATAACGACCGACGCAGCATGTTCTTGATCCTGGCGCTCGAGTGAGTCGCTCTCCAGGTGATGATGATGAGCACAACGTCGGCTGCGATTTGGCACGTCGGCGTGATGATAGCGTCTTGAAAGAAGAGTCATCGCGTTAGCAGCATAGCTGGGGCCGTTAGTCCCAGTGTGCACGTACAGCTATCATTGCATAAATCATAATCAACACAACGACATAGTAAAGAACGTATGCAGAGGTGCTAGGACTCACTCATTGACAACTTTAGGGGTGATGTGGAGGAGGACTGCCCGGCAGAGTCCGGTGAGCGGGTCATTGTAACCGGTCAATCCGAAGTGGTAGTACGACTGTGTCGAGGCTGCCAGTGATCTACTAGTAGACACTAAACATTGCTTGCGACTCACGAGCAACATGCCGATGGTGACCGAAGACAACAGGAGAACGGTAACCGCGAGCGGCCAGCTCTGGCTGAGAGCGAACGCCCGGAGTGCGGAAAACACTGCACATGGTGAGCAGATGCGATGCATGAAGCTGAAGATAGACGGGAGCGAGGAACGAGTACGTACCTGCCCATGGAAGGTAGACCAGAATGTTGATCACGTTGATGCCTTTCGCGAACATCACGCAGCTAGATGTAGTGGCAGTTCAGCATGTCGATGACAGCCCCCGACAATGAACCTAGATGGAAGGAGAAGAGGAAGCATACCTCTACGGGGTGATCACGGGGGTAATTCGGAGACGAGTCAGTTGCACGACAGTATCAGCGCAGCGTCTAGGCCGTGCACACCTCGTCCGACATGCCCAGGTAGGAGACCATGCTCAGGGTGAAGAAGGCAAGCACCAGGAAGCGGTTGGCGAGAAACAGGATTGTCGCGCCGTTCACCTTGCGCCGCCAGAACAGCTCGACCTCTTGCCCGAGCGTGATGACGTGTTCGTGCAGCAAGAACGCTACACATCGGCCGATCAACAAAGCAGGATAAGTCATGGAGAGGTTTGGTTTGTACGAACCGTATACGGAGATGAAACAGTAGTTGACGATCTGACTGGGTAGGAATCAGTCAGAGTCCAACGTGAATGAGGGAGTGGAAAGGCCACGCACGAAATCTGGAGCTCCACTACGATAACGGCAACGTCAGACATGGCGGCTGCTGACAGTGTAGGTCTGCCCGACTGGTGTAGTACGGGGCGTCATGCTATTATAGCAGAGGGGATGCGGTGGTCACCAGGTAGCACATATAGTTTGTTGTTCAACATCCTTCTGTGAGTAACGATCTGTTGGTCTGAAGGACACAATGAGTTGGAACCATGTTCCGCCTACCTTTCTTTGCGTGGGCGGCAGACAGCGTACAGGGAAGGCTGTCATGGACAAGATATGTCATGGCAACTATTTCGCTGTGCTGCCAGACAGGTGGGAAGCCGTTCCTGGGGTGAGCGTCGTGCACTGGTGCTTTAATCTCGAACACTCCCATCCTTCCTGCATGCACTTCAGCATGCAGCACAACTTTATAAAGAGAGGGAGACCCACGCGCCGCTGCTTCAAGTAAGTGGATCTTCACGTCTGGACTCAAATTGCAATCGTCACCCCTCCAAAGCCTGGTGTAGCTGATGTGTGAGATCCGGATGGACTTAGAATTGGGGACCGTCCTCCCCCCCCCCCCCCCCTTCAATAGGTCCTGTACATCGTCTGCATAGGGGAGACAAACTGATGGTGCTTCAACGGACATCGGGAGCGGAGGTTGAGGTAGAACGCACAGCGGGGTACTTGCACGAGCGAAGTGGAGAACTCGAGAAACGCGTCCACGTACTAGCTAGTGGGTCGAGCCACGCAACAGCATCATCTCGCTCTACATCTCAATTATTGGAGGACCGTAGCCAACCATTCACCGGCACCCGTTGGTATCATCGACTCTCCCCTCATGATGGTGCAGGGCTCAGTGGTGAGGAAGTTGACGCTGCTCGTCGACGTGGATAGCTCACGTTGGGGCTTCATCTCGAGAGTGTCCTCTTAGCCAGTAGCCCGGCTCAAAGTTGAGCTACGAACGGTTGGCGCGCGTAGGAGGAGGAGTCGTAGGAGGAGTAGCGCTGGGCGGAACCGGCGTGAGCGGTCACAGCGTTATCGGGGTGTGACTGCAGCGCTGAGCTGTCGCGTCGCGTGACTTGCATCGCGTGGTCGCGCGACTCGGCCTCCCGTCGCGTCCGATCGCGCGGCGCCAGTGAGTCGTCGCGTCACCGTCCGGCGTCATGTCGCTCAGCGTGTCGGACAACCTTGTACCACTCAGTCGCAATAAGTATAGACTTGACTGTAGCATTGCTACTTACAGTGTGATCCACACAGAATTGTCATCTGTCACTTCAGAGGCATACCATCAGCAAAAGGGTGCGCAAAATGATCGTTAGCCTATGGTAACATGCGGTCGGATGCTTCTCGTACTACAGTACACACCCGCTACCTATGAACCTCGTCACATATGATGAGGTCCATCTCGTATAATCATATGGAGCCGTGCTTATGATCAGATACGACCGGGTGCGGTCGGCCCTCCGCGGCCTCCTGCCAGGTCAAATATTAACTTGTCGGACGCGAGTGGCGCGACGACACGACGCCGGACGGTGACGCGACGACTCACTGGCAGCGCGCGATCGGACGCGACGGGAGGCCGAGTCGCGCGACCACGCGATGCAAGTCACGCGACGCGACAGCTCAGCGCTGCAGTCACACCCCGATAGCGCTGTGACTGCTCACGCCGGTTCCGCCCAGCGCTACTCCTCCTACGACTCCTCCTCCTACGCGCGCCAACCGTTAGTAGCTCAACGTTGCAACTTTGAGCCGGGCTAGTGTTGGTGGACCGGCTCCATTGTGTTATTCCCGCGGGACCCGGACATGGCACGATACTCGTATCCGAAGTGCGATCGTGGTAGAGGCTGGTAGAGAACAAATGTGGTCTAGCGCTTACTGAGTGTCCATGGCGATTAGATAGGCGCTCTAGAAGTCTGTACCATGATGACCACTGCTTCACTTTCCGAGACTCCGAAGACTCTCCCCACTCATGAGCGTTGAGTTCTGCACTACGAGTCTATATCTCCTCTTATACATCTTGCCCCTCCAACAATTCATCTCGAAGGATGACCTCCGAGTCTGCTGTGTACGTCTCTAGCGTGATGACATCTCCTAGCGAGCCAACGACCCGGGCAAAGTCGATCGACTGCCACTGGCTCACCGTCGTCGACGAGAGTTGCGGCACGCTGTCGACTTCCATGCCGAGCGCAGCCTTCACAGAGCGCTGGTTTATCTCCTGCAGGTCGAGAAGGAAGCGCGACACAAGGACGGCGGTCATCCTATCGTACAGGTGAGTTGAGCGTTAAGTGACGGCGGAAGCCTTGCACTCAGCTGCACTCACGGCTCGGTGAAGTAGGTGAATTCGCTTGTCTGCACGATACCGCAGCACAATATCAGGGAGAGTCAGTACGTCTCAAGCAATATATGGATGCCTGCTTACCCCGGTGAAAGTGAACACCATATGCAGGGTATTGAGAACGAGGAGAACCCTAGAGTCGTTCATGAGCGCGCTGACGCCTCCAATAGCAGACGACTCCTCACAAGAAATACACCGTCCCTGAGTAACACACACGGAAGCATCAGCACCCACGAAGTTTGATACGAATAGGACATCAATCACCGTCGAACAAGACCACGTTTGCGAACGAGAGCGGTCCTTGCCTGAACATTCTCGGGATACCTCGTCGAGGAAGGTTGTACCAGGTGACGAAAATGAGGATGATGTCGGCCGCTACGAGACATGTCCGCGCTATCAGCACCACTAGACAAGACACTGGAAGTCAGCATGTAGCACTTGACAGCAAACGGTCCGGTAGTCCTACATCTATCCGAGAGACAAAGGTCAGACCCAGATCGAATGCATACTTTTTCGGAGGGCATTACTCACTGCTTCCTTCCAATAGTTTGCGTGTAGTCTGCCACCATCCCACACCCAGCGACTGGGTCGTTGACACCGTATATAGGCACGCTCTGAATGCCGGCGGGTCAGCAAGTTCCCAACATGGCGTTCAGATCACAACAAGGACATACGAAGTTGACTCCGAGTGGGACCAGCGAGAGAAGGAGCACGCTCGCGGAGAGGAACCAGCTCTTGGATAGCGCGAAGGCTCGGAGCCCCGAGAATGCTACATGGCGCATACAGTTAAGACTAGTATATTCTCGGATGTGTATTAGTGTCATACGTACCTGCCCAAGGCACATACTGCAGGTAGTCCAGAGACGAGAACGCCTTCGCGCGCAAATCACATCTGAAATTCCAAGTCAGCACTGGCCCTGGTGCGACGCACAGCGGAGACGCGACACGTACGTCTGATCGCGTGATATCGTTAGCAAGTCATGTATCTGAGATGAATAGCTACACACGACGCACCTGGTCGGAGACGCGGAAAGGAATGAACAGCGTAACGTCGAATATGTGGTTGAGCAGCGTGAGGTACTTGTTGGCGAGGAAGAGCACAGTCGCCCCAGAAGGTCGGCGCGTCCAAAACAGGTCGACCTCCTGGCCGAGGGTTATCGTGAACTCGTACAGCAGGAACACTAGAACAGAGATCTGTTCGTGAACTGGGGAAATACACCTCACTGAGAACGCGCACCTATTCCCGCTATGCCGCAGTAGCTCGCGATCGCACTGACGATGGGATATGAGGTCATTGCAATGCTTCAAGTTCGGAGAGTGCGAGGGAGCGTGTACTCACCTTTCAGAAGCTTCGGCGATGGCGGCTGCGACATCGGAGGAAGTTGTGTTCGAAGACATCGTGTTTTGAGCCACCTCCAAGGGAACATGGGGATAGAGGAGCCTGTGGGTCAAGAGGCGAAAGCTGTTATAGTACTTCCAGTACCATGCATATCAGCGACCCGGCGACAGGAAGTCAACCAAGAAGGTATATATTGACGTACATCTTCCCTGCATTCCGCCTCTTCTAGCTGCTGTAATCCGCAACCTTATATACGAGAACCACACCAGGACCACACCAGAACCGGAGGGCGGGATTACCCGCCGGTCGGTGCGCGACGAATGCCAGCTTATGTCTAGAGGGAATCTGGGCATTCTCTCTGTCATATGAAGCATGGACAGCGGAGTAGTGTCTCGCGTGGTGGCAATGCCAACCTAAGTGCTATGACCGGAGCTTCCGAGGAGGTAATCTACGGGAAAGTAACACATACATTGCAATGGAAGGGAACACCTTCGGTTACTATCTCCATGTGCTTGTGGGGACCAGACTTGACATGGGAAAGGGAATGAGGGTGTTCTGCACGATGATGAGCGGTTGCCGTCAATGGATAATCCACATATTGCGGACTCATGCGCACGCGCATGATCGGCCGTCTGAGAGTTTTCAGTGAGGGATATTCGATGAACGCCAGAAGAGACGCAACTCTGTCCGCAGCCTCTGCGGCCACATGCCTCTCACACCGCATCGTCCGTTCAAGAGCAAGTTCTCGTAGTTCGAACGTTGTCCTCATCTTCGCACGCTGCCAGGCCAGGCATGAGTGTCGACCCGAATTATCCGATGACTCTCGGCCCAGCGAAGATGGTGAGCTGAGAGTGGAATTTAAACGGACATGCTCCTCTGGTTCGCTTCCTGAAGGGTCATGGATATATCAGAATGAGCATCAGGCTGTGAGTTATGCACAGTGAGAGAGTGTCGT